>CM027851.1:43271226-43891793 GCA_016097595.1 Eucalyptus pumila
CACGCATGGGTTAGAAGACTTACCTTTGCCTCAGATTCCACCTGCATATTAGCACAATTCAATAAGCATCCTAGCAATCACATCACCGATCGAAGTATCGATCAAATTGACCTAGTCAATTACATGCCAACAAGACCACTCACGGTCATTTTCATTCAATCAATCAATCCACAACATCAAATCAAGGTAATGATCAATCGACATAGTCGATTACGTCTCAATCAACCATTCACCGATCATTTCATTTAATCAATCAATTCACAATATCAAATCAAGGCAATGAATCACATCAAATCACACTCAGATCGAATCATCAATCAATTGACCTAGTCGATTACATATCAGTTGAATCATTTATAGGTCATTCACTCCATCCCATATAACCTCTAATAGTATATTTAGTCACAGAGCTCCATTAATACTCTTGGCATCGTTTTCGCCAATGTGACATAAGTAGTAGACAGTTTACGTGCATTCTTTAAGGCGCCGTTTTCGCATAGTGATATTCCTCATCACCGAATCACGCACGTCATAGATCACAGACAGTTCACGTGCGTTCTTTAAGGCGTCGTTTTTGCACAGTGATGTCCTTCATCACTTAATCACGCCTATCACAAATCATAGGCAGTCTACATGCGTTCTTTAAGGTATCATTTTCGCACAGTGATATCCTTAATCACCGAACCAAGCCTGTCACAAGTCATAGACAGTCTACGTACGTTCTATAAGGCGCCGTTTTCGCACAGTGATGTCCTTCATCATCGAATCACGCCTGTCACAAATCATAGGCAGTCTACGTGCGTTTTTTAAGGTGTCGTTTTGCATAGTAATATCCTTAATCACCGAACCACGCTTGTCTATACTTCGTATCTGATCGGTCTTAGCCAATAGAGTTCTCAGTTTACTCTCACGGCTCTCTCCACTTTATAGCTCATCAAGGCATTATAAATGCTAAATAGCCATACTCGGCCACCTACGAATCAGTCATTCAATTTCACTCAATTTTAATCAATTAAGGAACAATTCTTCAAATTGCACAATTAATTCGATTCATCACAACGTAGAGCTCAAATAAATAAATGATGGACTATGCCACGACAATCAGCACGGAATTTTGGTTGTTGGCTATCCTTGCCTAATTTCTGAAAAATAAATAATTAAATAAATAATTTTAAAAATTAATAAATAAATACTAAAAATCCAATTTAGGCCCATAATGCCTAATTGGAAACCAAATCGGATCGGGAAAAATCCCGAGATGCATTCAATAAATAGTATAGGCAATTCTCTAGCTAAGTACATTAACCACTTAACTAATATGTAATGCAATGAACTAATAATCACTAATCCATGCTAATCTAACCACCTAATTGCACTTAATTAAATTTAATCAACCATTAAGCATAATTAGTTTACTAAGCAAGGATTAGTGAGATCACTCACTTGGCAAAGCGAAGACCGGAACACCGTGATGGCGACGCGATGGCGGTTGAAATTGGGCTTTCGACGACACCAACCAGTTTGGACCGGGCCTTAAACTTGGGCCCAACAAATCTCAATCCAAATTGAGATTTGTTATTGAATTGGACCGGGCTAGCCTTACAGGCTTGGGCTTCAAATGAGCCTGACCAAAACTGAAGATGGGCTGTAGGGAAAGTGGGCGGAGATGTGCGAAGCTTGTTCGAGAAGTTGAGGAGAAGAAAGTCCAATTAAAATATCTATAATCATCATTAGAATGCCCCACTAGTCTTCAAGCTTATCTACTTGCTTTCCTCTAATACTTTCTTGCCTTTTATTTCCATGAATTATCCACTTTGATAGCAAATGTTGCACCCCATGCCTAGGTCCGAATTTCACTTTCTTAGCCTTAATTTCTTCACAAATTCTCCAAATCGAAGTCCAATTTCGATGAAGTAAAATCTCATTCCATTTTTTGCAAGTCCCTGACACTTAAAAGTCCAAATTTCCTTCGATTGAGCTCATCCGAATTTTTGCTAATTTTCCGCAACATCCGAATTGGTTTTCCGTAAAATCTCAAACTCAACGAAATTACTCCGAAAGACAATACGTCATCCTATAATTGAACTGTAACATGCCCGAACGTCCAATATTTCGAAATTGAATTCAATTTCATGATTAAAATCGATCGAATGTGACTTTAGTTCAATTCGACCTATCGGGTAGCTTTTAGGGATTTTACCGCGGTTATATCCCTTAACGGCTTTACCCAATAGATTGGTTAACTCGTGAGTGATCAGCTTAGAGAAAAAGGATTATAGGCGCGCCGGCAAAATGCCAATTTCATATATTCGGGACAAGATCGAAATTCGGGATGTCACAAATAAAGCTAGTTATATTAACTATAAAAGGTTTACACAAATTTGTGTTGTGTACTAGAAATAACCATCATTATTTTTCATTTTCCAAAATGAAAAATGCTAAAATTTGTATTTAAAATCTGGTCGATGAACAATATGAAAACTAGTATTTGTTAAGAAACCAAAAAAAGAAAATGATACAAATGATTTATGAACTTTGATTTAAAGTGTAACGTCATTTTCGAATTTTTAATTTCTTCAATGTAATCCATGAATTTCAAATATTTTTATATAATTTAGAGATTATATTGAACAAATATCAATATAAAAATTTAGGGACGGTACTGCATTTTAGGCCAAATTTCGGGAACCACATTGCTAATGACATTTGTGCTATCATCCCAAAGAAGAATGATGACTAAATTCGGACACTCGTAAAAGTATGGGGATAAAAAATGTTATTTTGATAGAAAGGCATCCTGCGTCAATAGGTGATAGCGATTCAATATGTCTAGCAAAATTTGGATGAAGATTTGTTAGAATTTAAACTATTGCTAGGGACAGTAGAAGATTTAAGATTTATGACAAAACAAAGTATGGGGACAATGGGAAAATCTTTTAGGATTACTAAGGGGAATAGCTTTGTGGCAAGTAGTTTTGGAGTGAGTAAGTTTTGAGCCAAAAAATTTGATCCTATCTTAGATTAGTAGAGCTGGTTCCTAGTTTTTGAAATTAGGAACCAAAACTATTGATCTTGAAACCAAACTGGCTTCTTCCAATTTGATTCTAGGGTCCACTTGGAAATCAATCTACTTGTTTTTACTCTATTTTTCATGTGCAAAAACATGGAACGCTGATGATTTTCACTTACCCTAGAGATCTAAATGAGATATGAGAAAGCCTTCAAAGATTTATCTTAGGATTCTGTTTTAAACCGGTTCAAAGCCAATTATGCATAAAAGCTGATCTTGAAACAGGTCGAAAACCGTTCATAGCCGAGAATAAAGGCCTTATAAGGTCAAACGTCGAGTAAATCCGAACGGTTCATGGTATAGAACCGAAGAACTGGACCAGTTAAGGTCGGTTTCCGAATTTTTTACTCGGGATCGAACCGGTCGGGTTGAGGCAATCCCGTTACCGGGTCAGACCGGCCCGGTTACTCACCTCTAAAGGCTAAAGGCGTAATTTCACTTTTTTTTTTTTGATTCCGTCGGCTTAATTTCTTCCCCAGAAAAGCGTCGCCGCACCAGGGCGGCGAGCCTTTCTCAACTCCGCCGCCGTCTGCTCTCCGACGCGGCGCCTGAAGCTCGAACATGGCGCATTCTCTCGTAAGCTCCTCCTCCTCCTTCTTCTTGTTGGTCTTCGTCTTCTTCGAAATCTCCGTTGACACTCTGTTCTCTCCGATGTCGTCGTTGTTCTCCGGCGACAGGTTGGTCACTTGGTTCCGCTCTCCAAGACCCTCGAAGAGAACTCCTCGTGCCCCAGAATACTGCTGGCGGAAGGCCCCAACGTCATCGGCCGCAGCGCCGCCTCTGTTCCGGACAAGCGGCTCAGCCACAAGCACATCACCCTGACCGCCTCCGCCGACGGCTCCGCTTCTCTGCTCGTGGTAATTTCACCTCTCTCTCTCTGTTTTAGCTCCCTTCTCGCTGCGGCCGAAAGGAAAAGGGGGGTGCTTTTGGAAAGTCCCGAGTGAAAAAGGGTGATTGGTGAATCGGGGAAAATTTTGGTTTTTGGGGATGGGGTGCGGCTGAAATTTGAAGTGAATGAATCCGTTGCAGGAGGGGAGGAATCCCGTCGTTGTTAATGCTGGGAAGGAGAGGATGAGGGTGGGAAGTGGAGAGAAGGTGGACATTGGTCCTGGCTGCGTGATAGAGTTGATTCCTGGACATCACCTTTTCAAGTATGAAGTGTTGAGTGGTGACCCGAGTGGGTCTTCAGGTGGTGCAAAGAAGAATGATGCGCGCGCATTCGAGGATCGTGGTCGGAAGAGGACGCGAGAAGATGTTCAAGACCAGTCTTTTGCGCGGGACTCTCAATCTCAGGTGAGGTGATGCTCATTTGTGTTTGTGAAGGCTTAAGAATCGAAACTTTCTAGCTAGGTGTGGTCTCTTTGATTTTGTCTCTCCTGAGTGCTGCAGTGTCTTGCGTGTCTTTCCACAAGAATTGGTTTTGTTCATTATCAAAATGTCATAGACATAATTCTTTTTGGTTCATGAAGGAGACATTACTGGTTTTACAAGCTTGAAGTGTCCTATATGTTGGCAGGCAAACAGGGGACAAAGTGATGTGGAGGCGATTCGTAACTTTCATGTTCCAGAGGAATTGTTGCCGTACACCTTTAGGCTTCTACGTGTGCAAGGGCTCCCGGCATGGGCAAATACATCCTGTGTTTCCATAGAAGATGTAATAAAGGTAAATATCCTGACTTTAAACTCTCATTATGCATAAGACTCTTATTCTTCTCGGTTTTCATGGTCAGATAAAGAGCCCCAGTTTCTATTTGCTTATAGATAAAAATAAATTCAGGGATTATGTTCATGGATCAAGTTTTGTTATGTGACAAGGACCATTTGATCATCGATTAAGGGCAAAATTGCTGCTTTAGTGATGAAGCTGGCCATCTTGTCAGCTTTGCTAACTTTCTTTCAGCGGCCCGTAGGGCTTGTCAATTCCTATGTGCCGCTGTTATGTATTGTTTTACATAGCAGTCTTAGCTATGGGACATGTCCTGATACCTTGCTTGATTACCCTTTTTGTACACAGGGCGACATTATTGTTGCTATCCTTTCAAATTACATGGTGGACATTGATTGGTTGATCCCTGGTCAGTTATATTTAATTATGAAAAAAGATCCATCTGCAGTTGATATTTCTATGTTATAGTCATCAATTATCTATTATTCAAGCTTTCAACACTTGCAATGCATGGGGAAGGTGTTTCTAATGCATTATGAGTTGTAAATTGCATTTAAGCATTCAGACACCAAAGAACTTTGATATTTGTGCTAGCTTGAAATGATGGCATCTCTAAGTTTTCTCTCATTGTTCTTTTCTGGATGTAGCCTGTCCAATACTGGCAAAAGTTCCTCATGTGTTGGTTATCCATGGGGAGGGTGATGGTACCTTGGATCATATGAAGGTGCGTCAGCTGTAAATATGATTGCTTTATCTTGTGCTTCAGTTCTTCCAAACTAGGCGCACTTCAACTCTCTTGATCTCATCGTTTTTCTAGAGAAAGAAACCAGCAAATTGGGTTTTACACAAACCTCCACTTCCCATCTCTTATGGCACACACCATTCTAAGGCCATGCTTCTTGTCTATCCTACGGGAGTGCGGATCATTGTACATACTGCCAATTTGATATACGTTGACTGGAACAATAAGAGCCAAGGATTGTGGATGCAAGACTTTCCTTGGAAGGACCCAAGTAATGCTAGCAAAAGGTGTGGATTCGAAGATGATTTGGTGGATTATCTTAGCGCACTAAAGGTATGACCCAATCACAATTACAATCCATCGGACTTATTATCTTTTGATGGTGTGCCGTTGTTGGCCTAAAAGGTAACTTTAATCTGGAAATAGTGAATTGGATCAACTTCAGGGAAAGTTAAGTAACAACCTAAAGTATTGTAATTTCAACTTGCATCGAAAGAAACCTTAAAGTTTCTATGACCTTGCAATGTGAAAAGTTCTTAGTATCATCTTTTCAAACATGTATGTGATGGAGAAAATTTCTAGTCTACCGTACAAAATGAAATCATTTTTCAGTAGGGTGATATTGTATTCTAATAAGGAAATCTACGATTGCTGAAGAACTTCAAATGTTACTTTCTGTCTTGCAACATTCCCTTGCTTATCCTCCAGTTCCTTTGACATTATTTGGCCTTATATTCATTATAAATCAATTTGGGCATGTTTCTTGTGGAGAATATAGGAACTCTTGCACTCAACTTTTTATTTCAATGACCCAACTGATTTCTTGCCTATTGTATTCAAAGTTCTAGATCTCAATTCTGCCGTTTTATAGTTCAGGGTTAATCAATACTATTCTGATTTCTCTCCAGACCCTTATACTTGTTTCCCTCGATCACCGATACTCTGCATTAAAGAATGCTGCAGATATCCACTATTGATTGGTGCGGTGCTGTTACTGCAAATAATATCGACTAACCCTTGCCTTTATCTTATCGCTTGGTGGGACTGATCACAGTGGCCCGAATTCAACATAAATGTACCTGCTGTTGGCAAATTCACTATTAATCCTTCTTTCTTCAAGAAGTTCGACTATAGAGACTCAGCGGTATGTTCTCTGTTTATTGCATTCGGGCCAACTTTATGCCCTATTTGATTTTTCGTTTTCTTGTTTCCTTGTCACCCCTGTCATTCATTTAATGATGAATGAGTAAAATGAATTATGAGTTCCAGGTTAGACTAATTGCATCAGTACCTGGATACCACACGGGTTCCAACCTGAAAAAATGGGGTCACATGAAGCTGCAAAGTGTCCTGCAAGAGTGTACTTTTGACAAAGATTTTCAGAAGTCTCCTCTTGTTTATCAGGTAAGAGTTGATGTAACCTGTTGTTCTTGACTTGTGAAGGTTTCAAAAAATTATTTGCATTCTGCTACACATGCATGTACGCACATGCAAGCAAACACGCACTCATACATACAAGGAAAACGTAAATGCATAACTGTGGATTAACTGAATACTACTATTGGGCCCCTTTGTTTTTTTATTCTGCATCATCACATGGTGTGATTATTGATCTTAACCAAAATATTGTCCGCTGTTTTTCCTTTTGGCTTATTCAGTTTTCCTCCCTTGGGTCTTTAGACGAAAAGTGGATGGCCGAGCTGGCATCTTCAATGTCATCAGGCTTCTCAGAAGATAAAGTACCTCTTGGCTTAGGTGATCCCTTGATCATATGGCCCACAGTGGAAGATGTTCGATGCTCCTTAGAGGTACCATTGACTAGTATAATTTCTTGGTTGGAATGCGTTTCACTGATCTCTTATAAGTTATAAAATGGTGTTTTAAATGTTTTTTCAGATAGACCCATATTATCTTTGCTATTGTTGTAGAAGTTACATGACCTGCTGAATGCATTTGGATAAAGTTCTATTTTTCCTTGAGGTCACTCAAAATTTAACTCGAGTTGTCTATATTTACTGCTGGGATGAGCTTTTCTGATTAAAACCATCAGATGCTGGGGACAGTATGTAATTTGATCAACATCAGAGATGTTTCATCACTGTGAATTAGTACTGGACATTTAATCCAGTTCATAGTTTGGATGTTGTGATTGTTTTTGTCTTTCTGTTGAGTGCGGATGGGTTTGGAACTTGCCTTCTTCTGATCGAGCATGCCAAAGGCAATTGGAACTTTTTCTTTTCATTATATTTCTCTACCTATTACTGACTCACTCTGACATACTATTTTATTTGGATTACCTTATTTGTATTTACCTAGGGTTATGCAGCTGGAAATGCCGTACCAAGTCCACTGAAGAATGTGGAGAAGGAATTTTTGAAGAAGTATTGGGCAAAATGGAAGGCGAGCCATACTGGTCGCTGGTAAGAATAAGACTAATTTCGTTGATTCCGTTGATTATTACTTAGCTTTCTAATTTGACAACATCACCCTTGTGAGATTCCTTACATAACTCGATCTATTTCGATATCTTCAGTCTTTGTTATACGGAATAATTGGAAATTTATTTAAGCTTGGGTTGAAAATTGCCCCTAATGCTACTATCTACTTAACGGCAAAATGGAAGTCTTGTTTTTCTGTTTATTCTTAGAAAGGACTATTGATTACCTGCTAATACATAATCTCATTGTTGCAGTCGTTCTATGCCACACATAAAGACATATACACGCTATAAGGGTCAGAAACTTGCGTAAGGATTGTTTCCTTGGCGTATACTGTACATTCTCAATACTTATTTACAAAGATGTTGCCAATTTTGCAAACTGAATTTCTGAACATTCTTGACTTGAGCAGTTGGTTTCTGCTAACTTCAGCAAATCTCAGCAAAGCTGCCTGGGGAGCACTTCAAAAGAAAAACTCTCAGTTGATGATTCGGTCATATGAGGTGTGTGATGATTGAATTTATTTGAAGATAAGTAATTCCAACGGTGTCATGATGGTTCTGTTTTGAAGCTAATGACCACAAGTCAGTAAAAAGCTCATCTCAGGATATCCAATGGTTTTGCTTCGTGTTGCTTCATTTCATTCAAGTAATATCTAGGTTGTTGGAGTTCAGTTAGCCATTAAGTTTTTCTTGAGCATCCTAATAGAGCAAAAGTCTCGCGTCTTACTTTCAGTTGGGTGTGCTATTTTTACCATGTTCCATCAGAAGACAAGGTAGAATATTTTCTTGCACAAAGAATGGGCTTTCTTCAGAGGTAACAGCTAAATCCTTCTCTTGTTTGCATAGTCTCTTTTTCTTTATCCCCCTTTTTTCAGGGGTTGTATTATCGTAAGGGAGGATGCAGCAGAATGGAGTTCTTTGTATTTGACTTTTACTAAAAGGAAACTGCAACAGCTCCCTCATATATTCTCTTTTATCCCGGTTTAAGGATGTATCTGCATCATCTCGAAATTCTGAAGTCAGTAGAGCCAAGCTGGTGAGCCTGGTATGGCAAAGATCCCAGGATAAAGATTCCTCACTCGATATAATCCCTTTGCCTGTGCCTTACGAGCTTCCTCCTCAATCATATTCTCAAGAAGGTGGCACACTGAACTTAAATAGTCTTTTGGTTTTTTCCCTGCCAAGGTTGCCACTGTCTGAGTTCTTTGAACATTGGATGCAGATGTGCCCTGGTCATGGGATCGGAGGTACACAAAAAAAGATGTGTATGGTCAAGTGTGGCCGCGGCAAGTTCAGTTGTATGCTTTTCAAGAGTCCTGACTTTCATGAACTTTTCTCTCAAACTTTCAAGATGCTATGTCTATTTTATTTGTCGTGTATGATTCCACTGCGCCGCGTTTTGATTCTAACAACTTGTAAGTGTCAGTTGGGCAAGCGCAGTGGTTGGTTTCACTGTCTAGGGACTAACCTGTGGTTATGAACTTGGGTGGAGCTGGCCATCTTAAGAAATCGAGCTGTAAATTGGATGATTTCACTTTGGAACTGCTCTTGATGTAAACAGTTCAGATTTATTCAAGTTGGTTTCAAGTTGAACTGCTTCAGTAGCCTTCAGGAGAAATGTTTGCCTTCAAATGTGCAAGAGAAGAGTATGGCAACATGTTCATTGCTTATTATTCCATTTAGAAACAGATATCACAAAATGCATAATTATGTGGTTAAATGCTCCACTTTTGTATGTCTCATTTTGTTAGTCCAGTGTAAATGAGATAAGTTGATTTGACCGAAAACTTTACTTGACCTGCCTAACGTTCCATCCCGTTCGACAGACCTATTCCTATCCAAATTTGATTTGATGAGAAGTTGGTTACCATAAATTTGAATTGACGAGATTTCAAATTGATCAATCTTAGGATGGAAATGATTATTGCAAATTTATACCTGAATCGAATTTGAAGAAAATTGAGCCTCAATAAGGCTGGATATAAGATGACTAAGGGTGGGTTTAAGATGAATAATAAAGAAGAGACGTGATTCCCAATATGGTAATTTCAATCATATCATAAATTCCATAAATGGTAATTTCAATTGTGTTATAAAACTTGCATAGGAGGGAACCGAAAGAAAATGTTATAACATTTGAGTAAATGATAATAAGAATTAGTATCTTAGTTCCTATCAGATCAACATGATCATCGATCATACATCCGGTCCTCCAAATGCAGCCTCTACATTTAATTTCGGTTATTATTATTAGCCAAAGAAAATAAAAAAGAAACGCAATGAAACAATTTATGAATATATACACACACACACGGTCATTAGCATTCTATGTCTAATTCATAAAATGTATCACAAGGGGTCGTTGGACATTGAAGAATTACTTCATGATATGGAAACATATTCAACTACACAAATGGTGGTAAATCATGCAATTGACTCAAATACGGCAAGATCATGACTCATAGTTATCGGATTTTCTTTCCATATATGTTCATTCCACTTCTATCTCATTGATCCAATCTTGTGATCCTAGGCATTCAAATTGAGCTTCATCACATAACATTTTCGCGCCGTTTTTTCTCGAAAAATGGATGTGTTCTTTGAGCCCCAAGAAGGAAGTCCTTTCTGCATTCAAATTGGCTTCCATGATACAGTCCTAGAGATCAAAGAGAAGATCGAAAAACACCAAGGAATACCCGTCTATAGACAAACTATTGTCTTCAACGATGAGGCCCTTGATGACGAGCTTGAGGTCGAGGGCTGCAACATCATCAATCGCTCGTGCATTCGGCTCATTGTCGCACCGGAGCCACCGCCATCCACTAAGATTGAATTATGCATCGGAACACCACCATCCAAAATGCGGCTTCCCATAGAATTTGGAGTGCGTGACCCTGTGAAAAGCCTGAGAGAGGTTGTTTGGTCCCTGGAAGATGTCCCTCTTGAGCGGGTGAAGCTATATGCAAATGGAACTGAACTTGAAGATGATTGCCGGATATGCGACTACGAGCTTCAAGACAATTCCAGTGTCGATGTGCGCATCAAGCCTCTGAAGTTCACAGTGATGGTGTTGCCGTGGCAAGCCAACCTCAAAGTTGCGGTGGAAGTGAAACAGTCAGATAAAGTAAAGGTTTTGAGGAAAGAGCTTGAGAAACTGCAGCCGATCCTGAAGTTCGATCTTCCTTCAGAGGGGTATTTTTTCATACATAACCAGAGTGGGATGGATGAAGATAAGTCATTCAAATGGCACGGTGTTGAGATGGGCGATACTATAGAAATTTTTAGAGGAATGATTTCTCGATGAGACTTGGTTTTCGCATCCAATTAGTGGTTTTGCTGAGAGATCTAGAGCAAGATAACAATAAAGTGCTTAGTGTGAGTACAGGTCACAGGTCTAGGGACAAATGCGATCTCCTTTTACCTTTTATATTGGCGTTATCAGGTTTTCTAGGTTCCATTTTTCTTTCTCCCTTTTTCATCTTTGTCGTCGTTATTACTCTCTTCTTATATAAGTGTTGTTAGGAACATCGTTCAATCATGGCGTGTTATATTCTTATCTCATTTCAATTCCATCTGCGAAATGGTGAATTACATCAGCCGGTCAAGCCAATTAATTTGGGTTGAGAAATGGTGGAATAGAATAGTTTCTGGATATGGATTGCTTAGCTTGTACACACATTGCCTTCTCTGATTGATAAGTTTTCAATGGATCTTTCACTTGTTCTCCTCAACTTGTGAATCCTTCTTGCCAAATTCTTGCACCAGCCAAAGAACTTTCAGTTGTGAAATTCACCCGAATGCAACATATGCTCTGTGATTATCTACCAAATGAGCAATCTTGCTAAAAAGTTCTGAAGGAAGAAAGATAGTTGCTATCTCGCATGTTACCTTCTCCATAAAATTGGACAATCGTGTCCTAGATGGCACTTCTTTCTTACAGAAGATGATCAATTCAATTGGAATCGATACGATCCTTAGAGATGATTGACTGCGCTCTTTCTTTCTGCAATATCTGGTCAATGCTATGACAACTCTAGCGAGCCATACCAAATCAAATGGCCGGGAATCAGTTCAACAGAGATTGATCTAGATCAAGGGGGATATAGTTTAAGTACTATGAAATTTTGTTTCATAATCTTGGCGGCAAGATCATCATCCACAACAAAATCTTTGATATTTGAAAGGGATTGCTGTCATGTATATATTGTCATCACTTTGGAATTAACTCAAGGTAAATCCATTCCTAGAATTATATTACTAGACCAAAAATAGGGTGTCCCTGAGGAATACATACGATGTTGCTGTTCACTAGCAGTAGGATTCCATTTAATGCATAGTGAGAGCTGTAAGTGATGTAACCAAATTCATTGCCCAGTTGACTGTTGCGAGATCCACATGAATTGTACATAAGCAACCTGTCACTTGGAATTGATGCTAGCATACACTGGATTAGTTCACAGGCTTTTGCTTCTTTCTAGTGCATTACGCGGCTTTAGTAGGATGATCTCTCAATCCTTGCATGAGAGAGCAAAGCCCACAAGTGAGTTACAAACTCCCCTCCTCTAGTCAAATGCTCTGTGTGCGCTTTCATATCATCTGAAGGTGCCACATACAACACCAGTTCCACCCAAAAGTCAGCTAGAATCCTCCAAATCTCATCCTCATGTTTTATATCATTTGTAAGCTGATTCCTGAGCCGAGCACCTCGGTTGACAATAGTTTCTTCATGTGTAGAAATAACTCTGCCCTTCCTCTCCACTTCCCTAATCCAATCCTTTTTATTGCATCTCCCAAAGAAGTCCTTGGCTTCGATGATCGCCTGATCGAACACGTGCTCTGCAACGCAAGGGTGATCTGGTAGTAGCTGTGGAGCAAAAGCAACCAAGTAAGCCAAATATTTGGATAAGCTAGTCGCCACTAGTAAATTCCTCGTTGTTTCGGGCGAGTTTGATCTTTTTGGCCGTTGGTGCTCACAGAAGCTAGTGGCGATGTGCCACACCATTATGACCTGAGTCTGTGTCTCAAGTTGACACGCCCACAACAACTCCTTAGACTCATTGCTCTCCCTTAGTGAGGCTTGTCCATTCTCCAATTTGATGCCATCATGTGACTTCAGAGCATGAAACACCGCTTGCTTGACTTCTTCAGGCAGTTTGATCGGCGTGCTCTGTCTCTGGCCATCCCTAGTTTGATCGATGTAGACCGCCATCAGCTTGTTGTTCAATAAACTAAAAGGCTTGTAAGATTACTGCTCGAGCAATGAGTACTGACGAAGCTTTTGCTCCCAAGGCTTCAGTAATCGGACCCAGCATATCACTCTGATCATTCTCTCAATCCACACATTTTCTTGCCATGACTTCTTTTGCACATGCTGGCAGATCCACATAACTTTAGCCCATTGCGAGAACCATATGAAGAAGAGCTGCATGAGCTCCACAACAATGAATGAGATTATCATCACGTTGGTCATGAGTATGTCGAGAGTCACCCCATGCAGCACAGTGACTGGTTTGTCAATATCGCAGTGTTTCTTGTAATTCTTCAAGATTGATGTTGTATACCAAATGGCGACAGCGACATACATAAGCTCCACCAATTTGAGCAACAACCGGCCGGGCTGGAATATGATATTATACTTGGTGTACAAGAAATCAAAAAGGAATGTGAGCTCAACCTCAACGACTCGAAATGCCCTCTTGTAACCATCTTGTTCTGAGAGCAATCCATGGTGAATCAAATTCCATGTCTTCTTGTAAGCCTCTTGGGGCAATGAGTAGCCAGCATATCTCAAACGGAGGAGCTTGAAGAGTGCAAAAGAGAGGCATATGTCTTTGAGCTTGTTGTGGGGGTCTCCTCCTTGGCTTAAGAGCCTCCCTTCACATTTCCATACCTGAGTGAAGAGTTTGAGCTTGCATATAAGTTATGGCCAAGTTAAACTGTTTAAGTACGCGGTCGAGCACTGTCAAGAGTTTAGATCCCGACACTTTCCTCTCAAAGTCATAGCTCGTGGAAGGTTCACAACAACTTGCTCACACAAATAAGTCGAGTTGTACACATGTAAGGGGTCTGCTTACATGAGAGGAGGAGTATTAATAGTGATCCCACATCCCCTAAATGTGTGGTTATAATATATCTTATGTTCATGATCTCTCTCCATCTGATGGGCTAAGTTTTTGCCTTGGACTTGCTAACGTGCCGAGTGAAATCAAAACGCCCAAGTGTTATTGAACAAAGCATATGCTAACATAAAGAACCCAAAAGTAATATGAGTCAAAAGTAATCAAGAATTTATGAAAAAAGAGCTTTGCACTCTGTTCATATACTGATTAGTGCCTTAGTAATCTCAACCGTAGATTCATGGAAAAGAAGTTGGTTTTGAAATTAATCACTCAGCACATCAATGAAATTCGTAGCGAAACAATGCATGGCAGATGTTAATATATTTTGACTTTTGAACAACGTGCGGTTTCCGATCTCAATCTGTCTCATTGTATCATATCACTAATTATGCATATTGCTATAATTTCTAATGTACTTTGTTACAACCAATCAAAATGCTTTTATATTTTTATTTTTTTAAAATCAAAGTTTAGAAAAATTAATTTAAAAAATTGAACGATCAAATATATACCTTCTCGACAGTGATTAATTCATATTCGTTTTCCAATGGCGTTCGATAGTCCGGTGCCGGCGCTGGCTTCTTCTTCCCTAGACACCACTTGATAAATCGCTTAGGAACAAGGTTATTCGCCCATTTCTCCTCTTCGCCCCTCACTAAGTATCTATATCCTCTCATGCTAACCGGATCAACTTCACCACCATTTTCGTGCTCCCTGCTCATATTATCAGCAATCACTTTGGTGCTCCTATCCAAAGAATGCCGGCTTGCTGCCATCAAGGCCCGAGCCCTCTCGTCGCACTTCAAGGCCCAGATGAAGAAGAGGCACCCGAACAGGATCGTCTTGTGGGACAGGTCGCCGTTGGACAAGCCTATCAACAAGCCCAGCCAGATTGATTTGATCCCGAGCTGCCAGTTATAGCTCTTCCACTTCTCGTTGTCCTCGAGACTGTATGCAGAGAGAGAATCGGCGCTCCCGAGGGCGATCATCAGGAGCATTGCCCAGATGGGGAACAGTGGGTTGTGGAACGGTATATTGTGCATGACGCCTAGAGCGTAGGTGAGTACGTAGGTCGAGAGAGAGTAGGCTGCGAAGATGACGAGCCGGAGCTTGTGTTGCAACAGCGTCGGCACGAGCCGAAGATGACGAGGAAGAGGAGCAAGAAGGCGGAGGAGATGACTAAGAGCTCGATCTGCAAGAGCATCCACTCGGGACTAGGCGGGGGCATTATGTTGCCCCCCCTGGCTTTGCAGTTTGCCTTCGTCGCCGATGCCATCCCCATTGTCTGGTTCGTTTCCATCAATTTCCTCTGGTTGTTCAGCCTCTGATTGCAGGAAGAAATGATAGAATTTCTATGAGAGAGAGAGAGAGAGAGAGAGATCGTTCGGGGACTTAAATCTTATTTCTTACAGTGTAGGGTTGCCCGGGACTAATACAAGGATGTCAATTTTTCCTTTGAATGTTATAGGGCGTCCGAATTTGTCTCGGATAATTTTCACAATCGCAGATATTAAATTATTCAATCCACTGGCATCAAGGTCTGATGGTAAACGCCTCTCGCAAAGTTACTACATTGGAAGATGCTATGACTTGAATGTATAATGTCCTGCATCTAAACCAAGTACTTTAAATATCTTAAAGTAGCATTATCCCCCTCGATACATGAAGAAATCATTGAAGGGGTTATGGTGTGTTAGAACCAAATAAATGTTAACGAAGAATTACTGTAGAAACAAGTTTATTTTGGAAACTCATGGGGAATCGCACAGTTTTCTGACTTTGTTGTTGTCTTAGCTCCCGGATTCAATTTGCTGAGTGGAAATGTAACCTCACATTTTTTTTTTTTCAATTTTGCTCTTGAACTGTCAAAAATCGATTCGATTGTAGTCCTTTCATAAAAACTTATAACAATGTTAAGCAACGTGCTGATAATATATTGTGGCTTCCACATGCGCTTCTAAGTGTGTATGTGACATCCTGAATTTTCAGAATTCGTTTTCGATTAAATAAATCGGGCCTTTCGTCAACGCTAGCGCCGATAGTCTTATTCTCTACGAAAGTGATCACTCATGAGATAACCTGGATTATATGAAGCAATTAGGGAATCTAAATGCAATTGGACTTGAGAATTCGACCAAGAATCGATCTTTCAAAGTGTTGATCTGCAAGGGTCATTACGACACCGTCGAGAGATTGATCGAAATCGAGAGATAGGTCGATTCGATCGAGATATGTGATCAAATTGTGGATGATTCCACTTGATTGAAAAATTCTCATCGATTCGGCACTAAATTGATTTTGTGTCGTTTTAGTACCGGTCGTGCCGTAATTGAAATCTCGAGATTTTCACGACAAATCGAGAGACGCTAATGTGTTGAAGATGTACTTTGTGACTCAAGATAAATCGATCACGGTCAATTGCACAAAAAATTCCTAAAAGTTATCGGTGAAGACTAGGTCACGCTAAAAGCGCCGAATTGAAAATAACCGCGAATTTGAACCCGATTTCAGAATTTGAAAGTTCTGATGTGTCACAAGCTATTTTAGGAACGTTGACTCACTCTCCGAGAAATTTTCAGAGATTCCAGGATTTTTGCGGAAAATCGATACGGACGTTGCGGAAAATCAGCGGAAATTCATATGGGCTAAATCAATGGAAATTGGAACTAAAAAGAAAGCTTGCATGATTGTCGGGGATTTATAGAAAATTGTTCGGGATTTTTCTTCGATGAAATTGGACCTCGATTTGGAGAATCGATGAAGAAATTCAAGAGAATTTAAGTGAAATTCGGAGCTTTACAAAGGGGTAGCAATTTTTGCTTTAC
Organism: Eucalyptus pumila; assembly: GCA_016097595.1. Lineage (NCBI taxonomy): Eukaryota > Viridiplantae > Streptophyta > Magnoliopsida > Myrtales > Myrtaceae > Eucalyptus > Eucalyptus pumila. Next base: position 43,288,089 of record CM027851.1, read on the forward strand.
AATTTGTTATTTACAATTTGTTAATTCATGGAATTATCAAGTGAAAAGAAATAGGAGACATGCAATCAATGTAATGGATTGAATTGCTTTACTTTGGGACCCTCCACTGGCTGCTTCTCCCGCACGCCAAGACCACCGCCTCCACCTCCATCTTCGTGCGTCTCTTGTCCCAGCTGAAGACCGCACGCCACTACTTTTCTCTCTCTCTCTCTCTCTCTCTCTCGCGGATCAACACAGGCCAGCAGCTACTCATTTTTCTTCTCCTTTGTTTCGGTCTCTGCCTTGCTTTCCTTTCATTTTTCCTTTCACGACAACTCTCCATCTTCACCCACTGAAACACCAATTTTTCCCCATCTCCAAGCCACGACACGTCCTTATTTTGCTGCTTGCTCGGTCAACATTCAAGCGAAGCCCACCTTGTTGACTTCATTCACGCCAACGAAGCCGCGTGTCTGCGGCATCTTCTCCGAAGACCAAGCAGCTCTCTCCACCAATATCTTTTTCTCTTTCAGCCGAATAGTTCAACTCCACGAATCCTCACCCATCGAAACCCCACCATCGTTCCTCTCTCCTTCGCTCGCAAGTTCGGCAATCATTTGGCCGAGATTCGACTCAGCAGTCTTCATCTCCACGAAGCCAGTCCCAACAGTGATGCCAGCGTGATCGAAACAGCAAGTCTCTCGGTCAACATCCCACCGCTAGGCTCTGGTTTCGTTGAACCGCAGCTCTTTCGCACGCCCGCATCTCCTTCGTGCGAGACTCCTCCAGCGAAGACCAGCAAAGCCCGCAGCCCATCTATCCGTGGAGTTCAGCCCATCTTCATGCGATTTCAGTCCAGCGAAGAAGTCAGACCAGCCCATGTGAATGTCATCTTCAGCCCATTGATTTTAAGCCCATTTCCAGCAGATTTGAAGTCCAAGCTTAGGCCCAAATTCAGTTAGTTCTAGCCCATTTGAAGTTCAGCCATTTTGGGCCCGTGAAGAAGGCCCAAGCCCGAGACCAGCAGCCCTGCAGAAGCCCAAGACCAAAACTCAGCCTTGCTGAGTTGTGTTGGGCCCGTTTTAGGCACGGTCCGAGAGTTCTCCGACACCGCCGAAAATTAAGGTTTCGGCCGCCGTCGCGTCGTCGTCGCGGTGAACCGGTTTTCGCGATACACCGGTGAGTTTATACTCTAAACTCTGCTTAGTAGGTTAATGACGTTTAAGGGGTGTTAGATTTATTCTGTTAGGAATTAGGTGGTTAGTTAGATTAAATTAGAAATTGAATTATTTAATTGAGCATGTTAGGTGGTTAGCATGGTGTAGATAAGGCCTAAATAAATTGTACTGTTTATCTAGAAGGGTTCGGGAATTTTTCCGAGTTCGTATTGGTATTTAATTTAATAATTTTTGCCAAGGTTAGTATTTTTAGAAATTAAATTGAATTAATTAATTATTAATTATTTTTCCGGAATTTAGGTCGGGATATCCGGTGACCGGAATTTTGTGCTGATTGCAATGGTGTGGTTAATTTCTGCAATTGAGTGTTAAATTATGCAAATTGGGTGCTAATTGGATTTTTGTTATTTAATTCCAAAAATTGTGAATTTCCAATATTTATTCAAAAAATCCCGGGTGTCGGGTTTTAACATCGAAAATGGATTTTAAGTACTATATCAAATAGTGGGGTTTGAAAGAGATAGGTATCGTCTTGGTTGAATTGACCGCACCCACACACGACTATTTTTAGGATATTTTTAATACGAAGGAAATAGGCCAGGATCACTATTTTAATGGAGGCATTTGAGTGCAATGCACAGTGTCCTGGGCCGAGATTGAGTGGTCGTGTGTTGGTTAAGAGAACTAGTCTCGAGCAATTATGCCCGACGTTACTAAATCCCTTTTCGGGTTACCCATGCATTAGGGTAGCGGGTCGCGATGAGATTCGGACCTACGCCCCTTTGGGGAAGCCATCTAATTGAGAGACGTTGTCGTGCTCACGGGGGAGACGACGCCTAGCAATGCCAGAAGACCGCCAATAGAGTTGGCCGTACCCTTGAGGGGTGTAATTAACAATTGGAACGCATGATTGTTGAATTTGATGCACCCGATTATGAGACCAAAACTGTGTGACATGGAATGGGACGTGTCATAATGGTTTGGCCTTATAATCAGGACCTTGGTGATTAATTGAATTGATGAGGTGTTCCAGTTGTTATGTGCATTGATTATATGCATTGCGATATGAACTATACTGACGTGTAGGGAAGGAAACTGAGGCGAGGTAAGTCCTCTATGCCAATTGAGTGGTTGTGTGGTTAGGACGCTTCTGGGCGTATTTCCCTCCTAATTGGAGTTTAGAGCTTAGACTTGCTGAGATTTTATCTCATCCCGTTGTGGGATAACATTTTCAGGGTCGTCGAGTGGAGGCTGGGAGCCGAGAGAAGGTGATGTGAAGTGTAGGTCAGCTAGGACCATTTCTTTTTGGAAAGTGGTTCTTTTGTGGCTTTTTGGTCATAGACCTTGTACTTGACATTATGTGAATATAAAAGCATGTTTGTTCTGAGAATTTGTATCCTACATTTCTATCCCGAGATGATTACTGTCAGGGGATTTCTTTTCGCTTCCGCATGTGCAATAAAAATCAATGGGTCGGCGACTCGTCCTGGGAAGTTGCAAAATTATTATCGACCAGAGAGGGATGGGCACGCGCTCGGGGTTCGGGACGTGACAGTATATCTATCAATCTCTCTATATTATATATTAGAAATCATTGTCTATTTAAGGCTTGGGTATCAATCCCTTCACTTGTGACCGCGAAAGACTTAATAAGTTGAATAAATGCCGTCCCTATAAAACATCCTTCCTTTTAGTGAAAGATATAAAACTAAAAGTAATTGCTTAAGCCTTCTTTAGTTATATATCATAATTTTGGTCCAAAAAGAAAGGAGGAAAAGATTTGCTGACCTGGGAAAACAACGTGACAAGACACCCTATAGCTTAGCCCAATAAATACTAACATGACAGTCCAAATAGAAAAATAGATGGGATATGGCAATATATTTAGTGAAAATATTACATTATTCGAACTTTTGAAAGTTCATATACTGAACGAAATGAGGAAAATATCTATGGATGACATTGACTATTGAAAAAAAAAAAAAAAGCGCGAGAATTTTGTAAAAATATGCGGCCTTTTGGTGTGGTTTAGTTTGCTTTTTAATCACGCGTAACACGTAACCATGGACAACACGTTGTCGGAACAGAATATATGCGGCCTTCAGCTTTAATTTGCGTTTTAAGTAGGCAACGCTGATTCTATATATCGGTATAAATGTGGATTTTGGGAAGAGAAATAACTAGAAGATTATAACAAAATAATATTCACATCAATCATATATGCGCTAGAGTCTACATGAACTTATATTTGAAGTGAATCCGAGCCCTGTCATGGAAATTTGTCCTCCGATTCAAAGAATAAATGACATGTGAGATTCCATTATCTATTGAATCGTGATGTAAATACATGAAATATTCCCGGCACGTAAAATAATATGGATTAGTAAGAAACACGGAAGCCTAAATAGTAGCTTTCCTCACAAGTGTTCATTTTCTGCAATTGTCTAGGTGTTGAAAATACTAGCAAGTTAATTTGTCTAGAATCTCCTTACGAGTAAAATCGTTTCTGCTCTTCTCTATCTGTAGAGAATTAGAAATGATTTTCTTTAAGATCATCTTCCAATTTTATGCATTTCCATTTACTTTTTTTTTTAAATGGAAATTCTCCCCTTTTCTTTAGGTGACCATTTTATTTCTATTTTTTAGTTTTGACAATAGTGGATGGATATCTCCTCGTTCGTGACAATGCATCACAGAGAGAATTGTTGTATTTCTTGCAAAAATTTGCAATATTCAATTTGTATTTGAAAGAGAATCGCATTATTTCTTTCCCAAGAACGCATGTCTAGAATTCCCTTGATATATTCAAAAAGGAATATTCACATCATTCCTTCCATATTAATTTGGTGAAATTGTTGGTTGTTAATATATTTGGCATTTATTGATGCTTCCGCTTAATTATTAATTTTTTTTCCAGCTTTGTAAATCTTAATTGGGTTTGATCATAATTCTGGTTCTTTTATATTTAAGTTATTATATTTAGAATCTTATATAGACATTCAGGTCACAATAGTGAAATATAAAGGCCATTTACTATAATATCTCCATGAAAGATTGATATTAAATTAATGCTCACACTATTTCCACCCCTTTATTGATTCCTGACATCCTCTATCACAATGAATTTGATACAATTTGATATGATATCTTAAGTTTTTATTTGCTTTTCCACTTTTGATCCAATTTTTGCTAGAGACGGAGTTATCCATGGTCCTCCCGATAACATTTATTAGGGTTAAATGTGGGGCCTACTTTTAATTTAAAATTATTCATTACCTTCTTTTCTTCTTTTTAGGATTTTTTCATTTTTTTTTCTCCATTTGGAACAAAATTGGTGTCCTTTTTTTTTCCTTGAAAAATAGTTTCTTTGATAGATAGCTAACTAAATATTGCTTTAATGACTAAGCACAAATAATAGTTAAAAAACAATCTACCACTTTTAGTACGCACTTCGTTTAATTATAACTTTAATATATGACATTACGTTGTGCTTTATATATTTTAATTGCTTGACTTTCAATTTATTCAATGAATCTAATGGTCCAATTTTATTTATATTTCATGCCATCATTGCATGATGATAGATACTGTCACAAAAATAGAAAAATATAAATTCTAAACATCCACTATTATCATGCAAATACATAATAAAATGTTCCATAAATCATTATTACGTAGAATACTCTCTTTTCCTTGATTACATGATATAATTAGTTGTTGACAAGAAATTATGGCAATTGACATGACATTATAAGACAACCCATTCAAACCATTTGCAAACACATTTTTTGGGGTCGATTCTAAGTGCATCAGAATTTTCATATAATAATTAATGCAAAGAAAATTATCCTCAAGGTACAAATGTATTGCAATAATAAAATGCATAGCCAACTTAACAAAAGATATTATTTGTTCGGATACTTGGCCCCCCTAAGAAAAGTTTCTTTCTTGAAATATATCTTACCTAACTTAGGCACTAAAATATTTCAATTACATCAGTAAAAGAGTCACTATTTACTTAAAACAAATATATTTGAATGAATAATTTTCAACGTTTAGTGTGGGAAGCTCGAAATGAACCTATGGACATGATTGATTGCAGTTTCATCATAAATTGATACATTTAAGCGGATTGGGGTCATCTTCAATATTTTTTTCCATAGTGGCCACTCTACAAATACAATACAATGAATGTTGAGTAAATTGTTTATAGTGCATCCACCAACCAAAATATTCAATCTTTAAGTAAATTCTCATAAATTTGTTCTACAAATTGAAGTTGAAAAATTCAGGAGAAGGGGGATTATCCAAGGAGCTAAAGTTAATAATTGGTGCAATAAGTATAGAAGAAAACAAACAAGAATGAAAAGTTGAAATATAATGTGTGTGGAAAAAGTGATTAGGACGAAAGAAGTTGTTTGTAAGGGATGTGGATAATTTTGTCTTTTAATAAAATTGAAACATAAGAGTGAAAAGAAAAAAAATGTAAGAAATAATCTTTAATTAGGGGTGGGACCGCAAGGGATTATTTATTCAATTTAATGTATTAAGGATGGTCAAGAGCCAATAAGGTAATGGAAGTAGGTTGAGCCTAGTCTTATTTACAAGGCCATCTTTGGCAAAGAAGTTTCTTGGATATGCTCCTTAGAATGACAATAGTTGCAAATCAGATCCCTATGCTTCAATTTTGATATGAACTTGCCACTATTACTTCTCTCAATAGATCTTCCTCCGCAAATAAACCGGCCCCATGATCATTATTGCCTTCAAGAGTCAATTCTCTATCTAGTTTGTGCTTATTTAGGAGGCTAGTCTTGACATCTTCAACATCAATAGTTTCTTTATTAACAATCATGATTTCTCCAAAATTCTTATAAGAGGAAGGTAGTGAAACTAACAGTAAGAGAGCCCGATCCTCATTTTTAACCTTAACATCGATACTTCTTAATTTTGAGATAATACTATTGAATTTAGAAATATGAGTTTTAAGAGAAGCATCTTTAGTCATATGAAGAGTGAAAGGGTCATTGCTTGAGCCTCAATCGATTGGTGAGGGATTTTGCCATAAAATACTCTCCAATTTATTCCATAAACTTGCAACTGTTTTCTAATCTAGTAACTCCTGTAGAACTTCATTCGTGAGGCACAATTGAATAGCAGATACTAACGTGCTTTCTAATTTCTTCATGTTTTTAGACAGAGCTTTCTTTAAACCCTGCTACGTAAGAATAGCCAACACACATACTAGGTTGAAATTGCCGTTCCCATCATACTTCTCATTATCAAATCTTGTCATTGAACTTGAAGCCATGACTAGAAGATTGTGAAAAACCCTAGGGCTTTGATACAAGATTGTTATGGTGGATGCAAAAGCTATAATGAAATTGAAATTTAGAATAATAAAAGAACAATAGATTTTCTGTGAAAACCCTCAGCGGAAAAACCATGGGGAGAGAAGAAACAAAATCCATTATAGAAATCAAGGATTACAAAAGGTGGCTCTCAAAAGTTTAGACTTTTTTTGTTTCAACTTCTCATATATAGGCAAGAATCAAATCCAAAATAACCTCTTTTTTGGAAATCTTCTCCAATTATAGAAATCATTTAATTAGGAAACCTACTAAAATTACGAAACTTTTCTTTTCAAGCTCAAACTTGAGACATATCTAATAGCATTATATCTCTAACTCGTAAAGTGTATAACATGGGGTCATAAGACATTGAAGGGATCCTTCATGAGATGGAAACATCTTCATTTGTGGCGGTGCCTCACACAAATGGCTCAGATACAGTAAGATCATGACTCATAGTTATTGAATTTTATTTCCATATATGTGCTCATTCCACTTCTATCCTATTGAATCAATCTTGTAACCATAAGCTTTTAGACTGAGCTTCATAAAAAAGAACATTTTCATGTCGGTATTTTCTTGAAAAAGGATGTGTTCTTTGAGCCCCAGAAAGGAAGTCCTTTCTGCATTCAATTTGGTCTCCATGATATTGTCCCAGAGATCAAAGAGAAGATCGAAAAACACCAAAGAATACCTGTCTATAGAAAAACTTTGATCCTCAACGATGAAGCCCTGGACGACGAGCTCAACGTCGAGGGCTGCAACATCATCAATCGCTCCCACATTCGGCTCATTATCGCGCCAAAGCCACCTCCATCCACTAAAATTAAATTACGCATCGGGATGCTGCGATCCAAAATGCAGTTCCCATATAAGTTGAATTGAACGACCTTATGAAACGCTTGAGAGAGTTTGTACGGATGTTCCTCTTGAGCGGGTGAAGCTATATGCAAATGGAATTGAACTTGAAGATGATCGTCGGATATGGGACTACAAACTTCAAGACAATTCTAGTGTTGACGTGCACTTTAAGCCTCTGAAGTTCACGGTGGTGGTGTTGCCGTGGAAAGCCAACCTCAAAGTTGCTGCCAAAGTGAAACAGTCAGATAAAGTAAAGGTTCTGAGAAAAGAGCTCGAGAAGCCGCAACCGAGCCTGAAGTTCCATCTTCCTTCGGAGGGGTATTTTTTCATACATAACAAGAGTGGGATGGATGAAGGTTAGTCGTTCAAATGGCACACGTCGAGATAGGCGATACTGTTGAGACTTTCAGGGGGATGATTTCATGATGAGACCAGATTTTCGCATCCAATTAGCGATTTCACTGGGAGATCTTGGGCGTGATGACAATAAAGTGGTTAGTGTGAGTAGAGGTTGTAGGTCTAGCAACAAATGCAATCCCCTTTACCTTTTATATTGGCGTTATCAGGTTTTCTCCCTTTTCCGTCTTTGCGTTATTATTATTCTCCTCTTATATAAGGGCCGTTAGGAACATAATTTAATCTTGATGTGTGATATTCTTATCTCATTTCAATTCCCCCTACGATTACAAATGCATGGTGAATCACATCCCACAGGTTGAGTCAATAAATCTGTGATGGGAAATGGCGGAATCAAATAGTTTTTGGATTCATATTGCCTAGTTTGTACACACGTTTGCCTCTTCAAGTACGTGCCCTAATTGATAAGTTTTTAGTTGATCATTCACTAGTTCTCCTCAGCTTTTGAATCCTTTTTGGCCAAATTCTTGCACCAGCTAAAGAAGCTTGGGGTTGTAAAATTCACCTAGATGCAACATCTACTGTGTTTTTTTTTTTTTTGGTGACCTGGGGAACCCGCGCACTGTACTAACACGGACAATCCGAAAGGCCCGGGGTAACGGGGGTAAACCCTGGGGGCAACATGTGCTAGCAACCACACACGTGTCACCGGGTAAGTCACTCTGCAACGCTTGGGAATCGAACTCCTCCCCTTGCATTAGGGGGAGAAGCTCGCCGCCAGCAGCGTCACCCAGGTGGGTGGTCAACATCTACTGTGTTTTTATCTACTAAACTAGCAAATTTGCGGAAAAGCTCTCAAGCAAGCAAGATAGTTGCTATCTAGGATGTTATCCCTTAAGTAAAATTGAACCCTTGTGTCCAAGATAATACTTCTTTCTTGTGCAAGATGATTGATTCAATTTGAATCGATATGATCCTTAGAGATGAATGACTTCTTCCCTTCCTTTTGTAAACAATTTGATCAGTGCTATGTCAACTCTATATACTAATCCTTGACCATTTATCCTAGAATGTAAGCTATACCAAGTCAAGTGGCTCGAGAAGCAGTTTAAATAGAGATCCATCTAGATTGAAGGGAATGATTGTTTGACATATTTATTCTCGATCTTACTCACAGCAAAATGCTATTAGCACTGTGAGCTTTGTTCCGACCTACCTTTTCCATTCGGAAGGAAAAGAAATATAGATTTAGAGGTATTGCCTAATTGGGCCAATGTCCCTGATTAGACGCAAGAAAATCCACACCTTTTGCAACATTGAATTTCATTTTTTAGGTTCGTAACAACGTAAGAGTCGCCACTAGCCTATTAGAGTTAACTAGCAACCAATCGAGACGTAAGAGTGTTGCTATGATTTCTATGCAACAAGAGATTTTAGGATTGGAGACTAAGCTACATGTATACTAATCAAGTGAAACTAAACTAAATCTAATGCTAAAAAAAATAAAAATTCTTGAAGACCTATTTCCAAGCATTTTTCTATATATTTTTAATTTTTTTTTCAAATATATTCGAATTTTTATTTTATTTTTAAAAAACTCTTTAAAAAAGTTTTAATTCCGGAATTAGGGATGCGGGCTGCGACTCGTCTTACGAAGCTGGCCGGGGAACTAAATCAAGGCCTCGTGTATCAAGCCCTCTCAAATTCATTAGCCCATTTCACTAAAATAAACCCAGCCCATACTAAAACCTCTTTTTCTTTCAGAATTGTTCCTAGCGCAACTTGGAAAATACCTAAAATAAATCAAACCCACTAAACTTCAACAGTCAAGCCTACTCGCCACTCTAGCTATCTCAGCATGGTCTTTTACACCCCAACGCACGCCTGCAGCCTCTTCTCCAGCAAATTGAGAACCTCCAGAAACTTGCACACTTAACACATTCAAGCTTCAAGTTAAAAGTAACCTGTGCACAACCACAAGCTATATGCAGCCACCATGCACCACCATCCACAGAAAATGCCATTAACCATCTCTTTTGAGCACCGCTATGAGCCATCAAACATTTTCTTTAAACAAAAACCAGGCAGAACAAATACGCGCAGGATGTGAATGAGAAAGTTAAGATGCGGCTAGCTTGAGTTTTTACCTAAAATCCTCATTTGTATCAATGATTTAAAGACCGTATTTCTCGTCGAGAATCACTGTCCATTAGCATTGAGCCACATAGAGCGCCCACAATAGCAGAAACGGATGTTTGGTAAGATGCTCGGATATGGTAAAAATCAAGTCAACGATGAGTGGAAGGAAACAAATGTGCCAAGTGGTCAGTGTTTTGAACAAAGAATGTCTAAAATTTGATAGGTTTGCTTTTCTCTAACAATGGATAATGCAAGCTGATGATAATGGATCTGGTTTATATATTTCATCGAACATGTAGTTGGCATGGATTGAGAAGAAGGTGTTGACCCACACGGGACTCAAACTTACGGCCAGATTTAAAGGAAATCCGCAAGCAATGTTTGGAACCAACGCAACCAACTTATTCAGGCTTGTCACGAGCATGAACCGCAGACAACGAGTCTCCACGTCTTACTCGGAACATGGCAAAGCAGGGGTTGAATGGGACGAGCGTTTTAAGACGAGGAGGTTCCCGCCCTGGCGCGACGCCCTCCGCTCTGCCTTGTCTCCTCTATGCTGTCCTTTTGTTCGCGTACGTTGTTCTCTTTTCTACAGAACGCGTTAGGGAAAGAGAGGGAGAGGAAGAGAAAGAGAAGGCTGGGCCAGTCTTGGGTAAAATAAAGGAAAGGTGGGCCGCCCAGGTGAAGGGAAAGAAAAAGGAAAAGAAAGAGGCCGAGCCGATCCACCCCCAGCCCGGTCTCGCTTTTCTCCTTTTCTTTTCTTTTGTCTTTTTTTCTTTCAATTAATTTCTTTAATTAATTTTTTTCTTTTTCTTTCCTTTTTAATTTTTTCTTTAAAAACTTTTATTACTGTCAATGCAAATGCTCGTAATGTCTATATATCACACTTTAATGAAAATTATTTTTGCTAGGGGTTAAAAATTAATCCTTAATTTTTTATGGGATTAATGAATGATTAAACAGGTTGTCAAAATTTATGTGTTACTAAGCTTTATTATATAATCTTATTTACAAGAACCATCTTTGGCAAAGAACTTTCATGGACATTCCAAGGAATTCCAACATGTGTATTTTGCTATCACTTTGGAATGACCTCTACATGAATCCACCCCTTGGATTATTAGGATGTTTTTGAGGAATACATAGGAAGTGAGGATTACGTATAATGCATAGTAAGAAATGCAAGCGTATGTAACTAAATACATTGCACAATTAACAAGTGCAAGATCCACGCGAATCATACATAAGCAACCATTTATTATTGCAATCACTGCCTATGTAGCACTGACACGGACACGAGACACGCGACACGACACGACACGATATGCTAACACGTCATTTCTAAAAAAATAGAGAATTCCGATATGTTCCGAAATGTTATATATTAAATATATATTTTTATATATAAATACAAAAATAAATAAAAAATAATAAAAAGAGTATAAAATTAATTTATACTAAAAATATTAATCCAACATTTGTTAATATCATTCATTGTTTTAATTTGACAAAGATTGAACGAGAAATTCAAAAATTGCAAACATAAAAGAGTAAACTTGAAAGAACATGTCTTGTTTTCTTATACTTGTCGGAAATTAGTGAGATTTCTTATAGTCCTAAACAGAGTTCGGAGTTCATGATATAGACTAGCTTTGAGCTCCTCTGCAAAACAGGGTTCGAGAAAAATGAAAATCTAGAACAAGAACTTTCGAAGTATGACTAAAAGAAAAAGAAATTACTAAATTTGCCATGGAAAATGTGAGAGATAACTCACAAACCAATAAACATAGACCAAAAAGAGATAACTCACAAGTGATGCTTGCGAGAGGCGGAAAGAAAAAAAAAATTATAACGTTAAGTATGTGGAGGCAACGGAACGACATCGATGAGAAGAGAGGCGTTCTATCATCACTCGCAGAAAGATCAAAACTTATAAGTGAGAAACTTGAGAATAAGAATTTTCTTTTTTCCTCTTTATTTTTGTTATTTTCATTATTTTTTCATATATTTACATTTTGACCTCTCAAGTATTGAAAATTTTTAAAATTGGCTGTGCGTATTGAAATCGCGTGTCGAAATTTCGGACTCACGTGTTGGGAAGAGTTGACCACGTGTCGGATTTCCCGACACTCATTGACCGCGTGTCGGAATGTGTCGGAGCGTGTTAGAACGTGTCGGACACGTGTTGGAGTATCGAACACGATACGAAGGCTTCTAGAGTGTTAGTGCTTTTTAGATCACTGCTACCTTGGAACTGATACTATCAAACACTGGAATGATCTCTTTGGATCCCTGCATGAGAGAACAAAGCCCACAAGTGAGTCACAAACTTGCCTCCTTTAGCCAAATGCTCCACATGTGCTTTCGTATTATGTTGGGAATGACTGATCCCCGAAAACCGGATTCGACACTCAATCGAACCCCTAAATCAATGCGGAAGACGAAGCCCGGGAAAACACGTATCACCGATCGTAAAGCACACCACAGATTCGAGCGTACCTTGTTAGCCACAGATTAAACACCAATGCTGAAGATCGAGGAAGAAATTCTGGTCCTGTTCGATCCGATGACGACTTGAAGGGAAGAAAAGTGCGCCGTATGCTTATCGTTCTTCGTTTTGGGAGAGAGAGAGCGTAAGGAGAAAAAGCGTACGTTATTTCCAACCGATGCCTTTTCTCTCTCTCTCCTCCCTTTTATACCTTCCCCTTTCCACGGGCCCTATTCCCGTGGGCCGGGCCTTTGGGCCCAGCATGGCGGACGGGCCAACTTAGGCCCATCTCATAAATCCATCATCTCCCACTCGCACATGGTGGGCCAAACAGAATTCTCTTTACCTCTCTTCAACATTCATACCGGTGAATAATCCGTGCGACCAGCATACTTTGAGAGCTCGTTGCCATACATCTGTTAGGAATATATAACAGCTCATAATGGGCATCATAATCCCGAGTAGATTTAGTATGCAGTACCCTAGATCGATTGATCACATTTATATCTCTCTTGATCTCTTTTAAATAATGATATATACATTGTATTCACAATTATGATTATCACAAAGACAGTCATAATTGGTTAACCGGTGAATACAAAACTTCAATGTGATTCTCCAAAATCGATCTTCCTCTTTCCTTCAAACTCTCAATTTCAGTTCAGCTTGCTTTTCTAGAAATGCCCCATTAGATCGAATCAAACTCATGACCATTGGCAACATCCTAAGATAGCAAACACTAAATAGAAATCTTGAGAATAAGTAAGAGTCATGAGGGGACTAAAAAATTGAGGAACTCTATTCCTCAAGAGTCTCACACGACATAAAAAGTTGAGATCAAACTTTTGCCACTCTTATTGGTCGTCTCATGCATACGTAGTATGAAATACGTATTACGGTATTAACTCCTTTCCCATGGAGCGTATGTCTACACCTTTCAATACCGTACAGATGATAGTTCAGACATACCCAATGTCTAACTTGAGTTCACGTATCTACTCATTCACTAAATTCATCAGAACTCACATCTGGCATCATAGACAGATAAAGTAAAATATGTGGGGTATTTTACTCTCGGACATAGTAAGTATTATGTCCTCATCTTAACATCCAGTTAAGGCGACATACGTGTTTTAAGCTTGAGCTCTCAATTATCACCTAGATAATAAGCTTAAAAACAGTCTCATCTCTATTTATCACACAGTAAATAGAGGCGATTACCCGTGTGAGTGGGCTAATCTCATCTGTCCGACATACTTCTTCTAACTTAAAGTAATGCACTGAGCATTAAGATGCATAAAGATCAAACAAAGATTCATAGGCATTAATGATGAAAACACAAATTCATCAAATGTGAACTCTTAGGGAAATTACAATATTCAGTACATCATCCTCTACGCAATCCTAGAGATTTCACATGGCCACAAAAACACATCTCTAGGTATTGGCTTTGTCATAGGATCTGCTACCATTCCATGCGTAGTATGTACTCTAAGTTCACATCTTTTCGTGCAACCATATTCTTGACAAGATTCTACTTGGTATCTATATGTTCGGTCTTGCCATGATATTTTGGATCTTTGGTGTACACTTTTGCTGCTTGGCTATCACAGTTAACCAACAATGAATTTGCAGCACTTCCAATAACACCTAAATGATCCAAAAATCCCTTAAGCCAAACATCTTCTTATATCTGCCTTTGATAATGCCACGAACTCAATTCCATCGTGGACAAGGCTATATACTTTTGTTTCTTACTGCTCCAACACATGGTGCCATTATTCGGTAAGTAAACAAACCTAGAGGTAGATTTCCTTTCATTTAAATCTCCTCCCCAATCAACACCAGAATAGCCTTAGAGTCGCAGATCCTTTTCCATAATAACTCGGCGTATAATCAGCAGTCCCCTTTAGATACCTCAGTATTCTCTTAACGGCTTATTAATGCTTGACCTGGATTGGATTGGTAACTACTCACCATTCCAACTACAAAACATACGTCAGGTCTTGTACACATCATAGCGTGCATAACAAGCTTCTAACAACACTAGCATAAGGAACATGTTTCATTTGTTCCTTCTCTTGTGGAGTCCTTGGACACAGTCTATGGCTCAATCCTTCACCTTTTTGCAATAGGAGCGTCAATGGGTTTACAATCCCATATCATTCAATTCAAAATTTGGAAGACAACCAACTTTTGACAGTATTGACTAGCTCCATATTGCTTCCGGCAATTAGTATATCATCAACATATAATGATATGATCACAAATTGATCCTTGGATCTTTTGATATATACACAATGATCCTCATCTATCATTGTAAAGTCATATGCCATTATGGCATTATGAAAACGTATATATCATTGTCTTGACGACTGCTTAAGGCCATATATCGACCCCCAAAGTCGACATACCTTTTCTTCTTGGCCTTTCACTATGAAACCAACAGTTGTTCCATATATATTTCATCCTCTAATTCTCCATTGAGGAAAGCAGTCTTTACATCCATTTGATGTAATTCAAGATCCATACTAAAACACTATTGCCGTAACTATGCGAATCAAGGCAAATCTTACTATAGGAGAAAAATATCTTCATAATCAATTCCTTCCTATTGATTATACCTCTTCGCCACAAGGCAAGCCTTATGCCTTTCAATCGAGCCATCAGCCTTTCGCTTTATTTTGAGAACCCATTTGTTCCCAATAGTTCTGCGTCCTTTTGCGATCAACCAGTTCCGGACTTGGTTTGATTTGATTGACTCCATTTCCTCTTCCATTGCATTAATCCATTTTTTTTCTTACTAGGGCAATTCGAGCCTCATTAATATTTCTTGGCTCATCCTCATCTTGTGGAGCAACCATAGAAGTTTCCCTTTCAATGTCAAAACATCGACGGGGAATACTTTAGTGACTTGTTCACCGTATGGGAGATTGTACACTTAGCACATCATTCCCCATTATGCTCCCACTTGGATTAGGTAATGATGATGTCGCCACATCGGTGGTTGTAATTGAGAATGAGTTGAATTCAATTCATCACATCTCATATTACTCCCACTTGGATAAACACCACTAATATTATAATCTTAATCCAAGGTTTCAAATAGGAAGTAATCTTCCCTATTTTGCCCTTCTTAGGAAATTCATCCACTAAGAATGTGACATCCTGTGATTCAAATTCAGTTATTCTCCCACTTTCCTGCTCACCTACGAACACATACCCTTTTGAGTGTTCGGAGTATCTCATTAAAATACTCTACTTTTATATGGGACTCAATTTCCCAAACTTGTGAGAGGACATATGAGTATAGACAGCATAACCCCATGGCTTAAGTAAACTTAAGTCCGGTTTTCTACCTATCCATAACTCATATGGAGTGGAACTAACTGATTTGGAAGGCACCGGTTAAGTATTTAGGCAGCGAGTTAACAGCACATCACTCCAAAAAGTGATGGGTAAGTTAGCATGCGCCTTCATGGACCTAACCATTCCAAAGAAGGTTTGTTTTCTTCTCTCTCGCAACACCATTTTGTTGAGGAGTATACGGAATAGACAACTATCTTTCTATTCCTTTTTCATCACATAATTTTCTGAACTTATCAGATAAATATTCTCATCCTTGATCGGATCTAAATACCTTTATTTTCCTGTCTAATTGATTTTCTACCAGGTTCATAAACCTTCTAAAACAACTTATGCTTCAGATTTATGAGAAATCAAGTAGACACATCCGAATCAAGTAGAATCATCTATAAAAGTGATGAAACAAATAGCCCATTGCCTTCCTTTCACATTCATTGAACCACAATCGTCATAATGGATTAAATGCAGAGGAACGTTTTACCTTTTCCAAATGGTTTCCTTGTCATTTTCCCTACTAGGCAATGCTCACATATGGACAAATCAACTTTTTCAATATTGCCCAATAAGCCATTTTTGGCTAGTCTTTTCATATGTTGTTGGCCCATATGACCAAGTCTAGCATGCCATCATATTCACATCATTATCATATAAGATAGAAGACGTGAAACAAGGGAATAACATATTGACATCACCACAGTCAACATTTAGTACAATGAAACCATTTAGAAAGTGACCACAACCATAGTAGTTTGTACCTAAATACAAATCTACACCTTTATTATGGAAGTTCATTCTAAAACCAAGCTTAACCAACATCAAAACAGACATTTAAATTTCGACGAATCTCCGGAGCATATAGAACATCAAGATGCGTCCACCATGCATGTTCTATATTGGTTGGTGCCAATTCCTTTACATCAGCTCTAGAGTTGTTTCCGATATGGATCCACTCAGCCAGTTTGGTACTCGTCGGAATTCCACAAAGGATCCTTTATCCTTCGCTAGATCGTCTGTTGCTCTTGAATCTATAGTCCACAAAGGATTGATTCAGCCAATAATTCAGAACTTGACACATAATCAAAGTTCTCAAATGTACAAGAGGTGTATGCCTTCTTTGGCTCACGACAGATCGCGAGCATAGTGACCCTTCTTGTCACGTTGTAACATTTCACTCTTGACATTTTCTTCAATTGAGGACGTTTTCCTCTCTTGTGTTGGTTAACTCTTGATCTCTTGCAATAAGGACTTGATCTTTTGCATTCCCACATATTGAACGAATCAATACGCTTGCGCTTAGAGCTCAAAACTCTTTATGAGCTAGAACCAGCATTGCAAATATCTATTCTCAGCTCACATGCCGTTAAGCGGTCCTCTACCAGCTTAAGGTGGCGCACAACATTCTCAAGATCTTCCATAACATGGTCAAGAGCTTATAGTGCTTCTTGCTTTTCCAGCACATATTGAATTTTCATATTCAATATTTCACAATTGTAGCCGTTCATATCAGCAATCACGCTCTTAATTGCTGAAACCATCGCCCGAACACATCGACATACATGCACGAATAATTAATGCCTATCATTTATGCATCCCTATTTGCATAGACCCATCATATTAATAAATAATTTTAAGTAAGGCTTCAGAATCAAAAGGTCACTATGTTTCCAATCATCCTCCAAAAATCCTAACTTAAAATTATCATTAATATGATTGTCATATGCAAAATCAATTCTATGAAGTTACAAAAACTTCTATAACTACCCACAGCTAACTACCCACAAAGAACCAGCAATAGCAGAAAGCAAATAAAAATCTTAACATCCAATAAAATAACAATGCTTTCACATGATACAACTAATATATCGGTTGCTACATTAACAACAATCAGGTAGTAATCATTACACTAAGCAATATATACAAAGAAAAATATCAACTTGGAAAGAGATATTTACATCCATAAAACATCTCATAATTAATCTAAGAAATAATTAGGGAATGTCCCTTCTAATCTATCGCCCAAAACATCTCGAGAAAATCAAGGTACATTCGCCAACCATGGAAAAACTTTTGGAGAGTTTTCATGTCGCCACCAAGGCGCATTCACTCGCGCCACGTGAGCACAATCTAAGGGTTGAAGTTTTGGCTAACTCAATCCTATAGTACTCTCTTACAAAAGCTTCAACCAGCCTCCTATAACCGGGACCACGTTGACCTCCCATAGCCGATCTAACACCGCTTGCCATTCAGGTGGAAGAGTGTTCAACAAAGCCGCACCTTCTCAAAATCCGGCAGATAAGATAACCATTATAGATGATTTCAGATCATCCGATCGACTTCGACCATACGTGATACTAAATCACCATCAAGCCACTGAAAATCAGCTAACTCTTTCATCAGCCTTTTCTAGTCTAGCTCTTCCTTCGTCCGTTCGGATTGCGGTGTATCCGTGCATTAAGCATCATAGTTTCGCAACAAACGTTTAACTAAAACGGATCACTTATCATCCATAATAAACAAAATGGAAAATACATAAATTTCCATGATTCATGCAACAAATGCAGAATAAAAATGGATTACCTACAACCCACACAGAAATAATTGAAAAAGAAACAAATTTTTTTTTTTTTTTTTTTTTTCGGGTCAACGGTCAAAGTCAACGGTCGGTCAACGGTCAAGTCAACGGTCAACGGTCGTCGTTCAAAGGTCAACGGGTCGGGTCAACGGCGGGCGGGTCGGACCGGTCGGACCGGTCGCGACGGTCGAACCGGTCGGACCGACGGGCCGGCCGACCGCCGCACGGACGAACGCGTGCCTCGCGGCGGGGGATGACGCCACGCAGACGTCATCCAGCACGTGCTGGGCGCGTGCTTCGCTCGCGAAGTCGGGTCGGGTCGCCGGGCTGGTCGGGTTCGCCGGCCGGTGACCGGCCGCCAACCGGCCGCCGGCGCGACGTCATCAATGACGCCATCCCGACGGTTATCGACCGTTGGTGACGCACAATGACGCCATCGGGTGACGCCGACACGCGCCGGTCCGCGGACCGGCGCGTGCCGCTCGCCGTCGCCGGCGCGCACGCGCCGGTTCGTCACCGGCGCGTGTGGCGACGCGCCGGGCGCCAGCGCTTCCAGCGCGGCCCCGCCCACGCGCATCGCCTTCCGCCGCGTGTGGGGCGCGTGCGGCGGCTTCCGGGCGGCGACGACATATCGCCGGACTCGTCTCGACGCCGCGCTTCTCCCAGTGCCTTCAGAATTTTATTTCGACTTACGAAAACTCAGAAAAATGGCCGAACAGCACTCGGGTGTCGGGATTTTCGCCCGGTTCCGTACGGCCGAAGTGATTTCGCGAAAAATCAATCAAAAACATCAGAATTGATCGGGAAAAACGTGAAACAGGGCTCGATACCAATGTCAGTATTGTCTGAAGGCGCCACATACAACAATAATTCCACCCAAAAGTCGGCTAGAATCTTCCAAATCATTTCCTTGTCTTTAATATCATTCACTAGTTGATTCCTGAGCTCAACACCCCGTTCAATAATTTTTTTATCATGCATAGTGTTGCGATAGGGCGAGCGATCGAACAATAATATAGATAGAAAAAGAAAAATAAATCGGACACCAGATTTAACTGATTCAGTCATAAAGACCTACGACCACGGGGAGAACAACAGTAAATTTCACTATAAATCAAGCGATACAAGGTGTTTCCCAAGCCCCAATTTAATCCAAACCCAAGTCACGGCACAAAATTATCAGACAAGCTCAAAACAAACGCTGAAAAAGAACTCATTTTCTTGATCGCGCTTCAGCTTGAAGAGATGCGGCTCCTCCTTTTCTCTCGTACGGGTGCAGCAGCAACACCCCGAAAAAGACCTCTTTTGCGGTTGCAACTTCTATATAGGGTTTTGACCAGCACTCTCCAGCAAAGAAGAAACCCTTTTGCCCAAAGTTGAGGGCCCACCACCGTTGGCTTCTTACGCGTGAGGATTCTTTCCTCTTTTATTTGCGTGTGCCCAAAGTCAACACTTTGACTCTGGGCCCACCACTTCTTCAATGGAGAACTTCTTTCCCTTTTATTAATGTGTGCCCATTTGGGTCCCGCCATGGCTCAATAAAATTTCGGCTCCTCCTTTGCAATGGAAAGAAAACTTTGCTGCACATATATTCTATTTTATTTTCTCTTTTCCAGTGAATCGCATTTTATAAACGCTCAAACTCGAGACATATTTTAATAATTTCCACCTTGGCTCGACGTTTGAGCCAAGTCACAATCGCTTCGCAAAATTTCAAACTTTGTTGCTACTTTCCAATGGGCTTAACCACCACAGATATTTATCCAAGTCCAAGCCTCGCTTGAACTTCGCCATAACTGAAGACCTCATCAGAATACCAACTCCACATGCACCTTTAACTGCTCCGCAAGAATTTTCTGACACAACCTCCTCAACTGCAGATAAAGTAAAACCATTGTTACATCCATATCTGTTAGGAGATCGAATACGTACCTTGTTAATTTCAGTAGTTACAGCAACCGTTGGCTCTATAAGCTCCACCTTGCTACAAGCACCATCTATGATTACTTTGCTAGTACTTGTACTTGCTACCTCAAGAGTTTTTGGTCGCAACTCCACCTCAAGCTGAACACCGTCCAGATCTGTATTAACACTGCTATAATCACTCCTAGCCAGAAGTACTTGAGACTCATCAAGGGTAACTTCTCTGCAGTTAACAGGTGAATTTATATCTGGGCACCACAACCGATCGCCCCGCTCACCATGTGCATAGCCATGGAATATGCATCTTGCCCTCCCATTGAGCTTACCATCACTCACTCAAAAATAACATGGGCAACCAAACATTCTAATAATAGAATAACCAGCAACGTTACCTGACCACACTTCTTTAGGAGTCCGCCATTCAATAGCAGTTGATGGGGATCTATTCACCAGGTAGCTTATTGTACTAAGCACATCAACTAGGATTCTCCTAACAATACCAGCACTAGAGATAATTTTTCGAGCCACTTCTAGTAATGTTCTGGCCGTTAATTTTGCAAATTGTTGTGACCTCTTTCATGCAAAAATTATTTGCCAGCTCCGAGCAGAACTCCATGTTATTGTCAGTCTGCACATGCTTGATTGACTTACGAGTCTCCGTCTCAATCGAAGCTCTTGACTGCGAGATCCTAATACCAGCATCAAACTTGTGCCTTGACACAAACACCCAAGTCTTTCTCGAGCAGTCAAAAGACTCTCGAACAGATGCATTTGACGTTTCCATAGCGAAATTTATCACCGTCCCACCTTGAAGTTTATACAGGCCTCCATGCTCGATTCCTTTCATTATCACCAAGGCACCTCGAACAACCTTCAGAACTTCATCTTTCGAAGAATACTTGCAACCAGCTGAATCTAGGGCACCCAAGGAAATTAAGTTCTTTTTCAATTCTGGAATGTGTCTTACTCTAGTCAATGTCCTCACAATTCCATCATGCATTCTGATTTTAACATCACCAACACCCACAACATCGCACTCAGCGTTGTTTCCTAATTGGACTTTACCACTACCTGTGCACTGATAAGTGATAAACTAGTTTCTATTTGATGTGACATGAAAAGAATAACCAGAATCTATAATCCATTCATCAAACGATGAATAATCAGTGATAGACAAGACATAATCAGCATTATCTGCTACAGTTGCAACATTATTTGTAGAATCAACTATAATTCCCTTACTCTTCTCATTCTTCAGCTGAAGGCAATCCCTTCTAAGATGCCTCCTCTTGTCACAGCTCCAACAGACAACATTAGCAATCCTAGATTGACTACGTCTATTCATATTAGTACTACCATTACCCACACGTGTTACAGATCTTCCTCTATTTTCACCTACTAGAGCAGTAGATACAGATTCGCTAGATTCTCTTCTACGAATGTCCTCGCTTAGAATCAAATCTTGAACCCCCATCAAACGTCAAACTAATTGACCCAGAGGAATTACTAACAGCAATAACGATAGTATTCCAACTATCAGGCAATGAGGATAATAGAATCAAAGCACGTACCTCATCTTTAAAATCAATCTCAACTAAAATTGATTGACTAACAATCACATTGAATTCATTGATATGATCTGCAACTGACACACCTTCTTTTATCTTTAAGTTAAACATATGTTACATCAAGCATACCTTGTTGATCGCAGAGGGCTTCTCGTACATATCCGACATGGCTTGCATCAAATCAGCAGTGGTCTTCTCCTTCAGGATGTTAATTGCCACGTTACGAGCTAACGTCAGCCGAATAATACCCATAGCTCGTTTATCTAGCAAATCCCAATCAGCTTGCTTCATCGTCTTTGGTTTCTCCCTAGATAAAGGCAAGTGCAGATTCATCTGATAAAGATAATCTTCAATTTGCATCTTCCAGAAACTAAAATCCTTCCCATCCAATCTGTCGATTCTCACTTTTACTTCTTTTGTTGCCATCGATTCGCTTCAAATTAGCAAAGCTTGGCTCTGATACCACTTGTTGCGATAGGGCGAACGATCGAACAATAATATAGATAGAAAAAAATAAAAATAAATTGAACATCAGATTTACATGGTTTAGTCATAAAGACCTATGTCCACGGGGAGAGCAATAGTAAATTTCATTATAGATCAAGCAATACAAGGAGATTACACACTCGAGTCACTCAAACACTCTCTTGGTGTTTCCCAAGTCCCAATTTAATCCAAACCCAAGTCACTGCACAAAATTATCACACAAGCTCAAAACAAACGCTGAAAAAGAACTCATTTTCTTGATCGCACTTCAGCTTGAAGGCATGCGGCTCCTCCTTTTCTCTCGTACGGGTGCAGCAGCATCACCCCGAAAAAGACCTCTTTCGCAGCTCCCTTCTGCGACTTCTACGTAGGGTTTCGACCAGCACTCTCCAGCGAAGAAGAAACCCTTTTATACGTGTGCCCAAAGTCGAGGGCCCACCACCGTTGGCTTCTTACGTGTGAGGATTCTTTCCTCTTTTATTTGTGTATGTGCGTGTGTGCCTAGAGTCAACACTTTGACTCTGGGCCCACCACTTCTTCAACGTGCAAAGAACTTCTATGTGTGCCCATTTGGGCCCCACCATGGCTCAATAAAATTTCGGCTCCTCCTTTGCAACGGAAAGAAAACTTTGCTGCACATATATTCTATTTTATTTTCTCTTTTCTAACGAATCGCGTTTTATAAACGCTCAAACTCGAGACATATTTTAACACATAGAATTGTCACTGCCCATCCTCTTCATCTTGTAACCCGGTCCTTCAAATTCTTGCATCCCTTAAAGAAGTACCTGGCTTCGATGATCGCCTGATTGAACACATACTCTACAACGTAAGGGTGATCTGGCAATAGCCGCGGAGCGAAAACAAGCAAATAAGCCAAATACTTGGATAAGCTAATTGCCAGTAAAAAATTCCTCGATCGTGGGAAGTTTGAACTTATCGATGAGTCTGATCTTACTAGAGGTTGGTGCTCGCAGAAGCTTGTGGCGATGTGCCATACTATTATGACTTGAGTTTGTCTTAGGAAGACATGTGTTAGGAAGACATGCCCACGACAACTTCTCGAACACATTGTTCTTCCTCAGTGAGGCCTGTCCATTCTCCAATTTAGTATTGCTTTTAAATTTCAGAGCATGAAACACCGCTTGCTTCACTTCTTTTTGCAATTTGATTGGGTTGCTTTGTCTCTAGCCATCCCTAGTTTGATCAAGGTAGGCCGCCATAGACTCGTTGTTCAATAACCTGGAAGGTTTATAGGAGTACGACTCGAGGAATGAGTATTGATGAAGCTTTCGCTCCCAAGGCTTGAGCAAGTGGACCCTACATATTGCTCTGATCATCCTCTCAATCTGCACATTCCCTTGCCGTGACTTCTTCTTCACATACTTGCAGATCAATATCACTTTGGCCCATTTCGAGAAACCCATGAAGATGAACTGCATGAGCTCCATGATGATGAACGATATTATCATCAAACTAGTCACAAGTTCATCAACACTCAACCCATTTGGCATAGTGACTAGTTGACAGTTATGTTAAGTCTCTTATAATTCTTCAAGAGGGATGTTGTAGCCCATATGCCCATAATGACACTCATAAACTCCATCAATTTGATTAGTGACCGACCGGGCTGGAATATGATACCATACTTGGTGTAGAAAATATCAAAAAGGAACGTGAGCTCGACCTCGATGATTCAAAACGCTCGCTTGTAACCGTCTTCTTGCAAGAGCAATCCCTGGTGAATCAAGTTCCATGTCTTCTTGTGAGCCTCTTGGGGCAATGAATAGCCAACATATCTCAAATGAAGGAGCTTGAAGAGTGCAAAAGAGAGACATATGTCCTTGAACTTGTTGTGGGGGTCCCCTTGTGAGTTTAAGAGCCTTCCTTAACACTTCCACACCTGGGTGAAGAGTTGAGTTTGCATATAAGTTTATGGCCAAGTCAACTGTTTAAATACGTGGTTATGATGTGTCTTATTACGTTCAGCCTTCTTCCACCTAATGATTTAACCAATACTAACATTGTATCGAACAAAGATCAATACTTCAGATCCCAGCAGTTCATTCTTGAACTTATTACTCATGATGAATTTACAACAACTGGCTCACCAAAAATAGTCCATTCACAAATAACAAGCTGAGTCGTACACGTGAGCTTAATGGGAAGGGGCAGTAGTAATTGTAATGCCACACTGCATAAGTACGTAAGTACAACAAGCCTTATATAAATTTACTGTCCCTCCATCTAATTTAAACTTTTGCGGTGGACTTACAACATGCCAAATGGAATTTAATCACTTTGCAAAAGTAATATGAGTCAAAAAGTGAGAGAGTTGACAGAAGTACATCCTCTACCCTCGTTTGCCGTACTTATTTAGTGCCTCAGTAATCCCAACCATAGATTCGTGTGAAAAGAGTTTACCTTTGAAATCTATCCCTTAGCGCATCGATAATTGAGATTCGTTGAGATACTTGGCAAGATAGAGGATCCTCGTACAGGATGAATGTCTTATATTAATCTTTTCGGTGTTATCATGTATTTAATAAAGCATAGAGTCAGCATTTCTATTTTTTTTTTCACAATCAATTGAGATTATTTATTTTGTTTTTTGAAATCATTACTAAATCGAAGTTAAGAAAAATCTATAAAAAAGAAGAAGAAGAAGAAGAAGAAGTGCTGTTGTGCTTCTCACAACTAATCAAGATGATTTTGTAGATTTATTTATTTATTTATTTTTACATGAGAAGAAAATCCTTATTAAATGAAAGTTCAGAAAAATAAAAATAATCAGCCGATTGTAGATATACCTCTTCAATGGTGATCAATTTGTCATTGTCCAATGACATCCGGTAGTTTGGTGCCGGCGTGGCCTCCTCCTCCTTCTCTAGACACCTCTTGATAAATCGCTGAGTATGAACAAAGGTATTCACCCATCCCTTCTCTTCACCCCTCACCAAATACGTGCACCTACTCATGCTAACGGGATCAACTTCACCCTCAATTTCGTGCTCCCTACTCATATAATCAGCAAGCACTTTCGAATTCCTCTCCAAAGAATGCTGGCTTGCCGCCAACAAGGCCCGAGCCCTCTCGTCATACTTCACAGCCAAGACGAAGAAGAGGCACTCGGTCGTGATAATCTCGTTGGGCCTGTCGCGGAAGTACAAGTCTATCAACAAGAACAACCAAATTGATTTGATCACGAGTTGCCAATTGTAGCTCTTCCACTGCTCGTTGTCCCCGAGACTGTATGTGGAGATAGAATCGGCGCTCCCGAGGGCGACCATCAGGAACATTGCCCAGATGGGGAATAATTCGTTGCGCAATGGGGCATCGTGCATGAGGCCTAAAGCGTAGGTGAGTACGTAGGTTGAGAGAGTGTAGGCCGTGAAAATGACGAGCCGGAACATCTTCTTGTTGCAGCGACGTCGCCACGAGCCGAAGATGACGAGGAATAAGAGCAAGAAAGCGGTGAAGATGGCTAGGAGCTCAATCTGCAAAAGCATCCCCATGGGTGTTTGTAGGGACTCCATGACATTGCAGTTTGTGATTGTGACCGACCCCGTCCCCGTCGTTTGGTTTGTTTCCATTTCACGGGTTATTCAGCTTCTAATTGGAGAAACAAATGGTAGAATTTCTGAGAGAGAGTTCGATTATGCTAGAGTACTGAAAACAACTTCATGGACATGAACTGCTAGAGAATGGTGGCCTTTTTTTTCTGGGTCGAAAAAGCTGCATTTCATTTCAACTCAAGTGGATAACGTGGAACATGAACCCAGCTGGGCTTCAGAACAAAGAAAATCAAACAGTGGTTGGGGTGGGCTTGAAACCTAGTTTTGAGGGAGCTGTTGATCGAGTTGGGTTTTAACAACCCAATCTGCAATTTTGTTTTGTTCTCTGAAGCAATGAGTGAGACTTAAATGTGGCAAAGAGGACAATGAGGCCCGTCCCATCTTGATTTGTGCTGCAATATCCCACAGTACTTGGTTCTCCCTGAACAGTGCCTAAACTACAACACAACAGTCAGACTCGAGGATTGTACTTTCACTTTTAACTTTACCTTTCTCCCATTCGTGCACAAACTTTATCCCCTCGAGCAGCGCTAGGTTTTTAGCTTGAAGTGCAGATTGCACTCTCACCTGGCGTGCGAACCCTCCTAGCAGAACTCCAATCGCATCTCTACATACTCCAGCAATCGCTCTTGTAGATGCGCCCACTCTGAATCCTCCGTCAACATTTATTTTCAGCGATTTTGGGGCAGGGGGTTCCACGTTGCATAGGTGCGGTCTCTCTCCCCACACTTTTTTTGTTTTGAGTTCCAGATTCTGAAGTCTTCGTGCTTTGCCAGGGCTTCAGAGATTACTCCCTGTGGATCCAGTGCTTTCCCTCGGAAGATGGCCTCACTCCTCTCTTTCCACACAAACCAGAGCATTTCGGCAACTAGTTCGAGTAATGGTGCTTTTGGTAAGTTGCTCATGTAGTGAAGGATCCACCGATCTATGTTTGTTAGTCCCTTGCTCTGTATTGGTATGCGGATGCGTGGATCTGACCAAATTTTGGATGTCCAGGGGCAAAGCAAAAATAGATGTTCTGTTGTTTTGGGCTTCTTTTTGCACAAATGGCAAGTCGGATCAGGTATGATTTTTCGTCTGCATAGGTTCTCTTTCGTAGGGAGAGCATTTTGACAGAGGTTCCACATAAAAACTTTGATTTTTGGGATGGTCTGCAAGTTCCAGATTTTACACCATAGCACTCTAGGCTTCTGGTATGAGGTTGATGCTTCGTTATGTGCTGGGTTGATTTCTGCTTTCCTTAGTTGATTATACCCACTTTTCACTGTGTAGTTGCCTGATGTTGTTGTTGTCAACATTAGTTTGTCTTTTTCGCTTGTAGCCAGGATAGGAATTGCCAGTATTTCATTTGCAATGCTGTCTTCAAATGTGTTTTGTACTATGTCTTCTTTCCATGAGCAAGTCTGCTTGTCGATCAACTCAATAACACGTTAAGGGTCTTCTCGATTAGCTGGTCCGATAAGTATACCCCGCTTTAGCCATTTATCTTGCCGTATTCTAATTGATTGTCCATCACCCACTGCCCATTAGGCCGATTCTGATATAGCTTCCCTCCCAACTAGGAGACTTTTCCATCCCCACGAAGCTCTGTGCCCCTGTTTTGCATGCCAGAAATCTGTATTAGGAAAATATAACCCTTTCAGAAACTGAATCCATAGTGTGGGAGAGTTTTTTGCCATTTGCCATGTTTGCTTTTCTAGCATGGCTTTGTTGAATGTAATGAGGTCTCTGAAATCCATCCCACCACTATCTTTCCTCATTTTCATTATATTCCAGTTTTTCCAATGGATTCTAGCTTTCGCTTTGTTGTTTTTCCACCAAAAGGAAGCTATCTTTTGTTCTATAGCTTTGTAAATAGATACTGGGATTTTAAATATTGACATTGCATATTGTGGCAGAGCCTGAACTACTGCGTTCAACAGGACTTCCTTCCCTGCTTTAGACATTAAATTTTCCTTCCATCCTTCTAGCTTCATATTTACCTGAGCCAAAATCCATGCAAACATCTATTTTTTTGAACTACCCCAATCAAAGGGGATGCCCAAATATTTCCCAGTTTTGTCGATCTCTGGGACTCTCAGCTCCCCTACCATATTTCTCCTTAAACTTTGGGGATAGCCTGCACTAAAAATGATCCCCGATTTGTTTAAATTCACTACTTGCCCAGTTGCTACATAATATTGATTAAGCACCTCAGTTAGATTTTGGCACTCACTAATCTTGCCATCTAAAAAGAAAATAGTCATATGCAAACAGTAAGTGCAATAGGGTGGGGCAATGGTTGTTTAACTTAATGACTTTTAGTCTCCCCTCATCAACTATTTTTTCATCAATAGAGATAAAACATTTGCCATAAGTATAAAAAGGTAAGGGGATAGAGGGTCTCATTGTCTAATACCTCGAGCTGGTTGAAAATAAGGTAGGGACACTCCATTAAATTTCACACTGAATGAGGTGGTTGTTACACATTGCATGATCCAAGATACCCATGTAGTACTAAACCCCATTTTCAGCATCCCATTCGACTCTGTCATAAGCCTTCTTCATGTCTAGTTTGAGCACGTGGAGGATCTCTTGAACTATGAGGATGTTGTTTTGTATTTGTCTTCCATTGACAAAAGTGCTCTGTTTTATTTCAATCAATTCAGGAAGCCATCTCTTCAGTCAATTTGCCAGCACCTTTGAAATAATTTTATATGAAAAATTGCAAAGGCTGATCGGTCGAAATTGGTCTAATTTTTCTGGATTTAGGCTTTTAGGGACAAGTGCGATGTGAGTTCTATTTAGATTCAGATTAAGGCATCTTTTCTCCAAGAAGTCCTCTACCATTTCCATAATATCTGTATGAATATCTTTCCAGTGATGCTGATAAAACTGACCATTCAGTCCATCTGGTCCTAGGGCTTTAATCGCACCGAGTTGAAAGACGACATCTTTGACTTCCTGTAGCATAATTTTTGCTGTTAGGGCTATATTTATCTCATCAGTCACCATGGTAGAGCATTGGTCGATGATGGGTTGGAAATTGCGAGGTCCCACTGAGCTGTATAATTCAGTAAAAAAAGCTAAAGTTTCCTTTTTCAGTCTTCCTTCATCCTGGCTCCACTCTCCATCCGAAACTTAGAGCATAGATATTCTGTTTCTTTACTTGTGCTTAATCGTGGTAGCATGAAAATATTTAGCGTTCCTATTCTCCCATTTCAGCCATGTAATTCTCGATCTCATCCCCTAGAGAATGGTGGCCTTTGGGAGGTCCAAGGGAAAGGAGGGAAGGAAAAAATAAAGAAATGTAAACATTGCGACGGATTGCAATGCCAACCAAACCAAGCAACTCAGATAAAGTTTGGGGGACTAAATCTTAGTTCTTATAGAGCAGGGATGCCAGGGAGTATAAAGAGAATGTCAATTTTTTTTCTTTTAATAATGCGGGACATCTGAGTTTTTTTTTGGTGAATAGCAGGACATCCGAGTTTGTCTCAAATAATTATCACAATCGCAGGAATTAAACTATTCGATTCTTGTGCATCAAGTATGGGATGATGGCAAACGTCTCTCACAAGATTACTACATTGAAAGATGCTATGACTTGAATGTATACTGTGCTGCGTCAAAACAAATTACTTTGTATAGCTTGAAGTCGAAGTATTATACTCATTGAGACGTGAAGAACACATTGAGTGGGTTGTGAGAGTTCATTGTCAATCGCACAGTTTTCTGTAATGTTATTGACTTTAGCTCTTGGATTCAATTTTACTGAGTTGAGAACATTACAATTAGCTAGTCTATGAGGATTATGCTTCCATAGAACCAAAAGGTATTTGGTTAATAATACGGGTGATTCTTGAACTTTTGTTTAATGTCCAACATTATCTCTCAACTTTTTTTTTTCCCTTTTTTCACTCTAAGTCTTGAATTTTTAAAAATCCAATCAATGTGGTCCTTCCTTTAAAACTTATAACACCGTCAGCTGATGTCGCAATAATAGATTTTTCATACTAGCGTCCACGCCGCTTAAATATAACCTATATAATAGATACATTTATCTCATTATTTGGACCAAAAGGAAAGGAAAAAAAAAAGTTCGCAGACTGGACATGGCAATAAAGACATTATCATTTTAGCCAACAAATACTAACATGACTGTCCACGTAAGAAGTACGTGTGACGTAATGCTTAACAGAAAGACTATAATAAGTGGATTCTTGAAAGTTCATAAACTAAACTATATAAAAATAAAATAAAATCAATAGACCCTATAAAATATTGAAAAAAAATTCAGGATCCCTGCGTTATTACCCAGAAAGAAGAAAAGAAAAGAAAGCAATATATTAAGATGCTTACTCTGCAATCTGCATCTGCGTTATGCATGAGTCACACGATTGAGGAAAGCGAGGGAGTGCAAGAACTTTTTTACTCTGCCAAGTAAAGAATTTTCCTTGCAATTTGCTCACTTCATCTTCCTTAAGATTAAAAAAACACACAAGGCCTCTTACAAAGAACGAAAGCAAAAACCTTCGTACTTCTTTATTTCCTCCCTTGTCGGAACAGAATATATGCGGCCTTTTGCTTTAGTTTGCTTTCTAAGTAGACTAGCAATGCTAAGATTATGTTTCTTATATCTTTCTAAATATCTGTATCAACATGAAATAATATTCACATCAATCAAATCTGTGCCAAAATTTACACAAACTTATATCTGAAGTGAATATGAACCTCGTCATGTAGATTTATCCTCCTACTAAAAGAATAAATGAGATATAAGATTGCATCATATATTAAATCAAGATATAAGTACATGAAATATTCCGAGCATGAAAAATAAATTTGAATCAATAAGAATCTTGAAAGCATAAATAAAAGCTTTCCTCAATTTATTGATATTTTCATTTTGTGCGATCATCTTGGTGTTAAAAAACAAGCAATTTAATTTGTCTAGAATGTTATTTAAAGTAAAATTGTTTATACTCCTCTCTATTTATAGAGAATTATAAGTAATTTCCTGCAAGATCATCTTCCAATTCCATATATTGCAGTTTACTTTTTTTGGAAATTCTCCCTTTTTCTTATTGGTAACCATTTTATTTTTATCTTTTCATTTTGACAATAATTGATGGATATCTCATAATTCGTGACAATGCATAACAAAGAGAGCTGCTGTATATCTTGCAAAAATTTGAATATATAATTTGTATTTTAAAGAAATTCATAATGTTTCTTTCCTAAGAATGCAAATGTAGAATTCCCTTGATGTATTTTTAAAATAAGAATATTAACATCATTCCTTCCATATTTTTTGGGTAAAAATTTCATTGCTAACAGTAACAGTTGGTTGTTAATATATTTGGCATTTATTGATGCTTCCAGTTAATTATATATTCCAACTTTGTAAATCTTAATATGGTTGTATTATAATTATTGGTTAAGTTTATTTTATTTTTATCAATGTTATATATCTATAATCTTATGTAGACATTCAGGTTGCAGTAGTGATATATTGAAGGGCCCATACTATAATCTCTATGAAAAAAAATGTTATTAAATAAAAAGGCACATAAGATATTATTTAGAAGTTACAATTGTAGAAAATTTATTTACATAAACAACTAATTAATCAAGAACAATTAGATCCATATATGACCGTAAAACACCGAAATATAGATCAACCTAATAATAAGAGATCTATTGGAGTGCTAGATCTTCCTCTCTATGACTTATTTCAGTATAGTAGCTTTCACTAGGATTAAGCAACTAACAGGTATAACCTACCATTTTATAGGCTAGGGAGAGGATCTAGCAAACCTTAATTAATAACGTGTCAACTAGACCCCTCCCATTATGAGCTTCAATTAAACACCATTGCCTACACTTTGCTGCTCAATTAGACCCGTTATTAATAGATGCCAAAACCCAGTTTAATAAAATCACTTAAGGGTTTAACAAATATTGAAATATCCATTAACTCGATTATTTAAAATAGAAAATCAATTAATTAATGTAAGCCCATATTATAAAAAATTTACAACATTCTCTCACTTAGACTATATTAATTAACTTATTTTTATTTTGAAAAAGATTTTATATTGAAAATGACACTATCAGGTTAATAACTAAAAATTTGGTTTTATGTAGCCACAACTTTAAAA
Organism: Eucalyptus pumila; assembly: GCA_016097595.1. Lineage (NCBI taxonomy): Eukaryota > Viridiplantae > Streptophyta > Magnoliopsida > Myrtales > Myrtaceae > Eucalyptus > Eucalyptus pumila. The sequence continues at coordinate 43,320,075 of CM027851.1, forward strand.
AACAATATTCCAATACGACATCTCAAAACCAATCCAATCCTATATAATTATAATATAGGAATATGGGGATCAATGTGTTAAGAAAATACCACAACACATGACCTTCCTTAATCACATATAATAAGTATTATATTTTCATGGATCATGGGCCTAGTAGTATAGTAAAAAATAATGCCAACATGTGATCAAAATGTATATTATTTCTTATCAGCCCTTAATGCAATTTCTCAACGACATGAAATTGCATTATCACAATTTCTAAACAACATGAAATTGCACGATTATGTCACAATTCAACATGAGATCTCACAATTAATGACATCCAGTCATCTTTAAACAAAAATTAATTTAAATATAATATTTTACACTTCCATTTCTTAGTCAACGGGAGAAAAGATAATAATAGAATAAACAATAATGATCATTGAAAATAAATGCTTTAATAGATATTATGAAAGCATCATCAATTTGCATATAACTATAATATCAAGAAATACAAATTGTATAACTTCCACTAACAAAAGAAATCAAAATAATCTAAAACACTCATATTCTTCACATGTTCTTTAAACAAAATGAATTGTAAGCCTTTTGTTAGAAAATCAGCCAACATTGACTCAGTTATGATATTCTCAATCGCAATGTCTCCCTTTTTGACCAAGCCTTTAATAATATAATATTTGATTCAGTTAACATTTCAACTATAGCATTATTGTTGTTTACAGCAGAGTTAACTATTTGTTACACATAATGCAATAAGATCAATTATGGGCATTAAGCAATTCAACAAAAATAATTAGTATATTATAAACTCCCATTTGAGCAGAGTGTATAATGCACTATTATTTTCCACAGCATGAAGTTTATGAAGTAACAATAAGGTGAGTTACATATAATTGTCAAGAATCCATCCTCTTTGAGCAGACAAATCCTTTAAATTATACATATCCATATTATCAATATAGAGGGGAATTACATATAATTTTCAAAACATTTATCCCCTTTGGGCAAATAAATATTTTTCAATTATACATCCACATATTTTAAATATAGGAATTAATATTCATGCTATTTTCTAAATTAATATACACAATAACCCCCTTTGGGTGAGTTATTGTATATACCAATTTTTATCAATAGGGAATTCCAAAAGTTTATGTCCAAAATTCATCAAATAATATGAAGCACTTTTTACAATATGTGCTTCCTAAGATCATATTACATTTATCAAGCAACAATTTTTGCCACGATTTTTTTAAAATTTTTTATTTTATTTTATTATTATTGTAGTATTATTTTAATATTTCGGACCCTCCCACGGGCCCTGACCTGCAAGCAGCCCAAAATTCTGGATCGGCCTGCAGGAGCCCACGCTCCTTTTTTTTTAATTAAAATGGACCCACAATTTTGGGCTGTAGGCCCACACGAACAATGATATATAAAATGGGCTCATGCCCATTATTTATAAGCCCATGATTTTGGGTGTGTCTTTTGTCCCTAGCCCATGTTTTATGGCCCAAGATTTTGGGTTCACGCCCATAATCAGAAATTTAAAAAAAAAAATATGGACGAAAGCCCACATTTAGGGCCATGCCCGGCTAGAGGTCTTCTTCAATCTCCAGCTGGGTCCCAAATCTCTGCAAAACCGGGTCACATGACCCCGTTTTGACCCGGAACATAAAAAACACCCATTAACTTGATTTTTGATGAAATCTCTCCATGGGTCTTGCATCTAACATCATTATAATTTACTAGAATGAATTAAACGAAGAAAAAAATGAGTAAATCTTCATTATTCAAGCTTTAAAGTTTCAAATCTAAGCCTCCCATGGCCAAATTTTGGATTTCTAAAGTTTAAGCCCAAAAAACTTATCTTAATGTAACAAAAAAAAAAAAAAAACTAAAACTTATATATAACAATACCCATGCAACAATTTATAAACAATATCAATCAAGCACATGTAGAAAATTATTCACATAAAATAAATAATTAATAAAAAACAATCGGATCCATATATAATCATAAAACACCAAGGTCAATAAGCACATTAGAATAAAACATACCTGTTTGAGCCATTACTTTACTTGAAGAAAAATAGATTAATCTGACAATCAGATATCAGATTTCCTCTCTATGATATAACAGCTTTCAATGGGATTAAGTAACTGATAGGTATACTCTACCATTTTATAGGCTAGAGAGGGAACTTAGCAAACCCTAATTAATATCGTGTCAACTTGGTCCTTCCATTACGGGTTTCAGTTAAACACCATTAATTACACTCTGCTATTCAACTAAGCCTGTTATTAATAGATGTCAAAACCCAGTTCAATAAAATCACTTAAGAGTTTAACAAATATTGGAATATCCATTAATCCACTTATTTAAAATAGAAAATTAATTAGTTAATGTAAGCTCATATTATAGAAAATTTATAACAACAATAAGATATATCTTCAAGTATGATGCAAATAATATTTTGAAATTATTGCTGCTATTAAAAAATGTTTTAGATTAGCCAAATGGGTTAAACAACGCCAATTGATGATTGAAAAATATCTTTTAATAACCATCTTTGTTGGATATCTTGATCGCTCTAAGAAGTCCATCGAACTTGCCTTTTCTTTTCCTTTAATGGGTCTAAGTACATACCCATTTATTTGACTTTTTTTAAAGTAGTAAATACCCTGATGAAATTAATGTGAAGTTTTAGTTATCATTACTAAAAGTTGTTAGATTTATTTGATGCCAGTGTAATATTTATTCATCTCATTTTTCTTAGAGCAATACCTAGACACAAATTTTTTTCTTTAAATATATTTTGAAATCATAGGTAATCCTTGTGTTGATTTTCTATTCATTTTTATCATTTACAGCATACGTTTATTTGTAAAGTATGTGTTTATTAAAGTGTACCTTATAGTGTGAATTCTCTCAAGACTTATCAAAATACATATAATACATAAACTCCTTCAAAAGCTCGTTCAAAACTTACTGTAATTCTCATCAATTACAAGAATTATCTTTATCAACTATAAAGCGATATAAATCATCTTTGTAATACGTTTAATTATATATGAATAATTTAATAATTTAAATTAATGGGCCCTTAATATTGTTTTAGATGCTTGGTGACATGTAATTTTCAAATATTAATATTAAATCTATCTATAATTATGCATTTTATCATAAAAGTCGCCACTAATGATTCTTCAGTCTTATATATTTATATATATATGAAATTGGAAAATTGTATGCCAAAATTATATTTTATTCAAAAAATTATTTAATTACAGTTTTTTATATTTGAAAATTTATTTTTGTTATTTTTAAATAAAAATGACCTGCTATTATTCTCTAACGCCATCTATTTGTTGGATATGGACTATCGTGTTATATATAGTTTTTCTATGGATTGTCTAACATAATTTATTTGTGAAATTTTTTTTATATTGTGTATCTCTGTATTACCAAACTTTTTTAAAGTTATCTAAATTGCAAAACGATAAGAGCGATCTCTGATTTTGCATTGAATCATAAGGGGATCATTCATATGTTTTGTCATATTTAATCATGAAGACGCTCTAAAAATGTACTATAATTTTTAATCATGTGTTCTTTTTTTGTTTAAATATAATTATTTATTGATTTTATAATGTTCATTATCTGTAAAAGGTGACCTATAATTCCCTATTATGAATTTTTTTTATTAATCGTTTAATGTCATTAATTTATCAAGAGGGTATCATTCATATTACGTAATTTTTTATTTATTGATCATCAACATCGTATATTTATGAAATATACACTATCATATCATAGAGTCCTTGTAAAGTATTTGTTTTCTTCGGTAAATATTTGTGTTAATTAGTAATTAAATTACTAATTTGTAATCTTCTTTGTACGTACAGTATGTGTTTTCATCTTACTTAGATCATGTTTACATCATTTGTCTGTTAAATATAGACCACCATTTTATGTAATATTTAATCGATATTTTAATGTCATTTTATCAAATAGAGCATAATTCTTTGTCAATTGTGTTTCCTAACGTTATTGACTACTTTATCGTATCAATTGTCAAGTGGAATAAATTATGCCAATTGTAGAAGTTTGTTCTCATTAACCACAGAGTAAAAATTACCAAAATATTGCTTAATGTATAGTATAGATGCTAATTTAGTCATAAACATGTTAATTTGACCAATTTAATCATAAACATTTTGATAGTTTATCAATTTAGTCATTGTAGCTAATTTTGGCATGAAATCGCTAACGTGAATATTGGACGTTTTACGTGGCACAATTGATGCTGGCCATGATTTGAATTTTTTAAACATTTGTTGTAGGGATCAGAGGTACACAATGAAAGATGTGTATGGTTAGGTGTGGCCATGACAAGTTCAGTCGTATGCTTATCAAGAGTCTAGACTTTCATGTTGTTGACACCTAAATTTTGGCGACCCAGTCATTTATTTATTGCATAAAATTTAGGGATTAATTTTACACCTAAAAAATATTAGAATTAAATTGTATAGTATATAGTTTTAGGAGCATTTTTTATTTATTTATTGCATTTGCATCGGATTGGTGATAGATGGATTTGGATTGGTAGTTCTGAGCTTTAATTTAACTAGTTGAATTAAGCCCACGAAGAGAGCAAATTAGCCCGAGTCCGTTATTTTTTATGACCGAAAATTATTTTGTAAGAAATTGAGATTTGTTATTTTCGATGATATGACAGTGGATTTTTCAATATCCTCGAGGAGATATCATGAGCTCATCTTTGTAATATTTGAAATTTGAGAAAAATCCTATCATAATCTTGAATTTTTAGCAATATGTAATAAAATCAGTGGAGAATATTCGGGATGAGATCTTCGGGTATGTTGATAAAAGCTTCAGTCCCTCACCTATAAATTGGCTCGCATACGGATGAAAAGGGGGGCTTCTCTTTGATCACGTCGAAGGAGGGTTTCTATTTTGTTTTTTTGGGTTTTTCTTTGGTTGTTAAGGGCCACGTGTTGAATACCCGGCCACAATTGAGAAAAAAAAAAGCAACCGCAGCTCGAGAGCGAGAGAGAGAAGAGAGAGTCCTCTCTCGGCCGAACCAAGGAGACCCCACGTTGCGCAAGACCCCTTGCCGCCGTGGTGCTGTGCCCGAGCTGTCTTAGTTGCCATCGCTGCACTGTCCTTGCTGCTTCGCCCCTAGCGGCAATGACAGACTTGCTGCTGTGACCTCACTGCTACCGTGATAAGATGTTGATCTGGTGCTGCCCTCCTACTGTCGTGACCAAGCCTTAACGAGTCCCGCCCAACTGAGACGCTAACGAAGCTGCTACCTTCCTCATGCTGGACTGCCGTTTGACTCGCTGCTCCCCCCAACGAGACCGTGTTTTCTCCTTGCATCAATCACCCGAGCAGCCATCACACCCCCGACGATCCTTGATCTACTGCTTCTGCTATTCCGCCAACCAGCGTACCCTAGGGATGCTTGAACCCCCGTTACCATAGTTCAGAGTCAACGAAGACTCCTGTGGGTTCCATCTAGTGAGACGGTTTCGCTGAGGTCTAGCAAGGCCAAAATCTCCCGAACAACGTTCATTGGCGGTGACCCACCCGCATTGTTGCTCGCCAACCATCACCACCGAGTCACCTCATCGTGAGTGGTTCTCTTGCAAGTGCGCCGCGTCGCAACCACCGCTCGTGAGCCGTCTGTGGACAAATTCTGATCTGGAGGCATATCCATAAATTAGATTTTCCAGCAAGGCACCGATGCCGAACCATCCTATCCGTCCGTGAGTCGTGAAGACCCAAGCCTCGCCGAGCATCACCATACTGCGTCGCGAATAGCCGTTCGAAATCCAAATTTGGAAGCCAATATTCGTAATAGGTAAAATTTTTGTCTATTTTAATTTCTAAAAATTCCATTTCCTTATTTGATATATTCATTGATGCACATGACTGAAATTCCCAATATGCTAAGATATCTGTAATCTCGAGTAGTCTTATAGATTGAGAAATCTTCCTAATTTCACAATATGCATATGATTGATAGTCCGATTTTACACTCAAAATACGACTCGCAATCGCATGGAAAAATTGGCTAATCCGATCTTATGCGTGAGATATGATTCGTCAATTTATGGATATTAATCTTATTTTTCCTGATTTGCTGTCATGTTGTTTGAATCAATTTTGTTTCCGTAAAAGAAAACCCAAAAATATACTTAAGTTAAGATTAGGTTCATGTTAGAATATTTTTTGTTTTAGGATTATTTTGCATATTTAGAATAGGAAATTTATTTATTTCAAATTAAAAAAAAATTAATTCAGGATAGTTTTTTTTTTTAATTTAAGTTGCACGTTTAATTATGTGACAATTTTAATTTTGAATTTCATAGAAAAGAAAAAGAAAAAGAAAAACTGTAATTAGGGCATTCTTTGCACGTTATTGCATATTAGGATAAAATTGCATGTTTTATTTTCTAATTAATTATAAGTTTAGATATTTTTTCCTAGATAGGTTACATTTTAGGTTAAGGATTATCAAGTTGAGATAGCATCCTAGTTTAAATTAAGATTTGGCCTAACCTAATTCTTAATATAAGTTGGATGATATCTTAATTTGGATAGATAATTTTCGCGATTTTCTAATTTCGAAATTCATGGAAAATATCAAAAAATTGTCTTTGAATAAATTAACTTCATTCTCTAGGATAGATTGTATGCTCATTAAAAAAACGCAAAATATTTCACTTACGTCATAAAGTTTACGTTATATTACCATGTCATATTATTTCATGTTAGATTAGTAGCATGCATTGCATAAATCATGATTCTCATTAAATAAGTGAAAAAAAAAAGGTAATTACATGTTAATTAAAAATCATAGCTAGGACTATCAATGTGAATTTTGATCTAACACTGCATTTGCTTTTGATGCCATGAGGTAAGTCCTCCAATTTATTCACTACTTTATCTGAGTATTAAATTGGTGGCTTACGCACCAACATAATAACCTCACATGTTAGGGAAATAAATTAAAATTAATTCAAGCTGTTTACCAAACATTTTTTTTTTCAAAATAAAAGAGAAAGGTATCGAAAGGGCGTTAGAGAAATCTAGCGTAATCAAGTCCCCAAACTCATAAATCTCTAGTTCGTAGGAGTAAAGTAAATATCCTGTTACTTTACTTGGGTTTCTAGTCGACCCATAAAAAATAGATTAGTGGAGACTCCTAATTAAAAAATCATTTGCATGTTAAGAATTTGAACCTAAGTCATGAATTGATATGAGTTTGGGAGAGCCCGAGCTAAGTTTAGACTTAGTAATTCATTAGTCAAACCCTAGGTGGTTCACCCGAGGTGAGGTCATGACACATGTACATGTCTCTCAACCTTTTCTTTCCACTTTTTAAAGTTCCAATCTAAGATACCATGTCCATTTTATGTGCCGATTATGATTCGACTTCATTGCATTCTGATTTTGATGATTTGAAGTGCTGGTTGAACAAGTACAGTCATTGGTTTCATTGTCACGGAAACTAACCTACGGCTATGAACTTGAGTTGAGCCGGCTTTCTTAAGAAATCATTGGAATGTTTCACTTTAGAACTGATCTTGAACTTCATGGTTTGATTCATTCGACTGGTTTTCAAGTTGAACTTGTTTAGTAGCCTACACAAGAAATATGTGCCTTCGAATGTGCAAGACAAGGAAATCAATAGGAGTGTGGTAACATGCTAATAGCTTATTATACTATTTAGAAACAGATACCAAAAAAATGGGTTTGTTAGTCCAGTGTAAATGAGATGAAGTTCCGAAAAATTTACTCGACTTGCCTAACATTCCGCCTCATTTGACCAACCCATTCCTATTCAAATTCGATTTGACACGATATCAAATTGATCAATTTTAGGATGGACATGGTTAATGCAAATTTACACTTAATCTAAATTTGAAGAAAATTGAGCCTCAACAGGGCTGGGTTTAAGATGATTGATAAGGTAGAGACGTGATTCTAGATATGGTAATTTCAATTCCATAAGATATGGTAATTTGTAGGGAGCTGAAAGAAAAGGTTATTATAGGAAAATATGGTTTCGAATTGGATAAAAAAATCAAATCGGGCTTTGAGGTGTGATATTTTTTTTTTAATGATTTAATTGCCCTATAATGTTGCTAATGGTTATCGGCAAATATCATTTAGGATACAACAATCTCAAATGAGAATACTAGATAGTAATTCTAGTGTTTCTCCATGACCTCTTTAGGAAACAATTGAAATGATGGCTATAGTTTTGGAAAGAAACCTCAAAAAGACTAAATTCTCATTCACGCCAAAAATTGACATATATATAAATATTGGTTTTAAAGAAGCAACTCTTTAGGAAATGTTACAAAGTGCAACTCTTTAGGATATGTTACAAAGTGAACAAAGGCAACCCTTCAAGAAATGTTGCAAAGTAAACAAAAGCAATCATTCAAGAAAAATTATAAAGTGAACAAATGCAACTCTTTGTGAAATGTTGCTAACTGAACAAGTATAATTTCAAAGGTTATAATGAAATGGCAAATAAAATTCAGAATAATAAAAAATAATGTTTTTTTTAAATAAAATCATGAATTTCATTATTTCCAAAAATATTGAATGAACAAATACAACCTTTCGACTAATAAAGGTTAACAAGATAACCATATGAATTAAAATTAAAAATAAATATAATCGTGTAATTATTCGCGCACCTGCATGCAGGTATTGTAGGCTCTAGCCCAAACCCCAACCATTTATTTGAACAAACTAGAAAAGGCTCACACTTATAAAGTAGCCTATCTCCTCCCAACTTCCCTATGCAGGACAAGGAAAAACACAATTTGTTTGTTTGTAAACAAACAACAATTATAACTTGACTAAATGATAATAATATTTCGAATCTTAATTCCAAATTGATCTTAAGCTTAAAGTGAAGGCCATGACTCATTACATGAAGCCGCATAAACATGTACGTCGATCTCACACACCGTCCTCTCAGCACAGCCCGTATTTTCAATTTAAATTATTTTCATTAACCATAGAAATGATAAAAGAAAAAAAAAGAAAAAAATATATATAAAAAAAAGAATTTTCGTCATTCACACTATGATGCCCCGAATTTCACTCAGCTAATTAATTTGAGACGAATTTTATTGGTATAGATGATTTAATTTAATGGATGAATTTATGACCCAAGGCAATTAAATTATGCCTATATGATAATTCTATGTACCTAAGTCTTACTATAATACCTAAATTAATCTCTAATATGCATGGAATAGTGTGGTTGGCCACCTAAGACTTATGTGGATGAAATTAGGACACATATATTGATTAAATATGGTCTTGCCTCCCTCCCAGCCAACCCCAAACCATGCAAAGTGGCTAAAATTGCAAAAATAGGCCTAAATAACCCAAATTGGATGTAATGATGAGGGGTATAGTTCTTGCCCATAATTCATGCAAGAGGAGTCTTGCACAAGTCAAATTTCCCTTAATCATTTTCCCCTAAGTAGGTAGCTCTCTCTCTCTCCCCCCCCTTCTCTCTTCTTCATTTTCCTTCTCCTTCTTTCTCATTTCTCTAGCCCTCTCTCTCGCCGAAGCTAGTTCTCTCTCCCTCTCTCATTTTTCTCTCACCCAAGAGCTCTTCTCCTTCTCTTTCTCGTTCCTTTCTTCTCACCAAAGTTCACCAGCACACTCAGGACATCCTTAAGCTCACCGTAGACCTAGAAGGAGGAAAACCAAAGTTGGGAATCCTCAAGGCAAAGAGAAATGGCATTCTCTTAATCCCTTTGATCTTTTTGCAGCTTGATTTTGTAGAATAGGGAGGATTATTGCTGTTCTTTGTGTTTGTTTGTGTTTATGGCTTTGCATATGTGCCGTGATGGTAAGAGATGGCTGTTGAGATGCTGAGGTAGTGAGATTCAAAGGAAAGATGGACATGGATGTTGGTTTTGTAGCTCGGATTGTGTTGCATTTGGGTTTGGTGCTTATACCCAACTTGTAAAGCTTTTCTATGATATATAACTAAAGGAATATGTTGCATGTGGTCTAAAATGTTTGGTCTTAGTGTATTTTTGGACTGTGAATGTGACACCCTCGATACCGACCCCATAAGGATCGGCCATGAGATCTTGAATGGATCGACCATGGGCCATTGGCCATGAGATTGATCGGTTCAATCAGTAAGGCACTAAGGATCAGTCATGGTTTGACCAACTGATTGACCGATCGATCACGAATTAGTCGAGGTATCGATCATGAATTTCTATCGACCATACCAATGGGATATGATCACCAGCTCATAAGATGACATTTTGATCATGAAAATTGATCATGGGATAATTTTGGATCGATGGATGATTATGGGTCGATCCGATCGGACAATCTAACTTGATCAAATACGATCATCTTCCGATCGAAAATGCATCATTCCTTATTTAATTCTTAGTGATCATAAAAGAATCTTGAATTAGTGATGTCCAATCATGGATTAGTAATGCGCCGACCATGAATCATATGGATGGATCGGGTGACGACCGGAATAAGCTTAGGGATAGACCCTGACTATTCCGTCACAAATTCTAAGATCCATGAGTGCATTGGCTTAATGCTAGGCCATGGGTAGCCTTAGGATTAACCTCAAACTAACTAAAGGACAACCGACCCTTTTGGCCGATTGACTGTCTAAAGGAACAGATCGAGCGAGCATGAGGCGTGATGGCCGAACCTCAGGTGTACGTGATTCAATTTTTCGAATTGTACCTATGATCCCTTTTCTAGCCCCACAACCAACCTAGATGATGGATTTCTCCGGACCACTTTCTTGAGGAAGAAAAGGACAAAATGAAATTCTCTAGAACATCCTAGCTTCTTCATGAAGGGGGTTAACTTATTATTCCACCTAGATTTTTCTGGATATGGTCATGATTATCAATTATTTATCTTGGGAATTAAGCAAAGTATTCAAGTCAAGTTTCCCAATAAAAATAGGACACATTGTAGCTAACTATGGCTATCCTATAACCTTGATGCCACCTTGAGTTTCTTAGGTTTTAACTTCCCAGTTTTTCCAAATTACTAGATCTTTCTTGTTTTCTAATTTTATAGAGCTCTTTGTGATTTGAACTTGGAGAAACTTCATCAAGAAAGTTGTTCAAAACATCTTAATTTATGACATACTTAAATTTTAGATTTTTCTCAAGTGAAATGGTTGGGATGAAGGCTCAATCAATTACCGTATAGACCCGGTCTAGTATAGTGAAAATGGTAACCAAGTTGTTTTTTTTTTGAATTTTTATAAAATTTTCCCTTTTTAATTTGGATATTCTTTCTTCACAAAATTTTTAAATGACATCTATATCTATAACATATTAAAATTTCAAAGATTATTGTAAAGATTTAGATTTCAAAATGAGTCTCTCTCTGACCATTGAATATGCTTAACGAATGAATTTTTGGGTTGTGTTCAATGATATATTGCTCTTTCCGCATAATGAATTTAGCTTGGATTCCCCCATGAAAAATGTTATGTAAGATCTTCTCTATAACATATTAAAATTATATAATTTTTCAAGCCTGTTTGATAAGGTAATGGCACTAATTTCAAAAGATGCTCAAAATTGTTTTTGCCTTAAATTGGGAGAACCACACACCCAACTTGGAGGGGAAGGGGGTTGCATGCCCAACTTAAGGAGCAAGCTAATCCAGAGACTTCTTGGCTTGGAGATTATAATTTATTAAATGCTTTTGGACTTTAATGTGTTAAAGAGAAGAAACTTAGAGAACAAGTTGGCTAATGTGAACATATCTAAGCCTAATGATTGCATGAAATCTTAGCAATTAATGAGAGAGATGAGTCATCTACGTAGGTATCCCCTAGAATCTTGGGTGAATCTTAGGTTACGATGGCCTTAGATTGTAGTCTTGGCAAACAAGGTAAGGACCAACTAATTAGAAGAAGACATTAGGCATTAAATGGGCTTATGTGTCCCTTAGGTGCCATAGGTAATAATGAACCTAAAGTGAGCATTTAAGGATAAAAAAATAAGTTGATCAATCATAAGCCAACACGAAAGGACTTAGGTGCCAACTCGAGAAGATAGGTAGGCCAACTCATCATTTATGGTAATCATGAGTTTGTATAAAAATCTAAGATGAAGAAGTCTATAAATAGGAGAAGGCATCCTCACATTTGGAGGCTTAACCATTCTTTTCTATCCTCTCCCTTTCTTTCTTCTCTTTTATGACATTCTCTTCCAAGCCGCCTTAGACGTCGACTGACCACCAAAGAAGCATCTTGGAGCTAGGTCCAAAAAGTAATAAGTAGATTTTCCTAACTCTTTGATAGGGTAATGTGCTACACTTATCAATTTTAGGACCATGTATTCATTTGCTTGTGTTGGCTTTCTATTGTTATGCTTGTTGTGTTTTAATTGCTTGTTATTGCATTAAGTTTATGATCTTGCGTAATTGTCGAGCACACTCAGATGTCGAATGGTCTCGGCGACTTTAGATGTGTGCCAAGGTGGGTGCACCACTCACACTTAATCTCGGGACAATATTAAGGCGTGTTGTTACTTGGGATAAGTCATGATTGATCTCGAAGTCGGAGTGAACAATTCCAAATCAAGACCACAAGGCTGAATCGCATCCGGCCCGAGTCTAATAAAGTATAAGAGTCGTTCATTGATTCACTTTACATGGCACGCCTCTGGGCCTTTCATTTGGCTAAAAGTTCAAAAATAAAATGAATCGATTGATACTTGAAACGCATGGACACACAATGAACTTATATGCCGACGTAGGGCGATGCCGGGTCGTTACTTAGTGTAAAGCCCTAGATGCCATCTCGATATTGAGATCATGGACGATGCCGGCCCAAGTGAGGCTGATACTTGGGGGTCGCCCTAGATGCAGTCTTGATAATGAGGTCGGGACGATGCTTGTCACGCCCCCAACCCTCGAGCTCACGCACATCTCTTTGTAGTCGATACAAATTTGTGACTTCTCAAGACGAGTCGCCGACCCTTTCTTGTTTTTATTGTTTTTTTTTTAATGCACATGCGGAAGTGAAACAATCACCCCTGACAACAAACAACATGGGATAGGAAAGCATGACAACATTTCACAAAAGCACACTTTTATAAACAACAAGATTTATATACAAAATGAGTCTAGTCAAAACTCTACAAAAATGTCAACTCTTAAAAGAAGCCATCCTACAACATACTAGTAAGACACATACATCGATCCTTCAAACTCCTCCTCCACAGACTTCAGGCTTTGGGTCCTTCACCAACACCATTTAAGGACCTGAAGAGTTAAGCCCACGACGGGTTGAGACATTGTTTCAGCAAGTTCACCCCCTAAACCTTTATTAAGAAGAAAATACACCTCAGGGCGCTCTAACCACGCAGCCACACAATGCTAACAGGGGACTTACCTCACCTCAGTTTCTTCTTGCATGTCAGCACAATTCGTATCCCAAATGCATATAATTAATGTACACAACAATTGAAACACCTTAACAGCTCAATCAATCACAAGGGTCCTGATTATAAGACCAAACCGTTAAGACACGTCTCATACTATGCTACATAGTTTTGTCTCATAATCAGGGACATCTAACTCAATCAACAATATGTTCTAATTGTTAATTCTGCCTCTCAAAGGTACAAACTACTCATAAGTTCGGTGTCTACGGGCATAGCCAGGCATCGTCTTACCACCATTGAGCACGGCGGCGTCTCTTAATAGACAGCTTTCCAAAGGAGCGTAGGTTCAAAATCTACTGCAACTCAAGTCCCAATAAATTGGTATCCCATATAGGGTAACATCCGGCTTTAAAGCTCCAAACGGGTTCTCTTTAACCAATACACAACCAATAAATCTCATCTCAGGACACTGTGCATTGCACTCAAATGCCTCCATTAAAATAGTGATCATGGCCTATTTTCTTCATATTAAAAACAACAGGTGAAAATAGTCATGTGTGCCTAATTAAATACTAAGCTGGGCCCGAAAAATTCCTGAACCAATCTAAATAATTAATACAACCTATCTAGGTCTTAATTAATCTAATCTAACAACATAACATGCAAAATTGGATAATTAAATCACTAATATAATCTAACTAACCATCTAATCCTTAATTAACTTAATCTAATCAACCCATAAGCATAATTAACCTCATAAGCGATGTTTAGTGAGTTAACTCACCGGATTTGCGAGTCGGTGAGTTCACGGCCACGGCGGCATGACGACGAGCAGTAAACACCAAAGCGGTGATGCCAATGAGGGCTTAGGCTGTGCTGAAATTGACCCCCCAAAGCTCACGGTTGAGCTGAATGGGCTGCCTTGGTTCTGCTCGTTGTTGGGTCGACGGATTGCACTGCTTTCGCGGACTGTTATAGGGGCGAAATCAATGGAGTTGGCAACGAGAAAGAGAATGACGTTGAGATGGGCTGCTTCAATGGGATGGCAGAGGCGACAAATGGAGGTGAATGATAGTTGCAACAACTTCGGTCGCTGCTTGGGACCAACAACAAGGCTTACTAGGGAGTTGGTCCGTTGGAGTTGACTGGAGGGGGTTGAATCATGGACATGTGGCCACGGATTAAAGGAGGATCGAAGGAAATGGCAACAAAAGAGAGGAGTGGAGGAGAGGGGCGGACAATAGTGGAAAGGGTGAGCGGTGCTTCAACAGAACAAAATAAAGGAATGAAGTTGTAGGGGAAATGGGCAGAACAAAAGCGGTTCAAGAGAGAGAAATCGAAGAAGAAGGGAGAGCGTGGATGAGGGAGAAGGGAGCATGTGAGGGGAGCTTGGGGGAGGGAAGCAAAAATCAACAAAACATATCCAAAATCATTAATACAAAGTCCCACAAGCCTTCATAAAAATCCCATTTGTCCCCCACAATTATTTCTTGCAAATTAATCCACAAATAACTCCATTTTAATGCCAAAAAATGTAGCCCCCTTCAAAGCTCCGAATTTCTTCAATTTGAGCTCCAATTTCTTCACCAATTCTCCAATTTAATGTCCAATTTTGATGAAGAAGAGGCACACACAATTTCTACAATTCCATTTCACCAAGTAGCTTGCTAAGGAGGCCAAAAATCTCTTCAATATTGCCCAACAAGCCCTCTTTGGCTAGTCTATTCATACGTTGTTAACCAATATGACCAAGTCTAGCATGACACACATTCACATCATTATCATATGAATTAGAAAATGTGAAAAGGGAATAACAAACATTGACATTACCATAGTCAACATTCAATACAATAAAATCATCTAGAAAATAACCACAATCATAGTAATTTGTATCCAAATACAAATCTACATCTCTATTATGGAAGTTCATATTAAAACCAAGTTTAACAAACACTAAGACAGATACTAAATTCCGACGAATCTCCAGAGCATACAATACATTATATAGGAACAAAGTGCGTCCACCACGCATGTTCAGTTGGCAAGTGTCAATCCCTTTTACTTCTACTATGAAGTTATTTCCTACATAATTCCACTTAATTCTAGTTGATACTCGTCGGAAGTCCACGAAGAATTCTCTATCTTTTGCTACATAGTCTATTGCTCTCAAATCTACAGTCCACAAAGGATTAGATTCAGCTAAGAATATAGAACTTGACACATTAGCAAAGTTCTTAAGAGTACAAGGGGTGAGTACCTTCTTTGGCTCGTGACGGTCTTGAGCGTAGTGACTCTTCTAATCACAGTTATAACACTTCACCCTTGAAATACTCTTCACTCGATGACGTTTTCCTCTCTTGTGTTGGTTAGCTCTTAGTTTCTTGTTAGAATGACTTGATTCCTTGCATTTCCATCCATTGAACGAATCAATGTGCTTGCGTTTAGAGCTCGAAGCCTCTACTGAGTTGGAAGCAGCACAGCTGGAAGTAGCACAATAAATATCTGCTTCCGTTCAAATGCCTTTAGGTGGTCTTCTGCTAGCTCAAGGTGGCACATAGCATCCTCAAGATCTTCCATAACATGGTCAATAGCTTTTAGTGCTTTTTGCTTTTTAAGCATATATTCAATTTTCATATTCAATATTTTACAATTCTCGCCGTTCAATTTATCTTTTTTGTTCAAATCGGCAATTATGTTCTTACTTACTGAAGCCATCGATTTGAACATATCAGACACATATGCACGAATTATTAATGCATATCGTTTATGCATCTATTTTGCACAAACCCATCATATTAATGAATAATTTTAAATAAGATTTCGGAATCAAAATGTCACTATGTTTCCAATCATCATCCAAAAAATCCTAACTTAAAACTATCATTAATATAATCATTCATGCAAAATAAGTTCAGCAAATTCACTGAAACTTTCTTGAACTTCCCACAACGAATTGTAAATTAACATACTAATTTACAACAATAAATAACTTTGAACTTTCAATAATTAAACATGTCCATTACACTAAGTAATATATCCAGAGGAAAATATCAACATAGAAAGAGATATTTACACCTAAAACATCTCAGACTAATCTAAAAACACAAATAAGGAAAGTCTCTTCTAATCTATCAGTAAAATTCTCTAAGAATTCCGAAGGCACATTGGTGAACCACTAAAAAACTTTTGGAGAACTCTCATGCTACATCCAAGGTGCATTTACTCTACGCTATGTGGCACTCATCCTAAGGGTTGAAGTTTTAATTAACTCTATCCTATAGTAATCTCTTACAAAAGCTACTGTAAGCCTCCTATAATCCGGGACCACGTTGACCTCCCATAGGTAATCTAACACTGCTTGCCATTCGGGTGGAAGAGTGATCATTACGGCTAGCACCTTCTCAAAATCCGGCATAGGATAACCATTTCAGATGATTTCTTGTACCATCTGATTGACCTTGACCACGTGTGATACTACATCACCATTATTCCACCGATAATTAGCTAACTTTGTCATTAGCCTTTTAAATCTTGCATTTTCTTCTTCCGTTCTCAAAAATACAGGTACGCGTGCATAACGCATCATAATTTTTGCAACAAATGCAAAACAAAAATGGATTACTTATAATTCACAATGAACAAAAGGGAAAATACAGAATTTTCCATGGTTCATGCAACAAATGCATAATTTAAAAAAAAAAAAAAAGATTACTAATGAACAAATTGGAAAATACAAAATTTTCCTTTTTTTTCTGGCCAATCAATGCCGGTCAACGGTGGTCAATGTCAGTCAACAGTGGTCAAGCAGGTCAACGGTGGTCAATGATAGTCAACATAGGTCAACGATGGTCAACGGTCAATGGGTCGAGTCAACATGCCGTCAAGTTAGGTTGAATCAGGTCGGACCGGTCGGATCGGGTCAAACCGATAAGGCCAGGTCGGACTGGTCAGATTGGTTGAACCGACCGGCACTGCCGTGTGCATGCTCGGGCTGATGTCACACTGACGTCATCTAGCGTGTGCGTCACACGCGCCTGAGGAAGACCGAATTGACGCGTGCATTGCACACACTGACGACATCGATTCCTTCTAGTCGCGCATGGCGGCACGTTCGGTGGCCTCAACGGCGATCCGCCACTCGATTTTCTCGTATCGACGAGAGCTTTGAGCCTACGCTTTCGAAAATGAATTTGACTTACAAAAAATCACAAAACGGGGTGAACAGTACGCATGGGTGTCGAATTTTTCTGTCCCTAATCGGCTGACGGTGGTGTTTCACAAAAATTCAATCAAAAACAAATCACAAACATGAAAAGGGATTGGGAAACATAAACAATGGCTCTGATACCAATGTTGGGAATAATGGATTCCCTAAAAATCATATCCGATACTCAATCGAACCCCTAAAACGATCGCAAAAGATGAGCCTAGGAATCACATGTATCATTGATCAAAGATACACCATGAAGTCAAGCGTACCTTGTTTTCACAGATTAAACACCAATATTGAAGTTCGAGAAAGAATCTTGATCACGTTCTACCGAGGAGCGTATTGTTGCTATTAGGGAGAGAAAACTCTGAACGTGAGGGTACTATTCTTACGTTTCTCTTTTGGAGGGAGAGAGTTTCTTTTTATGAAAAAGACGTACGTCCTTCCAAAAGGTACATTCTCTTATTCTTTTCTCCCCTTAAAAACGTCTTTTCCAAAGACGTAAACTCTTCAATGTAAAACGTTTCTCCAAAAGACAGAACCCTTCGTATCTAAACAACGCAACATTTTACATCGCAACCGATTCCTCTATGGGCCCTTATCTTGTGGGCCGGGCTTTTAGGCCCAACATGGGCGGACGTGCCCACTTAGGCCCATCATCACATATAAAAAACCCATCAATACCATTTAGAAACAATTACTTTAAAAAATGGATGTGCAACGGTCCTGGTGCAACCTAAAAACTGAATCAAATTGGATGGAATCGGCGGATTTTGAGTGGTTTCTGTAGTAATCAATGTGCTTCGTAGTTCTCAAGTTTTGGAAGCTGAAATAACCAGTCTAGTTCTCGATTTTTAGCAAGGAATTGGACCAACTGAACCATTGACAATGCCCGATCAAAATTAACGGAGGTCATCTCGCTGATTTTGAGGATTTGGCTGCACACGTTTTCATCTAAGACGGACAAGAGGGTACTTTTTGACTAATGCGCGGAGAAGTCCTCAATTTTTCGTCACGTGCAGGAAATTCACAGGTTGCCTTCATTTGGAGCCTCACACGAGCTGTTCAAGTTGATGGAGACTTCCCTTCTCCTATAGAAGGGTGAGAAACTCTTCGGATGTGGCAACAGAGAAAACTAGAAGAAACAAAGGAAGAAGAGAGTCCCACTTTTATTAGTATTTTAATATGAATAAGTATATAAAAAGTCCTAAAACTTATAGCCAAAGTGAAATTCAATTCTAAAATTTTCAAAACGTATAAGAAAATCCTTCCATCATCAACGCCATTAAATTGACTAACAAAAAATGCCACCGTGGCATTTTTTAATTATTTTTTCTCTCCTAAATAACATTTTTGTTACTTTTTTCCTTTAAATTTTGTTAAAATTAGATTAAAAACTGAAAAAATCTAAATTGCTTAAAGTATAATTTGTTTCAAATAAAGGTTTGAAGTGGGCAAACTCGGATGGGATCCGCGTGATTTGTGTTTTCTTGTGTTGAGAGCTTTCCATTCTCTTATAAAGGCCCGTGTCCACGCCAGGGACGGGTAAGCCCAGCGAAGCAGCAGAGAGCACTGAGCATTGGGGGAGCCGAGTCATTCTCAAATAAGGGCTCGATCTTCTCGGCCGGCCAAATTTTCACCGACAAGCAACACTTGATTTTTCTAGCTGTCGAAATATGGGTATCCTTCTAGCAAAGGACACGATGCTGGTTTTTTTATTCGGCCTGGAGTGCAGCGAAGCAATCCTGCAACATGCAGCCTTTCTTCTCCATGAGCATCTCGCTTATGTACCTAAGAATATCCCTATCTTTGGGAGATTGCACCTCCGAGCTACCGCAAGCCAGCGATGCATTGGCAATCAGGTTATTGGGTTCAGCATCGTGTTTAAATCCATTAACAATATTCTGATTGGGTGGATCAAAAAGTCAAAATCAATCCGTGGTCAAGCTTCAACCCAATTATGGAATTGGAATATTCTGTGAGAAGGGTTTCCATAAAAATCTAACCCAGAAAAATCCAGACCCTAATCCCTTGCAAAAAATTGAGAAAATGAAGATGGGCAAGAAAAAAGGGAATGAAAGCCCCCTTTTTATTCTCTCCTTGCGATCAACCGGTCGTTTGGTACAAGAGTCTTCGAGATCAGCGTATTCAAGAAGCGCTTAGCCTTCTAATGCGCCTCATTTTGTTCTTCACCGATCTCGGTCTCCGTCATGGTGTCCAGCTCCCCTGCCTAGATTCACGGACAAACTCCGTCATGAAGCCGAGGATCAGTCAACCCTCGCCGATGGTCAAAGGGTGCGTTTGGGAAGACTTTTGGGAAAAGTCCTTGAGAAAAGGTAAAGGCGTTTGAGTTAAGGGTGTTTTTCAAAATGCAAAGTGTGTTTGGTAAATTTATTTGTGAAAAGTCCATTGTGAAATATCTTTGTGCAAAATAATGTTTGGGTAAATTAAATTTGTAAAATACTTTTATTATAAAAAAAAAAAGAACGTTGGCCGGCCAAGGCTTCGCCGGCCAAGGGCTTCATCGGTCACCGCCGGCCAAGGGTAGGCAATCCGGCGAGGGTCGCGGCAACCCTTGCCGCGCCATTGTGCGACCCACCATGTCGCAGAGGTCGCCGGTGACCCATCTGGTTGTGAAGGTTGCGGCCGGCGTGGTTGCGACCAGATCGCGACCCGATGCGTTGCGCAAAGGTCGCGACCCGCGGAGGTCGCCTGAAGCATGGCCGGCGACGCAGATCTCCGGTCGCTACTAGATCTGCGTCGCGACCTCTGCAAAGGTCGTGGTCGGCGACCCATCCGGTCGCAGCGAGAAGGTCGCGACCAGATGGGTGTCGCGAAGGTCGCGACCTCCGCAGAGGTCGCCTGAAGCACGGCCGGCAACGCAGATTTGCGTTGCAACCTCCGCGAAGGTCGCTTGAAGGTCGCGACCGGCGACCCATCTGGTCGCAAAGCGAAGGTTGCGGTCGGCGACCAGATCTGCGACCAAATGGGTCGCGATCGCGACCTTTGCGGTGACCTCTCGAGCGGGTCACGCTACCCTCGCCGAAGGGTTGCGCGGCAGCAGCGGAGGTCGTGGTGCGGCGGGTCGGCGTGGCGAGCGCGACGGTCGCCGTATTGCGTGCCCTTCGTCGCGGCCGCTCACGAAGAAGAAAGAAGAAGAAGATGAACAGTCGGGGTAAAAAGGGAAAACAAAAAATCAACGGGGACAATTTGAGAAGGAAATTTTTTTATTTAAGCTCAGCTCAGCATGCCGAGAAGGCTGAAAGCCCAAGGCAGCCCCCCACCTCCCACCTGCCTTGGGCTTTCAGCCTTGGGAATGCTTGGCATTCCCCAAATGGGGTTTGGAAATTTTTACCAAACACCACAAATTAGCCCAAAGAGGTTTGGGGGTTCAAAGTGGCTTGCAAATGCCACTCCCAAACGCAGCAAAACTGCTCTCACTGGGAAAATCCAAACCGGCCGTGACAACTCTCCACCAACACCCCCCCCCCCCCCACACCAAAAAAACCATCTGCAATCTCTCTCTTCTGGTTTGAGATTTCCTTTACTCCTTTTTCCTGCTTTTCCATTTTTTCTTTTTTTCGTTTTAATCTTTGTCCAAATTTTGTTTGGTACAAAAAGTGCCCAGTTTCGGTTGCCGGAAAAATCTAGTCCTTGCTAGCTCATGAATTCAAATCCTTATTTAAAACTGATTCGGCCACTTTATTATTTATTTGAAATAAGGTTGCTTTTGAATTCTATTTTGAAAAAATGCTCCCACTTTATGCCCTTATTTATAATTTTCCCTTATCAAATAGTGATCTCTCCCTTGTGCAAATGTCTCAGAAACACTTAAGATCATGACCCCTAGTAATTAGATTTTCTTTTCATATATGCATCCATTCCACTTCCAAGACATTCACTCAATCTTGTGACTATAGGCATCTGGATTGAGCTCTTCTTCAAATCACGTTTTCATGTTTTCTTTGAACCCCAAGATGGAATTCCTTCATGCATTGAAATTGGTTATGATGGTCCAATCCTCAAGATAAAAGGGAAGATCGAAAAATACCAAGGAAAACCCGTCTATGGCCAAACTTTTGTTTTCGATGACAAGAATCTTGAAGACGAGCTCGATGTTGAGGCTGCAATATCCTCATTCACTCCCAAATTCAGGTCATCATTGTGCTAGAACCACTGCCCTCCACTAAAATTGAACTTAGCATAGGAACGTCGCCGCCCCTTGAGAGATGTAGTCCGGTTCCTAGAAAGATGTCCCTATTGAGCAGGTGATGTTGTTTGCAAATGGAACTGAGCTTGAAGATGATCGCCGGATATGCGATTTTGAGTTTCAGGAAAATTCTAGTGTTGACGGTGCGCAGCAAGCCTCGGTTGAAGAAGTTCGCAGTGATTGTGCTGCTGTGGTAAGCCAACCTGAAAGTTGCAGTGGAAGAGAAACCGTGGGATAAAGTCAGGGTTCTTAGGAAAGAGCTCGAGAAGCTGCAGCCAAGCCTAGAGTTCGATCATCCCTCGGGGGGGTTTTTTCTCATACGAAAGCAGAGCGGGATGGATGAAGACAAGTAGTTCAAATGGCACAATGTTGAGAGGGGGCAGTACTATTGAGGTTTTCATGCAAAACCTCCCTCCTCGTTCGCCATCGCCGCTCCTGCCATCTTCTTGACCTGTCTCTCCTCCCACTCCTCCCGCGAGCCAATCACTCCTCCTCCAGGTGTCCTCCCTCGCCTCCAAGCTCTTCGACGTCTGTCCCCTAATTGCACTTTCCGGCTTTTCTCCTGCCGCGGCTCTCTCCCTTCCTTCCTCTCCTCTCTATTGCTGTCTCAATCCACTCAGTCTCATGTCTCCTTCACGATCCACCTCCGTCTTCGACGAAGGAGAATCTCTCTCTATTTACTTCCCTCCAGAATCAGCTCTTCAAAGCGCTGTACAGTCTTTCCCTTATCGTCTCCTATGTTTTGTGCGTGCTTCAGTTTTGGACGACTTGACTTCTCCGTAGGGTTTTCTAGAGCTTGGAGAAGGGAGATAGAGAAGGGAAATTGTGGAGAGAGACAAGGTGGGGTTATCATGGAATAGAGAAGGCTAGTGAAATTGATTTCTAAAAATTCTAAAATAGCCCTCCAGTGAACACATGTCAATCTATAGATGGAGAATTTCATTGTTGACTTGGCAAAGTTGTACCCAATATTTTATTACACTAAATGCATAGTGAGAGATGCAAGTGATGCAACCAAACACATTGCATTGTTATGTAGCACGAGATCCACATAAAACATACATAAGCAATCATTTATTATCGCAATCACTGATAACTTGCAACTGGTGCTATCAAACACTAGATTAGTTTAGTAGCTGTTGCTTCTCTTGTGTGCATTACATGGCTTAGTAGGAGGCTTTCTTTTGATCCCTGTGTGAGAGAGCACAGCCCACAAGTGAGTCACAAACTCGCCTCCTCTAGCCAAATGCTCAATATGTGCTTTCACATTATCTGAAGTTGCCACGTACATCACCAGTTCCACCCAAAAGTCAGCCAGAGTCTTCCAAATCATTTCCCTATCTTTTATATGATTCACTAGCTCTTTCCCTAGCCGAGCACCCCGTTCGATAACAGCTTCTTTATTCATGTATCTGCCAATATCATTTTTCTCCATCTCCTCAACCATCTTCTTCATTTCCTTGCTTCCCCTAAAGAAGAGCTTGGCTTCAATGATCGCCTGATCGAACACATATTCCGTAATGCAAGGGCGATCTAGCAATAGATTTGGGGCAAAAGCAACCAAGTAAGCCAAATACTTGGACAAGTTAGTTGCCACTCGGAAATTCTTCCTTGTTTCGGGGGAGTCTGACTCTACTGGCTGTTGATACTCACAGAAGCTGGTGGCGATGTGCCACACCAGTATGACTTGAGTCTGTGTCTCAAGTTGACATGCCCACAATAGCTTTTTGGACTCATTGCTCACTCTTCGTAAAGCCTGTCCAATCTCCAATTTTGTATTGTAGTTCAACTTCAGAGCATGAAACACCGCTTGCTTCAATTCTTCAGGCAATGGGATCGGCTTGCTCTGTACTTGGCCATCCCTATGTTGATCAATGTAGGCCGCCATTATCATGTTGTTCAATAACCTGGAAGGTTTATGGAGGTACGACTCGAGGAATGAATATTGGTGAAGCTTTTGCTCCCAAGGCTTCTGCAACTGCACCCTACATATTGCTCTAATAATCCTCTCAACCCACCTATTCTCTTGCCATGACTTCTTCTGCACATACTTGCAGATCAATATCACTTTAGCCCATTCTGAGAAACATATGAAGAAGAACTGCATGAGCTCCACGACAATGAACAAGATTATCATCACGCTAGTCCCGAGTATGTCGACACTCAACCCATTTGGCATAGTGGCGAGTTGACAGATACTAGCGAGTCTCTTGTGATGCTTCAAGAGTGATGTTGTAGCCCAGATGCCCATGACAACATACATACACTCCATTAATTTGATGAGACCCCAGCCAGGCTGGAATATGATACTGTACTTGGTGTAGAAAAAATCGAAAAGGTACATGAGCTCAATCTCAATTACATGAAATGCACGCTTGTAACCGTCTTCTTGTGAGAACAATCCATTGCGAATCAACTTCCATGCATCCTCATGAGCCTTTGGGGGCAATGAGTAGCCAGCATATCTCAAACGGAGGAGCTTGAAGAGTGCGAAAGAGAGGCATATGTCTTTCATCTCGTTGGAGGGCTTTCCTTCAACGCTTAAGAGCGTCCCTTCACAATTCCACACCTGTTTAAAGATTTGAGCTTGCATATAAGTTTATGGCCAAGTTAATTGTCAATCACGTGGTCATAATGCGTCTTATCACGTGCAGTCATCCTCAACCTAATAGTTTAAATCTCTTGGTTGGACATACTAAGGTCTTATTAGAGCACAAGTCGAGAATTCAGATCTCGACACTTCCTTCTTATAATTATTAATGTAATGAATTTACTCAATTGGTCCACACAAAATAGGAATTTGTCCATTTCACAACTAAGTAAGTTGGGTCGTACAAGTGTAAGAGGTCGGCTTACACGAAAGGGGGAGTAGTAATTGTAATCCCACATTGCTTGAGTATATTATAATGTGCCTCATATGAATATAGTCTATCTCTATCTAATACCTTGAACTTTTGCATTGGACTTAAAACATGCCAAATGAAATCAAATCACCTAGGTGTAATGAATGAAGCATACTTAGATAAAGAACCGGGAGAATTACCAAAAAAGTCATAAATCTATTATAATTGTGCCAATTCAGTCCAAAACTTTTTTTAGGGCCAATTTAATCCTAAACCTTTTACAATTGTGTCAATTCAGTCCATCCGGCCAAAATTGGTCGGTCGATGCTGACGTGGACACTGGCCGAGGACAGTTGGCCAGCAAACATTGATGTAGCAATTTTTAGTTTTTTTCGAAATTTTTAATTTTTTAACATTTTTTTTCCATCTTCTCCTTCTTGTAGCCAGCCAACGCTAGCCATTGGTGAGGCTCGCCCCCGCCAGCCACTAGCGAAGGTGAGCCTCGCCCAACGACGGCGAGGTCAACCCTCGCCTAGCCAAGGCGAGGGTTGACCTCGCCGATGGTCGGCAAGGCTGCGGTCACTAGATCTGGGGAGGCTTGGCCTCACCCATCCATGGCAAGGGTCAACCTCGTCGGTGGCCAGCAAGGCTTGGCTTCCCCTCGAATTCCATGGTCTCCAAAATGACGTGCTCTCCAATAACGCATTTTGAATCGAGAAACACATCAAGATCAAATCTTTATGCCCTTCTCCGTCTCGCGGTCAAGACCCAGAATGGAGCAAAGCCAAGATCGATCTTAGAAACTACATTTCGCTCACCTTCACGTGCCACATTTCATGAATCAATTAGCGAGGCAAGGGTTGACCTCTTGCTAGTGGCCGGCGAGGCTCCTTGCCCAAGGATGACGAGGCTCGACCTCGCCATGGTTGGGCGAGGCCGAGACTCCCCAGATCTGGCAACGGCGGCCTCGCCGTCGTTGGACGAGGCTCGCCTTCACCAATGGCTGGCGAGGGCAAGCCTCACTAGTGGCCAGCGAGGTTAGCCTCGCTAGCCCTCACCTTTGGCTGGTCGACCAAAGGAAGGAGAAGATAGAAAAAAAAAATAAAAAATTCAAAATTAAAAATTAAAAATTGCCACATCAGCGTTTGCCGACCTAGTTGTCCCCGGCCGGTGTCCACGTCAGTGTTGATTAGCCAATTTTGGTCGAATGGACTGAATTGGCATAATTGTAAAGGTTTAGGACTAAATTGGCTAAAAAATAAATTTTATGACTAAATTTACACAATTGCAATAGGTTTAGGACTTTTTTTTTTTGTAATTCTCCCATAAAGGAGCCAAAAACAATATGAGTCAAAAGTAATCAAGAGTTGATAGAAGGAGATCCTCTACCCTCGTTTGTGTTTTTATTCAATGCCTCAGTTATCCAAACCATAGATTAATGTGAAAGAGGTTACTATTGAAATCTATCGCTCAACGTATCAATGATAGAGATTCACTAAGATATCTTTAAAATAGAGGACTTTCATAGAGGATGAATTTGTTATCTTGATTTATCTTGTGGCATCATGTCATTAATAATTAAAAAAAAATATCCAAAAAGTCCTAAGTTTGTTATACTTTTACCAATTTTGTTTTAAACATTTTAATTTTACCAATTGAGTCTTAATTTTTTTAATGTTTTACCAATAGAGTTTATCTGATCAATTTTGATAGGAAATTGCTAACGTGGACATTGACCGTTTGACATGATATAGCTAGCAATTTTTAGTAATATTTTAAATATTTTTTGAGTTTCTTTTTCTTTTTTTCTTCTCTTTTCCTATTTTACTTTTTTCTTCTCTTCTTTTCCCTTTTTCCCTCTACCTGCCATGATCGAGCCTCGATAATGGCCAACAACTCTACTAGCCTCTGGCAAGGGCTGCCCTCGCTTACATCAAGCGAGGGTTCACCCTAGCTAGATTGGGCAAGGGTTTGCCTTGTTGCAAGGATTTGCAATGAAGCCCTTCGCTAGATCAATGAGGGCTGCTCTCATTTACCCAAGTGAGGGCAGCCCTCGTAGCCCAAGCCAAGGTGACCCTTGCTCAAGGCCTGTCAATGGCTAGTAGAGGGAAAAATGGAAAAATAAAAAATTAAAAAAAAAAAAGATAAGAGAAAAGGAAAAAAAAAAGACGAAAATAAAATAAAAGGAAAATTGATAAATTAATCACTATTAAAATATTATCAAAATTTATCTATGTCAGCACCAGTTGTGCCACGTAGAACGACTAATATCCACATCAGCAATTTTTGACCAAAATTTACCAAATAAACTCAATTATTAAAACTTGAAAAAGTTTAGAACTCATTTAACAAAATTGAAAATTTTATAATTGAATTGGTAAAAGTACAAGTGATTTATGACTTTGTGAACAATTTTTCCTATTAATAGTGCATATGTCATATTTCTACTGTGCTATATTTCTACTGTACTTTTTCACAACGAATTGATATGGTTTTATTTTTTGTGAGTGAGAAGAAGATCCTTACTATATCGAAGTTAAAAAAATCTAAAAATTCGAACAATTGAAGATGTACCTTTTCAACTGCGACGAGATCCTCTGCGTCATTGACCACATATAGTGTACTTTTTCACAACTAATCAAGATGATTTTGCATATCTTTTTTAAATTTTTTAGCGTGAAAGGAAAATCCTTATTAAATCAAATTTAAGAAAAATAAAAATAATCAGACGACTATAGGTATACCTTTTCAACGGTGATTAATTTGTCTTTATCCAATGACTTCCGGTAGTCTGGTGCCGGTGCCGGCGCAGGCTCCTTGTTCCCGACACACCTACCGATAAATCGTTGAGCAATAACAATGTAATCCATCCGTCTCTCTTCTCCCCTCACCAAATACGTATACCCTCTCATGCCAAACGGATCAACTTCACCACATGAAGCGCCCCCATTTTTATGCTCCCCGCTCATATAGTCAGCAACCACTTTTGCACTCCTCTCCAAAGAGTACCGGCTCCCTGCCATCATGGCCCGAGCCCTCTCATCGGACTTCATGGCCAAGACGATGAAGAGGCACGTGGCTGCTGCCACTGCATCGGACCGGTCGGGGAAGTACAAGTCTATCAACAAGGCCAACCAAATCAACTTGAGAATGAACTGCCAATTGTAGGTCTTCCACCGTTCGTTGTCCTCGAGACTGTATGCAGAGACTGAATCGGCGCTCCCGAGGGTGATCATCAGAAACATTGCCCAGACGGGGAATAATTCGTTGCGCAATGGAAAATCATGCATGAGGCCTAGAGCATAGGTGAGTACGGAGGTTGAGAGAGTGTAGGCCGTGAAAATGACAACCTGGAACTTCTTGCTGTTGCAGCGACGTCGCCACCAACCCAAGGTGACGAGGAAGAGGAGCAAGATGGCGGTGAAGATGACTAGGAGCTCGATTTGCATGAGCATCATTATGGGAGTTTCTAGGAACTTCCTTTT
Source organism: Eucalyptus pumila (assembly GCA_016097595.1). Lineage (NCBI taxonomy): Eukaryota > Viridiplantae > Streptophyta > Magnoliopsida > Myrtales > Myrtaceae > Eucalyptus > Eucalyptus pumila. The sequence goes on from CM027851.1 coordinate 43,348,296, forward strand.
GCCGATCTTCACATTGCAGTTTACCATCGGCGTTACCACCACCGTTGTGTTCTTTTTGTTCGTTTCCATCAAATTCCTCATGTTTGGTACTGATTACTTCGCTGCTTAGTCAGCTTCTAATGGGAGAAACAAATGTAGAATTTCTATGAGAGAGAGAGAGAGAGAGAGAGAGTTTCAAAGTTCTGATTACGCTAGAGTATTGAAAACACCTTCATGGATAAGAACTGCTAGAGAATCAGTGGCTTTTGGGAGGTCCAACGGAAAGGAGAGAAGGAAAACACAAGGTAATGTAAACATTGTGACGGATTGCAATGTCAACCAAGCCCAGCAACTAAGATAAGTTTGGGGACTAAATCTTAGTTCTTATAGAGCAGGGATGCCAGGGACTAAAAGGAGAATGTGGATTTTTTTTTCTTTTTAATAATATAGGGCATCTGAATTTGTAGCGGACAATCTTCACAATTACAGGAATTGAACTGCTCAATCCATGTGCATGAGGTAAGGTCCAACGAGAGACGTCTGTCACAAGGTTACTATATTGAAAGATGATATGACTTGAAATGTATAACCAGCTGCGTCTAAATAAAGAACTTGAAAAAGCTAAAGGTAAAGTAGTATTCCCTCAAGAAATGAAGAAATCATTGAAGGGGTTATGGAGTGTTGGAACGAAATAAATGTTAATGAAAAAATTTCTCTAGAAATAAGTTTATTTTGGGAGCTCAATGCAATCGCGCAGTTTTCTAAAATGTTGTTGACTTAGCTTTGGGACTCAATTTACTGAAGTGAGAATATTACAATTAGCTAATCTGAGGATTTAGAGCACTTTCATAAAAACAAAATAACACGGGTGATCCCGAAACTTTTCTACAATTTTCAATGTGATGTCGTAAATCTTTTTCTTTTTCAATCTAGATTTTGAATTATAAAAAATCCAATCTATGTAGTCCTATCATGAAAACTTATAAAAACATTAACTGATTTGGCGAGAATAAATTTTTCTTGCTAGTGTCCACGTGGCTTGCATGTGGCTTCCACATCTTGGCCCAAAAAGAAAGGAAAAAAGATTTAGTAGCTTGGGAAAACAATGCGACAATAGACACCATTATTTAGCCCAATAAAGACTAACATGGCTGTTCGCGTAGAAAAATACATGTGATGTGGCAATATACTTAACAAAAAGACTACTGCAATCGGATTTTGGAAAGTTCATATACTAAACTAGACGAAGAATATATATAGACCACCTTGAATATTAAAAAAGGTTTCGGATCCCCACGTCATTACTCAAAAGTAAAAGAAAGGAATAAATTAAGATGCTTCAATCACGCTCTGAGAACCATGACTAGCACGTTGCCAAGCGAGGGAATAAGAACTTTTTCCTCTGCCAAGAAAAGAATTTTCTTTTCAATTCGCTCACTTCGTCTTCCTTGAGATTGAAAGGCACACGCAAAGAAGCAAAAACCTCCGTACGTCTTTATTTTCTCCCTTGTCGGAAAATATTTGCAGGTTTTTGCTTTATTATATTTCTTATTTGTGCTAAATATTGGTCCCAATGTGAATCTTTGTACGACAAATAAAATACAGAAAATTATAACAACATAACATTCACATCAATCGAATTTGCGCTCAAGTCATATTTAAAGTGAATCCAAATCCCCTCATGCAAATTTATCTTCTGATTAAGAGAATAACTGAGATATAAACTTGCTATATCAATTGAATCATGATATGAGTATACGAAATATTTTGAGCACGTAAAATAATATGAATCAATAAGAGACATGAAAGCATAAATAATGGCTTCCCTCACTTTATGGTATCTTCATTTTATGTGATAGTGTTGAAAAAGCTAGCAATTTAGTCTAGAATCTTCTTTAAGAGTAAACTTAGTTCTGCTTCTCTCCATTTGTAGAGAATTAGAATTGGCTTCCTTCTAGATCTAATTGATTTCCTTTTAGATCATCTTCGAATTCCATATATTTCAGCTTACTTTTTATTATTATTATTATTATTATTATTATTATTATGGAATTTTTCCCTTTCTCTTGTCGGTAAAGATTTTATGTCTATTTTTTTTTTTTTTCGTTTGAACAATAGTTGATCGATATCTCAGTATTCCTGACAAAGCATCACAAAGAGAATTGTTAAGTATCTTCCAAACATTTACAATATTCAATTTGTATTTTAAAGAAATTCAGAATATTTATTTCCCAAGAATGCATATCTAGAATTCCCTTCATTTATTTTTTAAAAAAGAATTTATTTTCAAAATAGGAATATTCACATCATTCCTTCCTTATATTTTTGGTAAAAATTTCGTTGCTAATAGTTGGTTGTTAATGTATTTGGCATTTATTGATGCTTTCGGTTAAATATATTTTTCCAACTCTCTAACTCTTAGTATGGTTGTATCATAATTATTTTTTTTTATCTATGTTATTATATTCAGAATTTTATAGACATTTAGGTCACAATAGTGATATATTGAATGCCGCATACTATAACATCCCTATGAGAATTTTTTTTTGATATTAAGTCAAAATGAATATGTGATATTATTTAAAATTTACAAGATATATCTTAAACTTTAATTCAACATATAACATTTTGAACTCCTTGATGCTATGAAACTTGTTTTAGATTAGCCAATGGGTTAAACAATGTCAATAGATGATTGAAAATATCTTCTAATTGACAAATTCTATTATATACACAAAATGTTGATCGATATTGACTTGATCGCTCTATAAAGTCCATCGAAATTGCCTTATTTTTCCTTTAATGAGTCCAAGCACATACCCAATTATTCGATTTTGTTTTTTTTAAAGAAGTAACACCCGTGATGAAAATTAACATGAAGTCTTAGTTATCGTTACTAAATGTAGATAGATCCCTTAGATGCCAATCAAATATTTTTTCATCTCATTTTCCTTAGAAGCAGTATCTAGGCACATAAATTTTTCTTTCTATGTTTTTTTTTTTTTTTAAAATCATGCGTATCTCTTGTTTTGATCTTCTATTCATTTTTTATCATTTACAGCATTATTTTATTTGTAAAGTATGTGTTTATTAAAGTATAATTTATAGCGTGAAATTTCTCAAGACTTATCGAAATACACATAATATAGAAACTCCTCCGCAGGCTTGTTCAAAAACTTACTTTAACCCTTAAAATAAAAATAATCTTTGATAATACATTTAATATTACATGAATACCTTTTTTTGTTAGACATATTTGAATAACTTTAAAATTAAAAGTAACGGGCCTTTAATTTTGTTTTGCATGCTTGGTGATATGAAATTTTTAAACTTAAATATTAAAATGTATCTATAATTATGCATTTAATCATAAGAGTCACCACTAATTATTGTTAAGAAAACTCCTACCAGATTTTAAAGTTGACAAAAGTTTCTTATTCTTATTTTTATTCTAAAGATTAGTATACTTTTGAAGTTATATCGTAGACTATTGCCAAAGTCTATTCATTTCAGAAGTCTTTCCCACTCTAATGCAATCCAGATTGAAACCAAGTCCAGAATGAAATATAATCAAACTCAGACTTATTAATTTTGTGACAAGGATTCAAAATGAACCCAGTAGGAATTTATTCTTCAATATATGGCTCTTTGGCAAAGAATCTCACTTACCTTTTATAAATACACTGATGAAATCAATTTTGAAGACGAGTTTTTTTTTTTTTTTTTTTTTTTTTTTTTTTGGAAAGCATCTACTTATGGAAACCTAGATTCTAATTGTATAGGTGACCAAAATCAACGAACTTTCATCTCAATCTTCAAATAGAATTAAGATTTCCTTAATTGATTTTGTCCAACAGATTGATCGGAAGAAATTCCTCTGGAAAATGCCAATGGCTAATGAGGCATGGAGTATTTAACAAGGTCATTTAGTCTATTTGAGATAGTGAGTGAAAATTGAAATTCCAAAGTCTGAAGTCTTTCTAACCACTTGTTCTTCATCGACGATTCTTATAGATTGTATTAAATAGAGAAAATCACAAGAAGAGTGACTTAGTGAGTGAAAATGAATTTTTCACTAAGTGTTTTCACTCAAAATATTATATTTCTTTGTTGATACTATAGTGAATTCAAGCTAGAAGACTGTCAACATTGAAGAGTAGACATAGGCTTAATTTAGGCCGAACTACTATAAATTTCGTATGCAATCTTCTCTTCCCTTAACTCTTTTCATTTAAATCGGTTGCATCTTTTTAAGTATTGCAAAAATCTATTCCATCTTTTATCTGAATTTGAATTTTCATAAGAAGTTTGATGACTTGTTTATTAGACTCTATTTGGTTCTCAGACTTTGTTCGAAATTTATCTTACTTTTCAAAAATTCTTTTAAACACCTATTCACCCCCTCTAGGTGTTTGTACTAGCTTTATCAATTGGTATTAGAGCTCTATGCTCATTTGTTGAAGTGTTTATAATTCTAAGCTAAGGATCTTCTATGGCTAGTTGTTTAGCATTAAGACTCGTGGAGGGCAGAGCAATACCAAGCCACCTTATTTTGATGGAAAAGAATACAGTGTATAGAAGAATAAAAAGATGGCATTCCTGAAATCCAGAGATCCTCTAGAATAGAATGTTGTAGAAAAAGGAATTAACCCCAAAGACAGTTTTAGCACCTAACAAGGGAAAAGAAGTCTTAGACAAGGATGTTGAGGAAACCAACCAAGCAGAAATTACCGAGAGACAAGCTCTTGATGCAGAGGCCATCTATTTATGCATCTCATTTCCTTGAAAAATCTCATGAGGATTAGGACAAAAAGGCTAATGTTTGGGGGAGCAACAAATCTCACATGTTCAAGTCAATGTTCTTTCACTTTTGAATACTCCACTGGTACATTTTGCTAAAGCTAATGCCCAAACCAAACCAGATTCAAACTATCCTTGAATAGTGGAACTCCTTTTGAAAATTAAGGCACAACAATATGGGAAAGAGGTTGAAATTCAAAAGTTGCATGCTGCTCTCGGTACTACCTCAGAAACTCTCACTCGTAAGGTACATTCTCTTGACAACAAAATTTAGACCATAAATCAGTAGGTTGCTCAGAATTTGGTGAAGGTTGAGACTATCTTCCATCAATGTCTAATTAAGCTTGAGGAGACTGTGCAGACTTTGGAGGATTTTTGACTTGTTCATGTTCCAAGGCAACCCTAATCATTTTCAAAACGATTTGTTTTCTTTCTTTCTGCTTGTTTGTTTTTCTCCTTTTTGCTATTGACAAAAATGGGGAGAATTTTGTAGATTTGAAGTTTTAACTTGTTGGTTGTATTTAAGTTTTCTATGCTAGTGTGATGTGTTTTTATGTGTGTAGACTATGTGTGTTTTATGTAGACTTGACTTTATTGTGCAGACCATACTTGAGCAATTATTAATTCATATAATCTCTACTATATGTCATCTCTATCTATTATCTTGTGCTGCTAAAGTGTTGTTTTGCATAATAACATTCACATTATGCTTAAATCTGTATAAAAGTTTTGTCACCATTAAAAATGGGGAAATTGTTGAGAAAACTCCTACCAAATTTTAAAGTTAACAAAACTTTCTTGTTCTTATTTTTATTCTAAAGAATAGCATACTTCTAAAGTTATGTCGCAGACTCTTGCCAAAGTCTATTCATTCCAAAAATCTTTCCCACTTTGACGCAATCCAAATTGAAATTAAGTTCAGAACGAAGATATAATCAAACTCAGGTTTATTAATCTTGCGACAAGGATTCAAAATGAACGCTATAGAAATTTATTCTTCAATAACTGGCTCTCTGTCGAAAATCTCACTTACCTTTTATAAAAACATTGATGGAATCAATCACAAATTGATGTATCAATCTTGAAGACAAGTTCCTTTTTGGGAAGCATCTACTTACCTATATAGGTAGTCAGAATCAATGGATTTTCATTTCAATCTTCAAACGGCTATAAGATTTCCTTAATTAATTCTATCCAACGAATTGATTGCAACAAATTCATCCGGAAAATGCCAACAGTTAGTGAGGCATGGAGGAATATTTAATGAGGTCATTCAATCTACTTGAGATAGAGTGTGAAAATTAAAAATCCAAAGTTTAAAACATTTTCAATCACTTGTTCTTCTCACAAATTGTATTCAAGAGAGAAAATCACAAGAAGAGTGACTTAGGGAGAGAAAATGAATCTTCCACTGAGTGTTTACACGCGAAATATTGTACTTCCCTGTTGATGCTATAGTAAATTCCAGCCAGAAGATTGTCAACATGTTAAAGTAAATGTAAACTTAATTTAAGCCGAACCACTATAAATTTCATGTGCAATTTTCTCTTCCATTAACTCTTTTTATTTAACGTTGTTGCATTTTTTTTAAGTATCGCAAAAATCCATTCCATCTCTTATCGGATTCTGAATATTCATCAAAAGTCTGAAGACTTGTTTATTAGACTATGTTTGGTTCTCAGACTTTGTTCGAAATTTATTTTACTTTTCAAAAATTCTTTCAAACACTTATTCACTCTCTCTAGGTGTTTGTAACAGCTTTATCACTTGTTACTTATGAGTTACGAAAAAATATATTGTCAGAATGGGTACCCATCGAGCTTATAGTACCCATTTGAACATAAAGGGGAATTGAATATTTTAAGACAGAAAAAGTGGCAACATTACCTGATGGCACTTGACATTTGATGGTAGACTATGGGGATTTATTCACCGAGTTGCTTGTCATACAAAGCCTATTCGACAAAAATCTCCTAGTTATACCAACAATAAAGTGCATTTTATGGGAAATCTCTAATAAAATTACAACCTATTGAGGTTCAATAGCACTAGTATGGTGTCTCCCCATGCTTGCCTCTATGCAAAAATTCTGTAAAAGCTCCCAAAAAGAAACGCCATGCCATTGTCAATCTATACATGCTCGATCGTTTTAATAATCTCCATTTGGTCAAAGCTTTAAACCACGTGATCTTGAAAATAGCATCAAACTGGTGCCATAGGACAAAAACTCATGTTTTCCTCCTATAGTACTATTAGTATTAATTTTGCTCTCTTCCTTGAAGGATTACACAAGAGCCTAAAAACATCAAAGTAAATTAACTTTGCAATCTTTGTGATTCCCTTAACAATCGTACTAAACCGTAGTTTCCATTTTTGCTTTGCTTATAGCACCCGCATACATTTAGCTCCTTAACCACATTACCACATGGTAGATTCCTCACACTTAGAGCTTTCAGACTTCTCTCACCAATGTGTCCCATGCACATGTCACAATTCCTACTTTCAAATTGATGCATTCGATGTTCTAGCTATGAATTCCTTCACTTTCTCCCCCATAGAGCTCATGTTGGTTGCTGTGCTTAATTCCTTTAATTATCATTAGGGCACTCGAATCTAAAGTGAACAACCCAACAAAATCCAGAGTACTAATGGAAATCTATTCTTCTTCAACTCTGGGATGTGTCTCACACCAGTCAATATCCTCATCATACTATCACGCATTTTGATTTAACATTGCAGACAACATCACACTTAGTATCGTTTCCCTACTGCACTTTACCACTATTTGAGCATGGTAAGTAGTAAGCCAATTTCAATATGGCATAGCATTAAAAGATTAATCATAATCCAACAATCACTATGAAACAATGAATCCTCATCAATACACAAGACAAAATTTGCACTATTCTGATTATAATCAACTGAGCAGAAGAACAGTAGGAGTGTCATAATTTTTGTACAATGCTCAGTTAAGTACCAAACTTTTTTTTTGCCAACTCCAACAAATGATTATACACAGATTTTTTGCATTTTTCTTATTTTTCTTATTCTTTTTTCTCTCTATTTATTTTTGTTTTTGGGTCAATGAGGGTCACCGGCAATCCTTGCTAGCCACAAAACTATCCCCTAGTTTGGGCAAGCACCGCCTCACCCTCAGCTATGAAGGCCTTAGGTGTGGTCATTGCAGCTTTACCAAACTTGGGACAGGCGAAGTAGCCCACAACCACCCAAAGCTAGGGAGGACCTTCGCAGCCTCGCTTGCGACTGACGAGATTGCAATGCCCTCACCTAAGGACTTTGTGCCCAATTCTAGGCAAGGCGACCCTGGCCTTCAATTTTGAAGGCCTTGGGTGAAGGCATTGCTGCCTCCTCGACCACAAATGAGGCCGCGAAGGCCCTTGCCGCTCTCACCTAGGGCCTTCACGACTAGATCTGGGCAAGAGTTTCATGGCCAACGAGGATCACCAATGGCCCTCACTAACCTTGGGAAAAAATAAAAAAATAAAATAAAATATCCAAAATATTAATAAAATAATAATTAAAAATATTTAAAAATTGTTCACGTTAACACTAACGAAGCCGCATAAGACAATCGGCAAGGTAAATCGCCAATAGCATTCAAGTGATCGATTTTTCAAATTTATGGTACTTCAATGAGAAAAAAAATGGTACTCAAGTGAGCGCCGTACGACAGCCATTTCTACTATTCTTAACCCCAATCAACTATTTCAGCAATATTTACCACATTAAATAGACTTACTCTTCTCGTTTCTCAACTTTAGGTAATTCCTTCTAAAATGCACCCTTTTACCAGTATTTCAATAAACAACCTTATTAGTTTTAGACTAATTACATTTGTATAGATTTATTTTACTCCTACTAACACGTCCTTTCTCTACCTTCACCTATTAATCCAACAAACACAAGTTCACTAGATTGTCTTCGACAGTTGTTCTCACTTGAATCAAATCGCAAATCTCATCAAAAGTCAAATTGCTTGACTCAGAGGAATTACTAAAAACAATAATGGCAACACTCCAACTATTAGAAAATGAAAATATTTAATCAAAGTACATACCTTATCATCGAAGCCAATGTCAATCGAACTAGACCAACTGATGATCAAATTGAATTATTGATATGTGTGGAAACCGGCACATATTCCCACATCTTTAATTGAAATAGATGTCACATCAAATAGACCTTTTTAATTGCAATAAAATGGGGCCAGTTGATGGGATTTGTCGGGTATTTCATGAGCCTGCATATGGATCACCATGCCTGTGTCCCTATTAAAAAAAAAATCATTACGGAAATGGAAGTTTTTGCACGAGGTTTAAAATGTAGGTTAGTATGTAAGTCGAGAGCGTGTAGGCCGTGAAAATGGAAAGGCAGAACGGCCGCTGTTGCAGCGGTGTCGGCACGAGGCGTAGGAAAAGAGTGAGATGGCAGTGAAGACAACAAGGAGCTCGATCTGTTAGAGCCTTCTCTTGGGCTTTTCGAGGAACCGCATGAAGCCCTTCGTGACATTGTATTTTGTCAACGTTGCCGCCGCCATAATTGTCTTTTTGCTTGTTTCGATCAGTTTCCTCATGTTCTTGTACTGATAATATCACTAGGTTATTGCTTCTGAGAGAGAGAGAGAGAGAGAGAGAGAGAGAGAGAGACTAGAGAGAGATTTTCTTGAAGTATGGAATCAATGGCTTTATTACAACGAAAAAGCAAAAATCAAAGGGAAGATTATGGGCAATGCATAAAATACAAATATCTTGTGCAATGCATCAAATATATTATGCAGAAATGATTTTCTTATACTGGTAATGTCAGAGAATAGTAAATCTTTATTAGAACTTATTGGTAAAGTGCATTCATAGACTTTTAAGCGTGACAATTTACTTCGCTTCCCATCCTTTTCTATTAATATATATATATATATATTGGTAAAGTGCATTATAGTCTCTTTGATGAAGACTGTCCATTGTATCGGTCATATAATTTAATTGTGATTTAGATCGGTTATATTAAAAGAATTCAACACCACTTTTGGCTTCAAGTCAACGCCAGGTAGCAGTCTGCCCAAAAAAATATGCCAGGCGGAAAAATCGCGTTATAATGATTGTTTTAGAACTAAATGTCACGTTATAGGGACTAAAATGCAAGTGACTAAACTTTAAGGACCCCAATATTTGTTTCTCCAAACGAAGATTCGGTAAGATTATACAAACAATGAGACAGTCCTCTCTGCACTGCTAAAAAGGAAAAAGATTCTGAATTGATACGTAAGAAGATAACGGGCACGTAGGCAACATAAATATAGAGATATGTGTTTTTGTTTCCTTTTTATTTTGTGCAAGTCAACGTGGATTATTATTTATGCGCGTGATATTAACTTGTTTCGATAGAGTAAAGTGAAAAAACCTCAAAATTAGCTTAGTTGGTTGGGGTATTGAAAAATCTTCTATTTAGGCACTATATGTGATCCGATTAAATCCCATTAAATGTGTGCAAACTGATTTGGGTTAAACGCTACATGAATAGCCCACACCCATGCCCTATACTAAATAGAAAATAAATAAATAAAGACTACTACAAAGTTACGAAGGAATTCAATGACTTTTGCTAAGGTGAGAATATTATAGTAGCCCCACAAGGATCTAAACTACATTTTATTTTTGATAATTAGACGTTAGGGATGATTATGATGTTTCGTTGTGTTAAAATCATTTCGATACTAATAAATTCATGTAAGTGTTGATAACTATCGAGTTTTGTGGGTGACAATAATTTACTAGTAGCTTGCTTGGCCTTGTCATATGTTAGAAAATACCGATATTATTTAATTCTTTAACAACAATTTCAGGCATATACCAACCTTTATTTAGGCACGCTATCCGTGTATTAAAATGAATAATTTTCCTCCAAAACTACCTACTTCTAATTGAGTTTTCCAAATTAGCGACTATTTGATGATCTACAAACATCTTATTGACTCACTTATACCAGTGTTAAACTAACCAAATAGTGTTTGTCTCTTCTATTTAGAGATAATATGCTCCTTCACCAAGAACGATACTGGCATTTTCAGGGACTAGCCTACTTCCATTTTCTGGTGTCAGATAGACTGACGATCAGAATACAAATAAGATTAAAAAGGCCATCATTGGGGCAAAAAATGCAATTGCTTCGGTGAGTGCAAAGCCCAAAATGGTATAACCAAATGATTGTTTAGCCAATGATGGATTTCTAGCCACGGAATAAATAAAAAAAAACTGAAGACATTTTCAATACCGATAGCTACTCCCACTGAAGCAATTGTAGCAGCTCCTCACGCTACGCTTTTTCATTCAAGATTTCATCTTATGGACTCTTCATTCATTCGATGCATCCTTCCTTCTCAATGCCCGGGCATCCATCATGGGTGCTCTGTCTGCATATCCTTATTTTATGATGCCTCTTTTTCGGCAGTCCCCCTCGGTCTCCGTAAGGTTGGACGTTTTCCTCCTCTCTCCCGAAGTAGCGATTCCTTATATCTTTTCTCTTGGTTGAGCTCTCCTGGGAGTGAACGGGCAAAACACTCTACTGGGAAAGAGAAAATGTAAAAGTAAAAGACACGGCATAAAGGAAGAGCATATTAAAGAAATTTTTCTTTGCCAAGAAAAGAATCTCTTTTCAATTTGCTTTCACTTTAATTTGTGCTTTCTTTGGAAACTTGTATGATGTTAATTTGATAAATTATGATCGCTTCTTTTTGTATTAATAATGTTCTGGCTTAGTAATGAAGTAGCTCTGGAGGATAGGGTTAATAAGCTATACCAGATCATGAGAAATGTGAATATATATTTAAAAAAATTAAATCCAAAAGGTTAAATTATCATAGTACACAAACGTGTTTCACATTTTAACACTTTAGAGGTGTTAAACGGGTGGGTTGGGTCGGGTTTGGGTCGGGTCATTAATGGTCCAACTCAAATTGACCCATTAACCAATTTATAACCAATTTATTCTTAATGTAAATTTTCCGACCCATACCCGATCCAACCTATATCCAACCCATACCCGACCCATTTAACTATATCTAAAAATGCTTATTTCTTATATATATGTTTGAAAAAATGGTATTGCTAAAATAGTTTTATACAACACAAGTTTAATGGACAATTTTTAAAATTTTTAAAATAATTATTTTAAAAAATCGAATTTTAATTATTTTTTATTTTTTAAATTAATTATTTTTTATTTTTTAAATATAATTTTCGTTTTTCTTTTTTGTTCTTCTTCTTCTTTGGCCGGCCGCTGGCCACGACGACGGCCGGCGACCGGCCACAAGCGAGCCTCAAGCTCGCCCCTCACTGGATCTGGTGAGGCTCAAGCCTCGCCGGACGTCAGCAAAGCCTTTGCCTCGCCAAGTTGGGCGAGCTCAAGGCTCAAGCCTCGCCAGGTGTCGGCGAGGCCTTCGCCTCCTAGCGAGGCTCGAGCCTCGCCAGATCCGATGAGCTCGAGCTCGCCCCTCGCCGGATCTTGCGAGGCCTCCACCTTGCCAAATTTGGCGAGCTCAAGGCTTGCCAGCGTCGGGTGAGCTTGAGCTCGCCCCTCGCCTGATGTCGGCAAGCCTCAAGCTCACTAGATCGGCTAGGCTTGAGCCTCGCTGAGCGTCAGCGAGACCTCTGCCTCGCCAGATCCAGCAAGCTCAAGGCTCACCTAGTCGGTCATCGGCCATCGCCATGCCAGCAACTGGAGGAAGAAGAAAGAAAATAAAATAAAATAATAATTATAATTTTTGTAAATTGGTTCATTTTTAATGGGTTGATAAATGGGTCTTAAATAAGTCTGCTCTCAAACCCATTTATGACCCATATATCTCAACCTCTTTATTTTTAAAACCCATTATGGGTGCTTTGGGAAATAAGGCTTGACCCATTAACAACCCATTTAACTAGAAATGGGTCCATAAATGGGTCAATAACCCATTTTGACACATCTACACTTCATTTACACAAATGGATGATTTACTAACAAAGCTGTTAAATGTAAATCCCGATATGCGAGACCAGCTTGAAGTCGTGTTTGCATAATGGGGGATTGTGAAATTGAGATTGGGGACCCAAAAAAATGTTTTTAGTAAATAACATATACATACTATATTCTATGTAATTTTAAAAAAAAAATCCTGAAAATATATGCAATTTTTAGACCAACGGGTACCACTAGTCCCCTCCTAGGTTTGTCAATATGTACACACCATCTTAACTAAAAGCTTAAACTGTCACGTGGAAGGCAACTTCCGGCACATTAGGCAAATTGAAAACCTGTAAATAAGTAATGTGGAATATTTTAATACCCCATCTCTCGTGAAATTCAAATAAAAAACGACATGTGAGATTGATGAAATAGGGGATACGATTAACAAAATACACAATCTAGCCAAAACTTGAGTATAATATCATGTTGAAAATTCCAACTAAAAAGTCTAATTGATTAGACTATGACGGGAACTATATTTTAAATCTTAACTTCTCGCATCTCATTTGATGTGTAGATAATTCTCATTTTCATAACGAATTCCTTCTTACATTGGGATTTCTTTTTGTTTATGTTTTGAATCTATGCTTTGTACTTTTAACGTTTCCCATATGAAGAAAAGAGGTGCCGGACATCTAGAGTGCCAAAACTTGGGATGAGAGGGACATTTGAGTGCCAAATGTTTGAAAATGTATATTTAAGTGTCAAAATCAGAGCAAAATGGATTAGTTAAGTGTCGACAGCGAGAAAATTCAACCAAAATGTTGACGTGGGATTTTCCGGCGAGACAAGTGCAAAACAACATCATTTTGCATGTTGACATGGAAAGAAAAGCCAAAAAAGATGTCGTTCTGCCTTGAATTTGAATTTAAATATAAATATTAATTAAATTATATTCAATAACTAAATTTATATTTAAGACAAGGGCAGATCCAAAGAGAAGGCCGCACAGGTCCTCGCCACCGACCTTGTCAAGGCCGCACAGCCCTCACCACCGACCCCGCAACTAGCAACAACCCTTGGCTCGGTTGGGCGAGGGTTGACAACCCTCTCCATATCTAGGGGAGGACCATGACTCTTGCCCCAACTATGGGCGAGGGCTTGCAGGCCCTTGCCGCCAATCGGCCAAGGTTGCCAGCCTCCCCAATTATGGGTGAGGGCTTGCACGCCCTCGTCGCCAATCGGCCAAGGTTGCCAGCCTCTAGCTAGGGCTTGGTGATCCTGGCCAAGGGCTAGCGCTAATGGGGAAGCAACAGCAAGGGCTTGCATAGCTCTCGCCTTCTACAATATGCTACTTTAAAAAAAAAATAGTTAATAAATTAAATTATTAAATTAAATTAATATTTATATTAAAATTCAAAAATAAGGCAAAACGATATCGTTTTGGCTCTTCTTTGCTGACTCAACTCTCTAGCGAGCCTCATAAGCAAGTAATATTAATAAAAAAAATTGTCACATAGGATTTCTGATAGGGTTCGACGGACTTGACGTTCAGATGTCTCATTTTTTTTTAAAGATAATGACATTTAAGTGTATATTTTGTATTTTTTTAATACTTAAATATTCTCCCAAGTTAAGTTTTAACACTCCAAGTGTTTTTTTATCAGAAGAAAAGAGTTAGATTTGACAAATGTTTGTATAAGCAGACTAGTAAAAAAATTGGCTTAGCCTCCGGCTTTTGTGTCAGTCAACTCAATCGATTCGATCGTCCAGTCAATTTAAATTGAACTTTTAATAAATAAATAAATAAATGTGACATATATTAAATATGCTTAGTTACTCAGTTAGATAGGAATGACCACTTAGCTGATTCGATAAATCTCTCTCTCACTCTCTCTCTCTCTCTCTCTCTATTTAAGAGATCAGATCCTTCAGTCAAATTATAGTCAAAGATACGATTCAACCGGTGACGGGTCCACTAGATTGATTGGTGTCACCGGATTTGATCGGTTCTTGACCATCCAGGCCATCAACAAAAACCGGACCAAATCACGACCTAGTTCCCAGCCCATTCGATTAAACCGACCAGTCCGGTCCGGATTTGATTTGAAAACACTAAATTGAACTACAGTTGGGCGGAAGCATTAGCACTACTTTTGGATAAATTATCAAAAAAAAATCCTTAATCTATTATAAGGTTGCCACATTAGTGGTAAAGCTTTTAACTTGACTAATTTAATTTTAAACTTTTCAATAATTTGTTAATTTAGTTCTTCTAGCAAAAATCGTTGATGTAATGCTAACCATCTGATGTGACATAGATGATGTTATTCCACGTGATGCCATTGTTTGAGTCTTTTGAACATTGGATACAAATGTGATGTGGTCATCGGATCGGACATAAACAAGAAAGATGTGTCATGACAAGTTCAATCGTATGCTTATCAATAGTGTTTACTTCCATTTACATCTCTCTCATTCTTTCTTTCAACTTTTTATTTTTCCAATCTAAGATACCATATCTATTTTATGTGCCGGTTATGATTCCACTTCACTGCGTTTTTACTGTAATGATTCGAAGTGCCAGTTGGAGAAGAGCAGTGGTTGGTTTTACTGTCTAGGTCTAAGCTGTGGCTATGAACTTGAGTGCAGTCAGCTGTCTTAAGAAATCGTACCGTTAATTGGAATGATTCACTGTGGAACAGATCTTGAACTTCACGGTTTGATTTATTTAGTTGGTTTTCAAGTTGAACTGGTTAAGTAGCCTTCAAGAAAAACGTGTGCCCTGGGATATGCGAAACAAAAAAAGGAAATAAGAGTATGATAACATGTTCGTAGCTTATTATACCATTTGAATACAGATACCTAGGAAATGCATAATTATGTGGTTAAATGCTCCACTTTCATATTGCTCATTTAGTTAGTCCAGTGTAAATGAGATGAAGTTGATTTGACCTGAAATATTTACTCGACTTGCCGATCATTTCACCACATTCGACCAACCCATCCTTATCCGAATTTGATTTGATGAGAAGTCGGCTACTATAAATTTGACTTGACAAGATTTCAAATTGATCAGTCTTAGGATTGACATGGTTATTGCAAATTTACACCCAATCCAAATTTGAAGAAATTTGAGCCTCAACAAGGCTAGGTTTAAGATGATTGATAAGGAACCCTTCATAAGATGGAAGCATCCTTAACTACGCAATTGGTGGTCATTCATTCAAATGGCTCAGATACACTAAGATCATGACTCATAGTTATTTGATTTTCTTTCCATATATGTGTTCATTCCACATCCATCTCATTGATTCAATCTTGTGACCATAAGTATTCAAGCTGAATTTCATCACAAAACATTTTCCCGCAGTTTTTCTTGAAAATGGATGTGTCCTTTGAGCCCCAGGAAGTTAGTCCTTTCAACCTGCCCCTCGAGGAGCCACTTTTGGAGAATATGTTTTGAGGTATTTAATTATGAGATGAGTCGATTTGTACGTATATATAACGATCTTGAATGGATCATCATTTGCTAACACCATACACCACTTGTCAATCACAAACGAGAACTCTCTCAAGTCCATATCTTATGTGACATTAGAGCCACCACTAGCTAATTAAGGTCGGCTAGAAATCCTAATCAATATGTAGGAGTGTCGTCTTGATACATATGCAATGAGAGATCTTGGGCTCATGGATTTGATTACACTAGCTCTATAACTAATGCATTTTCGATACCTAAACTTGACTAACTACGCAGTCTATCGAAAATTTTAAAGTTCGTCCTAACCATTTTAAAAATGAAAATAGCATCCAATTATGAAATTGCGCAATCAAGTGTAATCAATTGAAGTGCACAAGCACCAACCCGCTGACCCGATCCGCCTAACTGGATCTGACCCACTTTGCATTATAACAGGAATTTCTATTTATATTTTTTTATTTTCTAATTTCCTCCTTTTTTATATTTCTTTTTTAATTCTTTTTTCTCTTGTTTCTCTTCCCCTTTACTGTGACGTCTTCTTCCTGCCCCCATAGCTACCCAGAAATTTACGCAAATCAAACACTACATCGTAGAGCACCCAAACCTCGGACAACAGGCCATGCTTACTAGATCATGAACTGAGAACCGTAAGCTTCATCATCGACTGCTTCCCGTTACCGGATCAACGTCGCTGCCGCCACCATATCATTGGCCGTTGCCAACGGCCATCTACTGCCATCAACGCAATCCTCCACAACCGTGACGTTAAGGAGGAGGACGGAAGAAGACTTGTCCAGCGAAAACATTAACTCGAACTCGTTCACTCTTCATTTGAACGCCATCCCATCACCACCGAGACCAACAGGCACAATAATAGAACAGGCGTCGTCCTCACAAACATGCCTCAGAGTCATTCCATCGAACATGTTATGATCGTCTTAGGTCCAAATCATTTATGTGCAAAATCAAAGCAGCAACGATTCATTCCAAAGTATCACGATTAAGACCGAGGGGACTTTAAGTCATCGGTTCAACTTTGAACATAGCAGGATTCTAGGCCGACACGAGTAGAGTTCTCACCTTTGAACAGATAGACTTCTGACTCCGGCGAGCGAGAAAACGCGGAGCGCAGATATATTCAGGAAATAACACGAACAAAGATAGATCATCTTGCGAAAACAGCTTGTGGTAACCTCTCGGGTCTTGAGACAACGGCGTCTCTCTTTTCTTCTCTCTGTTACTCTAGTTGATTTTCCCTCTTCAGCCCCCAAGCCTTCCCTCTGCAAACGAGCGCTCTGCTCTTTTTTTCTTGGCCTCGCCTCTCTCTTCAACGAGCACATACTCTCTTCTTCTTCTTCTTCTTCTTTTTTTGTGAGAGTAAAGACGCCGGGCATGGGTCGTCGGACGTCAGTGGCGGGTGACATCCTCGAGCTTGCGGAGTCGCCGCCAACGTCGGGGAAGAGGACGAGTGGTCGGAGTGGACGCGGAAGGTGAGGAAGCCGGAGGAGGAGAGAGGGGTCGGGTAATGGCTTCTGGAAGAAGATTTTGTACTTGCTCTGGAAAAACAAAAAATGGCCGGGCTTCTTTCGATTCAATTCTTCTCTAAGGGCCTTTTTTTCTAATTAACCATGAGCCCAAATGGATTAGAGCTTCAACCTCATGGGTTACTTATCCGAGCTGCGCGCGAGCTTATGGGCTAATGGATCCGATTAGAATTAAACGGCCAAAATAGGCTTGGGGACTGGGCTTATATATATATATATATATATATATATATATATATGTATGTATGTATGTATATATAAATTTCTGTTTATTTTTACTATTTTTCTATTTTTCTATTTTTGCAAAAAGAATGGACACTTGAATAGTCGATAAAAATTCGGATGTCAACGATCCTTAGAGAAGAATGACTACATTCCTTCCTTCTACAAACAATCTGGTTGCTGTGCTATGGCAACTTTATATACCCATCCAGGAGGATTTATCCTAGAAAGCAAGTCATGCCAAATCAAGTAGCCCAAGAATCAACTTAGATAGAGATCCATCCAAATTGAAGGGAATAACCGCTTGACATACTTATTGTCGATCTTACTTATAGCAAAATTGTATTAGCACTCCGAAACTTGGTCACATAATCTTATTTACAAGAACCATCTTCGGCAAAGAAGTTTCCTGGATATTTCATGGAATTCCAATATGTGTATTCTACAATCACTATAGAATGACCTCTATGTGAATCCATCCTGGGATTATTATAACTACACCAAAACAGGATGTTGTTTAGTAGTAGAAGGTTTACATTTAATGTTAGTGAGAGTAGCAAGTGATGCAATCAAATACATTGCATAATTAACTAGCGTGAGATCCACACGAAACATACAAAAGCGGCCATTTATTATTGTAATCACTGGTAACTTGCAACTAATGCTATCAAATACTGGATAAATTTAGAAGTGGTCACTTCTCTCTAGTGCATTAAGTGGCTTAGTAGGATGATCTCTCTTGATCCCCGCGTGAAAGAGCAAAGCCCACAAGTGAGTCACAAACTCGCCTCCTCTAGCCAAATGTGCTAGATGTGCTTTCGCATTGTCTGAAGGCGCCACATACAACACTAGTTCCACCCAAAAGTCAGCTAGAATTGTCCAAATCATTTTCTCATCTTTTATATCATTTATTAGCTGATTCCCAAGCCAAGCACCCTGCTTAATAATAGTTTCTTCATGCGTACAACTGCCATTGCCCTCTCTCTCCATATCCTTAATCTGGTCCTCCACTCTCTTACATTTCCCAAAGAAGTTCCTAGCTTCAATGATCGCCTGATTGAACTCATACTCCACAAATAAAGGGCGATCTGGCAGTAGCCATGGAGCAAAGGCAACCAAGTAAGCCAAATATTTGGATAAGCTAGTCGCCACTAAGAAATTCGTCCACTCGGCTGAGTTTGATCTTACTGGCCGTTGGTGTTCACAGAAGCTAGTGGAGATGTGCCACACCAGTATGACCTGAGTCTGTGTATCTAGTATTGAAAGCAGTTCTCGAATTATCGAAAGAAATTATCAGGCCGCTTTCTTTTGATATTGTTCCAGAAGAGATTCTTCTTGATCCTAACCATGGACGTTACTTTAAGGTATGATTTTTATATCAATTTTACATTATTAAAATATATATAGCCGATAATATTGTCTAACGCTATACTTTCATAAAATCATAGGACTGCATTGGTGCTATTCATGGCACCCACGTTAATGCATCCGTCCATATATCGAAACAAATCCCATTTAAAGGCAGGAAATGGACTACCACTCAAAATGTGATGTGTGCTTGTTCGTTTGATATGAGATTTACGTTCGTATATGCTGGGTAGGAAGGATCTGCCAATGATTGTCGGATTCTCTCAGCAGCACTCGAGACTCCTCGATTGCAATTTCCTCGACCACCACCAGGTATTTGCTTTGTTATATCAAGTGATTTTCTTTATAATTGTATAGCTACTGCACATCATAACAAATTTATGTATATATTATTGTAGGAAAATATTATGTAGTAGATTCTGGTTATGCAGCACTTCCAGGATTTTTAACTACATTCAAAGGTGAACGGTATCATTTGAATGATTATAGGGATAGAACGAGACGGCCCAGATCAGCAAAAGAATTGTTCAACCATAAGCATTCTTCATTGAGAAATGTTATCGAGAGGTCATTTGGGGCATTAAAAAATCACTTCCCGATTTTGAGACACATGCCTCCATTTTTAATTCGAAAGCAAGTATATATTGTAATCGCGTGTTGTACTCTCCATAATTATATTCGCAACCAAGACAAGATGGACAAGAACTTTGCCTTATATGGAGATCCGGAGTTTCCATTTGGACCTACACAAGACGATGTTGTAGATGATGCATTACGTGATGAGGCGGCTGAGATAAACATGATCAGGAAAAATATTGCAAATATGATGGCAAGGGATCACAATATGCAAGAGATTCCATGACTTTTTATTTCCGACTTTTGTGATGTGTTTTTGTTTTTTGGTGAAAACTTTTGCGATGTGTTTGTAAACTATTATGAATACATTTTTATTAATAGTATTAAGGTCATCCAATTCTATCTCCATGAGCACAAATGCCATTGAATGTATCATAAATGTGGACAAACAAAAGAAAAGCAAATTGTAAGCTATTGTATAGTTGACACTTCAAGACCTACAAACCACCATCCGAAACTTACATCCTATTCAAGAAAGAAAAAAAGCAAAAGAAAGAGGAAAAACATTTCCCTTCATCAAAATTAGCCAAAACCTTATAAGCTTATGTGAAACATGAAAATGAAATAGTTTGTAATTTGGAAGAAGACGGGTAAAAAGTAGCATCAAGATGGGAAATTTCCAACCTCAACTCGACATCCATATCAAGATTACAAGACTAAAATCCCCAAGTCACGCATGCACTAGAATTACAATTTTTTTTTTTTAAGAGTAAAAACTTAGTCCCAAGAAAATTACTACAAATTCAATATGCCTTGTGCTTTTTTTTCGTAATATTTGCTATACCAAACATTAAAATTTGCAAAAAGAAAATATATTAATCTAATTTATTCTGATCTTGTCAATTCTATGTAATATCTAATCTGTTCATTTTTCTTATTTTTTTTTTATTTTAAAAAAAAATTGGAATAGAAATTTTGTACAGTTATCAAACAAGTTTCTGTTCTTTTTCTGTTCCAGAAATAAAAATTTTATACAGTTATCAAACAAGTTTTTTTGCTCGAAATTGTTAGAAAGAAATAGAAAAGAACTATTTCTGAAAAAAAAAAAAAAAAAAAAAAAAAAAAAAAAACTCTTCTCCGGAACAGAAATGTTGTCATGCGCAGCCATAGTAGCCCAAATGCCCATGGCGATGCCCATTAACTCTAGTAATTTGATTAGCAACCAGCCACGTTGGAATATGATACCGTACTTGGTGTAGAAGAAATCAAAGAGGAACGTGTGCTCGACCTCTACAACTCAAAACATTCGCTTGTAACTGTCTTCTTGTGAGAGCAATATATGGCGAATCAACTACCATGCATTCAACCACTGGGGGTTCGCCCCAGTGGCCACCCTTCCAACATGGAAGGGGGAGGTGAGGGGTTCAAATCCCCACCTTCTCAGGGGGGGATGGGGATAGGGACGCGTAAGTTTGAGCGTGGGTTGCGACTCCCACGCCCTGCAAGAGGCAGGGCACAAGTCCGCAAGTGAGTGTAGAGTAGGAATAGAGTAGGACTGACCAAAAAAAAAAAAAAAAAAAAACTACCATTCATTCTCGTGAGCCTCTTGGAGCAATGAGTGGCCAGCATATCTCAAATGGAGGAGCTTGAAGAGTGCAAAAGAGAGGCATTTGTCTTTCATCTTGTTGTGGGGGTCTCCTCCTTGCGAGCTCGAGAGCATGCCTCCACATTTCCACACCTGAGTAAAGAGTTGAGCTTGCACATAAGGTTATGGCCAAGTTAAGTGTTCGAATACGTGGTTATAATGTGTCTTACTATGTGTAGCCTTTTTCCACCTAATGGTTTATACTAAGACATATAAATGTCTTATTAGAGTACAGGTCAAGAGTTGCCGCGACCTCTCTTTTCCATTTGGAAGGGAAAAGACATTGATTTTAGGGGCATTGCCCTAAGGGAGGCCACATCCAAGGATAAAAGACTAAGCCTGGCCCAAACTCCCAACATAAACCTACACCTAAAACTAAAGCCTAAATAAACCTAGCCCACGAAAAACCTTAACTAGCAAGCCCAGACGGGAAGGCCTTCAGCCGGCCCACAGGTTGGACCAGATCAGACCCGGCTTCACCACCAACTTGAGCCGACTCCCTCTTGGTGCCTCCTTGCTCCTCGGGGCTTCGACGGAGACGGCCAGAACAAGTGGTGTCACTCATCTTGGCCTGGTCGCATGCCCGCTCCAGCATCGCCTCACCCTATTCCTAGCCAACGCCGCTGCTTTGCCTAGCTAGCCACTGCCGCCAACCAAGATTTGCCTCTACCAAACTTGGCAACCATGATGAATTTGCTAAAGCTAACACAAAACAGGAGCTATCTATTTCCCAGATAACTGAGTCAGGTCATACACGTATAAGAGGTCGACTTATCGGGAAGGGGAGTAGTAATTGTAATCTCACGTGGCTTAAGTATATAAATATAATGTGCCCAATATGAATAGTCTTCATCTTTTTAATAGTTTAAACTTTTGCGTTAGAATATGCCAAATGAAAGTCACATTAGTATAATGGAAGCATGCCGAGATAAAGAACCCAAAAGCAATATGACTCAAAAGTAACCGGGAGTTGGCAGAAGGAGATTTCTACCCACTTTCGTGTTCTTATTGCCTCAGTACTAATCAGACGATTGTTGGTATACCACTTCAAGTGGTGAAAAAGGTTTGTGTCCTTATGATTTGGGTAACCTTTTTGCACTTTTTTTTTTTTTTTTTTTTCAAATTTTTAGCATGAGAAGAAAATCCTTACTAAATCAAAGTTGAGAAAAATGAAAATAATCAGACGATCATTGGTATACCTCTTCAACGGTGATTATATGGGATACAGAAAATGGCACCTGATAGTCCGGTGCCTCCCCGAAGGCGGGAATCCTTACACACCTCAGGAAAGAACAAATATTGCCAATCGCCAATCTCAAAATACTCCTCTCTTCACCCCACACCAGATACGGATACCCTCTCATGCTAACCGGATCAACTTTTTTTCTTTTTTCTCGATCGAAAACCAGATCCACGTCACCAGCTGGACGGTCTTTTCTTTCGTACTCGACGCTCCTATAATAATCAGCAACCACTTCTGTGTTCGACTCCAAAGAATGCCGGCTCGCCGCCATCATGGCCCGAGCCCTCTCGAAGAACTTCACGGCCAGGACAATGAAGAGGCACTCGGCGGCGACCAACACTTTGGACCCGTCGCGGAAGTACAATTCAATCAACCAGACCAACCAAATCGATTTGATCAAGAGCTGCCAATTGTTTCTCTTCCACTTCTCGTTGTTGTCAAGACTGTACGCGGAGATAGAATCAGTGCTCCCGAATACGATCATGAGGAGCATTGCCCAGATGGGGAGTAGCTCGTTGCATGACGGAGAATCATGCATGACGCTTAGAGCGTAGGTTGGTTGAGAGATTGTAGGTCGTGAAAATGAAGAGCTGGAACATCTTGCTGTTGGAGCGACGTCGCCAAGAGCTGATAATGACAAGTGAGAGGAACAAGAAGGCGTTGAAGATTACTAGGAGCTCGATGTGCAAGAGCCTCCCCACGGGAGTTTTCAGGGACTTCATGTTGCCCAACGTGACATTGCAGTTTCTGATTGTCGCCAGCTCCTTTGCCATCTTTTTGTTCGTTTCCATCAAATTCCTCATGATTGATACTGACTACTTCGCTGGCTATTCAGCTTCTAATGAAAAAAACAAATGTTAGAATTTCTGAGAGAGAGTTTGATTATGCTGGAGTGCTGAAAACATCTTCATAAACATGAACTGCTAGAGAATCGGTGGCCTTTGGGAGGGCCGAAGGAAAGGAGAGAAGGAAAACGACTAATCAAGATGGTGAAGTGCCTCGGTGGTCTCTACCGCAGATTCGTAATCCCAACCATAGATTCATGTAGATGAGGTAACTTTTGAAATCTATCCCTCAATTCATTAATAATTGAGATTCCTTGGGATACTGTAAGGAGAATCCTCACAGATGAGAAAATATTAGAAGAGGCCGGTCACAAGATACCGTGCATTCCCACCAATTAGAAAGCTTCACGTGGCTTCACGTCAATAAATGATCCCCACCTCTCTTAATGCACAGAAAATAAAAATTTCCTCCTTATTTAAAAATTTTCCCTCCATAATAGGCCTTCACGCATTAATTGTGGTGCTAGACCCACTGCGGAGATTTGTTTCTCTTTCTCTCTCCCCAT
This sequence comes from Eucalyptus pumila, assembly GCA_016097595.1. Classification (NCBI taxonomy): domain Eukaryota; kingdom Viridiplantae; phylum Streptophyta; class Magnoliopsida; order Myrtales; family Myrtaceae; genus Eucalyptus; species Eucalyptus pumila. The sequence continues at coordinate 43,372,467 of CM027851.1, forward strand.
TTTTCTCCATCCGTCGCTAGAGGGGCACGTATGATAAAATTTCTATTTCTTTATGTTGACACCTAATTTGCGTTTTCAAATATATATAAAGCAAAACAACAACAAAAGAAAATGAAAAATTGCTTAGAGGGCAGATTGCGTCGGATCCAGCCTGAAACCGGCCCGCCGACCCCCTATTTCTTTTCTTTCTCTCTCGCAAGGCCGGCCCACTCTTCTTTCCAGTTTAGCCCAGCCCGCGCCCAGGGTGTTTATCTCTCGATAGCTAGGGTTTTCGAAAGAGGGGGAGCTGCAACGAGAGAAAAAAAAAGAGGAGCTGCAACGAGAGAAAGAAGGAGGCAAAGCAACAGAGAGAAACCGGGAGCAGGAGCGAGAGAGAAGGAGAGGAAGTCGGAGAACACTTGCCGCCTCTGCTCGTCACCGCCGCTGCCGCCCAACCAACTGTGACCGCCGCTGTCTCACCGGAGCCCAGATTTGGAGCAGAGGCGTCGGCGTCAAGAAGCAATGTAGTAGAGAGGAAGAGAGAGAAGGAACGGAGGGGAGGAGGGCAGCGGCAGCGCCGTCCGACGCCATACAAGTCGCTGTCCTCCTCGCCGCCTCTGCTCTGGCCCTGTCCGTGACCCTGCGCCTCGGTGTCGTGCTGCTCGAGCAACGGATCGAGCGAGGGAGAGAAGGAGACGAGCGATTTTGTAAATCTGGAGGAGGAGAGCGACGGAGGAGTTGACGCCGCCAGGTATCGCCACTCGCCTCCGCCCACGACGACTCGACGCCGTCTAAGCCGCCACGCCTCCGCCTCTGCTCCGCCATGCCTCCACTTCCAGATCCCGAGCCCCCACGACGCCGCCTCTGCTCCTGCTTGCTGATCCTCGGCGAGCCACCACACTTCCATTCGTCGTCGCCGCCGCCACAACGGCTCAATTCCATCTCCGTCCCTGCTGCCGTCGCCGTCATCCACCACCCACCGCGCCGCAGTCGCCGAGTCGTCGGCGTCCTGAGCATCCCCCTTCGACGCCGCAGAAGCCTTGGAGAGGAGGGCACAAAATTGGGTCACGGTCGGGTCGGACCGGAGCCTCCAATCGAGTAGGGTTTTGGGTGAATTTGGGCTTTTGGGCTTATGGGTTTTTGGATTTGGGCTGGTGTAATGTGGGCTTATGAGCCTGGCCTGTTTTTTAAAAAAAGAGGAGGGAGACTTCTTGGGCTGGGCCCAAGCTTTGGGCCCGCTTGGGCATGCTGAACCGAACTCGCCCCCAAAAAAATTATTATTTTTAAAAGAAAACAATTTCGAAAATCCAAAAAATATTAAAAATTTAAAAAATATCAAATAATTAATTAAAAATTTAAAAAAAAAATTAAAAATTTCGAAAATAAAAAAATGATGGGGTTTGGTTAGGTTAGGAATTGCTATGTTTTGCCTTTCTAGTGTAATTAGACTTTTATTTGCTCGTATTTTGATTATATTGTATGCTTAATTTGCATATCTAATTATGTTTAATTGCACGTATTTAATTTTATTGCAACTTACTTTAATGATTGCGCTTCCGTAAGCATAAAATTAATCCAAACTACCTGACAAAAATCATTTTATTAAAATGAACAAAATTAGGTACCGAAAGGGCACTAATTGGTTAATTAGTGTAATCAAGTCCCCGACTTTAGATTCTTTGGTTGCGTAGGAAATGAAGTATACTCTCATATCTCACTTAGTTTCTAGCTGACTCCAATAGGCTAGTGGCAACTCCTTTTGTGCAAAACTCCTAAAAATATCCCAATGTCATGCGGGGTATAGGCTTGGGAGAGCTCGCGCCTAATCATGGGCCTTAGGCCCGTCCTTTAGGCAATGCCCCTAAATCTGCTCCCTCTCCCCGAGGGTAGGTATCGACACTCTATTTCTTTGTTTCTCTGTTTCCCGGAACAGGTTTGAAACAGAATTCCGTTTAGTAACGCAATTTGATTTTTCTATTTCTAGAACAGATTTCTATTCCAGAAATAGATTTGAAGAAGAAATCAGAAGCTGAAATTTTTAACTTTCTCAATTTCTTAAACAGAAATTGAGAAATCAATTTATACCATAAATCAATTTATATTTCAGAAATTTTATCATGTGCACCCTAGAATTACTCCGGAGAGGTATTTCCCTTTTCCCTTTCTCTCTCCTCATTTTTCTTGGCCTATCGCTAGACTTGTCGCGGAGCGTTATTTCCCTTTCTCTCTCCTCATGGCAATTAATGCATGCAGGCCTAGGGAGAGAGAGAAAGCGTCGCTCTTCACCTCACAAAGAAAAATGAAAACGGACAAATAAGGTACCGCTCAAACGACTTTACGAGGAAGGGCATCTCGATATTGAAACTCTGGGAGAACTGAGCGAGAAATTCAATTATTATGTTCGGTATTCAAGGCCTCCTATACCAAAACAAGAGTCTCCTCAAGTAACACTGTCAAGTTGGGGATCGGAATTCGAATATGAAGATGAGTTCCCATCTTTGACTAGTCAACGCTAGAAGCCTTATCGGACGATAAAGTTACCACATAATCCTCCTTAAGGATAGTGGTTTGTAGGGAAGGAAGTCCTAAAAAGCCCATTAAAAATTCAGCCATCTAAGAAAACACTAATGTCAAGGACTTGAAGAAGGAGAGTGCAACAAAAGAAAAAGCTACAAGAACTACACATACAAGCCGGTACTTTGGTAAGACAAAGGTAAGCATCATGGCGAAACGAAAAGCCTAGTATGGGTAAAACATGAAGGAGATTCTTTTGAAATGGATGGAGAGTATTGTAACTGCTAAGAGGGTGATACCATTGAAGGAAAAAGTTCTTCTTGGAAGCAAAAAGAAGGAGCTGAGAAAGAAGTAGATAGAATAAAGAGTAAGTTCGACAAAAAGAGATTCAACTCTAATTTTCGATTGGTTCAAATATAGTTCGAGTGAAACTCCCTCCTGGGTTCAAAGATTTTGCCATGAGAATTGTACTGATGTAGGAAGAGACTTTTGAAGTGGTAGAGATAGTCAAGGCTAAATTCCAATTTACTGATGAGGAGTTGGTGGAATTTGAGAAACTTCAAATTCATAAGACAAAGTACTTGAAAGCCCTCGCGGTGGTAGGCAAGATAGAAGGCCGTCTAGTGAATATGATAATAGTTGATGCGGGGTCAACTCTAAATCTTTGCCCTACCGATACTTTCGAAAGCTTGGCAAAGATAAGGAAGAGAAAATCCCTACTAATGTGACACTCTCAGATTTTACGAGGGATGTCCGCGATGCGAAGGGGGCAATTGTAGTTGATCTCACAATTGAGATGCTTATCATAAAGTCTACAATTTTTTATAATAGATGTCGACGGGTCTTATAAATTGTTGCTAAGAAGAGATTGGATACGTAGTAATTAATGTATACCCTCATCATTACACCAGACTCTAGCTTTCTAGAATGAAGACAAGGTAGTATATATAAGAGCACGAGTCAAGCATCACTTGGGCTGATGTAGTTCAAATGGATGCTCCCGAGGGTATCCGTTATCGAACCACCCTATAAAGATACAGATAAGTTTCCCTATGGCCATTTTACTGAAACGGAAAGAGAGCTATCTAGCCAAGGGAAATATGATGTTTTACATGGAAGGAAACAACTTGTTATAAGAGCTGGATGAGTGGTACTTTTGCTACTTAGCAAAGGAGACTAAAAACTCCCTAGGACTTGCTGACTATATAGGGGACTTCAAGGAGTCTCCACTTTAGGAGGACACAAAAACAGTTGAATTTGAGGATCTGCTCATGGAAATTGGCATAAGCAGCGATAAAGTAAAGCGACCCGTCTTCGTAAGTGCATTATTAAGTGATGAATTACAACATGATTTATTAGAAGTCTTGCGGAGGCATAAAAGTTGTTTCGCTTGGGATTATCATGAAATGCCAGGATTAAGTAGAGATATGGTTGAACATTGTCTACCAATAAAGGAGAAAATAGAGAGGTTGTTGAACGTTGGTTTTATCGAGACTGCCTAGTATTTTGAATGGTTATCAAACATTGTCCTAATTAAGAAAAAAATGGGATGGGTTTGCATCGACTTTAGGAATTTAAATGCTACAACTCCAAAAGATGAATATTAAATGCCAATTGCCGATATGTTAGCAGACTCTTGGCTGGAAACGAATTGTCATCCTTGATGGATGGCCATTTGGGGTACAATCAAATTTTCATTGCTAAACGGGATGTCCATAAGACAGCCTTTAGGTGCTCATGAGCCATAAGGACATTTGCTTAGAAACTAATGCCATTCAAATTGAAAAACGCTGGAGCGACTTATCAATAGGTGATGAATTTCATTTTCCATGATATAATAGGAGAATTTATGGAGGTGTATATCGACGATATCCTAGTCAAGTCAGAAGAGGTAAGTCATCTCGAATATTTTGAGCAATCTTTTGTTCAGATGGAGAAGTATCAACTAAAAATGAATCCTCTAAAATGTGCATTCAATATAAAAGCTGGAAATTTCTTAGAATTTATGGTTAACAATAGGGGGATAGAGGTTGATAATAATAAGGCTAAGGCCATTTTAGATTTACCTCCTCCAACTAACAAAAATAAATAAAAAAATTCAAATGATAAACGAGTGTTGAAGAAAACTTCATTATTTGTTTTGAAGTTGAAAACATTTCCATCAGTCTAGTTTGAAGACTTGTAGACTCTTTCGTCAAAGTCTGAAGACTGTCGAACCGCCAGACTCAAGATTCAAAGTCTGCCCACATTAACAGTTATTAAACCGTCGAAGAAGACTTATCTAGATTCCTTGAGCATTTGATTCAATCAAGTAAAGAAGATCTCGTGGCTGAATATAGCATCTTGGAATCTATTATTCGTCTTGAAATTAATTCGGGTAATTTGGATCCGTTGAATGGCGAAGCATACTTGGAAGGTTCTACTTATGGAAATCTAGATCCTGATTGTATGGACGAGCAGGATTGGTGGACTATCGTCATATTCCTTAAATAACTCGAGATCTCCCTAATTGATTCTATCCAACGGGTAGATTGGAAGAACTCATTTGGAAAGTGCCAACGGTTGTGAAGGCATGGAGGAGTATATAAGGAAGACGCTCTAGTTATTCGAGTGTATGCACGATAGATAAATTCCAAAGTCTGAAACTCCTTGTTCTTTGCTGATTCAATTGTTGAGCGTAAACTTGTACTCAAAAGAAAGCGTATACATTTGTGAGGCCTTGAGAAAGTATAGTAAAGTCTCTACACTGTGGAATCAATGACGTGATACTGTAACGACTCTTTTTATTCATAGTGAAATCCAATCGGTGGGTGTTGACACCTAAGTTTTCCCATTTTTCATTTAGGATTTAATTGTCTACAGAATTAGGAATTAGTCGTTTAAAAAAAATGAAAACAAAACAAACAAAAAAAAAAACAAAAAAACAAAAAATAGAAAAAAGAAGACATGGAAGGGGCCGAGCCGGATTTCGCCTTGGCCGGGCCCATGCCGCTTTCTCCCTCCTCCATTTTCGGTGAAACCCTAGCAATAGCAAAGGGGAGGGGGATGGAGACAGGAGGGACAAAAAAGTCAAGAAGAGAGGGAGCAGCAGAGCAAGACAGGGGGAGAGGGGAAGAACGAGGAGGAAAACCCTGGGGGAGAAGGGGCGAACAAGAACGAAAAGGAGAGAGAGAGAGAAGGGAGGAGAGAAAGAGGGTTTGAGGTGAAGCGGCGGCATTGCCGCCACCGCCGCTACCGGCGATAGCGGCGCTCGACCGACGCCGACCCCATCGCCGCTCAACTGAGCAGCCCCCTCTCTGAGCGACGCCTCCTCGCGCAGCCCTTCGAATGCGCCCAATGCCCGACGACCGCACTCGCCTCTCCGTCGCGTCGTCGCACTCACGCCACCGACACGCCCCGCCTCAACGCCAGAAGTCGTCACTCCTGCGCCTGTTGCAGCCGCGATGACCTGACGCCTCCGCTCGCTACGACCTACCGCGCTCTACTCATGAATCGACAGCACCCGCCGCCGCTGCTCCTGACGCCGAACCAGCCGGAGACGAACCAGATCTGGGAGTTGATCGAACTCCGCTGCACCACCAGGCCGACCACCACCGTTGTCGTACCGCCGCTGTTGTCGTTCGAATCACCTCCGCCGTCGCCAACGCCACCAGGAAACCCTAGGGTTTCGGCCAAAAGGAACGGGTCGGACACGGGTCGCGAACCGGGTAGGGTTTTTGAGTTATTTGGGCTGATTTTAGGTTTGGGCTGTTTTGCTTATGGGCTTATAGACTTGTGGGCTTAGGGACTTATGGACTAGTAGGCTTAGGAACTTAGGGAATTGTGGGCTTCTTTTAAAAAAAAAAAAAAAGAGATTGGACCAGATTGGGCCCGCTGGTTGGGCCCAATCCGAACCGAAGAAAGGCCCGACCAAGGCTGGTCGGGCCGGTTCGGCCGGCCCCCCATTTGGACCGAACCCGACCGGACCCGATCCGCTTTGACCGGGTCGGGTCGAACCGAACCCGACCCGGTTCACCTTTTTAAATCAAAAATTAATTTTAAAAATTAAAAATTTCGAAAATCCAAAAATGTTAAAAAATTTTAAAATATTTTCTTTAAAAAAATTTAAAATTTAAAATTTAAAAAAATTAAAAAAATTTAAAAAAATTTAAAAAAATTTAAAAAAAATTAAAATTAAATTAAAAAATTAATAAAATTAATAAAATTAAAAATTTCGAAAATCCAAAAATGATGGGGTTTGATTAGGATTTGCCATGTATTGCCATTTTAGCGTAATTAGACCTTTATGTGCTCGTATATTAATTATGTTGCATGTTTAATTTGCATATCTAATTATGTTTGATGGCATGTGCTTAATTCTATGGCAATTAGGATCTTGGTAGTTATGGTTATTACTTTAATGATTGCGCACCCGCATGATCACCTCACATGTTAGTGGATAAGCATAAAATCCATTCAAATTGCCTGCCAAAAATCATTTTGTTAAAATGAACAAGATTAGGTACTGAAATGGCACTAATTAGTTAATTAGTGTAATCAAGTCCCCGAACCTAGATTCTCTGGTTGTGTAGGAAGTGAGGCACGCTCCCATGCCTCACTTGGTTTCTAGTCGACCCTAATAGGCTAATGGCGACTCCTTTTGTGCAAAATTTCTTAAGAATATCCCAATGTCACGCGGGGTATGGGCTTGGGAGAGCCCACGCGTAATCATGGGTCTTAGACCCGTCCTTTAGGCAATACCCCTAAACCTGTTCCCTCCCCCCGAGGGTAGGTCATGACAGTGGGCTATCAGTGCGGGAGAGTGGACGTAGGCTTGGATTAAGCCGAACCCCTTTAAACTCTGTGTTTTTATTCTATTCCCTAAACTATTTTATTTTGTTCGTAATTGTATTTAACTACTAAAGTCTAATCTTGCTCAAAGTCCACTGATCTTCATACTCAGGTTAAAAGTAAAGGCTTTCACTGCATTTTGTAGAATCTGTTTTTATACCTATTCACCCCCCTCTAGGTGCTCGTACTAGCATTTACATTGAGAAAATAAATTTTCTTAGGAGATTTATTGCTAACTTATCTGACAAGATAACGGTGTTTTTTCCTTTGTTGAAATTTAAAAATCAGGAAGAATTCATCTGGAGAGAAGAACACTAAAGTGACTTCAAGAGAATAAAGGCATACTTGACTAATCCTCTAGTATTAATGCCGCCAAAATCAAACATGTCTCTAAAACTCTATATTTCGGCCACCGATATAACAATCGGTAGTATGCTGGCACAAGAGAATGATGAAGGCAGAGAGCAGATAGTATATTACCTTAGTAGAATGTTGAAAAGATTGGTTTATCTTTATATTTCGCTTGTACGAAATTGTAACGCTACTTGTTGCCAACTATTGTTCATGTGATATGTAAGACTAATGTTATCAAGTGCATGCTTACGAGACCCATAGTGAAAGGCAGAGTGGCAAGGTGGCCATTCACTTTGTCCAAGATGGATTTAGTTTACATATCGATAAAAGCTATAAAGGGACAACCTATAGTTAATTTTCTTACCAAATACCCATATATTCAAGTTGAAGACACCATAAGCGAAAACTATTCACAACTGCCCCCATGGTTGTTATACTTTGACGATTCATCTACGTCCACCGCATTGGGAGTTGGGATTCTGATTATGTCAACAAGGGGGTACAAAACAAAATTTCAGTTCAAGCTTGATTTTAAATGCTCTAATAATCAAGCACTCATAGTTAGCCTCTACTTGTTGGCTGACATGAACGTGTAATCGGTTAAAGTGACGGGTGATTCACAGTTAGTGATCAAACAATTAAAAGGAGAATACCGATGCCTTAATGACAACATTATGGGACGCTATAATGCGGCTAAGGAGTTGTTAGCCAAATTCCCTGATTCGGAGCTAATACACATATCGTGTTATCAAAATGCGAAAGCCAATGAGCTTGCTTAGCCGGCATCGAGTTATCGCATTTAGAAAGAGCTAGCTTACACTTCAATAAATGAAATAAAATCATTACCACATATGTCACAATGGGTACTGATTGCAGAAGTCATTGTGAAAGAAAGCAAACAAGATTGATGGATGCCAATAATAGAGTTTTTTTTTTTTTTTTTTTTTTTAACGAAAGGAGATATTGCATTCATTCATGAGAAAAACGATTCTTACAAGACATGGATGGATAGAATTCCGAACAGAGAATTTCCAAAAGAGGAAGAGGGGGAGAGCTCACCCAATTTACAGGAAGTTTTCTAGCTCGGTGTGATCTGACCACCCAGTCAGCCGCCCGATTTGCTTCATGTGGACAATAGAGGATCTAGACTAAATTGCAAAGAATCAAAATTTCTCTATATCTTCCCGTAATTTCCTTCAAATTCCATGGGGGTTCGGCCCGGCCCGTTACCATCTCCACCAAACTAAAACTATCACTCTCACAAGCCGAAGGGTCAATAGCACTAGTATTATCACCATCCGGAAACCAATGATGGCGAGCACATCAAGAAGAGTAACTAACATAGGACTAGACCTAAAGAAGAAATAGTTAACGGATGGCGACCGAAGGTAGGCAGGGCTACCCAAGAGCTTGTGATTGAGTTTCCGGTCAAAGGTACAAAACTCCAAGACTTTATCAACTCAGGCTTTATGCCATACTTCCAGCTTGGTGGCCGTCAGCCTGCAGTACCAGTCGAAGAAAATGTGATCAAAAGGGTAAAAAGCCCTAAAAGTTTTTGGGAAGGGGATGGCAAAACATGCTCCAAAAAATTGTCCCTTCAAAATGGAAGTGACTCCTCCACATGCTAAGGGAAACATTCGGCAAGAAAAGGGGGTGGAGTTGGTGAACGCAAACAAGGGCCAAGAACGATCTCATCGGTTGCTTCATCTGTAGAGCTATGGAGAGACAAGAGGACATTGTTTGCATGCTCCTGACTGATTTGCTCAAAACAAGCAAGAAAGGTATCGGGATCATATGATCGAGACATGGTAGGACCAAAGGGGGACCAAGAAGGTTAAAGATGATAGAAGAAAGATATAAAAATTCAATCTTAAAAAGAGGAGCTTCAATGGTGCCGAAAGTGACAAAGGAAAGTCAAGAGCCGCATAGCAATGGAGAAAAAGGGAATTAAAATATTCGAAAGGGATGTGGACATGAAAACCCTAAAAATACTAGCTTGTGTACAGGGAAGGAAAAGTTGAAACGACAGTGCGCAGGGAACGAGGCGATGGGCACCGGTCAATACAATCATTAATATAGTTAAAAGCTTTTAATTCTTTTAAAGGGGCAATCTGTTGGCGCATAAACTAACTTATTAGGCTTCGGAAGCCAATGAAAATAAAGCGGGCCCAAAATGTAGGAATCCAGAGAAAATGGGCCAGGGTGCCAGTAGTTGATAAATGAAGATCTCGAACAATGCAGCAAGGAGGCTTGCCAAACCCGATAAGGTAAAGATGAAAGCGGTTACTAGATTCAGCACTAGCGAAGACATCGGCAAGGCAGGACGATTACCGAAAAGGAACCAAAACTTCCGGAACAGTGTAAGCATCGAGATGGTAATCGCAAAAAGGTAGTTACCTCTGGAATACTATTATAAATAGCCAAAGAAGCACCAATGTAGAGGTCCTTTTGGCCAAATAAAAAACAATCATTCAATTTCAAGTTGTTATTTTCTTTTCTTATCACACTTACATTCAATCATGCATTTATTTTTCTTCTATTATTCCTGCACTTTACTTTTGCTAGTAGTTTAGACCAGTTACTTCTTTTTTGGAGCGACACAAGACCCGTTGTAAACAATAAAACCAAAGCTTTACCATCTTTGGTGAAAGACCTTTGTCGAGGAAACTTTCCTCGAGGAATATACTCACAACCTATCATTATTGGCTTACCGATCCTTAATCCATTTCTCGCGTTCTAAATAGGGGTACGAATAGAGGATGTCACAATCTGGTACTCCGATGAGGCCGACAGTGACGATGAATGGCAGCGAGCAGACGATGTTTTAGAGGTGGCGACCGATGTCAATTTGTTGTGGCTATGAGGTTTTGTGAGAAATTTCAATGGCAATCGTACCCAATAGAGAAAGAATGTGATTGAGAGAGAGCTCCCTCTCTGAAAGAGGGATCTTGTTTTGAATGGTTGACTTGTCCCGAGACTTTACGAATCAAAATTTCTTCAATCGGACTTGACGTCTCTAAATTTCACTGTCCCCGAATCAAACTATCCAAAACAATATTAAAAACTAACAAAATTCTAATTTAATTTTTTTCGGTCAAAGGTTAAATTCTTTGTTTTAACAAAAAGGTTAACATTTGGCCATTTTTATGAAAATTTGAAATCTAGAGCCTAACTTTACGTGCCTATGGATATATATATATATATATATATATATATATATATATATATATATATATATATATATATATGCATCTGAGATACTAAGAATCCTAATATGATTTTTTTGGTCAAGAAATGAGTTTCGCAATGATCTCAAATCTTGAATTTTTCTAGCTTTAACCATTAGGAAAATTCAAGTGTTAAGAGTATTCTAAAATCACTTTGGAATAATCTCCACGTGAATTCATCCCAGAGATTATTATTACTAAACCAAGAACAGGATGTCTTACAAATACATATGATGTAACTGTTCAGTAGCGGTAGGATTGCATTTAATGTATAGTAAGAGCTGGAAGAGATGCAACCAAATACATTGCATAAGATCCACATAAATCATACATAAGAAGTCATTTATTATCGCAATCACTAGTAACTTGCAACCGATGCCATCAAATACTGGAATGATCTCTCTCGATCTCTGCATGAGAGAGCAAAGCCCACAAGTGAGTTATAAACTCGCCTCCCCTAGCCAAATGCTCTGCATGCACTTTCGCATTTTTTGAAGGTGCCACATACAACATCAATTCCACCCAAAATTCAGCCAAAATCTTCCAGATCTTATCATTGTCATCTATATTATCCACAAGCTCATTCCCGAGCGCAACACCCTGTTTGATAATAGTTTCTTCATGCGCTGAATTGCCACTGTCCTTAATCTTATGCACCCGTTCCTCCATTGTCTTGCATCCCTTAAAGAAGCTTCTAGCTTCAATGATCGCCTGAGTGAACAAGTTCTCCGTAATTAAAGCATGACCTGGTAGTAGCCATGGAGCGAAAGCAACCAAATAAGCCAAATACTTGGACAACGTAGTCGCCACTAAGAAATTTTTCGACTCGGGTGAGCCTCTTCCTTGCTTTTGGTGCTCACAGAAGCTAGTGGCAAAGTGCCACACCATTATGACCTGAGTCGATGTCTCAAGCTGACATGCCCACAATAGCTGCTGAACATTGTTCCTTTCTAGTGAGGCTTGCCCATTCTTCAATTTAGTATGGGTAAACGACATCAGAGCATAAAACACCGCTTGTTTCACCTCTTTACCCAATTCGATCGATTTGCTCTGTTTCTGGCCATCCCTAGTTTGATCAATGAAGGCCGCCATAATTCTGTTGTTCAATAACCCTCGAGGTTTGAAGGAGTACGACTTGAGTAATGAGTATTGATGAAGCTTTTCCTCCCAAGGCTTTTGCAACTGAACCCTACATATTGCTCCAATTATCCTCTCAATCCACGCATTCCCTTGCCATGACTTAATATTCACATACATGCAAATACATATCACTTTAGCCCATTCCGAGAAAACCATGAAGTAGAGCCGCATCAGCTCTATGATGATAAATGAGATTATCATCACGGTGGTCACAAATTCGTCGACACTCAATCCATTTGGCATGGTGGTGAGTCGACAATTACTGTTAGATCTCTTGTGATGCTTCAAGAGTGATGTTGTAGCCCAGATGCCCATGGCGATGCCCATTAACTCCATCAATTTGATCAACCACCAGCCAGGCTGGTGTATGATACTATACTTGGTGTAGAAAAAATCAAAAAGGAACATAAGCTCGACCTCGACAACTCGAAATGCTCTCTCACAACCGTCTACTTGCGAGAGCAATCCATCACGAATCAACTTCCATGCATTCTCATAAGCCTTTTGGGGCAATGAGTAACCAGCATATCTCAAACGGAGGAGCTTGAAAAGTGCAAAAGAAAGGCATTTGTCTTTCAGCTTGTTGTGGGGGTCTCCTTGCGAGTTTAAGAGCACGCCTCCACAATTCCACACCTATGTGAAGAGTTGAGCTTGCATATAAGTTTATGGCCTATTTAATTATTCAAATACATGATTATAATGTGCGTTATTATGTGAAGCCTTTTCCCACCTAATGATTTAAACCGAGACATACAAACATTTTATTAGGGTACAAGTCAAGAGTTGTTGCGACTTATCTTTTTTGTCCGAAAGGGCAAAGGACATAGGTCTGGGGGTATTACCTAAAGGCAAGCCAAATGGCCCATCAATTAGGCACAAACTCTCCCAAATTCATATCTTGTGCCACATTGGGTTTTTTCTTATAAGTTCCATACCAACTTAAAATTTCTAGGAGTTGCTACTAGCTTATTTGGGGTTGACTAGAAATCAATCAAAATGTAGAAGTGTCGTCTTGATTCTCGTAATCAAAGATTCTAAAATCGGGGATTTGTTGACGCTAATGTTTCTATTAAAGCTTTTTTCTATACCTAACTTGAGAGTGCATTATATGAAGTGATCCTGCATATGTTTTTGTAAGTTTCATTATAATTCTAAACTAATCCAAGAAATTTTAGATAAGGGAAATTAAAAAATAATTTATTGAAGTGCGATGCGGTAGATAGAACAACCAAGTATTGAAATTGCAAGCATTAAATACACAAAGTTCAAACAAACAAGGCAAGGTGCAAAAAAGAAAATCTGACGTGGGTGGCCCTAATCGCACCAAAAGGACAAGACAAGATACTTCCTGGCCATATTTTTTTCTTTTTTAAAATTTTAAAATATTTCTTAATACTAAAATAACATTATTATATTATATTATATTATATCATAAGATACCCAACCGAGTCCGATCTCTGCATCTGACTCGGGTCGGGACCGACTTAGGCTTGCTAGCCCGGGCCACGGCTGGACTGGGCTCAGCCATTAAGCCCAGTTAGATAACCTTCAAATCCAAAGATAAAAAGACTAAGCCCGGCTCGAATTCCTAATTAAACCTAATCCTAAAACCATAGCCTAACTAAACCCAACCCAGGAAAAACCTCAGCCAGCCAGCCCAGACGGGAAGACCTTTAGTCGGCCCAGATTGGACCCGGCTTCACCACCAACCTGACCCTACTCCCTCCCGGTGCTTCCCTACTCCTCGTGGCCTCAACGGAGACGGCCAAAACAAGCGGTGTCACTCCTCTCGGCCTGGTCGCACGCCCACTCTGGCAGAGAAGGCTTGGCCCGAGGCGACCCCGCCGCCACCACAGCTGGCCTTGACACAGCCACCCCTCACCACTCATCCAGGCCGACCTCCACAACACTTACCGGGCACCATACAAAAAAAAAAGAAAAAAAGGGCGGGGCTGAGGCGAAACGAAATCGTGGGCACGGGAGGGGAGGGGGAGGCTCCGGGTCCCTACCCGACTCAGCGAAGATGGACAGAAAGCGAGGCCAAAAAGCAAACCGGGCCATGACCGGCCGTCGTGAGGTCGCTGAGCTGGGATCCTCGGGACAAAGGAGGTGTGGACGCAAAAAAGAAAGGTCCCACTTGAGATACGGGAACTGGAGAAGCGACGCTTTGAGGGCGTCGGCCGTGGGTTGTCGAAGGGCGACGATGGCGTCCGAGTGTGGTCGAGCCGAAGGCGTGAGCCTCACTTGCCTCTTTACACTTTGTTTTTTTCTCTCTGTCCCTTTGGCTCTTTTACTCTTTCCTCCCACTAGGCAGTAGCCGAAAGCCTCTTTCCCATTTCTTTTTCTTCCGTGTCTTCTTCCAGCACGTGCGAGGGAGACAGAGAGAGAGAGGAAGGGAAAAAAGAGGAAGGGAGGCGGGGGCCGGGCTAAGAAGGGAAATAGGTCGGGCTGAGAAAGAAAGAAAAAGGGGAAGAGGCCGGGCCGATAAAAATAAAAAAGAGAGTAGGCCGGGCAAAGAAAAAAAATGGGCCAGGGAGAGCCCGGTGTGCCAGATCGAATCATTTTTTTGGGCTTTTCTACACCTTTTGTATTTTCACAAGGAGGTTACGACCTACTAGGCTAGCAAAAGTAGGGCATCGACAAGAGTTCAACTCCCAGCACTTCCTTCTTAAGACTTATTGGCAAAGCTGGTTCACACAAAATAGGAGCTGTGCTTATTTCCCAAACAACCAAGTCAGGTTGTACACGTGTAAGATATTGCTTACATTGAAGGGGAGTAGTAATTGTAACCCCACGTGACTTAAGTGTGTGATTATAATATGTCCCATATGAATATAGTCTCCCTCTATTTAATAGCTTAAAATTTTTTGCTTTACACTTAGAACTTGCCAAATGAAATCAAGTCACCTAAATATATTGAATGGAGCATGCCGAGACAAAGAACCCAAAAGTAATAAAAGTCATAATGACAGAAGGAGATTTTCTACCTTTGTTCGTGTTCTTATTCGGTGTCTCAGTAATCCCTAATATAGATTTATGTTAAAAGAAATTACTTTTGAAATCTATCAATCAAAGCATCAATAGTAATGCATAGTGTCATCATTTTTGTTTATTGATAAAAAAAAATCATTTTTGCTGTACTTTTTCGCAACCAATCCAGATAATTTTGTTTTGCTTTGGTCGTTTTTTTTTTTTTTTTTTTTTTTTTTTTTGGGGGTGATAAGAAGATGCTTACTAAATCGAAGTTAAGAAAAATCTAAGAAATCGAATAATTGAAGATGTACCTTTTCAATGGTGATCAAATTGTATCCGAGGTAATGCTGTGGCTGCGCATGGTTGACGTCGATCCCTACACAACTCAGGAAACCAAGAAAATAATCGGTCGCCGAACTCAAAAGACTCCCTTCGTCCCCCCACACCAAATACTTATACCCTCTCATGCTAACCGGATCAACTTCACCGTGTGAAACGTCCCCACTTTCGTGCTCTTCTTTCATAAAATCAGCGAGGACCTTTGCATTCCGCTCCAAAGATTGCCGGCTCGCCACCATCACGGCCCAAGCCCTCTCCCAGAACTTTGCGGCCAAGACGATGAAGAGGCACTCGGCTGCGACCACCACCTCGGACCCGTCGCGGAAGTACAAGTTTATCAACCAGACCAACCAAATCGATTTAGTCAGGAGCTGCCAATTGTTTCTCTTCCACTGCTCATTGTCGTCAAGACTGTGCGCGGAGATAGAATCAGTGCTCCCGAAGGTGATCATCAGGAGCATTGCCCAGATGGGGAATAATTTGTTGCGCGACGGAAAATCGTGCATGAGGCTTAGAGAGTAGGTGAGTAAGTAGGTTGAGAGATTGTAGACCATGTAAATGAATTGGCCGAACTTCTGTCCATTGTGGCGACGTCGCCACGAGCTGAAGGTGATGAGTAAGAGGAACATGAAGGTGGTGAACATGACTATAAGCTCGATCTGCAAGAGCCTCCCCACGGGAGTTTTCAGGGACTTAAAGTTGCCCAACGTGATATTGCAATTTCTGATTGTCGCCAGCGCCATTTCCGTCTTTAGGTTCGTCTCCATCAGATTCCTCATGTTTGTTACTGATTACTTCGCTGGTTATTCAGCTTCTAATTGGAGAAAGATATGGTGGAATTTCTGAGAGAGAGAGAGAGAGGAGGCAAATAGTTTGGGGACTAAAACCTAGTTCTTATACACTTGGGATGCCAGGACTGAAATGAGAATGTTGATTTTTTTTTTTTAATAATACGGGGCATCCGAATTTGTCTCGACAATCTTCACGATTGTAGGAATTAAATTGCTCGATCCTTGTGCATCGGGTAAAGTCGGATGGCAGATGCCTCTCACGACGTTACCGCTTTGGAAGATGCCACAACTTGAATGTATAATTTCCTGCATGTGAAAGTGTTATTCTCGTTAAGACATAAAGAAATCATTGAATGGATTGTAAAGTGTAACAATGAAATAAATGTCAATGATGATATATATATATATATAGAGAGAGATAGAGAGAGAGAAGTTTATTTTGGGAGCTCATTACGAATTGCACAGTTTTATAAAATGTTTTTGACTTAGCTCTTGGTTTCAAGTTTACTAGGGTGATTATATTTCAATGAGCTAGTCTGCGACGATTTAAAGTGCTTCCACAGAAACAAAAGGATAATAATATAGGTGGTTCCTGAACTTTTTTTTTTTTCAGGGTTCAATGCGATCTCTCAAACTTTTTTTTTTCAATTTAGTTCTTGAGCTTTCGAAAATCCTCATTCCATTAAAACTTATAACACCGTTAACTGACATGACAATAATGGATTTTTCATGTTATCATCCATGAGACTTATTAGGCCAAAAAGAAGGGAAAAAAAGATTTGCTAAGTTGAGAAAAAGCATGAGAGGGCACGTTATTATTTTAGCCAATAAAAGGCTAACATATGAGTCCACACACCCAAAATAAAATAAAAAAAATTGACATGGCAAAAAAATCAAGGCAAAGACTGTAATCGTCGGATTTTGGAATTCATATACTAAACCAAACGAAGAAAATATCCATGAAAGCTATTAAACATTGAAAAAAAGTTCAGGATCCTCGTGCCATTACCCAAAAAGAAAAGAAAACAATATATTAAGATGCTAACTCTACATCTATGTTTTGCTTGAGTCACACTCCGAGAAATATGGATAATATGTAGCCGGTTAAACGACGTAGTGGAAAGCGAGGGAGTGCAGGAGTCATTTTCTCTGCCTAGAAAAGAACCTTTCGATTTGTTCAAATCTCCCCAGAGAACTTTAAAAAAGAAAAGGCCGCTTACAAAGAAAGCAAAAAACTTCGCCCTTCATTATTTTTTCCCTGTTCGGAACAGAATATATGCGGCTTTTTTGCTTTCTAAGTAGACCAGCAATGCTAAGAATATATTTCTTACGTTGTTCTGAATAATGGCATTGACATGAAATAATATTCATATCGATCAAATCTGCGCATAAATTTTCACAAACTTGTAGTTGAAGTTGATTCCGAACCCCATCATATAGATAAGTTACATAAAATTGCAATATCTATTAAATCATCAACTGTATGTAAAATATTCCAAGCAATTAAAATAATATGAATCAGTTAGAAATATGAAAGCATAAATAATAGATTTCCTCAATTTACTGATATCTTCATTTTGTGCAATTGTCTTGGTGTTGCAAATGCAAAAACTAGCAAGTTAATTTGTCTAGAATAGACTTAAAGAATAATTTTGCTCCTCTCTATTGATAAAGAATTAGAATTGATTTCCATTAAGATCATCTTCCAATTTTATATACTTCAGTTTACTTTTTCATGGACATTCTCCCTTTTTCTTGTTGGTAACCATTTTATGTCTATCTTTTCATTTTGACAATAGTTGATGGATATCTAATCATTCGTAATGCATCACAAAGAGGATTCAGCTTGTATTTTAAAGAAATTCACAATATTTCTTTCTCAAGAGTGCATATCTAGATCTCTCTTGATATATTTTCAAAAGGCTTCACTAGTATAACAATTTTTAGACCCTGTGAAAATAACATGTTATGAGTCATAAATTTTTGAAGGAGTAAACCACACAATAATGTCTAATTATCTTTCTTTCTTTTTTTTAATACTCGAAACAAGTTGTTAGTATCATAGTAAATTAAGGACAATCACAAAAGCATTTCTCATTTTCAAAATAAGAATATTCATATCATTCCTTCCATATATATATTAAAATTTGGTTGCTAACAATTGGTTGTAAATGTATTTGGCATTTATTGATGCTTCCAATTAATTACATTTTTCCAACTTTGTAAATCTTAACATGGTTGTATCATAATAACTGTTATTTTATTTATCTATGTTATATTTAAAATCTTATATGGACATTTAGGTCGAAATAGTGATATATTGAATGCCACATAACGTCTTTATGGGAAAAAAATAGATATTAAATCAAAGGAACATGAGATATTTTCTAGAGGTTGCAAGATATATTTTAAAGTATGATATAGCCTATAATATTTTGAACTCGTTGCTGCCACACAAATTGTTGTAGATTAGCCGAATGGTTTAAACAATGTCAATAGATAATTGTAAATATATTTTAATTGACAAACTTTATCGGACACACTGAATGTTGATCGATATTGTCTTGATCGCTCTATAAAGTCCGTTGAAATTGCCTTGTTTTTCCTTTAATGAGTCCAAACACATACCCAGTTTATTGGTTTTTTTTTTTTTTTTTTTTAAAGAAGTAACACCCGTGATGAAAATTAAGATGAAGTCTTAGTTATCATTACTAAACGTAGTAAGATTTGTTAGATGCCAATCAAATATTTATTCATCTCATTTTTCTTAGAAGCAATATCTAGGCACAAAATTTTTATTTATATATTTTTTGAAAACATAGAAGACTCTTGTGTTGATCTTTTATTCATTTCTTTTTTATCATTTACAACATTAATTTATATGTGAAGTATGTGTTTATTAAAGTGTACTTTACAGTGTAAATTTTCTGAAGACTTACCAAAATACATATAATATAGAAACTCCTTCGAAAGCTTGCTCAAAAACTCACTATTAGCCTTACTTCAAAGTTTATTCTCATCAATTATAAAGTGACAAGAATTATCATCATCATCTATAAAATATAAATAATCTTTGATAATTCATTCAATCATATATGAGTAACTTAACAATTAAAAGTAACGACCTCTAAATTTTGTTTTGCATTCTTGGTGACGTTTAAGTTTCAAATATAAATATTAAAAATTATCTATGTTATGCATTTAGTCGTAAGAGTCACCGCTAATGATTCATCAGTTATATTTATAAATATATTTTTATTCTTAAAAAATGATCTAATTACAATTTTCTATATTTGAAAAAATATTTATTTATTTTTAAATACTTGTTTATTTGACTTGTAATTCTTCAAATTATTCTCCAACATCATCTAGGAGTGAGCATGGTTCTAGAACCAAGAACTGTAGAACCAATCGGTTTTAGGTTATAGGATATATAGGATATGTTTCAAGCTTCAAAAATTGGAAAATCATTTTCGGCGGATAGATTCTAGATTCCCAGTGAAAACTTGGAATAAGTTTATGTGTTTTTCTTGATCTATATCTTTACGCAATTTGTATTCCATAAGATCTAAACTTAGTATATAATCTGAAACCACTAGTTTGAGCTTCTATTTTCAGTGATCTCCATGATTGAGACTTTTACTTTTTAAATGTGTCATATTATTCATGTGTCTAAATATGAGTTGAGATCAGTGAATTGTAGCGACAAATGATAGTACTACAATTAATTTAATTAATAATACATGTGGAATCTAAGTAGACCTCAAAACCTGTGACAGAATAGGTTTTAAGTTTTAGAGTGTACAAGATAGATAGGTTCCAGGGTCGAGGTAGAACTTAGACCAATCATGAAACCACTCACATGTTATAGTTTCTAAGGACCGTCTTACATCATGCATTTGTGAAAAAAATTTATATTGTGTATCTTTGTATCATCAAACTCTTTCAAAACTATCTAAATTGCAAAACAACAAAAGTGATTTCTGATTCTGCATTGAATCATAAGGGTAATCACTCATTATGTTCTTGTCATATTTATTCATGAAGACGCCTTAAAAACATACTAATTTTTTTTAATGATGTGTTCTTTTTATTTTATTATAATTATTTATTGATTTTGTAATATTCATTATTTGTAAGAGATTACCTATAATTCTATAGTGATGAACTTCTTTTTATTGATCATTTAATGTCATTTATTCATCAAACAGAGGATATCATATTACATAAAATTTTATTGATCCACAACATCATATCATTTAAGTATATAATATGCACTATCATGTCATAGAGTCCTTTGAAAGTAATTGTCTTCTTCAATAAATTATCTGTGTTAATAAATAATTTAGATTAGACAAAAAAATTAGTAATTTAGATTTTTAAATTTTAATCTCCATTTTTACAATATATATGTGTGCGTGCGTGCGTGTGTGTGTGTTATCATCTTACTTGGATCATTTGTCTATTAAATATGGACTATCATGTCTATCATATAATATTTAATCGACACTTTACTATCGTTTTGTCAAATGGAGCATAATGCTTTGTCAATTGTGCATCCGTACGTTATTTGACTTACTTTGTCCTTATCAATTGGTATAAATGATACAAAGTATAGAAGTTTGTTCTCATCAACCAGAAAGTAATTGGAATTCTACCAAATGTAGAGTTTTAATCATAAGAGTAGTCAATAATTACGGACTTATTTATATTTATTTGCTTGTAAAATATGCACAGCCGTGTAACATAACCCTCTAAATTTATTATTTTCATTCTATAGACTTTTTGTAATAATTGATAACTTTATTTTTTCTATCGATTTGCTATCAGTTGTTTTTATTTTTTTAATATTCAGTTGTCTATGAAACATGTAATTTTATTTTACTTACACGACGAAAGATAATTATTTCAATCCTGTAATTCTATTTATATGTCAAGTATCAACGATAATGTCCTAAAAGATATTTCTACATTGTTCATCTCTTAGTAAGCATCATTTTTAGCACAAATATAATTAACATTTATACAATTAATTTGTTAAATATGGGGGCTAGCATGTCATATAACCTTTTTTTTTTTTTTTTTGATAACTTGTTTTTTCCAAAATACGACAAAATATATTGCCATTATGGGCATCCATTGAGCTTATGGAACTCATTTGAACATAATATGGAAATTGAATATTTTAATAATAGAAACAATCAGCAACATTATCTAACGACACTCGACATTTGATTGCTGTTTATAAGGATCCATTCATTAGGTAGCTCATCATACAAAGTGTATTTAGTAGAAATCTCTAAGCCATACCAATACTAAAGTGCATTTTATGGGAATTCTCCAATAACATTTTGATCATCAACTCTACAACCCATTGAAGTTCAATATCACTAGTATAATGTCTCACTATACCTTCCCCTATGCAAAAATTCATTTAAAAGCTCCAAACAGAACTCCAAATGTCAGTCTACACATACCTAATCGTTTTATCGGTCTCCATTTTGGTCAAAGCTTTGGACCACATGATCTTGAAAATAGTATCAAACTAGTGTCATGGCACAAACACTCAGGCTTTTTATGAGTATCCATCCATAACTATTAGTATAAATCTTGCTTTTTATCTCGAAGGAAATTGAAAGAGCCTACAAACATCAAAGTAAATCAACTTTGCAATCTTTATGATTTTTTAACAACCGTAATAAACTACAATTACAGTTGTTTGTTTCTATTATAGCACTTGTATACATTGAGCTCCTTAACCACATCACCACACAACATATTCCTCACACTTAGAACTTTTAAGCTTCTTCCCCTTATATATCCCAGTAGCATATGCCACAATTCCTACTTTCAAATTGATGTGTTCAACATCTTAACAATAAACTCGATCACTTTCTCCCCCTAAAGCTCATACAAGTCGCTATGCTTAATTCCTTTCATTATTATTATGGAGGAAAATAAAAATAAAAATCATAAATTTATTATAATTGTGTTAATTCAATTTTAAATCTTTTTTTTCTTGTCAATTGAGTTTTAAACTTTTTGCATTATACCAATTCAATCCATGTAGCCAATTTTCATCGAAAATCGTTGACATAGAGGTAGTCATCTTACATGGCGCGATCAACACTAACATGGACAATTTTTAATAATATTTTAATATTTTTTTCAAATAAATTAATTTTCTTTTCTTTCTCTTTTTATTTATTTATTTATTATTTTCCCTTCCCTCCTTCCTCTAGCTAGTCAGAGGACCTTGATAGCAATTGACCAAACGCTTGAGCTAGCAAGGTCGAACTCACCAGCCTCTAGAGAAGCTCACCTCCGCTGGCCACTTGCAAGGGCAAACCTCATCGAAGGCTATCTCAGAGCCAAGGTTGAGGTCGCTACAATAGTGGTCAACAAGCTTGAGTCAAGGTCATCCACGGATTTCATGACCTAAATTTTGAGGTTCACGATGTTAGGGCTAGAACTGTCACTTAGAAGGGGTTGAATTGGTGAATGTGTGGAATTTAATGAAAATTGAAACTAATATTGCAAGAGGACAGCTTCTAGTGATAAGGCTTGCAATGCTAAGATCTTACTAATATGCAATAATCTATCACAAGTAATAAATAAGAGTTTAAGGGATAGAAAATTACACACGACAAGTTTATAGTGGCTCAGCTTTGACAAGCCTATGTCCACTCTCCCGTACTAATAGCCAATTTGCTAGATTACAATAAATGAATCTATGAGAAGTTACAAGAACTAGGTACTCTCAACTCAAGTAAGTGTGATCAAATCTTTCGATCTCACACTCTAACAACCTCTAGAGATTACAACTTTGAGCTCACAAAGATGAATTGTAAGTATAAGGATTTCTCTGAACTTTGGAATTCAAGACTTCGTAAAATTCTCTTGGTCTCTCCAGCTTCACGACCTCCTCCTAAACTCCTCACTGTCCAAGCTAACTATTGGACTTGGCCTATGGATCGTTCATCCAATAAACCCATAGGATTTGAATGTTGTTGAAAGACCTGTTCTGTCCAAACTCCTCGCTTTGATTCTGTCGCCCATATAACAATTGGGTTTCCATAAGCTAAATCCCTTATGTAGAAAGAATATTTCATCTTCTAATTGATTTATCCAAGGATGGCAATATTCCATCTTGAAGAGATTATGATCATCAACTCTCCTTCTAGATCATTCAATATATAAGGCAGGGAATCCATGCCAATCCACTAGCCATTGCACGAGGATTTTATGGTTGAAAGATATTCTTCACACCAACGATGAATTTGATAAGTAACATCTAATTACAAATCCTAAATTTCCACCTAGAAAAGCTTATAATCAAAGCATAAGTTAATTAAAAAAAGTTTTGTCAATCTTCAAAATCACCTAGGAGTGTTTTCCACAACACGCGACCTCAAATCGATGTGGTAGACATGGTGACGACTTGGATCTGAGGTCGCTAAGTTCTTTCGCCACCTCTGCAGCTGCGGCAAAAACAAATAGAGAACGCCTGGCATTGATAGGTCGAAGGATATGGGAGGAGAGGGGGACAAACAAGGGGATCACAAGGACAAGGTCAAGCCTCATCGTCAGTAGGTGAGGTTGGTGTTGCCATGGCTAGGCCAATTGCAACTACAATACATGGCATCCACTGCCGTGATTCTGCCGCCTTCGATATCTTTCATTGCTAGCAAGGTGAGTTCCTATGCTCGATTGTGATGTCTTCAATTTTGAGTGCCTATATCGTTGTCGACTTGCGTTTGGATTTCAAGGACGGCGTGGTTCGATTCTTTTGTTCTGTAGAAAGAGTTTTGTCTCTCTGGGTTCTTCGTTTGTCAGCCATTTTCCTCTAGAAAGTCAAGGAAATCGGTCTCATAGAAGATGGTCTCCGTTATGGCGCCTCAGCAGACCGAGTGTAAGCCCGCCAAAGCCTGCCACCATCAGCTCAATTGGGTTTTTTTTATGATTTCGTTGTCCAATAATTCCATTTAGCTCGTGCTCGTGGATGGCCTCCGGTGAGGCTTGCCCAGCCAGCGCACGGTTGAGCTTAGCCCTTGCCAGTGGTGAGCAAGCCTCATTTTATGTTGCCTATGGCTGGTCGGTAAGGTATGACGACCATCTAAAGAAGAAGGGAAGGAAAAAAACAAGAAAGAGAAAGAAATGAAAACATTTAAAAAAATTAAAAATTATTATTAAAAATTATCAACATTAACATCAGCTATGCCACGTATGACAACTAGCATCCATGTCAACTATTTTCGGCAAAAATTGATCGGATGGAATAAATTGGTATAAATATAAAAAATTTATGACTCAAATGACAAGAAAAAAAAAAGGGTTAACAACTAAATTGGCATAATTACAATATGTTTAGGACTTTTTTGGTAATTCTCCCATTATTAGGGAACCTCGAATCTAAAGTGAATTAAGACCAACATCCGGAGTACTTAAGGAAATTAGTTCTTCTTCAACTCTCGGATTGCCTAACACCAATCAATATCCTCATCATACCATTGTGATTCTGATTTTCACATTGCCAATAGCATGACACTTAGTATTGTTTTCTTACTGCACTTTACCACTCTCCAGGTGTGGTAAGTAGTAAGGTAGTTTCGATTTGGTATAGTGTGAAAAGATTTATTAAACGATGAATCACAAAAATTGCATTGTTATAATTTTAATCAACTATTTCAACAATATTTGGTACTCTAATTCACTTACTATTCTCGTTTCTAAATTTTAGGCAATTTATTTTAGGGATAAGTGTTAGAAGTCTGTTTTGTCGCGAAAATGTATTTCGATCTAAAACTTGCAAAAAGTGCATTTAAGTCCTAAAACTTGTCAAATTGTTTCAAACGAGTCCTAAGATTGACGTCGTTAGCCTTTTCCGTTAAAAATGCTGCGTGGCATTTTAAATAATTTTTATTTTCCACGTGAATTTTTTAATTATTTTTTAGTTATTTTTTTTAAATTAGATTTGAAAACTAAAAAAAATCAAATATATTCATTTTATCTTATTTTCACCAAAAAACTTAAAAAAAAAAGTTAAAATATTTATTAAAAAACATTTTAATTTAAAATAATTTTTTAGTTAAAATATTTATTAAAAAACATATTTAAAAAGTTAACATTATTTTTTAAATTTATTTAAAATAAATTTAAAATAAATTTTTTAACTTTTCTTTTTAGTTTTTGTTGAAAATAAGATAGGAATAAATTTAATTTTTTAGTTTTTAAATCTAATTTTTTTAAAAAATGGATAAAATTTAATTAAAAAATAGACATGAAAAATAAAAAAAAATATTTAAAATGCCACGTCAGCATTTTTAACGAAAAAGGCTAACGGCGTCGATCTTAAGACTCATTTGAAACAATTTGATAAGTTTTAGGACTTAAATGCACTTTTTGCAAGTTTTAAGACTGAAATGCATTTTCGTGACAAATTGTAGGACTTCCGGAACACTTATCCCTTTATTTTATGATGCACCATTTTGCCATTGCTTTTAAACAACAATATTAGTTCTAGATTGATTACATCTGTATAGATTCATATTACTCATGCTCGCACATTCTTTCTCTATTTTCACCTACTAAATCAATAAACATAGTTCATTAAAGACTCTCCAACGGTTGTTCTCAGATCGTCAAACTTCTTAACCTAGAGGTATTGCTAAAAACAATAACGGCAATACTCCAAGAGGCAATGAAAATAATGAATAAAAGTATATACCTCATCATCCAAGCCAATATCAATCGAACTCAACCAAGTGATGATTAAGTGAATTCATCGATATGTTTGCAAACTAGTGCATTTTCCCACATTTTTAAGTGAAATAGATGTTGCATAAAATAGACCTTATTAATCGTAGTCAAGTGAGACGAGTGTTGGGGATTGCAAGGTATTTTGTGAGTCTCCATATAATCAGATCTCCATGCCCCAGTCCTTATAAAACGAAATGGTTGTGGAAATGGAACTTTTTTTGCATGAGGCTTAAAGTTTATTAGTACGGAAGTCGAGGGTGTCTAGGCCGTGAAAATGACAAGGTAGAACGTGCCGTTGTTGTAGCGGTGGCAGACCTCCGGTAACGAACCAAACGACCACATTGCAAAAGTCTCAGGAGGCAAACATCTTTGACGTCGATCGTGCTCTCTGATGATCACTAGAGTCAATGTAGATCAGAAACTATGAAATTTCTTCTTCTTTTTCTTTTGATTTTCAAATCTAGTTATTGAAATTGTTTCTTTTTTTGGCTGAAATCTTTCTGATTCGTTAATTGCTCCTTTATAATGTGGTGCTTCATCTAGATAATATTATATAATGGAGTTTAATTATGTCATATGGTGAGTATGGACAGGTTAAACATATGAACGAAAACAGATCCGAATATGTCATGCCATAAAAACCGATCGATTCATTTATAAGCAACTCAAATCTCACAAGACCTAATCCATCCATCTGCCACGTCTAGGCTCTAGCCACTGTCCCAACCTTTGGCACGCATCGGCAGACTCTCTTTTTGCCCATTTGTACACTTAACACCAATAGTCGCACCCCGCGAAAGAATTCCAAACCTCGATCCATCTATCTCTCCTCTCCCCTTCCCTAATACCCCCTTTCCACACGGAAATATATGGAGCCGGTCAAGGTCGTCGCTTGATTCAACGGTTGGAATCCTCGAGTAGGACTAATCGGACGGCAACAAGCGGGTGGGGTCCCCCACTCAGAACAAAACAGAAAAAATAAAGGCCAAAGTCCAAGGCAATCACCAGTTGATTTTTTCCCTGATGACCGAGTCAACCTTGCCGCTCCGTAAGAAACAAGGCCCACCAATCCCCGGCTTCTTCACCATCTCTTCTAAAGCCCTTCAATTCCAAACAACTCTCTTGAGGCAAAGAAGAGCTTCGAACAAGATTGACGCTCCTCAATCTTGTTCTTCCCTCTGTGCTCTTCAGGTAACATTTCGCGATCTTCTTCGTAGGGTTCTTTAGGCCTTCGATAATGTATATTCATCACGATGTTCCACTTTAGTTACTGTCATTTGTCTACACAGACACAGATCCACATAAAAACCCTGACGGATAAGATTATAACCATTTAAGTGGAGAGCTCGAAGACGGTCCACAACGTGAAGGCCAAAGTACAGGACCGAGAAGGCATTCCCATGGATCAGCAAAAGCTTATCTCTGCAGGCAAGGAGCTCAAGAACGGCATCCGGATGCTTGCTGAGTACGACGTTCACAACGAGTCCATGCTCCACCTCCATCTCCACCAAAAGGCTGAGAGGAAAGGTATGTGGCGCTTTCTCGCTTTGGAGAGGCAGCTTCTAAGGTGAATATTTGGCAATCTATGTAGTTGGGAGTTGACAAATTGTTACCATTTTTGTGAACAGAGAATCAATTATTCTCACACATCATGAAATCAGCTTATCATGAGAGTCTGTCAATTGAAGAGGATGTAGAAGATCTTGCTATTCTGTACGCGAAGTCTATCTACTGCACAGAGCGCCAAATCTAAGACCAACGTAAGGATTTTTTGACAATATGAAGTGACATGTACGTTTTCTTCCATTTTGAGAGCTTTGTATGATCCTGAACAAGGCGACTGTATGAATGAGTTTGAAGAATCTTGGAGTACTTTAGTGTACTAGTGTATAGGGTGATGTTATGTTCTTTTTTTTTTTTGTCATAACGATAAAGTTTAATGTACGTGCAGGTTCAATTTGCCTGTTGAATCATCTGTGTCCAGCCAGAATCTACACGTTTAATTTGTATGGCCATTTTCATTGCTGGATGAGCGAGGGCTTTCAGTCTTAATGTAGATTGTTGCGATACGGGTGTGACTGATTAAACACAGTATGGTGGAGGTTGTTTTTCTATTAGCGGATTGGAGAAACGGACATCCGCAGTTGAACTTTTGTCATAGGCCAGTCAAGGAGGACTTGCTTAAATCATTCTTTTGTGATAGATACACGCCTTTACCAACGACCAAAGGAGAGAATATTAATACATATAGCATTGCGTTTTTGCATTCTTTTCATGGTGCGATTAAATGACTCCAACTGCGAACTAATTATTCTTTAGTTTGTTTCTTGCTAGATGTCATCTGCAGACGAGGATGATACGGATATGGAATCAAGATCTGATGGAAGATCGATACTCTCAAACCCTACCAGACAGTCAACTATGTTAGCGTTGGAGTACTACTTAGTACTGATATTATAACTCAAACTCGCATTAGGTTAGATGCAAAATCGACACCACATCACTATACACGCCTTCTTCAAGACTTTCATGTCGGCAGGCTTCACATGGTTGGAGTTACAGAATTCCGTCGAACCACGAAACCTTCGAAGGGGAAGGGCCCTTCATGTTCCTGATGCTTAAATTGGCATGGGGGCTTTTGCTTAAATCACATGGAAAATAAGAAACGTGAATCCTCCACGAAAACTTTTGATGTTTGGAAATCGACAGGAAGAACGGTCTTTCAAGAGATAATTCTTGAAAGATGAATGGTTTTGCAAGAGAAATTTTGCCACCACATGGTCGATCTTGACCCATACATCCACCAGGAAAGATGTGGAAAAACACAGCTGTTGATTTTGACTTGCACTGTGGAAGAGGTGGAAGCCAAATTTGTTTACAATAATTCAACTATATGGACAAATTCAAATTAGAATTCTCCCAAAATAAAATAATAATAATAATAACAATAAAAGAACTTCGAATTTCAATTTCGGCTCTTGGGTTCCATTTGGAATGAACTTTTTGAGAAGGAAATCTTGGAGGTCCATATCTTTTCAATTAGAAGTGTTAAAGGGTTGGGTTGACAAGTCGGTTTGAAATTGGGTTTATCTTGAATTGAATATAGCCTTCGGCCTTGGGTAATTCCGGGTCTTTCTTGATTGCATGGAGTGGAAACCGGGTGAACTCATTTAATTCCCAAGACATCTGCAGCTTCACATTCTGCGGATATATAGAGGTAAGGTTGTGCTTGGACGGCACCAACTTGATTCTGGATAGTTTGGGTTTTGTTTTTCTTCGATTGCTAGTTTTTTTTTTTCTCTCGTCGTTGAATGGTGGAATTCAAATTATTACAATATGTTAGGATTGTGTCTGGTTGGACTTATTTTATGTTTGGTACTTCAGTGATTGGGCTTGTGTCCATAGCTTCATTTCGGAAGAAGGGGAGTGTAATGATCTAATCTCCTGTCCTCCTTATATTGACCATTGATGTGCGCCACGTGACAATTTCTATGCCATCATCATCAACAACAACAACAGCAAATCTTTCCCTCTCTCTCCCCCCCTTACATTTATCCAAGTGCCGAAATCTTATGTAGCATAACACTTGCGTGACTATTTTTGAAAAATTATGACACTTAAAAGTGATCGGTTAAAAAATTATTTAGCACGCAAGTGTTACAGCTTGGGCATGCATAAGTTATAGAACTCAATTTCTAGTTTTTGCTAAGCCCACAATTCTTGACCTTTAACCCCATGACATCTGACCCATACCTAAGCCCAACCCAGTCTATTCTCTATTAAGCCCACGATTTTTTATTTTTTATTTTATTTTCAATTTTTTATTCTTTTTCCTATTTTCCCTGCCACGTCTTCTTCCTTGGGCGGTCTTCCTCGACGAGATCATCACTGAGGCTTTTTCACCGACGAACTCAACATTGAAACTTCATTAAAATAACTCATGCCGGATCTCTAATTGATCCGACGTCAACACCTAATGTCGCCAACTGTCACCAAGTCATCTTTGCCAGCCACTACTCCGGCGCCGGACTTATTCCGGCGACATTAATGTCACCAAAAACAAACGCCATTCCAACAGATAAAACACCGAGACAAAGAAAAAAGGACTAACTGGGGTAGCCTCTAACCGTGGGCTTCGCCAAGAAGGAATAGATTCTCCGGCAGACTTGTTCATCCATGGCCGACTCATTGACTATTTAATATGAAAAGCCAAGGGTATGAGTGTTGATTATATCAACTACAGAAGCTTTAGCGTTCGTCATGAACGAAATCCTCCGATGATGGATGCTCCACGAAATTTAACTGGAAAGGAACCCTCGGCTCAAAGGCTCTCTGCTGCGAAGCAGAGCAAAACTGAGCTCGTCCGGTACCCTAATGAGGACGACGGTGAGGACGAACGGCAGCGAGCGCCCCGTCTCTCACTGCCGTCCCCCCTCAATAAAAGAGGGATCTTGTAATTCCCCTAATTTTTATTTCTTTTCTTTATATATTGCCAGTTTTTTTTTTTTTGGGTCCTTTCCCTCAGCCGCCAGCCACATCAAAATAGACAAACCAATTTTCCTCTTGTATAGGGTTGTGTGATCGCGCCACATACAGGAATAAATGGCAGTGTATAAAGTATCATACTCTAAATGATTGATTTGTTTGGAGGCTTCAGGGATAAAAATTTCTTCAATCATACCCAACGTATCTAAATTTTATCGTCTCCAAATCAAAATGTCTAAAAGCCTAATTCTACATGCCTACGCTAAGCTAACATATATATGCAATCGACGTGTGAGTTTTTGGTCAAGAGCCGAGTCTCATGATGATCTCAAATATCGAATTTTTCTAGCTTTAACTATTGGGAAATTTTAGGTGTCAATAATATTCTACAATCAATTTGAAATAACTTCTAGGTGAATCCATCCTTACGACTATTATTACTAAACCAAGTACATGATGTTTCTGAGAAATACATGTGTCGCATCTATTAAGTAGAGTTGGATTACATTTAATGCATTATGAGAGTTGCAAGTGATGTAACCAAATACATTGCACAATTAACTGGCAGGAGATCCACATGAAACATACATAAGTAATTATTTATTATCGTAAAAACCTGTAACTTGAAACTGATGTTATCAAATACCGGATTAGTTTAGAAACTGTTGCTTCTCGTGTGCATTCTGTGGCTTAGTAAGAGGATCTCTCTCAATCCCTACATGAGAGAGTAAAGCCCACAAGTGAGTCACAAATTCGCCTCCCCTAGTCAATTGCTCCACATGCAATTTTGTGTTGTCTGAAGGCGCCACATACAACACCAGTTCCACCCAAAAGTCGGCCAAAATCTTCCAAACCTGGTCATCGAATTTTATATCATTCACGAGCTGATTCCCGAGCCAAGCACCACGATGGATGACAGTTTCTTCACGTACTAAACTGGCACAACCCTTCCTCTGCATCTTCGATCATCAAAGCTATTGCATCCTTGAAAGAAGTCCCTGGCTTCAATGATTGCCTGATCGAACACGTACTCCACAACATAAGGGTGATCAGGCAATAGTCGTGGCGCAAAAGCAACCAGGTAAGCCAGATGCTTGGACAAGCTAGTTGCCAGTAGGAAATTCGTTCTCATTACAGACGAGTCAGATCTCCCTACCGGCAGTTGGTACTCACAGAAGCTAGTGGCGATGTGCCACACCATTATGACTTGAGTATGTGTCTCAAGCTGACACGCCCATAACAACTTCATGGACACACTATTCACTCTCAATGAGGCCCGTCCATTCTCCAATTTATTATCATAATTCGACTTTAGAGCATGAAACACCGCTTCCTTCACTTCTTCAAGTAATGGGATCGGCTTCCTTTGACTCTGGCCATCCCTACGTTGATCAACATAGGCCGCCATAATCACGTTGTTTACTAACCTGTAAGGTTTATAGAGGTACGACTCGAGGAATGAATACTGACGAAGCTTTCGCTCCCAAGGTTTGAGCAACCGGACCCCACATATCGCTCTGATCATCCTTTCAATCCACACATTCCCGTGCAATGACTTCTTCTGCACATACATGCAAATCCACATCACTTTAGCCCACTCTGAGAAGCCCATGAAGAAGAACTGCGTGAGCTCCGCGATGATGAACGAGATCATCATCACGCTAGTCACGAGTATGTCGACACTCAACCCATTTGTTATAGTGGCAAGTAGACAAATACTGTTGGGTTTCTCATAATGCATCAAGAGCAATGTCGTAGCCCAAATACCAATGACAACATACGTCAACTCCATCAATTTGATCAGCAACCAACCAGGCTGGAATATGATACTATACTTGGTGTAGAAAAAATCGAAAAGGAACATGAGCTCAACCTCAACAACTCGAAACACTCGCTTATAACCGTTTTCCTGCGAGAACAATATATGGCGAATCAAGTACCATGTATTATTGTGAGCCTCTTGAGGCAATGAGTAGCCTGCATATCTCAAACGGAGGAGTTTGAAGAGTGCAAAAGAGAGGCATGTGTCTTTGAGCTTGTTGTGGGGGTCTCCTTGTGAGCTTAAGAGCTTCCCGTCACATTTCCACACCTAAGTATTGAGCTTTGCATATAAGTTTATGGCCAAGTTAACCATTTAGATACATGGCTATAATGTGTTTTATCATGTGCAATCTTCTTTCAACTAATAGTTTAAACCTTTTAGTCGAACATACTAACTTCTTATTATAGCATAGGTCAAGAGTCAATATCCCGGCATTTCCTTCTTAAACTTATTTTTCGTGATGAATTTACTACAACTGGCTCACACGAGATGGGAGCCATGTCCATCTCACAAAAAAACCTAGTGGGCTCATACATGTGTAAGAGGTTGGTTTATACGGAATGGGAAGTATTAATCATAATCCCTCATCACTTAAGTATGTGATTATATTGGGGCCTACGGGAGTATAATCTCTCTCTATCTAATAACGTAAACTTTTGCATCAAACTTAAAACATGCCAAGTGAAATCAAATAACCCAAGTATAATGAACGAATGAAACATGCTTAGATAAAGAACCCGAAAGTAATATGAGTCAAAAGTAATCGGAGTCAACAGGAGATCCTCTACCCTCGTTGATGTTCTTATTCGGCGCCTCAGTAATCTCAACAATTGATTCATGTGAAAGAGGTTAAAGAGGTTACTTTTGAAATCTATCACTCAGCCTATCAATAATAGCCCATCAATAATAGAGATACGTTGAGATACTTTGCAAGGTAGAGGACACTCATAGAGGATAAATTTCTTTATCATGATCTATCCGTGAATTTTTCTAATCTACCCGTTGGACAAAATCAATTAAGGAGATCTCGAGTTATTTAAGGAATGTGATGATAGCTCATCAATCCTGCTTGCCCATACAATCAGGATCTAGGTTTCCATAAGTAGAACATTCCACGTATAGTTCGCCAATCAACGGATCTAATTATCCGAATTGATAAGAATAATTAATCACGATGTGCTATCTCCAACCGTAAGATATTCTTCAATCGTACGAACCAAATCCTTAAAAATAAACTTGCATCTGGATAAGTCTTCTCTTCATCGGTCTAGAAACTGTCAATGAGGGTAGACTTTAAACCTTGAGTTTGCAAGTCTTCAGACTTTAACGATAGAGTCTGTAAGTCTTCAAACTATACTGATGAAAACGTTTTGTCAACTTCAAAATAATAAGAAAATTTTCTCCAACATAGGGAAATACAATTTCACCAACAAGACCAACCAAATCAATTTGATCACGTGCTGCCAATTTTATTTCTTCCACTACTCGTTGTCCTCGAGACTGAATGTAGTGATAGAATCAGTGCTCCCGAGGGCAAGCATCAAGAACATTGCCTAGAGGGGGAACAATTCATTTTGCAATGGAGCATCTTGCATGACGCCTAGAGCATAGGTGAGTACATAGGTTGAGAGAGTGTAGACCATGAAAATGAGGAGCCAGAGGTACTTGTTGTTAGCGCAACGTCGCCATGAGCTGCAGGCAATGAGGAAGAGGAGCAAGATGGCTGTGAAGATGACTAGGAGCTCGATCTACAATAGCATCCCCATGGGCGTTTTCAAGGACATCTTGTTGCCCATCGTGACATTGCGGTTTTCAATCGTCATCGTCTTTAGGTTCGTTTCCACCAAATTCCTCATGTTTGGTACTGATTACTTCGCTGTTTATTCAACTTCTAATTGGAGAAACAAACGGTTGAATTTGAGAGAGAGAGAGAGAGAGAGAGAGAGAGAGAGAGAGCTTCAAAGTCCTGATTATGCTAGAGTACTGAAAATCTTCATGGACATGAATTGCTAGAGAACTGGGGGCCTTTGGCAGGTCCAAGGGAAAGGAGAGAAGGAAAAAACAAAGAAATGAAAACATTGTGACGAATTGCAATGCCAACAAAGCTAATCAACTAAGATAAAGTTTGTGTTCCAAATCTTTGCTCTTATAGAGCAGGGATGCCAGGGACTAAAATGAGAATGTGTATTATTCTTTTCCTTTGAATAATACAGGGCATTTGAATTTGTCTCGGACAATCTTCACAATTGCAGGAATTAAACTGCTCGATTTTATGTGCATTAGGTTGGTTCTAATGGCAAACGTCGTTCACAAGATTATTACATTGAAAGATGTTATGACTTGAATGTATAGTGAGTCACTTCAACATAGAGTACTTTAAATAGCTAAAAGTGTTATCCCTGTGAGGACATGAAGAAATCATTAAATGGGTTGTGATGTGTTAGAATGAAAAAAAAAAATGTCAATGGTGAATTTATGTAGAAACAAGTTTAATTTGCGAGTCCATTGTAAATCTTGTTGGAGAAAACTCCTTTATTATTTTGAAGTTGACAAAATGTTTTCATCGGTCTAGTTTGGAGACTTCCAAACTCAAGTATTAAAGTCTGAAGAACTCTAGACTCTGTTGTCAAAGTCTAAAGACTACCAAACTCAAGACTTAAAGTCTATCCTCACTTTCCAGACGAAGAAAGAAGACTTATCCAGATGACGGTTTATCTTCAAGGATTCGATTCGTATGTTTTTTAAAGACCTTTTTGGCTGGATATATCATCATCATGATTAATTATTCTTATTGAAATCTACTCCGATTTGAAGATCGTTTGAAAGGCAAAGTAAACTTGGAAGGTTCTACTAATGAAAACCAAAGATCATAATTATATGGGTGAACAAGATTGATGAGCTTTCATTACAAATCTCTCAACGACTCGAGATCACCTTAATTGATTCTATTCAATGGGTAAATTAGAAAAATTCCTTTGGAAAGTGCTAACGGTCGTGAAGGCCTGAAGGAGTATTTAAGGCGGACTCTCTAGTTATTCGAGGTAGTGCATGGAAGAAGAATTTCAAAGTCTGAATCTCTTAGTTCCTCGTTCTTTCAATACATCAAGTTCAAATTGCATACAAAAGAGAGAAGCTCATAGTGAGATTTTGTGAAGAGACTAGCTGAGACTCTCCACTGAGGAAGTCCAAAATCACAAGCTGTATAATCTCTTTTGATTCATAGTGGAATCCAGCCAGTGGGCTGTCAGCGTGGGAGAGTGGATGTAGGATTGGATTAAGCCAAACCACTATAAATCTTGTGTTTAAATTCTCTTACCCTAACCTCCTTATCTTACTCGTTGGTTTACTTAACTGCTTTATAGAATTGTTCAAAACTGTTTACATCATGAGTTTATTATTATCATCCAAAGGCGATCTATTTTATTAAGTCTTACGAAAAAGAAAATCATTATATACACCTATTCACCCCCCTCTAGGTGTGCGTACTAGCCCTTTCAAATCACACAAATTTGTAAAATGTTTTTGACTTAGCTCTTGGATTTAATTCACTAAGGTGAGAATATTACAATTCACTAATCTATGTGGATTTAAAGTGCTTCCATAGAAAGAAAAGGATAATAATATGGGTGATCCCTAACTTTTCTTCTCTAACTTTTTTTTTTTGTTCAATTTAATTCTTGAACTTTCAAAAAATCCAATCAACGTAATCCCTCTCCGTTAAAACTTATAACACCATTAGCTATTGTGACAATAATGGATTTTTCTTACCTATGTCCATGAGGCTTATTAGTTATTAGCCTAAAAACGGGACAAGAATAACAATAGTGTTATAACTTTTACACAGTGTTCATTTGAGTGTTATAATTTTTTTTTCACTCACTTAAGTATCATCGATGAATTACCTCGTCAAAAAATCCAATGTAGACGTCGGTCATTCTAGGTGACTTCGTCAACAATGACAATTTTTTTAAATTTTTTTTATTTTTTAAGTTTTTGAATTTTTTATGTTTTTGAATTTTTTTATTTTAAATTTTTCTTTGGCCTTTTTTTTTTTTTTTTCAGTTTTTGGCTTCACCAGGGCAAGGCTTCACAGTCGGTGAGAGTTACCAGTGACCCTTGCCAATACTAAAAAAGGGAAAATATTAAAATAAAAATTTTAAAAAATTCACGTCAAATGGAAAATTAATTTAAAAGTCCACCGTAGATGATTTGCCAAAAAGGATGCTCAAATAATTGATTTCACTCAAATGTGGCACTTGAGTAAGCCCCGAAAAAAAAATACAGCACTCAAATGAAGTTATGACACTTTTATTGTTCTTATCTTGCCCAAAAGAAAGGAAAAAAAAATTTGTTGACTTGAGAAAATAGCATGACAACACACATTACATGGGAATCAACATAAAAAAAAAAAAAAATCTGACGACAGTCGAATTTTTTAAAGTTCACGTACTAAACTAAACGAAGAAAATATCCATGAACCTTATTGAACATTGAAAAACATTTGAGAGTCCTCACGTCATTATCTCCAAAAAGAAAAAGAAAACAACATATTAAGATGTTAACTCTACATCTTTGTGATGCATGAATTGTTGGAAAAATAATAGTTTTGAATCAATAAAGTAATCAAGTCAAAATTTGAGGCGTGATATTACTTTCTTTAAGGATTTATTTGCCCCACAATGTTGCTAATCATCATCAAAATATCCTTCAAGATACAATAAAGTTTCAAATGAGAATATTAGATAGCAATTATAGTATTTGTCCAAGGTCTTTCTAGAAAACAGTTGAAAAGATAGCTGTAATTTTAGAGAGAAGACTTAAAAAAAGTTTCATACTCGTTGATGCCAAAAACTGACATATATATATATATATATATTAGTCTTAGAGAATATAGATAACTCTTCGTGAAATGTTGTAAAGTGAACAAAGATATCCTTTCGGAAGAAATTACAAAATGAGCAAATGTATTCATTCAGAAGAAGTTGCAAAATGAATAAATGCAAGACACATATAAAAATTCGAAATAATATAAATATTACAAATAATAATTTTTTAATAAATAAAATTCTGAATTTTCATTGTATGGAATAATATAAAAATAAAGAAGTTTGTGCTAATTAAACTGTGAGCACACAAACGTGTTGAGTACACCTAATAATTGCGCATCAAAACCACGCAATTATTCGCACACCCGCACTTGGGTATCATAGGGCCAAGCCCACACTCAATCTTTTCTTTAAAGACACTAGAAAAGGCTCACATCTATAAATTGACACATCTCATCCAACGTGATTTACACTCTAAGAAACATGGATAACACGTTGCCATTGAAAGCGAGGGAGTGTCTGAAATTTTTTCTCTATCAAGAAAAGAATTTTCTTGCCAGTGAAAGCGAGGGAGTGTGTGAACCCTTTCCTTTGCCAAGAAAAGCATTTTTATGCCGGTGAAAGCGAGGGAGTGTATAAACTTTTTTCTCTGCCAAGAAAAGAATTTTCCTTTCGGTTTGCTGCTTTCATCTCTCAATAGATAGGAAACTAAAACTCAAGGCTGCTTACAAAGAAAGAAAGCAAAAACCTCCGAACCTACTTTATTTTCTCCCTTGTCAGAGCACAATATTTGCGGGCCTTTTGCTTTAGTTTGCTTTGTAAGTTGACCAGCAACCCTAAGATTATATTTATTATATTGTTCTAAATAGTGGTATTGATGTGAGTTTTGTAAGAGAAACAAAATGCAGAAAATTAAAACAAAATAATATTCACGTCAATAAAATATGTGCTAAAGTTTACATTGCTTATATTTGAAGTGATTCCAAACCCCATCATGAAGATTTCTCGTATGATTAAAAGAATAAAGGGAGCCAGATCTCTAGAGTGCCAAAATTTAATGGGAGGACATTAATGTCAAAAATTAGGAAATGTATACTTAAGTGCCAAAATTGGAGCAAAATGGATCAGTTAAGTACTAACGGCGAAAAAATCTAGCCAAAATGCTAACATAATTTTTTTTTCGACGAGACGAGTGCAAACTGATGTCATCTTGCACACCGACATAACTAGATCAATCGAAAATGGCATTGTTTTGCATGCTAACTTGGCTAGATAAATGAAAAAGGACATCGTTTTGCCTCAAATTTGAATTGTAATATAAATATTAATGAATTAAATTTAAAACTAAACTTATAATAAAAAATAAAATAAAGGAGGAGTTGAATAACGGTAAGGGCTATGCAAGCCCTTGCCGCTGCTGCCCCACCATTGTCGAGTTCTCGATAACAGTAGGGGGAGGGTTGGTCGAGGTTGCCAAGCCCTAGCTTAGGGGCAAGTGACCTTGGCCGACCGGCGGCGAGGGCTAATAGGCCCTCCCCCAAATCAAGAGTGAGGGTCACGGCCTTCCCCCAGATCTGGCAAGGGCTTACAAGCCCTCTCCGCTGATCGACTAAGGCTTGTCAACCCTAGCCAACCCTCCCTTATCATCGACCCTCCTGGTGTCTATGGGGTTGCGACAACGAGGGCTTGCACAACCCTCGCCATTCTACAATTCCTCCCTTTTTTAATTACATAAATTTATTTTTAAATTAAATTAAATTAATAATTATATTAAAATTCAAATAAAAGGCAAAACGATGTCGTTTTGCCTCTTCTTTGTTGACTCAACTCTCTAACAAGCCACATAGACAAGCTACATTAATAAAAAGAAAAAAAATTATGCCACACAAGATTTCCGTCCGGAATCACTAGACTTGGCATTCAAGTGTTTCATTTAAAATAATAATAATAATATATACGTGTACTTTTCGTAACTTTTGACACTTAAGTGTTCATTAGTGCCAATTTTTCGCACTTGTGATGTACTTATGCTAAAGATCATTGTATATCTATTGAATCACGATACGAGAACTTGAAATATTCCAAGGACATAAAATATGAATCGGTAAGAACCATGAAAGCGCAAATAATAGCTTTCCTCAATTTACTAAAATCTTCATTTTATGCTCTTGGCGTTGAAAAAACTAGCAAGTCAATTTGCCTAGAATCTTTTAAAGACTCAATTTATTTCACAGAATATAAATGATTTGAAAATATTTTCCTAAAAAACAACGGCTTGTATTGCTTGAAATTGTTAGTCAATGAATTTTTTTTATTATTGATAATAATTTATTTCTAAATAATTTCATGAACTATTAAAATATTTTTTGTTTATTTATTTTGTAAAGAATACAATCAATTTTTTTTTAAAAAAAAAAAAATTCCAAACCATTCATTTTCATCAAAACAAGCAGAAGCTCCTCTCTCTACGTATAGAAAATTAGAATTGATTTCTTGCAAGATCGAACTAATTTCCATTAAGCTCATCTTCCAATTCCATATATTTCAGTTTACTTATTTTTATGGAAATTCTTCATTTTCCTTATTAGTAACCATTTAATGTCCACCTTTATGTTTTGACAAAAGTTGATGGACATCTCATCATTTGTGACAATGCATCACAAAGAGAATAGTGGTATGTCTTGCAATAATTTGCAATATGTAATTCGTAATTTAATGACATTCGCAAAATTTCTTTCCCAATATTGGGATTGTTTGGACTAACGTGCAAGTTTCACATTGAAAGCTATCGCTTGAGGAAGAGGAAACAAAATTAGCTTACCTCATCTTTAGGTTTCTTGATTTGTAAATCTGGTGAAGATGATGACTGATGAATGTTTTGTTTATTAGGCAATGATGCTTATCCATCATTGAAACCAGGACCAATCCCACATGACAATCCTTTATATAGGACCATTTGGATTGGTCAATGTATACTTATTGCCAATGATTCTCAATATTGAATGGTAATGGATGTTTTCCAAACACATGAATTACCTTTATTCGCTCATGCAATCAAAGTTTTCTCTAGATGATTGATATTGTCTTATGACATTTATTCAAATGACGATGATCCTGCCTAGTATGCTCATGCCTCAAGTGCACTTATGTAATATATTTCGATAGTGATCGTAGATTGTAGCTTCAGAGCCCTATCTTTATAATGTTGACACCAAAATTTTTGTTGACTTTTTTTTTTTTTTTAAATATTCATTTATTTTGCAATAAAATAAAATAAAATATAAAACGATAGAAAGCAACAAAATTTGAAAAAAAAAATGAATAAAGTGGACCAAATAAAAATTAAATAAAAATGGTGAGAGTAGGTGGGCCGGCATTTTTGACCCACTCCTTTAAACAAATTTTCGACTCTCTAAGTTGCTCTCTTTATTAGTCCAGCCCATTTCTTTTAATTCCCTTGGCCTATCTTTTTTTTTTTTTTTTTTTTTTTGGGTGCTGGAGGAACCACCTCAACCGGTAACCGAAGCGTAAACCCCCAGGTGCTACGTAAGAAGGAGGACCCACCACATTCGACAGCACACTTAAGTCACAAAGTAACTCTGCCAGAGCCTTTGCTTCACAAAGGTTTCGAACTTCTCACCTCTCTCGCAAAGGTTCACCGAAGTCTACCCAGCAGAGCCACCACAGCCGGTGATTCCCTTGGCCTATCTTTTGTTGTCTCTTTAAAACCCAATTCTCTTTAATTCTCTTTGAGCCCACGGTCTCATGCCTTTTTAGGCTCAACCTTTTTAGACCCGATTTCATTTCCTTTCGGCCCAATAAAGTGGATGAAAGGAGAAACCCCAGCCCATCATTTCTTCTCCCCATACACATGCATAGCCGTAAGATGAACACCTGTGATGCGAGAAAAGAACCGATGACAAAGGCATATGTGAGTCGCGCCCGTGACGTGAAGGATAAACGGAGTGACCAAAGCGGATCCATGCACCCTCT
The DNA here is from genome assembly GCA_016097595.1 of Eucalyptus pumila. Lineage (NCBI taxonomy): Eukaryota > Viridiplantae > Streptophyta > Magnoliopsida > Myrtales > Myrtaceae > Eucalyptus > Eucalyptus pumila. The sequence continues at coordinate 43,413,499 of CM027851.1, forward strand.
AGAATCGCTGAGGTGGCGCTGGGGAAAGGAATGCGTGACAGAACAGATTCCTCGCTCAAGCCAGGGAGGCATGAAGGGTGCTTGGGCAAAGGATAAGGAGAGCGTTCGGCATTTTGAGAGGGGGGTTGATCTATTTTTTGGTAGAAAACCATATAACAGAGAAAAAGAGAGAGGACTAGAGGGAGTGAGTCAAATATATGAGCCGTTCGCCAGAGAATATCTTCACCAGTGAGGACGCTCGCTTAAAGAAGACTCTGTCCATACAACAGAGCGCTTAAGGGACTGTCCCCAGTAGAGAGAAGAAGTCCGCTAGAGTGAAAACATCCGCCAAAGGTCCCTTCGGAGTCACCGAAGCTCCACCAGAAGCTGACACGTAGTCTGCTGTCCGCCACAACCGATCCTTAAGCCAGGCAAGTTTTCCTCTCTTGCATAAGACTTGTTTTCATCGAGAATGGGCCACAAAAGTTTTAATGAAAAGTCGTTAGGATGCTTAGATGAAGTAATACATTCCTAAATAAGCTGAAATGGATACATATTGTTATGCCCTGATTTGCTCTCGGGCGTGCAATACCCCACGCTCTCCTTTCGCTTAGGTCATTCGATTGTAACGTTCCAAGAGTCGTCGCCGACCTATACGTACTATCGCTAGTTATACGCAAGTGAAAGCATAACAAATCCACCCAATCATTCAATATTAGGGATAGCATAGAAACACATCAACAAACACTTTCACAAATGCATCCGTTAACCATTACAAATTAACTTTAATTACACCCCAAAAGCTTAGCAATACACACACTTCCAAAAAGGTTTATGATTGCCCTAGCACCTCTATGCTACAACGCGACTTCAAAATGATAGTATTCCCTATGCATCTGTGTTATGATATCACGACTTAGGCTCGATATTCGACTCGAGATCTAGGTCCACCTCTGGGTTAATCACGTCACCATGGGGGGTATCCCTATCCATGGGACTCCAACTAACACCCCTGGATTCCCCACCTGATGGCCCATTAAATTCCAGAGAGGGCCCAGCACTCCCCTCTAAACTAGACATACCAAGCCGTGAACCTATGAGGCACCAAGTTAAGCAACCCCTCATCCTCCTAAACAATGGTCACATGTTTCTCGTACTTAGTGTTTGAACCCTTTACCGAATAAGAGGTCACCATCCCAAAACGAATATAGCGAAGCGGCTCAGACATGCTTAGAACCTGAAAACATATAAACAACAACAGTGAAATAAAACTCAATGAATAAACTTTCTAAACCTTGTGCAAGGAAGTGGTTCACCTCGACACTGCCCTAAATGTACAAGTCATCTATCAATCAATAGTAAAACTCTTATTTTGCCCTAACTATTCACATGAGAAGTTATTCTATTTCCTCAAAGCTATCACTTAGAGCACACAAGCCATTCTTATAACACTTACCATACTCAAGAGTCAAACATAAAAACTTATAATATGCTACAATCATGCACTTATGCCATGTAATAATCCAATCATAACCATGTATCAATCTCAGGCATGTTCCTCGCAATAACCAACTCATGCGCATGTCTCATGTGACTCATATACTTATCCATGTCCCTCATAATATGCATTCAGAATTCAGGCACTTTGCAAGCATTAATGTCTCAAGAATATCACGGCATCCCATAGTACCATGTTATCCTCGAGACCACGATTCCATATTATTATGATTACTCTCGGCCACGGCCAACCTAAAGGTTGGCAAACCCAAAGGTCAGTGGTTTTCAGGCATAATTGGGCATCATCTCGCCCCATCGAGTATAGCATCGTCTCGTGTAAACGAATCAAGAAGGCATTCCACTAAGGAGTTTCGTTCTGAAATCCATCCATGAATGACATCTTGTTGACTTGGGGGCATCCGAACTTAATCGATAATCGTCCCACATAAAACGCATCAGGACGGATTCACTACCCCGCGTAAAATGCATCGGCTCTTTATGTGATCACACAAGCATACCATCACACAAGTTCATTTTCTTCATTTCTAATTAGTTGATGTAAGAGTGTGTGATGCTCATACGGTATGCGAGAACATGTGTCTCATACAATCATGTCATACTTGCACCACATATCATAGCACACCAATGCATCCTTAAACACTTCAACGTGCCATCTTTCCACATATCATTACATGCATGACAATTGAGTAGAATCCTCGAATGCCATAATCGTGCATCATTTCCCATGAACATGCCTCATAATTAATTTTGCACTAACAATGCATCATCACTAGAACCAAGCATATAGGGCACTTGTTTAAGTCAAGATAAGTCATTGAAAGAGGCCTAAATCATTACCATAAAATATCCAATAACTTAACATACCTTATTATAACAACATAACACGCATCACATATTACCACATAATAGTCTACCACTTTATTGTAACATATTAAGGCAACTTATCACATCTTAATAACTTATCGCATAATTACTTATCACATATTTATAACTTATTGAACATAATTAGATAACTATCATGATAACCTATCAATAAAATATGATAACTTATCAGTAAAAATTAATAACCTATTACGAGGCTAGCCCTTGCCCAGGCGCAAGTCGGCCTCACCCAGGCAACCCTTACTGGGCCATGCCTAGGCGAGGGCTCCCCTCGTCGAGGCTCACCCTCGCCCGGCCAAGCCTTGCTTGTGGCAGGCGAGGCTAGCCGGCCGGCTGTGGTCGGTGGCTGGCCGTCGCTTGTGGCCAGTAGTCGGCCACCGAAAAAGGCTAAGAAGAAAGCCAAAAAGAAAAGAAAGAGGAGGAAAAAAAAAAAAAGGCTGGGGGAATAGAAAAAAATAATAATAATTAAAAAAATTATTAAAAATTATTCATGTCAGCACCGGTGGTCCTACGTGGCACCATCGGCGTCCACGTCAACGTTTTCCTGCTAAAATTAGCCGGATGGACTCAATTGACAAGGAATGAAAAGGTTTAGGACTGAATTGACAAAATTAAAAGATTTATGACTGAATTGGCAAAAGTGCAATAGGTTTAGGACTTTTTGGACAATTTTCCCAAAGATACGTGATTCTAGATATGGTAATTTCAATTGTATAATAAAACTTACATAAAAGGGACATGAAAGAAAAGGTTATAACATTTGACCAAATGATAATAAGCTGGGAAAATTCCAAAATGGGACCCGAAGTGTCATTATTTTTTCAAATGAGGACCCAAAGTGGACCTTGTTTCAAATAAGGACCTAAAGTAATATTACTTTCTCAAATAAGGACCTGAAATAGATATTGTTTCAAATGAGGACCTGAAGTGACTATGTTCATTTCAAATAAGGACTTGACTTTCTAAAAATGAATGGTATTTTCGCCATTTGCCATTTCCACCTTCTTCTTTTTTTCTGGTTCTTCTTCTTCCTCTTTGCTAGTGGTTGGCCGACCACCGGCGATGCCCACAGAGGGCTGGGCGAGGGCCACCCACACTAGCCATAGGTGAAGGATGGCCTCGCTTGGGCAAGGCAACGCTCACCAGACCGACCGTTGCTTGCTTGGAAGGGTGGCCTTGCTCGTGGTTGGCAAGGGCCAGATGACCTCACTGGTTGCTAGCTAGAGTGGTCGAGCCTTCATCTAGGGCAGGTGAGGCCAACCCTTGCCAAATCTAGTGAGGGTGGCCTCACTTACGGCCAGTAAGGTCACCCAACCCTTGTCGGTTGCGGGTGAGGCCACCCTCGCCAAATCTGGTGAGGGTCGGCCTCGCCTAGGGCCAATGACGGCTGACCTCATGGATGGCCATGGGCAAGGGTTCCCTCGCTTGTGACCAACGTGGGTGGCCCTCATTAGTGAGGGCAACCCTTTCCCAACCCTTTATGGGCATCACTAGTGGCTGGCCGACTACTGGCGAAGAGGAAGAAGAAGAACCCAAAAAAAAAGGAAGAAAATAAGGGAAAATGGCAAATGATGAAATACGTAGACCGATCGGAAAATTTAATCAATTGGCAAGTTCAGGTCTTTATTTGAAACAACCAAAGCCACTTCAGGTCTTTATTTGAAACAACCAATGCTAGTTCAGGTCCTTATTTAAAACAAATTTCACTTCGGGTCCTTTATTTAAGAAAATAAGGGCACTTTGGGTCTTTTTTGAAATTTTCCCTAATAAGTTTTGTATCTTAATTCCAAATAGATCTCAAGCTTAGAAAGCGAGGACGAGGACTCATTACATGAAGCCACATCACACGTGTATGTTGATCTTACGCTTGGTCCTCCGAGCACAGTCTATATTTTCAATTTAAATTATTTTCATTAGCCAAAGAAATGATAAAAGAAAAGAAAAAGAAAAAAGAAACATTTTATTTATAAATAAATAAATAAAGAATTTCTGCCATTCACATTATATGTTTAACTCATGAAATGTGTCACATGGGGACTATTCGACATTGAAGAGATCCTTCATGAGATGGAAGCATCTTTAACGACACAATTGGTGGTGACTCATGCAAATGGCTCAGATATACTAAGGCTACATTTGGTAGTCAGGATAAAATTCAAGATATAATAAAATTTTGATGCCTACTTAAGACAGGATAAAATCGAATATGATGAGATATAGACCGAATAAAATTATCGTATGAGAATGTTTGATAAATGTGGATATGATTTATAACATCTATAATAGGAAAGTTATTTTCCTCGAATGACAATATTCTTAAATTAACAAAATTAAAATTATATTTCAATATAAATAATATTTGAATTCTAATACAAGAAATTCAAAATAGCAAAAAATAAAAATTTAGTTATTTTAATTTAATATTATTTGTCTTTATATATTCAAATGTAATTCTATTTTGTAAAATATATCCAATGTATAAATATAAATATACATTTAAATTTGTTACATATTTTAGTATTTTAGTATTTTAGGTATCTTCATATAGTTTACTGTTTAATAAAATTTTATTAGAGAATGATGGAAGGGGAAGAAAGAAATAAAAGAGAAATTAATTTAAAAAGAGAGGAAAATAAAATAAAAACAAAGTAGGCTAGATATCACGGGACGCTTTATTCTATCTCCCCTTATGAAAGGGCAAGCCAATACAATAGGCATTGCGATGCGAAGAGCTTTGCTTGGTGAAGACCATCTCCGTTTGTTAAATTTTTGGTTTATTTATATTAATATGTTGTTTATACTAAATATTATACATAATATGGTGTTAATATATCTGACTTTATTACTACAATCACCAAACAATTGATAGAATATAGTAAAATCTCTGGATTTCATATCCTATTATTATATATAGTTCTATCCCAATTAGAAATCTGAATGACTAAATGCAATCTAAGATCATGACTCATAGTTATCGGGTTTTCTTTCCATATATGTGTTCATTCCACTTCTATCTTGTTGATTCAATCTTGTGACCATAAGCATTCAAACTAAGCTTCATCATAGACATTTTCGCACTGTTTTTTTTTCCGAAAATGGAGATGTTCTTTGGGCCCCAAGAAGGAAGTCCTTTCTGCATTCAGATTGGTTTCCATGATACAGTCCTAGAGATCAAAGAGAAGATGGAAAAACACCAAGGAATACCCATCTATAGACAAACTCTTGTCTTCAATGATGAGGCCCGTTATGACAAGCTCGATGTCAAGGGCTGCAACATCATCAATTGCTCCCCCATTCGGCTCATAAGATTGAATTACGCATCGGAATGCTACCATCCAAAATGCGGCTCCCCATAGAAGTTGAAGTGAACGGCCCTGTGAAACGCCTGAGAGAGGTTGTTCGGTCCTTGGAAGATGTCCCTCTTAAGCGAGTGACGCTATATGCATATGGAACTAAACTTGAAGATGATCATCGGATGTGTGACTACGAGCTTTAGGACAATTCCAGTGTTGATGTGCACATCAAGCCTCCGAAGTTCACGGTGATGGTGATGGTGTTGCCGTAGAAAGCCAACCTCAAAGTTGCAGTGAAAGTGAAACAGTCGGATAAAGCAAAGGTTCTAAGGAAACAACTTGAGAAGTTGCAGCCGAGCCTAAAGTCCGATCTTCCTTCGAAGGGGTATTTTTTCCATACATAAATAGAGCGAGATGGATGAAGATAAGCCGTTCAAATGGCACGGCGTCGAGATGGGCGATACTATTGAGGTTTTCAGGGGGGATGATTTCACGATGAGACCTGGTTTTCGCATCCTATTAGCGCTTTCATTGGGAGATCTAGAGCATGATGACAATAAAGTGCTTAGTGTAAATACAGGCTATAGGTCTAGTAACAAATGCAATCCCCTTTTACCTTTTATATTGGTGTTATCGGGTTTTATAGGCTCAGTTTTTCTTTCTCCCTTTTTCGTATTTGTCCTCATTATTACTCTCTTCTTGTATAGTTGTCGTTAGGAACATCATTTAATCTCGGCACGTGATATTCTTATTTCATTTCAATTCTATTTGTGAAATGGGGAATCACATCCGCAGGTCAAGCCAATTAATTCGCGTTGAGAAATGGTGGAATCAAATAGTTTTTGGATATGGATTAATTAGCTTGCACACACGTTGTCTCCTTAAGTACGTGCTCTGATCGACAAATTTTCAGTTTATCCTTCACTTGTTCTCCTCAGCTATCGAATCCTTTTGGCCAAATTCTTGCACCAACCAAAGAAGCTTCAGTTGTAAAATTCACCCAAATGCAACATCTACTCTGTCATTTTCTACCAAATGAGCAATCTTGTGGAAAAGCTCTGAAGGAAAAAAGATAATTGCTATCCCACATGTTATCTTCTCTATAAAATTGAACAATCGTGTCCAAGGCGGTACTTCTTTCTTGCAAAAGATGATCAATCGAATCTGAATCAATATGATCCTAACAGATGATCGACTACATTCTTTCTTTATGCAAAATCCAGTCAGTGCCAGAACAACTCTATATGCTCATCCATGACAATCTATCCTGGAAAGTGAGTCATACCAAATTAATTGGTTGGGTATTAGTTTAACAGAGATCAATCCACATCAAGGGGAATTACTATTTAACATAACCGTTCTCGATCTTACTCATAGCAAGAATGCTATAAGTATTGTGAAACTTCATTACATAATCTTGACTACAAGAACCACCTTCTGCATCGGTGTCTTTGATATTTCAAAGGGATTCTAGTCATGTGTATACTGTCATCACTTTGGAATAAACTCAAGGTAAATATTCCTAGAATTATATTACAAGACCAAAAATAGGATGTCTCTGCATAATATATATGATGTAACAATAGGAATACATTTAATGCATAGTAAGAGCTGCAAGTGATGTGACCAAAGACATTGCACAGTTAACTGGCTTGAGATCCACATGAATCGTACATAAGCAACCATTTAACTGGCAATCATCGGTCACTTGCAAGAGATGCTATCAAACACTAGACTAGTTCAGAAGCTATTCCTTCTCTCTAATGCATTACGTGGTTTAGTAGGGGGGCCTCTTTCGATCCCTGCGTGAGAGGGCAAAGCCCACAAGTGAGTCACAAACTCACCTCCTCTGGTCAAATACTCCGCATGCGCTTTCGCAAAGCATTGTCCGAAGGTGCCACATATAACACCATTTCCACCCAAAAGTCAGTCAGAATCCTCCAAATCATGTCCTTGTGTTTTATATCATTAGCGAGCTGATTTCCGAGCCGAGCACCCTGGTTGATAATAGTTTCTCCACTCGCAGAAAGACCACTGTTGTTCTCCTTCATCTTCTTAACCCGATCCTTTGTTCTCTTGCACTTTCGAAAGAAGTCCCTGGCTTCAATGATCGCCTGATCAAATAAGTACTCCGTAGCATAAGCATGATCCGGCAATAGTGATGGAGCGAAAGCAACCAAGTAAGCTAGATACTTGGACAAGCTAGTTGCCACTAGAAAACTCCTCCTTGTTTCAGGTGAGTCTGATCTTTCCAAAGGTAGTTGGTGCTCACAGAAGCTAGTGGCGATTTGCCACACTATTATGACTTGAGTTTGTGTCTCAAGCTGACATGCCCATAACAGCTTCTTGGACTCATTATTTTTCTCTTAGTGAGGCCTGCCCATTCTCCAATTTAGTACTGTAATTCGACTTTAGAGCATGAAACACTGCTTGCTTGACTTCTTCAGGCAATTTGATGGGCGCACTTTGTCTCTGGCCATCCCTAGTTTGATCAATGTAGACTGCCATCCTTTTGTTGTTCAATAACTTGCAAGGCTTATATGAGTATGACTCGAGGACTGAGTATTGATGAAGCTTTCGCTCCCAAGGCTTCATAAATTTGACGCAACATATTATTCTGATTATCCTCTCAATCCGCACATTTTCTTGCCATGACTTCTTCTCCACATACTTACATATCCATATCACTTTAGCCCATTCTAAGAAACCTACAAAGAAGAGCTGCATAAGTTCCACCATGATGAAGAAGATTATCACCACGCTGGTCACGACTACTTCGACGCTCAATCCATTTGGCATAGTGCCCAGCTGATATTTATGGTCATATCCCTTGTAATTCTTCAATACTGATATCGTAAACCAAATGCCACTACTGACAAAAATAAACTCCAGCAATTCATAGTAACATCGGCCAGGCTGGAATATGATACTGTACTTAGTGTAGAAGAAATCGAAAAGGAATGTGAGCTCATTCTCAACGACTCGAAATGCTCGCTTGTAGCCGTCTTCTTTCGAGAGCAATCGACGGCGAATCAAGTCCCATGTCTTCTTGTGAGCCTCTTGGGGCAATGTGTAGCCAGCATATCTCAAATGAAGGAGCTTGAAAAGTGCAAAAGAGAGGCATACGTCCTTCAACTCGTCGTGGGGCTCTCCTTCTGAGCTTAAGAGCCTCCCTTCACACTTCCACACCTGGGTGAAGAGTTGAGCTTGGATATAAGTTCATAGCCTAGTTTATTGTCTAAATGCATGGTTATGAAGTGCCTTATATGAATGTAGTCTTCCTCCACTTAATGGTTTGAGCATTTTGGTTGGACATACTAATGTGGCATCACAGCACGGATCAAGAGCTCATATGCCAGCACTTTTTTCTCTAACTCGTTGCTCGTAATGGGTTTAGAATAACTGACTTCCTTAAAATAAGATCCATTTCTATTTCACAAATAACTAAGCAAAGTCATACACCCATAAGAGGTTGGGCCAGGATTGCTAATTGTAATCCTGCTTGCTTAAAGCTATGAGGTTATAATGTGCCTCATTTGCATTTAGTTTCCCTCTACCATGTCGCTTAAATTTTTCATTGAATTTTACTAATGTGCAAAATGAAATCAAATGACAGAGGGCTGATAAACGATGCATGCTAAAAGAATCCAATATGAGTCAAATGTAATCGGGATTGATGGGAGGAGATCCTCCGCCTTCATTTGTGTTCTTATTCAGTGTGTCATAAGCCCAACTATATGTCCAATTGAAGGGGGTTAGTTTTGAAATCTATCACTCAACACATCAATAATTGAGATTCATTATAATATTGTGCCAGGTAAAGGTTCATATTGTCATTTGGTGCCTCAATAATCCTAAACATAGATCCACGTGAAAGAGGCTAGTTTAAAAATTTATCACTCAATGCATCATTTGTGCTAGAAGACCATGTTGAGTCCAAAAAGTCATAAACCTAGTACACTTTTACCAATTCAATCCTAAATCTTTCAAATTTGCAAATTAAGTTTTTAACATTTTCATGTTTTGCCCATTGAGTCCATCCGGAAATCACTACCGTAGATGCCAACCATTTTACGTGGACAATTTTTATAATTTTTTTTTAAATCTGAATTTTTTTTTTCTTTTTTCTTTCTTTGCTTTCCTTTTTATTCCTTCAAAGCCCAGTCAGCTGAACCTCACTGGCCACTGGACAAGGGTCGCTAGCCCTCGCATGTTGTCAGCTTGGCCTCAACTATTGTCGGTCGGGCCTTGGCCATGACTGGCAAGAATTGGCTAGCAACCCTTGCCGGACTTGATAGAAAGAAAAGGAAAAGAAAAAAAGAACAAGAAAAAGAAAAAATTGATAAAAAAAATAAATTTTAATAAAAAAATTGTGCATGTTAGTGCCGATCGTCAGCACTATCAGCGTCCACATTTAAAATTGGTTAGAGGGACTCAAATGGAAAAACGTAAAAAGATTTAAGACTAAATTAGCAAAATTGAAAGATTTAGGATTGAATTGATAAAAGTGTAATAAATTTAGGACTTTCTGGACAATTTTCTTAATGTCCGATCATGCTCTATCCCATGGTATTGCGTAATTTATAATGCATACTATTGTAATTTCTGTTGTATTTTTTTCACGATTAATCAAGATTTTTTTCTTTTGTGCGAGAAGAAGATCTGTATTAAACTGAAGTTTAGGGGAAAAAAATCGAACCGTTAAAGATATACCTTTTCAATAGTGATTAATTCATCTACGTTATCCAATGGGGTCCGATGGTCCCGCGCAAGCGCAGCCTCTTTCTTCCCAAGACACCTCTTGATGAATCGCTTAGCAAGAACAATATCATCCTCGTGTCTCCTCTTCACCCCTCACCAAGTACGTGTACCCTTTCATGCGAATCGGATCGACTTCACCAGGTTCAACGCTCCCACTTTCGTGCTGCACGCTCATATAATCAGCAATCACTTGTGTATTCCTCTCCAAAGATTGCCGGCTCGCCACCATCAAGGCCCGAGACCTCTCGTCGGACTTGAAGGACAAGAGGAGGAGGAGGTACCAAGCCGCGGCCCACGTGTTGAAATTAAATTCGACTTCGAATTTCTAGTCTACCAAAAAGAGCAACCAAATCAAATTGATCATGACCTGCCAATTCTAGCTCTTCCACATCTTGTTATCCTCGAGACTGTACGCTGAGATAGAATCAGTGCTCCTGAGGACGGTCATCAGGAACACTGCCCAAACAGGAAATAACTCGTTTAACGGAGCCTCTTGCATGAGGCCTAGAGCGTAGGTGAATACATGGATTGAGAGAGTGTAGGCCGCGAAAGTGGCGATCTGGAACATGCTGCTGTTGCAGTGGCGCCGGCATGAGCCGCAGGTGAAGAGGAAGAGGAGCATGAAGGCGGTGAACATGACTAGGACCTCGATCATGTCGAGCCTCCCCTTGGAAGTTTCCAGGAACCCCATGAAGCCGGTCGTGACATTGTTGTTTGGGATCGGCACTAGCACCATCGCCGTGCTTAGGTTCGTTTCCATCAAATTCCTCATGCTTGGTACTGATTACTTCCCTGGTTATTCAACTTCTAATTAGAGAAACAAATGGTAGAATATCTGTGTAAAAGAGAATTTCAAAGTTCTGACTATGCTCGAGTACTGAAACCATCTTGATGGACATATGCTGCTAGAGAATCGGTGCCTTTGGGAGGTCCGAAGGAAAGGAGAGAAGGAAAACAACTAATCAAGATGATGAAGTGCCTCGATGATTCCTACCACAAATTTGTGATCCCAACCAAAGATTTATGTGAATAAGGTTATGCTTGAAATCTATCCATCAGCACATCAATAATTGAGATTCATTGAGATACTTTGCAATAAAGAGAATACTCACAGAGGATAAGGCTCCACATGGTAATGTTCTTCTTCTTCTTTTATGAACAAAAATTTTGTTTTTTTGTTTCCGGGAAAAAAAAAAGAAAAAAAACGCGTTTGTTTGCATTTTTATTCAAAAAAATTTTTTTTTGTTAAAACAAAATTGGAACAAAAAAAATGAAACAAAAAAAAAAGTTACTTTTCTGTTCCAGAAACACTTCTTGAAGGGCCGAAAAGAACAAAAATGAAACACTTCCGTTCCTGCCCTGCACAACGACGCTCCCCCTTTTCCTTCGTGCCCTGCGCAGCGACGCTCTCCCTTTTCCGGCATCTCTCACAGGTTTATCATCGTCAAGCGATCCGGCGCCTCCCAACTAGTCATTCTCTCCGGCGCCGACAGCTGCTGCTCCTAAACTAGCTGAAGCTTCTAGTTCGGGGTAAGTTTCTGTGCTCACCAGCTGCTTCTCCTCCCTCACCGTTTGACGAGGGCTTCAGTGAGAGCCACCCTTCGCAGATCTGGGCGACGGCTGCTTGGGGCTCGAGTGCGACGGCTCGCTTGAGCCAACGCTTGCCCACATCTGCGAGACGCTCGAGCCCCAAGCGAGCGTTACTTGGACAGATCTGCGGCAGATCTGGGCGACGGCTGCTCGCTCGGCAGAGCAACGACGCTCGCTCGAGCTGCTCTGCGGCTTTCAAAATATAGATGAGGACATGGATTATTCTTCCATTGCTACACACCAAATTTTTTTCAATTCTGTGTTCGATTTTCGTTCTCTTTCTTTCTTTGTGTGGGAAAGATGGATTTTCTGTTGTTCGTTGCTCATATTTTCTACCACGTTGGCCTGTTCGCGAGTGTCAAGAATTTCTAACCCCCTGATTACCTAGCAAAAGAAAAAAGGCTGTTCTTCTAATTTCTTCTGTAGCTTCCTATTATTAGTCTTAAAGATGGACGAGGAAAGGTCATCATTCTCTTATGCGATACTTGTGAAATTGAAGCAAGCAAAATTTTGGAGAGCTGTGAGGATTGATGTTTAGTATCAAATAACATAGCTTGTGGATATTGTCTTAGTGTGAGTTACGGACTTAGCTCTTTCCTCCACTCGCAGTGCAGGCTTCTCATTTCTTTTTTGCATTGAATATTTTTTCCTTGTCATGGAAGAAATTTTCTTTGTTCTGATTATGTGACATTTTGTCTGGGGAAAGTAATTTCTAGTGTGGCTAGATGGGACCATGAGGGACGTCGTCTTTTTCCACATAGCCTGACCTTTTCGTCCTGATTCAAGAGGGAGGCTTCTGTTGATTGATCTTGGAACCTGTCAAGAGTGACAGTGTTTTCACTCTACCCAGTAGATGAATGGCTCACCGTGAGTTGCTTCTTTTTTACGAGCCTCTAATTTTTCCTTTAGGAGTATCATTTATAGTTTTTATCTTTAGTTGGCTATAGATGGCTTTTTATGTACTTTCAAATCTACTGGCAATTAAGAGGAAGGTTACAATGTGTGCCTTATACGGGGGAACATGCATTGGATTATGATGTGATAGACAAATTGTTGTAATCATGGATGAAATTGCATTGCCTTTCTCCATGTCTATTTGTACCAATGTTCTAAGAGCTTGGAGTTAGTTTTGCTACATAGTGAAGAGTCGGGTTCACCACTTCATCTTATGTTTGTCTCCCCCTTGATATATCGAAAGCATGTAGAATTTCTGCTGGAGCATATAGGAAAGAGGACATAGAGTTTTCTATAGTTTTCTATCTGCTATAACCTTGGCTGCTTAGTGCTTGGATGTTCTGCAAATTACACATCTGAAAAGAGCATCTAATGGCAGGTGGTATCTGATGATTGGCACGTAATCTGTTGGAGCATGTGCATTTGCATGTCGAGGGAAGCAAGATTGATCTATTCAGTATGAACTGGTTATGGGAGATGCCGCCAGTTCTGGATTATTGTGCAAGTTGATGAGTGTTGTCTAATGCGATATAGATTTAGTTCATTTATTGGTCTTGTGAAGTGGATTGATCCGTAAAGGAGCACATTAGATGAAATTAATACTTGACAGTGGAGCTGAAAGTGTTAAGGGCTAACAGTGCACGTCTGTCAGTCATATCTTATACTATAAGAAGTTGGAAAAAGGGTAAAGATGGCTATGTATGATGCTGAAGAATTACAAGTTACTAGAATGATTTGTAGATAATTAGATAAGGCTAAAATTCAATAGGCAGTGCAGAACCTTACGTATAGTTTTGATGATACATCAAAACCATGCCAAAGTGGTGAGTCAATTGTCTTTTGGTGCTTGCCATGCACAAATACTGAAACGGCCCATGCCTGCATAGGGAGTTCACTCATTCCAGTCATGCTTATGGATTATGGCATCTTCTTTCTCATATCAATTTTCTTTTCATTATTACGACCTTTAAATCCTTTTTTTTTCGGGGGTGAGTCTAGGTAGATCGAGGTGTTACTCTGAGTGAGGCTCTTCTTAGTCATGACAAATGGCTTGAAAAGAAGGGCATAAAGAACACAAATTTCGTTGTCGTTACCTGGTCCAACTGGGATTGCCAAGTGATGTTGGAATCCGAGTGTTGATATAAGAAAATTCGAAAGCCTTCTTACTTCAACAGGTGAGTTGATGATATGTAACTAGCATGCAGACTTAGATTCTTTGATGCTTAATTCTGACATTTTCTCTCTCTTCCTTTCACTAGATGGATTAACCTAAAAGTCCCATTCTAGGAAATTTTTGGAGGTCTAAGATGTAATCTTAAGGAGGCGGTTGAGATGGCTAGCTTGACCTGGCTTGAGCGTGCTCATTGTGGTTTAGATGATGCAGAAAACACAGTTCGCTTGCTTATGGTTCTTTTGTGCAGGGGAATCCGGTTTAGATGATGCAAAAAACACGGCTCGCTTGCTTATGGTTCTTTTGTGCAGGGGAATTAGATTTTCCATCACCAACTCTCTGACATTGTATGACAATGACCATACTCTGATATCAAAGCACTCGCCTCCCCATCAGCCACACACACATAAGGATTTGCGAGGTCCTCAATCACAATATAATCCTTATTGTTTCTGTGGCATCAAGAGCAGCGTAGGCTTTGTTCGGAACCCAAGTACAAAGCAAGGGAACTTCTTCTTTTGGTGTGGCAATTGGGCTGCTGTGAGAGGTTGCAGATGCTATTATTTTCAGCAGGTGGCTTCTTGACTGGATGTAACTTTCCTGGTTGACATCTTCGGCTTTCTTAGGTGCTCCCTATCACATTAGGTAGGAATCGCATCGGGAGCTTCCATTTAAATTAGTTGAATGACTTTATGATAGTTTTTTTTAACTTGATTGAAAGAAAAACAAATTGAGTTGGCACACTGCAGTTGAAAGATTGCGATTGAAGAACTCTTCTCTGTAAAGCTGACATCTTGTTGACTTGTGAAATTCATTAAGGAGTTGGTACAGCTGAAATGATTTTTTGGTAACTAGCATGATGAAGAATGGAAATCTATTGCTGCCGGTCCTCTTCGCTCTTGTTACGTTGCTTGGTAGGCATCTATAGCTAAGTATGTCGGTGAGGGCTACGCTGATGCTAGCTATGCATAAGCTAAAACGCGAGGTGAACCTGTTAACTTTCTTTTGCGGAGGCTTTTTAAATCAAGATCTGTCAGATACATCTTCACTTTGAATGTGCCAATCACAATTGCAACCTCATGAAGGCCTCCATAATAACCGACGCATCAATAACAACAGATCACATCAAATCTGAAGACACCAAGTATGCCATATGATCATGTTTAGAATGTTTGTCTTCACTCACCATGAACAAAATTAAATTAATGAGTATTTTATGAGAATGAGAATTCAATATCAAGTTTAAACTTTATTAAAGAAAAAAAAAAAGCATTTTTTGAAAAATTTGAAACATAAATTTTGTACGATTCTAAACGTGTTTTTTTCTTTTTCTATTCTAAAGAACAAAAATCGAAAAGACGATTTACCAAACATGTTTCTATTCTTTTTTTATTTCAAGAACAAATTTTTTTTACACTTACCAAACGCGTTCTTTTGTTTAAAAACTTTGGAACAGAAACACTTTTTTTTTATTTCTGTTCTCTGGAAAAAATTTTGAACAGAAACGTTACCAAACGCGCCCTAAATGTTTTTAATAAAGCATAGTCTCATAATTTCTGTTCTACTTTTTCACAACCAACCGACAATTTCAATCTTACTGTTGCGACCTACCCCTTGATACGGAGGAAAATAGGTTTAAGGATATTGCTTGAAAGCATACGGCCCTCATTTTAGACGTGGGCTCTCCCAAGTCTAAATCTAGCGTGAAGTTATGTATTCAAATTGACATTGTGAGAATTTTATAAAAAGGAGCCGCCACTAACCTATTTGGATTGGCTAGAAATCAAGTGATGTGTGGGAGCTTACTTCACTTCTTAAGCAATAAGAGAATATAAGGTTGGATACTTGATTACACTAATTAATTAATTAGTGCCCTTTCGATAACTAATCTTGTTACTTTTAAAAAAAAATCAAGTAGTCTTGATTGATCTTATATCTATCAATTAAAACGCGAAGTGATCATGTAGGGACATAATCATTAACATAACAATCAACAACCAAAACAATATAGAATAAATTGTATGGAAAAGCAAGCATCTAGTGCTAAGAAATAAATAAATGCCTGTCCTAACTAAGCAAAGGGAGATCATAATCATCATATTGAAAGTGCGCAATCAAGGACTTTCGTCCCCAAGAACTATTGAAACTCTATGGTAAAGCCGTAAGGATTTGTTCAAATTTTGAGCACAACTTAAGATCAAAAGCTTCCCACATTTTTAGATAAAACTACCCAAAAACTATTTTTAAGCTTTTTGAGGAATTCTAATTTTTTTGGAATTCTTGGGAATATTATATTTTTTAAAACGATTTTTTAATTCTAAAAAAAAAAAACTCGGATCGGGTCAGGGACCTGGTCCGGATGTGGGTCTGATCCGGACCCTAGAGGCCCAGGTTGGGTCAAGAATTTGGACAGGCCCTAAGGCTCGGCCCGAATAAACCTATTTCGCTGGCCCGGCCCTTCTTCTAATCATAGTAAGCCCACTCCTAGCAATATAAGCCCAAGTTTTCTTAAGCCAGACCAAAACAAATCAGGCCCGAAAATCACCGGTCCAAGTATAACCGGAATAGACGCGAACTTAACAAATCCCAGTTGAGCCCAAAGCCCATAATAGACTTTGTTAAACCCATGAAAACAGAAACGAACCTAAACCCACTTAAGCCCATGCAAAGTAACCTAATTAAGCCATCCGCGCAACTTCCTCCTGATTTGTTTATCCCTCTACTGATTGTCTTCCTCAAAGGCAGGAGCAAAACCAAAATCAGAGAAAGAGTTCACGGATCTAAACACGGTCACAAACCAAGGAAACACAAAACAACAACCAGCGTTCCGGGCGCAAAACCAAAATTAGAGAAAGAGTTCAAGGATCTACCAGAGGCATTTTCACGAACAGGTATCGTGGGCTACCGAAGCATAAGTTTTCCGGCTCAACCGAGACTCCAAATGGTTCTGGGATCCTCAGCCCACAACCAACACCACCCAGTGGCTAGCTAAAGAACTAAGGGGGCCGGAGTTCACGTGAGCCGGACGGCCATGAACCCTGGTCCGGTGTCCCCAAAAAGGCAGCAAAGAGAGGGAAAAACGGAGGCTTACTGCTTTGGGCTCGAGGTCGACTACCGGGAGGAGTCGTTGGACGGAGCTCGTGCGCGGTCGAAGTGCCGGCCAAAGCTCCCTCTCGCTCTCTGTTCAATCTCAGCTCTCACATTCTCTCAGCCTCTATCTCTCTCTCCGATTGTAGATATACCTTTTCAATAAGGTTATTCTGTAATTTGTCAATTGATCTTAGTTTCTTCCAGCTTTGACTCTTGAAGATGACTTTTGAACCTTACATCCTCATTTCAGATATTTCTCTTAATCCAAATAATGGAATTGGGTTTCTTTTTGAAAGTTCTTTTTTTATTCCTTTTTTTTTTTATTAATGTTTTAGAGGAGACATTTTCTTCTTTTTAACCCGAACTCAAAAAAAAAAAAAAAAAAATCCCTAAGGGGCGCTTGTCTGACGATGGTGATCAATTTGTCTTTTTCCAATGTTATTTGGTAGTGCGCGGCCTCCTCCTTCCCTCGACCCCTCTTGACATGTCGCTTGGCATGAACAAAGCCATTCGCCCATCTCTCCTCTTAAAGACTTCGTTGTTTTCGCAGATTATGGATGATTTGCAAATATTTTCCTAAAAATGATCATTTGTATCGCTTGAAATAATTAATCAATAAAAAATATTTTTACTATAAAAAAACCATTTATGTCTAAATAATTTAGTGTATTATTATAATATTTTTTGTTCATTTATTTTTTGTAAGGGATACAAGTGATCATTTTTATGAAAATGTTTTCCAAATCATTCATTTTCCATAAAACAAAGGAAGCCTAAGAGTAAAATCGTTTTTGCTCCTCTCTTTGTATAGAAAATTAGAATTGATTTCTTGCAAGATCTAATTAGTTTCCATTAAGCTCATCTTCCAATTCCATACATTTCAGTTTACTTTTATGGAAATTCTTCCTTTTAGCTCACACAAAAGAGGAGTTGTGTCTATTTCCTAAATAACCGAGTTAGGTCCTATATGTGTAAGAGGTCAACTCACACAAAAGTAGAGTAGTAATTGTAATCTCACATGGCTTAAGTATGTAATTATAATGTGCACAATATGAATAGAGTGTTTATCTATTTAACAGTTTAAACTTTTGCATCCAACTTAGAATACGCGTGATGGTGACACCTAAATTTTGGCGACCTGTTTATTCATTTATCGCATTAAAAAGTTAGGGATTAATTTTAACCCCTAAAAAAATATTAGTTAATTAATTAATTGCATAGCATATAGATTTAGGTGTATTTACATTTTTTTTGCATATATTGGACTGATGACATATGGGTTTGAATTAGTGGTTCTGAGCTTTAAATTGACAGGCCGCCACTAAGCCCACGAAACGAGCAAATTGGCCCAAGCCCCCTTTTTTTTATAATCGGAAATTATCTTGTGAAAATAAGAATTTGAAATTTTCCGATATATAATAGAATTTTTTGGATAGAGCAAGTGAAAAACCGAATATTGCATTTGGCAAAACGAATATTGCATTTGGAAAAAGAATCTTTGTGGATACCGATTTGGAAAGATTAAAAACCCTAATTCACAGCCTATAAATAGATTAAAACATATAGGGTTCAGGGGGCCACACACATTGAATATATGGCCATATTGTAGAGTTTTTTTTTTCTCTCAATTCGAAGGTTGAAGAAATTCAAACACAAGAGAAAATTTTCCTTCATTGGAGGAAAGGCTACGCCTAGGCATGGAGAAGGCTTCACATATATCAAGCCTGGAGGTTTCCCTTATTTGGTTAATTCTCTCGACTAGTTATCATTACCACATTTTACATTTGGGGTTGACTCCCGATAAACGGCTCAATTTAAGGTCATGAGTTGGACCATATGTTTTTCCCTTTTTGTTGAAGAAAGAAAAGGGAGAGAGAGACCACCGACCGTGGTAGCGTGGATGGTAGATCCTTTGCCCTTCCTCGCAGGAGGCAAGGTTCAAAGCCCCTGCGAAGCAGGGAGACTGAAGCGCTATGTGTGGTGTCTTACCCGGTGGCATGGGGTGGTGGTTTCGGCTACCGGCTTTTGGGGTTCCTGGTCGTCAAAACAAAAAAAAAAAAAAACAAAAAGGAGGAGAGAGAGGAAGACTGGAAGGGACGTGAGGGAGCACTTTTTCTTCTGCTGAAAAGTGTAGCAGAGCACAGCAACAGAGAGAGAGAGGAAACAACAGAGGGAGAGGAGACGTGAGAGTGACGAGGGGAGAGAGAAAAACAAAAAGAAAAGGGAAAAAGCAAGAACAGGAGAAGAAGTGGTCATGCCGTTCGACCTCCCGCGTGTGCAGATCTCTCTGCCACCGTCGTTCGTTCGTCCCCCGCCGACGACTACATCAGCACCGCCGTTTGTAGCTCAACGTCAGTCGGCGCTCGCGACCTGCAGCTGTCGGGCCATCCTCCACCGTCGCTGACATCCGACTGCTTTCGTCGCAATCCGCCTCTGCTTCGACGACCAAACGTCTCCTGCCCTATTCGTTGTTGCTGTCCTTTGATGCCGGCTCGCGCCTCTACTCGATCACGAGCACCGCCTCGTCGCCGCTACTCTCACTCCGACTGACCTGCAGCTGCGCTTCCTTCCCCGAGCCGGATCTGCAGTCCTCCACTCGTGAGTCGTGACGCCCTACCATCGTCTCTGCCCGAGCCTTCCCCTGCAGCATTTCTGCCTGCGACGCCCCCCAACTGAGATGTAGCCCCTGCTCCCCCTGTCGCCTGACACGATCTGCTTGCAACTCCAACGGCCAGTGAGCACCGCACCGACCCGTGAAGCCGCCGCTCTGCCGAGCCGCTCCACCAGCCCAACGAAGCCACCGCCATGCCGATCCACGACAACGTTGCTTCTCCTGCTCTTCTTGCGATCTGCCAGCAACGCCGCGCTACCCGACGCTGCTCGTGCCACGCCAACCACCCCCAACGCCTCACCGCGCGACGACCCCGACGCTACTTCTAGTCTGCTCGCTGTCGGTCAGTGGGTCACAGCCCGATGCCACTCCTCAGCAGCCGAAACCCCCTTGCCGTCGGGTTGCCGACGCCGCCTGCACTCGCGCGCCTCTGCCCCTGCTACGTGATCCAGCCGTTTTACTGCACCCCTAGGCCGGTCTCTGCGGCTCCTGCAGCTAGCCTCGCACCACGATTTGATTCCTCTACTTGCCGGACGCCGCACCTCTGCTTCGCCCAGACGCAGCATCGCCGCCCCGCCTTCGCCAGTGATTTGCTTCAGCCAACCCTCCATCCGAGCGACTCCCCTAATCTGCTGTCCCTGCTGCCCGAGTGTTCCCCTCGCCGAATCTCGCCGAAGCTCCCCCCGCCAGACCTCCGACCAACTGCCCTTGGGTGATCCACCACCACAAAGCTGGCTCGTTTGGAAACAAAAGAAAAAAAAAGGCGTTTTTCTTTTATTTATTTATTTATATTTATTTTACTTTATTTGTTCATTTTTAGTAGAGTTATTCCTTAACGTAAGATTGCCTATGAAATTAAGGATTGACAATCCTATTTTCACGCCTGAAATCCGACTCGCAATCGCTTGTAAAATCGTCAATCCGATTTCACGCTCGAGATTTATTTAAAAATTGGCCAACCCGATCTCATGCGCAAGATATAGTTCGTCAATCTAGATATTAATCTCGTTCTGATTTGTTATCGTACCGTTGAAGTTAATTTTTTTTCGTAAAAAAATAATAAAAAAATGTAGGTTAGAATTAGGTTTATTTCCTATTGTAGAGTTTGCATATTCAGAATAGGAATTTTATTTCGAATTTAAAAAATAAAAATAAAAAATCAAATCAATCAATTTAGGTTGCTAGATTTTTAACTTGGATTGCATGTTTAATTATTTGACAATTTTTAATTTCGAAATTAATACAAAAACACAAAAAAAAATTAGAATTAGAGCATTGTAAAATTTCATATAGTTTAATTCTAGATAATATTTTTTAATTTATTATAAGTTTAGATATTTTTTTAGATAGATTGCATTTTAGTTAGGGATTTCTAATTTAGGATAACACTCTAGTTTAAATTAGGATTTGCCTTAACCTCATTCCTAATACAAATTAGATGATATTTTAATTTAGATAGATAATTTTCGCATTTTTATAATTTCGAATTTCATGGAAAATACCAAAAAATTAGAATAGATTGATTCCATTTTTTTAGCATAGATTACATCTTATTATGTCATATAGTTAGGTCATATTGCCATGTCGTATCTTTTCATGTTAGATTAGTAGCATGCATTGCATGATTCTCATTAAATAAGTGAAAGCAAAAAGAAAGGAAATTGCGTGTTAATTAGAAATCATATCGAGGGATATTGATGTGAATTTTGATCTAACAATGCAAATGCTTTCATTTCTATGAAGTAAGTCTTGCAATTTATTTATTGCTTTTTTTAATGTTAAATTGATGGTTTGCGCCTCCACATAATCGCCTCACATGTTAGGGAAATAGATTTAAAATCAATCCAAATTGTCAAAAAAAAAAAAACATTTTTGAAAATAAAAAGAAATGGTACCAAAAGGGCATTAAAGAAGTCTAGTGTAACCAAGTTCCCATACCCAAATGAGTAAAATAATACTCCCATTATTTTACTTAAGTGTCTAATCGACTATTTGCATGTTAAGAAATTTGAACTTAAGTCGTGAATTGGTATGAGCTTGGAAGAGCTCGAACTAAATTAGACTTAGTAGTCCACTAGCCTAGTTTTAAGTAGTGCACCCGAAAATTTGGTCGCGACAGCTGATGAAATCAAATCACCTAAGTATAATGGAAGCATGGCGAGATAAAGAACCCAAAAGTCATATGAGTTAGAAGTAACTAGGAGTTGACAAAAGGAGATTTTCTACCCTTGTTCATGTTCTTATTTAGTGCCTCAGTAACCCCAACAATAGATTCATGTGAAAAAAAAGGTTACTTTTGAAATCTATCACTCAGAGCATCAATAATTGAGATTCATTGAGATACTTTACAAGGCCGGTGATTTTCATAGAGGATGAATGTCTTATCTTGATTTATGTTGTGGTATCATGTCATTAATAATGCATAGAGTCATCATTTTTTACTTTTTCACAACCAATCGAGATAATTTATGTTGTTCTTTTGTTCAAAGAAGATTCTTACTAAATCAAAATTAAGAAAAATGTAAAAATTTAAATAATTGAAGATGTGCTTTTTCAATGGGGATCAACTCATCTACGTCATTGGCAGTGTACAGTGTTACTTTTTCACAACAAATCAAGATGGTTTTGCCCCTTTTTTTTTTTATAAATTTTTAGCCTAAGAAGAAAATTCATATTAAATCAAAATTCAGAAAAATAAAAATAATGAGACGATTGTAGCTATACCTTTTTAATGGTGATTAGTTTGTCTATACCCAATGTCATCTGGTAGTTCGGTGCCAGCGCTGCCTCCTTCTTCCCAAGCCACCTCTTAATGAATCACTTAGCACAAACAAAGCCATTCGCCCATCTCTCCTCTTCACCCCTCACCAAATACGTATACTCTCTCATGCTAACCAGATCGACTTCACCACTTGAAATCCCCCTCTTTCGTGCTCCCTCATCATATGATCAACAACCACTTCCACATTTTCCTCCAAAGGATGCCGGCTCACTGCCATCATGGCCTGAGCCCTCTCAAAGAACTTCACGGCCAAGATGAAGCCGAGGCACCCGGCCACGACCCCAACCTTGGACTCGTCACGGAAGTACAACTCGATCAACCAGACCAACTGAATCAATTTAGTCAGGAGCTACCAATTATTTCTCTTCCACTACTTGTTGTTGTCAAAACTGTATAGGGAGATAGAATCAGTGCTCCCAAAGGCGATCATCAGGAGCATTGCCCAGATGGGGAATAATTTGTTGCGACATGGAGCATCGTGCATGAGGCTTAGAGAGTATGTGAGTAAGAAGGTTGAGATATTGTAGGCCGTGAAAATGAAGAAGCGGAACTTCTCCCCATTGCAACAACGTAGCCACGAGCTGAAGATGACTAGTAAGAGGAACAAGAAAGTGGTGAAGATGACTTGGAGGTCGATCTGCAAGAGCCTCCTCACGGGAGTTTTTAGGGAATTCATGCTGCCTAACGTGACATTGCAGTTACAGATTGTCGCCAGCGCCATTTCCATCTTTAGTTTCATTTCCATCGAATTCCTCATGTTTGGTATTGATTACTTCGCTGGTTACTCAGCTTCTAATTAGAGAAACATATGTTAGAATTTATGTCTGAGAGAGGGAGAGAGAGATTCAAAGTTTTGACTATGCTAGAGTTTTGAAAACATCTTTATGGACAAAAACTACTAGAGAATCGATGCCTTTGGGAGGTTCGAGGGAAAGGAGAGAGGGAGAACAACTAATCAAGATAATGAATTGCCTCAGTGATCCCTGCCACAGATTCATGATCTTAACCATAGATTCATGCAAATGAGGTTATGTTTGAAATCAATCCCCCAACGCATCAATAATTGAGATTCATTGAGATACTTTGCAATAAAGAGCATACTCACAGAGGATGAATGTCTTTAATAAATAATAGTGTCATAATTTATGTTCTACTTTTTCACAATCAACCAACATGATTTGAAGTATTTTTTCAATCCTTACTATTGCGACCTACCTCTCAGGTTTAAAGATATTACTTAAAAGATGGGCCTACAGCCCTCATTTTAAACATGGGCTCTTTCAAGTCCAAGTCTCACGCGACGTTGGATATTCAAATTGATACTATGAGAATTTTCTAAAAATAAGTCGCCATTAATCTATTGGGGTTGACTAGAAACCAAGTGATGTGTGAGAATATACTTTACTCCTTACGCAACCAAAGAATTTAAATTTGGAGACTTGATTACACTAATTAACTAATTAATGCCATTTTGGTATCTAATGTTATAAATTTTAAAAAATAAATATGTCCAACAGTTATTGTGCGCTACCGAAGCATAAACCCGACCCAGCATATCCTCTATTAAGCTCATGGATTTTTTTAAATATTTTCTATCTTTTATTCTTTTTCCTATTTTCCCTGCCCTGTCTTCTTCTTTAGGCAGTCTTCCTCAATGAGATCTTCAAAACTTCATTAAACAAGCTCATGCCATATCTCTAATTGATCCGACGTCAACACCTAATATCGCCAACCATCACCAAGTCATCTTTGCTAGCCACTACTCTGGCACCGGCCTTATTCTAGCGACATCCGGCGACATTAATGTCACCAAAAATAAATGCCATTCCAATGGAAAAAACACAGAGACAAAGAAAAAGGGACTAACTAGGCAGCCTCCTTTTGGATTAGAGATCACTTATATAGGGAGACACGCCCGAAAGAGGTTTCTAGGTTTGTATAGTTGCACTGCATGGCTATTTCTCTTTGGATCTTTGATCATTTGGATAATGTTGTTAGGCCTGTGATGCTAATAATTAGGGAAAAGCGAAAGCGAAAACAAAAGAAAGCTGAAAGTTATAGGGGTAGTGAAAGTGAATGATGCTAATATGGTTCTTGGTTTTGTGAAGTCTTGCTATGCTTATTTAGGCAAAATAAGTTTTTCTCCATTTCCTTTGTCATTTGCACCGTCCATTTTGAAGCAGATTTTACAGTGATTGTGGGGAGTCCCAAAACTATAATGAAACGACATCGATGTTTATTTGACTAAATTCTCGAGTCCTTTCTCTAAAATTGATATTCTTTGATGGTCTCGTTTAGGTGGCCAGGTACTGAGGATGGAGTTGATTAGGAAGACAAATGTAAAGTTGGATATCCAAAACGAACTTTGGGAACATGTGGAAATCATGTTCAATGCTGAGCATGCACCATTGAAGCTTGAAATGGATAAAGCAATAAATGACATTACGACAATGGATAATGTTATAAGGAACTGTGGTGATAGACTTGTTGCTCTAAAAGAAACTATCGAGAAAATGATTTTCTCTACTGGTAGGTGACTGCCCTATACCTATTATTAGCTACTTGTTTTCTTTTTTTCCCTATAGCCAGTAGCATTACAATTTTTTTTTCTCGTCTTTCTTTATTTTCTGATGAAAGAAGTGAAATACATTACAATTAATTCTTGTCTTTCCTTATTTTCAGATGAAAAGAGTGAAATTGAAAGTCCAAATGAAAAATACAACGTATTGAAGCTAAAATCCTTGATATCTAAAAGGAACATGTGGAGATGCAGGACAAGGCAAATGGAGTTTTGGTTGTACTTAATAATCATCTTGGGTTTATATGATGCTTTACAACGTTGGAACAGTGATGCTCGATATGCACTCATACATATGGTCATTTTGGATTTTGGGATTTTTTTAGTAGGGATGATCCTCCAAGTTATGTATTTATACTCGAAGATACAAAAGATTGGTAGGAAGCGAGCGAGTTTGATCAAAGAGTTGACTGGATTACATGTTGAGGCTCAGATATTGAGTAACTCCAGAAGATTGGCAAAAGAATTCTCGACTTTTTCTTCTAACTTGGAGAACAGTGTATCGGTATTTTTCTACATTTTCATCTCTTCTGATCATCCCACGTAAGTTTTGGCAGGAATTTTTGAAACAGTGTATCGGTATTTTTCTACATTTTCATCTCTTCTGATCATCCCACGTAAGTTTTGGCAGGAATTTTTGAATCAAACTCCAGCAAATGTTGTGATTAATGGATTCAAGAGTGCGAGATACGGGTTTTAGTAGTTAAATGATCATTAATTGAACAATGATGGACTTGATTAGGAAGACAAATGTAGAGTAAGATGTCCAAAACGAACTTTGAAAACATGTGAAAATCCTGTTCAATGCTAAGCATGTGCCACTGAAGCTTGAAATGGATAATGCAGCGAATGACATTACAACAATTAATGATATTATAAGGAACTGTGGTGATAGAGTTGTTGCTCTAGAAGAAACTATCGAAAAAATGATTTCCTCTACTGGTGGTAGGTGACTGCCCTATACCTGTTATTATCTACTTGTTTTCTTTTTTTCCCTGTAATCAGTAGCATTATAATTTTTTTTTTCTCATCTTTGTTTGTTTTCTAATTAAATGAGTGAAATACATTACAATTATTTTTTGTCTTTGTTTATTTTCAAATGAAAGGTGTGAAATTGAGTGTCCAAATGAAAAAATACAACGTATTGAAGCTAAAATCCTTGATATCCAAAAGGAACTTGTGGAGATGCAGGACAAGGCAAATTAAGTTTTGGCTGTATTTAACAATCATCTTGGGGTTTATATGATGCTTTACAACATCGGAATAGTGATGCTCGATATGCACTCATACATATGGTCATTTTAGATTTTTGGGACTTTTTTCGTAGGGATCACACTATAAGTAATGAATTTATACTCGAAGATACAAAAGATTGGTAGGAAACGAGCGAGTTTGATCAAAGAGTTGACTGAATTACATGTTGAGGCTCAGACATTGAGTAACTCCAGAAGATTAGCAGAAGGATTCTCGACTCTTGCTTCTAACTTGAAGCACAGTGTATCGACATTTTCCTACATTTTTGTGTCTCTTCTGATCATCCCAGTTCTATGCCTACTTATCATATGTGGTGGGATGATTTATTACTCTTTTCAAGAAGGCAGTTAGATAATTTCTCTATGCTTTTTTTGAGTTATGTTCAATTACTAATGTTTGTTATGATGTGTTTTAATAGTCAAAGCAAATGAAGTGCTGGGACCTATCCTTAAATTCACTAAGGAAATATGAGAATTAGCAGGTAAACTTTTCTCTTGGTTATATAATGCCGAAAAGAAATTCAACTTTGCATGCTATGTATTAGAGATGTGGATAGAGCTCGATTTTAAAACTAGATTGTTTGTGAGTATCTCTTTTTGCAACAGGAAATTGTCACAAACTCAATATGCATTCTACTGGTTGGGATTGGCTTTAGTAGTTAATCTCTGCACTAAAAAAATGTCGGATGATTGTTTTTGACTATTTGAGCCAAATAAAGGAGAGCCTCTTTTGTTTTGTTGATAGGGGCTGTCAATTAACCTATAAACAATTGCTGTTTTGACCGATGCCTCTCAGGCAATTAAATTATGCTTCTATGAGGATCTTCAGTAGTTGAAATAGTTGCAGTTTTCATGATACAGGAGAAAAAGAGGAGAAAGAACCGGGCCCTTGAAGGCGTGGGAGAGAAGAAGAAATTGGCCGGTAGTTTTTGCAACAAAGGCCATGACAAACTTCTCTTGAACTTTGAGCGGTTTAGAGTAGGAGGCCTCATCTTGTATAGTGGTTAGAGTACGAGATCTAGTATGGCGGGTAGAGTAGGAGGCGGCATAATTTTGGCATCTTGTATATTTGCACGCTAGATGTGTTGTTTATATGTCAATTCCATCTATACATAGTCTCTTTAGGATTATTTGTTGCTCTTCTGAATATCTTTGCTTAGCATGGGATAGGAAATTGAGGAATGGGCACGGGACAAAGCCATGCCCCGCAGTCAATTTTTCACCGAAAATGCTTCTACGAAGAAAAGAGAAAAATTAATTGTTATTGGTATCGGATAATGAATTGAAAGGGTGACGCAAGATAGCAAATGGAACTGTAAAGTAAACCGGTGTATGGAATGGGTACTCTTGAATAGTAGGTAGGAAGGAATGAGTACCCATTCCTCTATGGAAAAAATCATTTAATCAAAATGAAAGTAAGTAACATGGACTTTTAAATGCAACAAACATCACAAAAAATGATTAATGGAACACATCAAAACGACCTCTTTAAGAAGCATATACGCATGGTCTACACTAACCAACCATGAATCAATATGGATACTAATATTCTAGGAGAAGATAATTCGTTTGGTAAATTCAATATATGTAATATATATTATCCACACTCATGTTAGTCTGTTAAGAAAATGTAAATGTGCATTATTTTAATGATTGAGATATGTTGATTAAGGGAGATTTCGGGAGCCAATATGACAATTTTTAGGGTTTGCCGCTGGGTCTTTTCTCACGATTACTCACGTTAGTTTGTCAAGAAAATGTAAATGTGCATTATTTTAAGGATTGAGATATGTTGATTAAGGGAGATTTCGGGAGTCAATATAACAATTTTTAGGGTTTGCCTCTTGGTCTTTTCCCACAATTACTCATGTTAGTCTGTCAAGAAAATGTAAATGTGCATTATATTAAGAATTGAGATATGTTGATTAAGGGAGATTTCGGGAGCCAATATGACAAGTTTTAGGTTTGCCTCTTGGTCCTTTTTCACAATTAATGTTTTTTTCTTTTCTTTTTGTAACATAAATTTGATTCTCTCCGATTCAGTCGAATAAAAATATACACTTCAGAGCTTCTCTTACCATCATACTCAATTAGCAAGAACTCCTAGAGTTGTCCATGTGAAACTCTCGCCACCCATCATGTATAGTATGACGTGATGTTTTTGCATAATTCGGCATTTCAATTATCGCTAAATGCGTCTTTTAAGATTGCTTTATGGGGAAGTTCTTTATATATATATAAAGCCACGTAAGCTTTGGTAAGATTTTTTGCATCAAACTCCAACAAATGTTGTGATTAATGGATTCAAGAGTGTGAGATACGGGTTTTAGTAGTTGAATGATCATTAATCGAACAAGGAAAATATGAAATACAAATCTGATTTGCTATCTAAAGGTGAAATTAATACTAGTATATTTTGCAGTAATACTGATGCAGATCAAACTACACTCGCATCAGCCCTGCCTCTCATATTTTTCAAACTTAAGGATCGAAGAAGTACCGAAAGCAAAAGGATTGAAAGAATTGATAGATCAAGCCACACAAAAGAGACTGAATTCATCATATTACAACTTCAATTTAACAAATACCAAAGTACATAGATTCTCTCATTATCGTAGAATATGCTTAAATAAGAATTTCATCTACTAATATATGAGTCTGGTAAGCTGGTAAAATTAAAGTCTATATTGTGATCTACCAGCCTGTGAAACTTGGAAAAGGAGATGGACACACAACGTGACAAGTTTCACGAAACATGATCTTTCACATGGATTTTGGAGAGATTGAGAAAATAAACCATTTTGGACCTATTTTCTATATGCGAAGATCCGTTTCTTCTTTCTCCTTTTTGATTTTCTTAAGCTTTTTAAGCTTGACTTCCGGATTTTGCTTGTTTGTCCAAGGTCATGTAAATGTAAGTATAACCTTTTGAACATATTTTCTATAAGCGTATGCGTTAGTATCTAGGATATCAAAAAAAAAAAAAAAACATCAATATTAATATTGTGGGAAAAAATAGTTGTTCAAAAATGCTAATGACTCGAGATAATGAATGTCAAATCACGCATGTCAAATAAAAAAACTAATTGGAATCACAAATTCAAGTTTAAGTTCATAGTATGAGTGGCTCAAAAACCATAAAATGAAAGGGAATCTTAGTTTAAACAGAATGAAAGGGAACCTTAGTTTGTAGGTGTTAATTGTACATTACATTATAGATACTCCACTACTGTTAAAAAAAATTAATTGAACTTTTGTATGTAATAAAGGACGTAGTATAAAATCCTTAAAGTTTGTTAGTTTTTGGTTTTTCTGTTTTGTGTTGAACAAAATCCATAGAATGGAACGGACACAAATCCTAGTTGGAAGAGAAATGAGTGGAGTACAAGAAAATTATTCATTGCAAAGATTGATCAATCCCTTGCAAATAAGAGTTTGGTGGGTTATTCTTAAAGACAACCACTAAGTAAGAGCTTGATACTAAAAACGTATATAGAGAGATAGCCTATAGTAGACCACGTCAATCGAAAGAACCTAAAAGGAGAGATGCCAAATTTGGATAAAAAATTTGGGATCCATATGAAGACTTAGAATTTTTGGAAAAAAAAACGAGTTCGCCCCTATCAATCGGGTCTAGTTCGTGTAAACCTAACCGCGATTCCTTAAGATGCTTCCGGGCTGTGTGGGCAGGCTTGGGCAACGACCCGACGGGTCGGTTGGAGTAAACAATCGTCCCTCAATAACCCGACAGCCGAAACCCGAACTTTCGGACCCAAAAATAACGAAGTACCCGAAAACCCAAGACCTGCCCTGCCCAGCCCCACAGCCACGGGGCCTAGCGAAGCAGCCATTCTACGAGAGAGCCCGGCCCAGCCCATTCGTTCGGCTTACGCAGAGCGCAGAGCAGAGTCGAAAAGGCTCGAAACGCACGCTCGGCCTTGGACAGCGATTCCCCGAAGCAGAGAGAGAGAGAGAGGGGGAGAGAGATGTGAAATTTACTTGGAAGAGTGGGAATTTCTGTCAATCAATCAATCGTTTCTTTGAACCCCCAAAAGTCTGAATCTTGCTTTCTTTCTTTTCCTGGTTTGGTGTCTGGTATGCTACTGCAGTGCCTTTTTATAAGCTACGTTATTGGTTCTCTCACTCTTTTCCCGGTTTTCAATCTATTTTTTGTGCTCCAGATTATGTGGGTTTGTGGGCTTGCTGGTGTGAGAGAGAGAGAGAGAGAGAGAGAGGGTTATTTGTGTGGGGGCACAAGCGTGATGTTTTGGTGCTTGAAATCTGCAGAGTGTAATTGGAGTTTGATAAGGTAGAAGTTTTGGGATATTCCTTTTCCCCATTAATCTATTAATATTCTTTTAGTTCAAAGCACAAGTTGTGTGTTACTTCTATATATATATATTGGGCACAACCCCGGAGAAATTCAATTTTTAGCTCTTTGTTTCTAGCTCTACCTTCTTGTCACAGGCTGAAAAAGCAGCACGTATGACGGCTGAAACAAAGAAATGAACTTTGAAGACGTTTTTGTTGTCATAGCCTGGGTGTGAAAGCAGGAGATACTGTGACACTGTTTTACGACCCTGCTGAACACAGTCTTGCATGGAAAGTCAGAAATTTAGTTGAGATGCTCCTATAACCGACCCACCGGAATGGGCCAATTCCGCCACAGAGAATGGTACCTGCGGAAAATGGTCCTCATGTAAAAGCCACTGGTGAGTCTTAAAGTCAAAATGGTCTGTATGTGAGTGCCTGCTCAGCTTCTCTAGAAATACAAGAACTAGTCAGTAGTATTCAGCCTGTTTCATTGTTTTTGGATTTATTAATTTCTTTTTCTTAACTTCTCGAATAAAGCTGAAAGAGAAATGATGAAATATGACAAAGTGTGGGAACTCTTAAGATATTGTTTTAGCTCATCGTGATTCCAAGATGCTTGTCTCTAGGAGTGAATTTTCTAAGGAATTATATCCTTATGCCGCTTAATAACTAATTGACTGACATACGCTAAGTGCTCTTATCAGCCAGAGTCAAAATCATTCTTACATGCAAGTCAATTAGCATGTTGACTTGCTTTGCAATGGAAGTTCCATTGGATGCTTACATGATAGACTTTGTGTTCTCTGAGAGAGAAGATGGAGGGATTTTTGACAACAAAGATGGCATGGACTACCACATACCTGTGTTTGGAGGATTAATAAGGGAGCCACCGATGCACACATTACACATTGCAGTTGAAATGGCTCCAATTGCGAATGTAATCTCTATGTTGTGATTCCAGGTATTATTGTCATTACACATTGCAGTTGAAATGGCTCCAATTGCGAATGTAATCTCTATGTTGTGATTCCAGGTATTATTCTGTCTACTTCGCGCTTCTTTATCAGGCCTTTTTTTCTTGACGCTACTGTTGGCCATTGGTTACTCCTCAAAAATACTTCCAACAGCTTCAATTTCTTATTTTGTTCAGTGTGGACTTGAGATTTGATACTAAAGAGAGTGAGAGTGCAAGCATATCCATGTAATCAGCTCCACTTAGTTGGAGACGGATTGGTGGTTATTTTTGTTGGTAGTCATTATCCTGTTCTTGGGGCATGATTATCATATAGTACTTGAGAGTGCCAATGCTATCAGAGTTTTAATGGACATGGATTTGATGTTTTTGCAAGTTTTATTATTCTCATGAAAAAATTGTCAAAAGCTGAAGTAGGTTTTTGCCTACTATTCTGCCTATTTGTCCTGCATTGTGGACGAACATTCACAGAAGTAGAAATATTCCATCACCATGGCCCCTTGGAGGACCCTCCAAAGTCTGTAATGTGCTGCACCATGGGGATTGGAATGAACTTGAGTGGTTCTTGTTTGGCATTCCTGGACAATCAAGGACGGTACATGATAGCAAGCTTGCTGAAATATGCCATCATATTGTAAAAGATCATTTTTGCTCCTTTTTGATAGTTGGTCTAGCTTTTAAGCTAAATTAGAGGTTCAAATATCAGTACTCCAAACTTTTTATCCTTACCAAAAGGAAGTTCTGCTCAGCACCTCATTGGCCTTCTTCCTTGTGGTTCTCCACTAAGTTCCTTTGTGACCCCACTCCCGTCCTTTTCTCATATTTGTTGCATGTGGAAAAAATAAGCACAAGTTTTGCAGTTCTGACAGTATGTCATGAGCATGAAACTTGCTCATCATCTCCAGCAGTAGATACTTCTCCAATATAGAAATAGTAAAACTGTCAGGATTGAAGTAGTCGGCCATGTTAAATTTCCATCTTTCAACTCCAAGCAATATGGTATGATGAAGAATCTTATTCAATGAGAAAAGTTTGGAAGTTGAAACCGAACAAGCGTGGTGGTTGTAATTTTTGCTTTCTTAAAACAGATATGGTTTTTTCTAAATATGACTAGATATGTAAACCTAAATGTTGAATTGTCATGCGATTTGCTGCAGTAGTCTGATGACGTGCAGATGCACTTGCATTGCTTCTCAAGGACCAGAAGAAAAAACAACTTCCCCCACCGCCCGCATTATCTTTCTTTACCTATATTGTGAAATTCCATGATAACTTCAGCTTTCGTTTGGATTCAATAACACGCCGTTCATTTTCTTACAGAATTCCTTTTACAATGTGACGCAGGTGGGAGGCCTTGGTGAAGTTGTGACTAGTCTATCCCATTCTGTTAAAGAATTAAATCACAATGTTGACATTGTTCTTCCAAATTATTACTTTTTGAACCTTGGCATTGTGAGCTTCAATTCTGATGCTTTTGCTTTTTAATTTATGTTGATTCTGCTGAGAGTCTTAGTCTTAATCTTTGTGACTATTGCCTTAATTAACCCTGTATAACATGAATTAGTTAAGATCTATGGAAAGCAGTTTGTCCAACTGCCGGGCCTAAACAGACCTAGCATTAGCAAATTTGAATTGGTATTGGAATGGCATCACATCGTTGATTCTAGACCAAGCATAAGGCAGTCCATTGTTCTCATTGGTTGGGAATGTCAAAACATCTTAGAGTTGGCATTTTAAAATAATAACTTTTAAGTTGTTCCTGATGTGCCTGTACCTCCATAGGTGAAGGAAGACCTATATCTTTACCACGTTCAGAGTTCCTTTATGGCGGATGGTGCTACATGTAATCTTGCTTCATATTGTTATTGGATGCTTTAGCTTGCTACTTAATGTAACAGATGACGTAGATGGTCAGCTGATTTGGCTTTTCCTTTTCATTTTTTTGTGGTATCTTGAGTCCTTAAAATACTTTGATCTTGAGGCCTTAAAATGCTTTGTATTAGATCAGCTTTCTTGCACACGACCTTTGTTGGCAGTTTAAGTATTAGTCTTCTCTGCTGAATGATTATAAAGTAAATCAGGATATTTTTGCTGGCTAAAGTTTCATCATGAGTTTGCATATCTTTTGAATTTCTTCTGCTCTCTTAAACATTTCTGCAGAAGTGTTGGCCTTATAACTGTACTCTAATTACTTCTTGTATAAATCCTTTGGTTAGGTCAATGACTTCCAGCTTCACAGGAGTTATGGCTGGGGTGGGAATGAAATAAAAGTTTCGCATGGAAAGGTGGAAGGTGTTCCGGTGTACTTTTTGGAGCCACAAAAAGGGGTAGATATTTTCTGTAGCACCCGTTTGCTTCTTATGAGACTCATACTCTCCATTACACGGGTCCATCTTACTACAGGAGTTGTCTATTACAAGCTAACTTTTTGAGAAATGTCTAATCTGAGCTGTGTGCTTCTATATGAAATGCTGTCTTTGAAAGCTCTATGAAGGGACTCTTTTGTGGAAACTGCAGTGTCAAATTTGTTTCATAAAAGATAAAGTTGAAGGGGACAGAAATGAATGTGCCCGCTTGAATTGTCATGCGATTTGCTGCAGTAGTCTGATGACGTGCAGATGCACTTGCATTGCATCTCAAGGACCAGAAGAAAAAACAACTTCCCCCACTGCCTGCATTATCTTTATTTTCCTATATTGTGAAATTCCATGATAACTTCGGCTTTCGTTTGGATTCAATAACGTGCCGTTCATTTTGTTACAGAATTCCTTTTACAATGTGACGCAGGTGGGAGGCCTCGGTGAAGTTGTGACTAGTCTATCCCATTCTGTTAAAGAATTAAATCACAATGTTGACATTGTTCTTCCAAAGTATTACTTTTTGAACCTTGGCAATGTGAGCTTCAATTCTGATGCTTTTGCTTTTTAATTTATGTTGATTCTGCTGAGAGTCTTAGTCTTAATCTTTGTGACTATTGCCTTAATTAACCCTTTATAACATGAATTAGTTAAGATCTATGGAAAGCAGTTTGTCCAACTGCCGGGCCTAAACAGACCTAGCATTAGCAAATTTGAATTGGAATTGGAATGGCATCACATCGTTGATTCTAGACCAAGCATAAGGCAGTCCATTGTTCTCATTGGTTGGGAATGTCAAAACTTCTTAGAGTTGGCATTTTAAAAATGATAACTTTTAAGTTGTTCCTGATGTGCCTGTACCTCCATAGGTGAAGGAAGACCTATATCTTTACCACGTTCAGAGTTCCTTTATGGCGGATGGTGCTACATGTAATCTTGCTTCATATTGTTATTGGATGCTTTAGCTTGCTACCTAGTGTAACGGATGATGTAGATGGTCAGCTGATTTGGTTTTTCCTTTTCATTTTTTTGTGGTATCTTGAGTCCTTAAAATACTTTGATCTTTAGGCCTTAAAATGCTTTGTATTAGATCAGCTTTCTTGCACACGACCTTTGTTGGCAGTTTAAGTATTAGTCTTCTCTGCTGAATGATTATGAAGTAAATCAGGATATTTTTGTTGGCTAAAGTTTCATCATGACTTTGCATAACTTTTGAATTTCTTCTACTCTCTTAAACATTCCTGCGGAAGCGTTGGCCCTATAACTGTACTCTAATTACTTCTTGTATACATCCTTTGATTAGGTCAATGACTTCCAGCTTCACAGGAGTTATGGCTGGGATGGGAATGAAATAAAAGTTTCACATGGAAAGGTGGAAGGTGTTCCAGTGTACTTTTTGGAGCCACAAAAAGGGTAAATTTTTTCTGTAGCACCCGTTTGCTTCTTAAGAGACTCATACTCTCCATTACATGGGTCCATCTTACTACAGGAGTTGTCTATTACAAGCTAAATTTTTGAGAAATGTCTAATCTGAGCTGTGTGCTTCTATATGAAATGCTGTCTTTGAAAGCTCTATGAAGGGACTCTTTTGTGGAAACTGCAGTGTCAAATTTGTTATATAAAAGATAAAGTTGAAGGGGATGGAAAATGAATGTGCCCGCTTTAATGTGGCACGTACCAGAAAGTTTACTATCTACTTGGTTTATCTTAAATATGCTGTTCTACCATGGGTCTGGAAGTTGCTTTTTGTGGCTAATTAAAGGAGGCATGGTTACTTGATTTATGGTAGGGTAGATCATAAATTCTGCTAATAGTTTGTAGATTATTATTTCTGCATAGGATTATAGATGCCTTGTGCTCTGCGTTCTGAGAGTGCTATGGAACTGACAACTTTTAGACCGTACATCTTAGAATACATGCGTGTTGATTATTGCTAGTGACTAAAGAGTAAGGACTCACATTGCCCATGGAACTGCTGTTGTTCGTTACAGTTGTGAGTTTGTGATACTCAGATCTGACAGTCGATACTGATGTTCCTGGATGCTGTAAGCTAAAGATTTCCTTAGACACCTGCGAGTTGTCCTTTTTCCATCTGTGTATCGTTAGAAAATAATTGCATCTCATTTTTAATGTAAACTGGATATTCTAAGGATATGGAAAACACACAAGGGCAACCTGCATGAGAACTTCTTTTAGTTTCCTCTGATTTAGTTGAATAATAGTTAAAAAGTAAATAATCATTTTTTCAGTACATGTGAAAGACAGTTGTCGCCAATCTGGACATATAAAAAATCTCTTTATGAACCTGTTAATGACAACTATAGCGCGATTATGTTCACAAGTTTTGCTATGTCATCGTTGGCTGTGCACTTTTTGTTTTAATTGAAATGTGGTTTATGGTAAAATCCACTAAGAAAAGGGCCTGAACCTGTCTTTTCCTTGCAGAATTTTCTGGAGAGGCTGCGTATATGGCTGTAACAATGATGGCGAAAGATTGGGTTTCTTTTGCCATGCCACATCAGAGTTTCTACAACAAAGTGGCTTCCATCCTGTAAGATCAATTGATTGCTCTTGATCCTTGGGTTATGATTTTAAGAGAAATGAGGGATTTTCACATCCAGATTACTGTATAAGTGATTTTGGTTGCTAATCATATGAATTGATTTTCTGTGCATTTTGACATTTATGCATACGCATACTTCGATGTATTGGTGGTGATATTAGGGTTTATGGATATTCACTTTGGCAGATTCACTTCTTGTAGAGATTAAATATCCTTATTGTTTCTTTTGTCAATTGCAAGGATGTTTTTTAAGCTTATATCATAAATGCAAGTGTTCCCTTTTTCCTCCTCAATATGGTCTAACTTTTCCTGTTTCTTGATCTTTCGTAGGATATCATCCGCTGCCATCATTGGTCCGGTGCAACCTGTCTCATGGTTGTTTAAGGACCACGATGAGTAGTATGGGCTTAGCAAAGCTCGGATTGTCTTCACCATCCACAACCTTGAATTTGGGGCACATCTCATTGGGAAAGCTATGGCTTACTCGGACAAGGCTATAACTGTTAGTAATTCGCATTCATTCAACTTTTCATTTCATCTGATCCATATTTTATGATATTTTTCATGTGTGGACTTTTAGGGAAAATGGGATTTTGGTTTTATTTACCATAATTCTCTTTGGAATGAGGATTGACATTTCTCTTGTTGAGGATAAATTGCTCTTTTCAAAAGATGGATGTACTGTCTAGCTAAAGTTATAGGGATATGGGCATAGTTCCTTTGGCTTTTTTTCTTGATTTTGTAAGTCTTTTCATCTGTGTGACCTTCTAAATTGATTGGTAATCTCCTGACCTTTCTGCAGATATCCTACTTTTCATTATCAAAAAATGGTTTTGCAATTACTGATGGAGGAAGTGGTATTGCTGGTAATATCAGATTGATCATTACACGATGTTAGGTTTGCATCTTTCTTTGGTTGCAGGTGTCAAAACACTTATTCGAAAGAGATTTCTGGAAATCCTGTTATTGTTCCTCAACTATATAAAATTCATGGCATTCTGAATGGAATTGATCTAGATATAAGGGACCCATACAATGACAAATTCATTCCTGTAAGCTTTTTGTACTTTGTTCTTTCCTTTCTCCTGCTATTTTTTTCAGAAAATAAAACGATTCATTTAACTCAATTCAGGCTGCTGTGAGACTTCTCTCCCTTGACCATGAAAATTCAATGTGTAACATCATTCAGGAGGGAGGAACACCATATGTTGGTATAGCGTGTAGAATGGCTTAAATTGATTATTGCGCCTAACCCATGCCAATTTTGCTGGTCATCGTAAGCTTTACTTCTCTGCTTGGGACAAGATCCCTCAATTAAAAATTCTTCCAAGACAGAGATTTATTAAAGAATGCTTTTGTAATCTTATAAATGAAGAAATTGAAGATTCTATGTAATTGTGATCTTACGTAGCTGGAGTTGTCTCAATATATATATCAATACTTAAAAATGACTTTTAAGCTGGTTGAAACACTTATTAACTCCCCTGATTGCAAAGGAAGAACCTGCATCACTTTCGTGGTTTTTGTAATGTCATATGAAGTATCGGCACGTTTAAGAAATGTATATATGGATGAAGTTACATGACTTGAAAACGAGGGAAAGAAGAAATAAGGTAACATTGGCTACATGTATGTTTGCAGGTTAATTTAATTACAGCCAAGTAAGCTCTTTTTACACTAAGTGCATTGCACTGTTTGTTTTTTTCCTTGTGATGACAATTGTGGGGTGCAATCTAATCATATACCAAACTCATCAGGATATAGTCTTTAAAACGGTCCTGTATAGCCAAAAATCTGTTCAGTTGGCAATGCACAACTGTAGATGCATTAGAAACTGTTGTTCTTATTTGTCCATGTCATTGATGCAGACTGAAGATATTTGTTCCTCTGGCATTCCTGGCACGGACTATTTTGGTACCAGTAAATTGGACGAATAGCACTGTAGAGCTGGCCAAGCTTGAGTGTGTGACTTCTAGCAATAGTGACAAACTCTCAATTTCAAATGTTCCACTAGGATCAGTTACGTATGGAACTTTTGCTCATTTGGTCCAGCTTTCTTTTCCGTTTTTGGTAATCGCCAATGTGAGTCTGTGTTTCAGCGGTTGATGGGCTGCTAGTTGGTATTCAGTTTGGGGCGTGACTCCAATTGTAGTGGACCTGTTGCTTATTTTCACAAGGCTTGCTCTATAGGCTTTCAGCTTAATCTTTTGTATTCTTTTAGTTGTATTGAAACAATTGACCTGAGGATGAAAGGATAAAAAGAGTTTACCTGAAAAGTTGGAAAGGAATTATTCTGTGATTGGTGGGTTCACCAACTCTGTAATCTTGGATGTTTGGTGTTATCTTATGTACTGTAATCGAATGTGGTGGTCTTCAATCGAAGTACATTCATTATGATAGTCATGATATATCTGACTCCACTTGAACCCGACAACAATAATGACTTTTTTCCATGTTCGTTAGAAGCAGAGTGCAGCTAGTGGTCGTGCATATATATAAATGTTGCATTAATTAATTGGTACTTGATTTAGATGTTTCTCGTGAAGAGGAACTGTCGTTCTCTTTACCAGTGTTATGTAGGAGAGTTACTGCCATCTAAATCATTAGGGAAATAAAAGGGGGAGAACCAACTAACCTTCTAAAAACATGAGAAAGAAATGTCATTCTCATTTGCATTAGTAATATCACTTCAGTGCTTACTGGACTCTTGTTATATTTTGGTATCGGTTACTAGCTAACTATTCTTTTCATGCACCATGTGGCTGGTTGTGGGCTCATATTGTAATGGCTCATGTATTTACCTTTTGGACTTGCTTTGTGTTGCTTAAGCGGTATGAGACGGTTGCTTCAATGCGGCTGCAGTTTGTTGTATCAGAATGGGGACGCGCTGATCAACTTTAAGTAGGGTGGACTGCATGTGTTGTTTGGTGGAAATTAACCTAGACAGATGATCGTTTGTTAATGTTGATTTGGTTGAAATCTTTAATTTTGGAACTTGGAGGCTTTTTATTGTAAGGGTTTGTCTGTAATACCCTACAGTTTTCCGTGAACCCAAATCTTAGCCGGTGCTTGTGAGGTTTTCAAGGGGACGATTTCACGATGTGACCTGGTTTTCGCATCCCATGAGCGCTTTCAATGGGAGATCTAGAGCATGATGACAATGAAGTGCTTAGTGTGAGTATAGGCTATAGGTCTAGTGACAAATGCAATCCCCTTTTACGTTTTATATTGACGTTATCGGGTTTTATAGGCTCAGTTTTTCTTTCTCCCTTTTCTGTGTTTGTCGTCATTATTACTCTCTTCTTTATAGGTGTCGTTAGGAACATCATTTAATCTTGGCACGTGAAATTCTTATTTCATTTCAATTCTGTTTGCGAAATGGGGAATCACTTCCGCAGGTCAAGCCAATTAATTTGCGATGGGAAATGGTGGAATCAAATAGTTTTTGGATATGGATTGATTTAGCTTGCACAAACGTTGCCTCCTTAAGTACATGCTCAGATCGACAAATTTTCAGTTTATCTTTCACTTGTTCTCCTCATCTCCCGAATCCTTTTGGCCAAATCCTTGCACCAACCAAAGAAGCTTTAGTTGTAAAATTCACCCAAACGCGACATCTACTCTGTCATTTTCTACCAAATGAGCAATTTTGTGGAAAAGCTCTGGAGGAAAAAAAGATAAATGCTATCCCACATGTTATCTTCTCTATAAAATCGGACAATCGTGTCCGAGGCAGTACTTCTTTCTTGTAAAAGATGATCAATCCAATCTGAATCAATATGATCCTAAGAGATGATCGACTAGGTTCTTTCCCTATGCAAAATCTGGTCAGTGCTAGAACAACCCTATATGCTCATCCATGAGATCTATCCTAGAAGCGAGCCATACCAAATTAATTGGCGGGTATCAGTTTAGTAGAGATCAATCCAGATCAAGGGGAATTACTATTTAACATAATTGTTCTCAATCTTACTCATAGCAAGAATGCTATAAGTACTGAGAAACTTTGTTATATAATCTTGACTACAAGAACCTCTTCCGAATCGATGCCTTTGATATATCAAAGGGATTCTAGTCATGCGTATGATGTCATCATTTTGGAATAAACTCAAGGTAAATATTCCTAAAATTATATTACAAGACCAAAAAAAGGATGTCTCTGCGTAAAACATATGATGTAATAGTAGGAATACATTGCAAGTGATGTGACCAAAGACATTGCATAGTTAACTGGCGTGAGATCCATATGAATCATACATAGGTAACCATTTACCATGACAATCACTAGACGCTTGCAACAAATGCTATCAAACGCCGGACTAGTTCAGAAGCTATTCCTTCTCTCTAGTACATTACGTGGTTTAGTAGGAGGACCTCTTTCAATCCCTGCGTGAGAGAGCAAAGCCCACAAGTGAGTCACAAACTCACCTCCCCTGGTCAAATGCTCTGCATGTGCTTTCACATTGTCCGAAGGTGCCACATATAACACCATTTCTGCCCAAAAGTCAGCCAAAATCCTCCAAATCATGTCCTTGTGTTTTATATCATTAGTGAGCTGATTCCCGAGCCGAGCACCCTGGTTGATAACAGTTTCTCCACACGCAGAAGGACCACTATTGTTCTCCGTCATCTTCTTAACCCGGTCCTTCATTCTCTTGCACTTTTGAAAGAAGTCCTTGGCTTCGATGATCGCCTGATCAAACAAGTACTCTGTAATGTAAGCATGATCCGGCAATAGCGATGGAGCGAAAGAAACCAAGTAAGCTAGATACTTGGACAAGCTAGTTGCCACTAGAAAACTCCTCCTTGTTGAAGGTGAGTCTGATCTTTCCAACGGTAGTTGGCACTCACAAAAGCTAGTGGCAATGTGCCACACTATTATGACCTGAGTCTGTGTCTCAAGCCGACATGCCCACAATAGCTTCTTGGACTCATTGTTTACTCTTAGTGAGGCATGTCCATTCTCCAATTTAGTACTGTAATTCGACTTTAGAGCATGAAGCACTGCTTGCTTGACTTCTTCAGGCAATTTGATGGGCGCACTTTGTCTCTGGCCATCCCTAGTTTGATCGATGTAGACTGCCATTCCTTTGTTGTTCAATAACTTGCAAGGCTTATATGAGTATGACTCGAGCAATGAGTATTGATGAAGCTTTTGCTCCCAAGGCTTCATCAATTTGACCCGACAAATTGCTCCGATTATCCTCTCAATCCACACATTTTCTTGCCATGATTTCTTCTGCACATACTTACAGATCAATATCACTTTAGCCCATTCCGAGAAACCTACAAAGAACAATTGCATAAGCTCCACCATGATGAACGAGAGTATCATCATGCTGGTCACGACTACTTCAAACCCCGTGCCCAGTTGATTTTTATTGTCATTCTTGTAATTCTTCAACATTGATGTCGTAGACCAAATGCCCATAGTGACAAAAATAAACTCGAGCAATTTCAAGTAAAATCGGCCAGGTTGGAATATGATACTGTACTTGGTGTAGAAGAAATCGAAAAGAAATGCGAGCTCATTCTCAACGACTCGAAATGCTCGCTTGTAGCCATCTTCTTTCGAGAGCAATCCATGGTGAATCAAGTGCCATGTCTTCTTGTGAGCCTCTTGGGGCAATGTATAGCCAGCATATCTTAAACGGAGGAGCTTGAAGAGTGCAAAAGAGAGGCATACGTCCTTGAAGTTGTTGTGGGGGTCTCCTTCTGAGCTTAAGAGCCTCCCTTCACACTTCCACACCTGGGTGATGAGTTGAGCTTGGATATAAGTTTATTGCCTAGTTTATTGTCTAAATGCATGGTTATAAAATTGCCTTATATGAATTTAGTCTTCCTCCATTTAATGGTTTAAGCATTTTGGTCGGACATACTAACGTGGCATCAAGCACAGATCAAGAGTTCATATGCCAGCACTTTTTTTCTCGAAGTCGTTGCTCGTAGTGGGTTTAGAACAACCGACTTCCTTAAAACAAGAGCCATTTATATTTCACAAATAACTAAGCGGAGTCATACACCCATAAGAGGTTGAGCCAGGATTGCTAATTGTAATCCTGCTTTGCTTAAAGTTACGAGGTTGTAATGTGCCTCATTTGCATTTAGTTTCCCTCTACCTTATCACTTAAATTTTTCATTGAATTTTACTAACGTGCAAAATGAAATCAAATGACTTAAGTATGATAAACAATGCATGCTGAGATAAAGAATCCAAAAGTAATATGAGTCAAATGTAATCAGGATTGACAGGAGGAGATCTTCCACCTTCATTT
This sequence comes from Eucalyptus pumila, assembly GCA_016097595.1. Taxonomy (NCBI): domain Eukaryota; kingdom Viridiplantae; phylum Streptophyta; class Magnoliopsida; order Myrtales; family Myrtaceae; genus Eucalyptus; species Eucalyptus pumila. The sequence continues at coordinate 43,456,443 of CM027851.1, forward strand.
GTGTTCTTATTCAGTGCGTCAGTAAGCCCAACTGTGTGTCCAATTGAAGGGGGTTAGTTTTAAAATCTATCACTCAACACATCAATAATTGAGATTAAGTAAAATACTGTGGCAGGTAGAGGTTCATATTGTCATTTGGTGCCTCAGTAGCCCTAAAATACTGTGGCTAGTTTTAAAATTTATCACTCAATGCATCATGCGTGCTAGAAGACTATGTTGAGTCCAAAAAGTCATAAATCTATTTCTTTTTTACCAATCAAATCCTAAACCTTTCAAATATGTGAATTGAGTCATAAACATTTTCACATTTTGCCTATTGAGTCCATATGGAAACCGTTGACGTAGATGCCAACTGTCTTACATGAACAATTTTTATAATTTTTTTTTTTAAATTTCTGAATTTTTCTGTTTTTTCTTTCTTTGTTTTCCTTTTTATTCCTTCCAAGCCCGGTCGGTTGAACCTCACTGGACATAGGACAAGGATCGCTAGCCCTCACATGTTGTCAGTTGGGCCTGAACTATTGTTGGCCGGGCCTCGGCTGTGACCGGCAAGAATTGGTTGGCAACCCTTGCCGGACTTGATAGAAAGAAAAGGAAAAGAAATAGAAAAGGAAAAATAAAAAATTTAATAAAAAATTTAATAAAAAATTGTGCATGTTAGTGCTGACCATCAATACTATCAGCATCCACATTCAAAATTGGTTAAATGGATTCAAATGGCAAAACATAAAAAGATTTATGACCATCAATACTATCAGCATCCACATCCACGCTCGCCCATGGCTGGCGAGGCTCGACCTCACCAAATCCGGCGAGGTTGGCCTCGCCCTCGCCGGCGATCGCTTATGGCCGATCGCCGGACTTCGGCGACCGGCTGGAGGAAAAAATAAAAATAAAAATAAAAATAAAAATAATATTAAAAATATATTAAAAATATAATAAAAATATTTTTAAATTAAAAAAATAAAAAATATTATTAAAAGTTGTCCACGCGCCGATCATGACACATCAGCCGGCCGGCGTCCAGTCAGCAAAATCAGACTAAAATTGGCCAAAAAGGACTGAATTGACACAACTTAAAAATGTTTATGACTAAATTGGCACAAAGACAAAATGTTTAGGACTTTTTTGGCACTTTTCCCGGATCGGCACCGGCGCCACCGCCATGTTTAGGTTCGTTTCCATCAAATTCCTCATGTTAAGCTGGTTATTCGGCTTCTAATTGGAGAAAGAAATGATGGAATTTCTGACGGGAGAATTACCAAAAAAAGTCCTAAAACTATTACAATTGTGCCAATTCAGTCCTAATTTTTTTTTTTTGGCCAATTTAGTCCTAAATCTTTTACTTTTGTTCCAGTTTAGTCCATCCGGCCAAAGTTGGTCAGCTGATGCTGATGTGGCAGCCGGCCGGCGCCGACGTGATTTTTTTAATAATATTTTATTTTCAACATTTTTTATTAATTTTTTTTTTTTGCCTCCTCTTTCTTCCTCCTTCCTTGGGCTTTGGCGACCCGGCGGGGCTCACCCCCGTTGGATCTGGCAAGGAGGCCTCGCCAGACGCGACGGCGAGCCCCCCTCGTCGGATGGGCGAGGGCTCGCCTCGCCCAGCGACCGCGAGTCGAGCCCTCGCCGGATCCGGCGAGGGGGCTTCGCCGTCGCTGGAAGCGAGCTTGCCTTGCGGTCGCCAGGCGAGGTGAGCCCTCGCCAGATCCGGCGAGGAGGCCTCGCGAGACGCGACGGCGAGCCCCCTCGCCGGATCTGGCGAAGGCTCACCTCGCCCAGCGACCATGAGTCGAGCCCTCGCCAAATCCGGCTAGGGGGCCTCGCCGTCCTTGGGCACGAGCTCGCCTCGCGGTCCGGCGAGGCGAGCCCTCACCGGACATGACGGCGAGCCCCCCTCGTTGGATCTGGCGAGGGCTCGCCTCGCGCGGAGACCGCAAGGCAAGCTCGCGCACAGTGACGGCGGGGTGAGGCAAGCCCTCCATAGACACGACGGCGAGCCCCCCTCGCCGTCGCATCTGGCAAGGCCTCCTCACCCCGTCGGATCGCCTTAGTCCGACAACCGGCCAGCCTGGCCGGTCACCGGAGCCCAAGGAAGGAGGAGGGAGGAGGGAAAAAAAAGAAAAAAAGAAAAAAATTAATAAAAAATTATTAAAAATAATAAAATATTATTAAAAGTAAAAGGTTTAGGACTAAATTGTCCAAAAAAGAAAGTTTATGACTGAATTGGCACAATTGCAATAGGTTTAGGACTTTTTTGGTAATTCTCCCAATTTCTGAGAGAGAGAGAGAGTCGCAAAGTTTTGGTTATGCTACAGTACTGAAAACACTTCATGGACGCATATCTATCACGAGAGAATGAGTGGCTTTCGGGAGATTTAAGGGAAAGGAGGTAAGGAAAAGAATGAAGGAGAAAGGAAGTTGACACAAGAGCTTTAGGAATGGGTTTGTCAAAAGAAAGGGAAGTCGACAATATCTTTGCCATGTGTTCTTTTTTCAACTTTTGGCAAGTACTAACAAAATTCCAAACAGTGGGCCCTCCCTATATATGTGTCAATCAATCAATCAATGGGTCTAGTACAATCTACTCGGCACTTGTGAAGTATGCGGTTGGTTTCACTGTCTAGGAAGTCACATGTGGTTATGAACTTGAGTGAAGCCGCCGGCATTTCAAGAAACCGGGCGGTTAGTATGTCCAACCAAAAAATAGAATAGAATTAGAGTTTTCCTACCTTTGGGAGATTGCACCCTTGAGCTACTGGAAGCCGGCGGTGCATCGGCAATTGGGTTATCAGGTTCAACGATGTGTTTGAATTCATTAACAAGATTCCGACTTGGGTAAATCAAAAAATCAAAATCAATCCATGGTCAAGCTTCAACTCATTTAAGGAATTAAAATGTTATGTGAAAAGTGTTTCCATAAAAATCTAACCCAGAAAAATCCAGACCACAATTCCCCGCAAAAAAAATTGAGAAAACGAAGATGCGACGTGAATTCAAGAAGCGTTACGCCTTCTAATGTGCCTCATCCTGTTTTTCACCGATCTCGACCTCCGCCATGGCGGCCGGCTGGAAGAGTGCGGAGAGGCCCAACATCGAGCTCCGCCAGCCCAGATTCGTGGACAAGCTCTGTCATGAAGCTGAACATCAGTCAACCCTCGCCAAGGGTCAACTGGTCTCGCCAGGAAAATCCAACCGGCCATGACGCACGCCCCCCACCCCAATCTGCCATCTCTCTCTCCCTCTCTTGGTTTGAGACTTTTTTTTTTTAAATTATTATTATTATTCCTTTTTTGCTTTTCCATTTTGTCTTCTTTCGTTTTAATCGTTGTCCGAATTTTGTTTGGGACAAAATTGCCCTGTTTTAGCCGCTGGAAAAATTAAGTATTCGTTAGCTAGCGAATTCAAATCCTTATTTAAAAATGACTCCGCCACTTCAGAATTTATTTAAAATATAAGATAAATTTTCAATTCTTTTTGAAAAAATGTTCTCACTTTATGCCCTTATTTATAATTTTTCCATATCAATTAGTGATAGATCCGTTAAACGGCTGGAACAACTCGGGTTCAGATTGGGTCATAAATGGTCTAACTCAAAGTGACATATTTAATCCGTTTATGAATCATTTATTGTAATGTAAAATTCTTGACTCATACCCGCTGCGTCCCATTACCAACGCAACTAACTCAATTTAGAAAACTTATTTCTTGTGATTTATTAAAAAATAAAACACTTTCATTCAAAAGAAATCTAGTGGACAATTTTATAATTTTTTTTAAATAAGCCTTCATTTGTTTCTTGGAAAATATTTTCCAATATATTGTTTTAGGAAAACTACAATATTTTTTTTTTTCATTTTTGCTTGAAATCTAAAAATAAATTAGAAAATATTTTCCACTGTTTGGTATAAAAATATAATTAATTTTCCTTCATGACTCTTTATAATATTTTTTTCGATGTGGGTCTAATGTGTTTTGGGTCGGTTCAGGTTAGGTCACACTGTGACCCTTTATGATTCGGATTGAGTCGGGTCACAACAAAACCCGACCCGACCCATTGATACCCCTAATTACTACAATGAAAACAGGATGTTGTTTAGTAGTAGGAGGATTACATTTAATGCTAGTGAGAGTAGCAAGTGATGCAATCAAATTCATTACATAATTAACTGGCATGAGATCCACACGAAACATACAAAAACAGCCATTTATTATTGCAATCACTGGAAACTTGCAACCGATGCTATCAAATACCAGATAAATTTAGAAGCGATCACTTCTCTATAGTGCATTAAGTGGCTTAGTAGAATGATCTCTCTTGATCCCCGAGTGAGAGAGCAAAGCCCACAAGTGAGTCACAAACTCGCCTCCTCTAGCCAAATGTGCTAGATGTGCTTTCGCATTGTCCGAAGGTGCCACATACAACACTAGTTCCACCCAAAAGTCAGCTAGAATTGTCCAAATCATTTCCTCATCTTTTATGTCATTTATTAGCTGATTCCCAAGCCAAGCACCCTGCTTGATAATAGTTGGTTTTTCATGCGTAATACTGCCATTGCCCTCTCTCTCCATATCCTTAATCCGGTCCTCCATTCTCTTACAATTCCCAAAGAATTTCCTAGCTTCAATGATCGCCTGATTGACTCATACTCCACAAATAAAGGGCGATCTGGCAGTAGCCATGGAGCAAAGGCAACCAAGTAAGCCAAATATTTGGATAAGCTAGTCGCCACTAAGAAATTCGTCCACCCGAGTGAGTTTGATCTTACTAGCCGTCGGTGTTCACAGAAGCTAGTGGCAATGTGCCACACCAGTATGACTTGAGTCTGTGTATCTAACTAACACGCCCATGATAACTTTGCGGACACATTGTTTTTTCTCAAAGAAGCCTATCCATTCTCCAATTTAGTATTGTAATTCGACTTCAGGGCATGAAACACCGCTTTCTTCACTTCTTCATGCAATTGGATCGGCTTGCTCTGTCTCTGGCCATCCCTAATTTAATTAATGTAGGCTGCCATAATCGTGTTGTTCAATAACCTGGAAGGTTTATAGAAGCATGAGTCGAGGAATGAGTACTGATGAAGCTTTCTCTCCCAAGGCTTCAGCAAATGGACCCCAAAAAAAAAGATAGACAAATTTAAAGAGAAAAGAAAATTAAAGCAAAAGTAGAATGGCGACACTTGTCGCCACCTCCGGCAGCGATCCCAACGGCCACATTGCAATCATCACTAGAGGCAAGCATTTTCAACGTCGATCGTGCTCTCTAGTGGTTGCTAGAGTGCATGTGGACCCAGAACTATGATATTTTTTCTTTTTCAAATATTTCGATTTTCAAATTTACTTATTCAGACCTGACCATAGATAGCTGTGTTGGTTAAGAATCTCTCCTTCATTACCGAGATTGAGAATTCAAAACCGGTAGTTGCTAGCATTGTAAGTGGAGGGTCATGGTGTTGAGGTCCTGTACTAGTCTCCCCGAGATATAAGGGCCCGGCCCTTCAATGCCGTCCGGGCACAGGAGGCCTATGATGGAGTCCTCGGTTACAAAATAAAATAAAATAATAATAAATAAAATAAAATAAAATAAAATCTACTTATTCAGGTTGCTTTATAATGTGGTGGTTCGAGTAGGTAATATTATAAAATGAAGTTTAAATGCATTATATGGTAAGCATGATTCAAGTTGAATATGGAAATAGATGCAAATATGTTTTATTGTAAAAATGAACAAACCCATTTACGAGCGACTCATATCCCACCAAGCCTAAACAATCCATCTGTTGCCTCCAGGCTCTAGCTACCACGCATCAACGGTCTCTCTAATCACTCATTTATATATCTAACACTAAAAGTCGAACCACACCAAAATATTCCAAATCGTGATCCATCTTTCTCTCCTCTCCCCCATCGACTCCCTTTCACACCGCCAACCATTCATCGCCACCGCCACCGCCACCATTACTTGCACAGCAGCTGGGCTCCTCCGTGATCCTCAGCCCCAAAACCACCACCGTCAACATGTCTGTATAGTCCACCGCGGTGGCCTTTCATTGGACGTCAATGAAGTTCACGGTCAAGGTCGTCGCTCAATTCAACGGTTGGAATCCTCGAGTGGGACAATCGGACGGCAACAAGCGAGTGGGCCCCTCCACTCAGAACAAACAGCAACAACATCAAAAAGAAAAAAGCCAAAATCTATACGAAGCCGCGTGGAAATTTCCTCCGCAATCCCCCCGCCCCAACCCCACACGTACACGTGTCCCCATATCTACCTTTCGCAGATTGATTTTTTCCCGTTGACCGAGTCAACCTCGCTACTGCTCTATAAGAAACAAGGCCCACCAGCCCCCGGCTTCTTCACCACCATCTCTTCTAAAGCCCTTCAATCTCAAAAAACTCTTTTGAGAAGAAGAGGAGGTTCGAACAAGACTGAGACTCCTCGATCTTGTTCTTCCCTCAGTGTTCTTCGGGTAACATCTCACGATCTTCTTAGGGTTCTTTAGGCCTTTGATAATTCATACTCATCACGATGTTCAAGTTTAGTTACTGTCATCTATCCATGCAGACACAGATCCACGTGAAGACCCTGACGGGCAAGACCGTCATCATCGAAGTGGAGAGCTCGGAGACGGTCCGCAACGTGAAGGTCAAAATACAGGACCGAGAAGGTATTCCCATGGATCAGCAGAAGCTCTTCGCAGGCAAGGAGCTCAAGAACAACATCCGGACGCTCGCCGAGTATGACATTCACAGTGAGTCCGCGCTCTACCTCCATCTCTGTCGAAAGGCCAAGAGGAAAGGTATGTGGCATTTTCTTGCTTTGGCGCGGTGGCTTCTGAGGTGAATATTTCGTAGTCTATGTAATTGTGTGTTGATGAGTTATTATTGATGTGTTGAAGAGAATCAATTGATCTCACACATCATGAAATAAGCTTATCCTTAGAGTTTGCCAATTGAAGAGGACCTGAACGACCTTGCTATTCTGCACAGCAAACCAAATCTAAGACCAAATGTAAGGATTTTTTGACTTTATGAAGCAACATATTTGTCTTTTCCCATTTTGAGAGCTTTGTATGAGCCTAAACATGGCAGCCGTATGAATGAGTATGAAGAATCTTGAAGGGATTTAGTATACCGTACAAAATGATGTCATATTTCCTTTTTTATTTTTTGGGTCCTAAAGACAGTTTAATATGCGCGCAGGCTCAATTTGTCGGCTGAATCATCTGTGTCCAGAATCTACATGTTTAATTTGTATGACCATTTTCATTGCTAAATGAGCGAGGGCTTTCAGCTTTAACGTGAATTGTGATAATGCGGGCGTGACAGATTAAACACGAATTGGTGGAGGCTGTTTTTTCATTAGTTCATCGGATAAATAAAGGAACTTCTGCAGTTGAACTTTTGTCATAGGCCAGTCGAGTAGGAGAGAATATTAGTAGACATAGCGTTGCCCTTTTGTATTCTTTTCATGGTGCAATTAAATGACTCCAACTGCATATTAATTATTCTTTAGTTTGTTTCTTGCTAGATGTATCTGCAGATGAGGATGATACGGATATGCAATCCAAAATCTGATGAAAGATCGATACTCTCAAACCCTACCAGACAATCAACCATGTTAGTGCTCTTTAGTACTGATATTATAACTCAAACCTGCGCTAGATTGGATGCAAGATCTCACTATACACACGTGCTTCAAGACTTTCATTTTGGCAGGCCTCACATGGCTTGAGTTACAGAGTTCCGTTGAACCATGACACTTTCGAAGGGGAAGGCCATTCATGTTCCTGATGCTTAAATTGGCATGGGGGGCTTTTGTTTACTTCACACGGAAGATAAGAAATATGAAACTCCTCAACGAAAATCATTTGATGTGGTGGAAATCAACATGAAGAATGGTTTTTCCAAGAGATGATTCTTGAAAGATGAATGGATTTTGCAAGAGAGAATGCTTGCCACCACATGGTCGACCGGCACCCATACAGCCACCCTGAAAGATGTCGACAAACACAGGCGATGATTTCTGATTTGCACTGTGGAAGAGGTGGAAGTCAAATTTCTCTACAATAATTCGACTATATGGACAATCCAAGATAATAAATAAATAAATAAATAAATAAGAGAACTTTGAATTACATGGACAGGAGACGCTGGAGTCAGAATTTCAATTTCAGCTCTTGGGATCCATTGGGATGAACCTTTTGAAAGGAAATCTTGGGGGGCCATATCTTTTTAATTAGAAGTGGTGATGGGGTGGGTTGACAGGTCAGTTTGAAATTGGGCTATCTTGAATTTGAATATAGTTTTTGGCTTTGGGTGGTTCCGGGTCTTTCTTGAATGCACTGAGTGGAGTTCGGGTTGAACTCAATTAATCCTCGAGACATCTTCAGCTTCACCTTCTTCGGATGTATAGAGGTTAGGTTCTACTTGGATAGTACCAACTTAATTCTGGATAGTTTGGGTTTCGTTTTTCATCTATTGCTAGTTTCACGGTCGGATTCCAGTGTCTATAGCTTCATTTCGGAAGAAGGGGCCTGTAATGACATCATCTCCTGCCCTCTTTATATTGACCGCTGGATATGCGCCACATCACAACTTCTATAGCATCAACAACCACCAAAAGCCCTAGTATCCTTTTCTCTCTCTCTCCTTTAAGTTCATCTGAGTACGGAAAATCTGACATGGACTATTTTTGAAAAGTTATGATACTTAAATAATTGATTGAAAAGTTATATGATACTCAAATGTTCAGAGAAAAAATTATAGCATACTTTAATTGATTAACTTGTTCAGAGGCTCCACGGATCAGAATTTCATCAATCAGAATCGGCACCTCTGAATTTCTCTTTTGCCAAATCAAAATGCCTAAACACAAGATTAAACACTAACAAAAATCTAATTTAACAGTTTTTCTGGCCGTTTTGACAGAAAGGTTAACATTCGACGATTTTAATGAAAAATTGAAACCCAAAGGCCTAATTCTACATGCGTACGCTGAGCTAACGTGTATATGCAATCAACATACTAAAAAGACCAATATGATTTTTCGGTCAAGAAGTGAGTGTCGTGATGATCTCAAATTTTCTAGCTTTAACTATTGGGAAAATTTAGGTGTTCATAGTATTCAGCAATCACTTTGGAATAACCTGTAGGTGAATCCATCCCTGGGACAATTATTACTAAACCAAGAACAGGATGTCTTTGACAAGTACATGTGATGCAGCTATTCAGTAGCAATAGGATTATATTTAATGCACAGTGAGAGTTGCAAGTGATGCAAACAAACACATTGCACTGTTATTTAGTGTGAGATCCACATGAATAATATAATACATAAGCAACCATTTATTATCTCAATCACCGATAGCTTGCAAACGATGCTGTCAACAAGTGGAATGATCTCTCTTGATGTCCGCATGAGAGAGCAAAACCCACAAGTGAGTTACAAACTCGCCTCCTCTAGTCAAATGCTCCGCATGTGCTTGTGCGTCGTCCGAAGGCGCCACATACAACATCAGTTCCACCCAGAAGTCGGCCAGAATCTTCCAAATCGATTTCTCGTATGTATTATCTATGAGCTGTTTCCTAAGCTTAACACCCCGACCGATGACAGTCTTTTCCTCCGCTAACCAGCTATTGCCCTCTATCTTAGTAACCAGTTTCTCCATTGTCTTGCATCCATTAAAAAAGTTTCTGGCTTCAATGATTGCCTGATCAAACACATACTCTGCCACGTAAGGGTGATCCGGCAATAGCCGAGGAGCGAAAGCAACCAAATAAGCCAGATACTTGGACAAGTTAGTCGCCACTAAGAAATTTGTCTGCTCGGGCGAGCCTAATCTTTCTGGCTTTTGATGCTCACAAAAGCTAGTGGCAATGTGCCACACCAGTATGACTTGAGTCTGTGTCTCGAGTTCACATGCCCACAACAGCTGCTCCACATCGTTCTCTTCCAGCGAGGCTCTTCCATTCTTCAATTTAGTATCCTTAATTGACTTCAGAGCATTGAGCACCGCTTTCTTCACTTCTTTATGCAATTTGATCGGGCTACTCTGTTTCTGGCCATACCTAGTTTGATCAATGTAAGCAGCCATAATCATGTTGTTCAAAAAGAAAGTAGGTTTATAGAAGTAAGACTCGAGGAATATGTACTGACGAAGCTTTCGCTCCCAAGGCTTGAGCAACCGGACCCCACATATCACTCTGATGATCCACTCAATCCACGCTTTATTTTGCCATGACTTATTCTTCACATACTCGCATATCCATATCACTTTAGTCCATTCCGAGAAAAACATGAAGAAGAACTGCATGAACTCCACGATGAAGAACGATATTATCATCATGCTGGTCATGAGTATATCAACACTCAATCCATTTGGCAAATTGGCGAGTCGACAGTTACTGTTAGGTCTCTTGTAATGCTTCAAGAGTGATGTCGTAGCCCAGATGCCCACGACGACATAAATTAATTCCCCCAATTTGTTCAACAACCAGCTAGACTGGAATAAGATACCGTACTTGGTGTAAAAAAAATCGTAAAGGAACATGAGCTCAACCTCGACGACTTGAAACGTTCGCTTGTAACCATCTTCTTGCAAGAGCAATCCATCACGAATCAACTTCCATGCATCCTCGTGCGCCTTTGGGGGCAACGAGTAGCCAGCATATCTCAAACGAAGGATCTTAAAGAGTGCAAAAGAGAGGCATGTGTCTTTCAGCATGTTTTTTTTTTGGGTAAAGGTGTCTTCCGGCATGTTGTGGGGTCCTCCTTCTGATCTTAGGAGATTACCTTCACAATTCCACACCTAAGAGTTGAGCTTGCATATAAGTTTACGACCAAGTTAACTATACATATACGTGGTTATAATGATCTATTATGTGTAGCCTTCTCCAACCTAATGGTTTAAACCAAGACATACAAATGTCTTACTACAGTACAGGTCAAGAGTTTAGATCCTGACACTTGCTTCTTAAACTTACCACTCATGATGAATTTACTGAAACTAGCTCACACAACATAAGAGCTGTGTCTATTTCACAAATAACCGAGTCCAATCATACACGTGTAAGAGGTCAGCTTATACGAAAGGGGGAGTAGTAATTGTAATTCCACGTGGCTTAAGTATGTGATCATAATGTGACGTATATGAATATAGCCTCCCTCTATTTAATAGCTTAAAATTTTGCATTAAACTTAGGACATACCAAATGAAATCATGTCACCTAAGTATAATGAATGAAGCATGCTATGATAAGGAAGCCAAAAATAATATGAGTCAAAAGTAATCGGAAGTTGACAGAAGAAGATTTTCTACCTTGTTCGTGTTTTTATTCAGCGCCTCAGTAATCCCAACCATAAATTCATGTGGGAGAGGTTACTTTTGACATATGTCACTCAGAGCATCAATAATTGAGTTAGTTGAGATACTTTGTGAGACCAAGGATTTTCATAGAGGTAAATGTCGTATCTTAATCTTTGCTTTGGTATCATCTCATTAATACCGCATAATGTCATCATGTTGTAATTTTCACAACCAATCGAGGTGAATTTTTTTTTTTTTTTTTGGCGAGAAGAATATCCTTACAAGATTGAAGTGAAGAAAAATCTAAAATATCAAATAATTGAGAATGTGTCTTTTCAATGGTGATCGTCTTGTGTCTACATCATTGACCATGTATAGCGTCACCTTTTCTCAACTAATCAAGATGATTTTGCACTTTTTTTTTAATTTTTATTTTTAGAGTAAGAAGAAAATCCTTATTAAGTCAAAGTTCGTAAAAATAAAAATACACAGACAATTGTAGATATACCTGGTCAATGGTGATCAAATTGTGTGTAAGCAATGGCACCCAGTAATGCGGTGCAAGGGCGACGTCAATCCCTACACACCTCTGGATAGCAAGAGCCCTGTCAATCACCGTACTCAAAGTAGTCCTCTCTTCCCCCCACACCACATACCTATACCCTCTCATGCAAACCGGATCAACTGCAGACAATGAATTGCCCCGACTTTCGGGCTCCCACCTCATATAATCAGCAAGCACTTTTGTCCTCCTCTGCAAAGAAGGCCGGCTCGCAGCCATCAAGGCCCGAGCCCTCTCGTCGGCCTTTAGTTGCAAGATGAGTGCAAGGAACACGGTGGCGGTAATCGCCGCCTTGGAGCTGCTGTGGAAGTACAGGACTATCAACACGATCACCCAAGTCAATTTGATCTGGATCTGCCAGTTGTACCTCCTCCACTGCTCGTTGTCCTCGAGACTGTATGCAGAGATAGAATCAGCGCTCCCAAGGACGAGCATCAGGAACATTGCCCAGATGGGGAATAATTCGTTGCGGAACGGAGCATCGTTCATGAGGCCTAGAGCATAGGTGATTACGTAGGTTGAGAGAGTGTAGACCAAGAAAATAACAAGCCGGAACACCCTGCTGTTGTAGAAACGTCGGCTTGAGCCGAAGGCAACGAGGAAAAGGAGCAGGAAGCCGGTGAAGATGACTAGGAGCTCGATCTGCAAGAGCATCCCCAAGGGAGTTTCTAGTGACTTCATATTGCCCAACGTGATATTGCAGTTTCTGATTGTCCCCAACGCCATTGTCGTCTTTAGTTTCGTTTCCATCAAATTCCTCATGTTTGGTACTGAATAATTCGCTGGTTATTCAGCTTCCAATTGGAGAAAGAAATTATAGAATTTTTTTGTGAGAGATACAGATAGTTTGGGGACTAAATCTTAGTTCTTATAGAGCAGGGATGCCAGGGACTAAAATGAGAATGTCAATTTTTTTTTCCTGTCACTAACACGGGGCATCTGAATTTGTCTCGAATGATCTTCACAATACAGGCGTTAAACTGCTCAATCCTTGTGCATCGAGTAAGGTTTGATGCTAGATGTCCCTCACAAGGTTACTACATTGGAAGATGCTACAACTTGACTATATAACGTCCGGCGTCTAAATGAAGTACTTTAAATAGCTAAGAGTAGAAGTGTTATCCCCGTTAAGACATGAAGAAATTATTGAACGGGTCGTGATTGTTGACGCCTAAAAATTCCATTTTAATTAGGTTTTATTTTAGTTTATTTTATTTTATTTTATTTTATCTTATCTTTCTTGGATAATAAACAAATAACAAAAAAAACAAGAAAAACATAATAGAAAAGAAGAGAAGCAGCCTCCTCATGGGCCCTCGGCCCATTTCCGCCTCGGCTCGACCCCTCCAGGTCGTCTCCTTCCTCGCGCCTCTGCAGAGCACGTGCAGGGCGCGCGACGAAGGGGAAGGGGATGGACGGACGGCGATGGGACGTGGAGCAGGGGGCAGCTGGCGTTGGATGGGACGCCGGTTCGGTCGGCGAAGGCCGTGGCGATCGGCGGTCGAACTCTGTCGACCGGCCGCCCCTCACCTATAAATACCTCCCCCCGACGACGACGACAGGGGGACAGAGGCCGAGAAGGATCAAAAGGCTGCAGATCCTCGAAACCTCCCACTGAGAGACTTCAGAAGGGGGGCCGAGGACGAGCACGCCGAGATCCAAGGTCGGCCGGAGAAGCGAGCACAGAGACGCGCGGAGGAAGGAGAAAGGGAGAGGGATCGAGGTCGCGACCCTTGGACACCCCACTGAGAGACTTCAGGGGGGCCGAGGGCTCGCGGCTTCGGATCTGGGCTTCGCCGGAGTAGAGGAAGAAGAAAGAGAGAGGCCACCGAAGCTCGGGGTCCCTGAGAGACTTCGAGGAGCTCGAGTGCAGGCCGGCCGAGGTAGGGTGAGCTCAGAGGGGTCCCCAAGAGACTTCGGGGAGCTCGAAGAGCGAGCCCGAGGGAGAGAGAGAGTAACCCGGTGCGGATCTGGCCAGATCTGATCGTCCAGGATCCACCGTTGCCGTCGTTGTCCGCCGCGGTCGTCGCTGTCAATCTATCCTTGCCCTTGTTGCCGTCGCTCGTCTCCGCCGTTGCCACCTTCGATCGATCTAGCATCGTCGCCGTCGCTGCCCTGTCATTGCCACCGTTCGCCACCTTGCCATAGGTAATAAAGGTCGTCGTCATCACCGCCGCCGTCACCGTCGCCATCACCCCTCCTCGTAGTCCAATCGTCGTCGCCGCCTTTGTCACTGCCATCGTCGCCATCGCCACCGCCGCAGTGCCTCAGCATTCCTCTCTCCGACGCCGCGAATCGAGAACCCTAGGTTCTCGATTTCTTGTGTCACGGCCTCAGGTCATCGGATCGGACCCGGGCCGCGAAGTGGGTAGGGTTTTGTGCGGCGGCTGCAGGTTGGGTCAAAAGCCGGGTCGAATCCAGGTAGGGTTTCGCCGGGGGAGCGAGTCGACGAGCCGGGTCGTAGAGCGGGTTGTCGGGCCGGGTCATCGGGTCGGGCCGGGCGTCTCCAAACGCCCGGCCACGGCGTCATTTTAATTAAAAAAAAAAAAAAAGATGAAAAATCCAAGTCGAGCCCGCAACGCGGGCCCGTCCGCGTTTGGGTCGCCGGCTCGGGTCGGACCCAACCCGCGGATCCGACCCGGGTCGGTTTTGTTTTATTATTTTAATATAAAATAGTATTATAATAAATAATAAATAAATAATTTAATTAAAAAAATCAAAATGTTTTAATTTCTAGAAAATCAAAAAATATTTAAAAAATGTTGAAAAATGTTTTATTTTCTAAAAAAATCGAGAAAAATCAAGAATAATTTATTTTCCGAAAATATATTTGAAAAATATTAAAAAATATTTTATATCAATACTTAAAAATGACTTTTAAGCTGGTTGAAACACTTGTTAACTCCCCTGATTGCAAAGGAAGAACCTGCATCACTTTCGTGGTTTTTGTTATGTCATATGAAGTATCGGCCCGTTTAAGAAATGTATATATGGATGAAGTTACATGACTTGAAAACAAGGGAAAGAAGGAATAAGGTAACATTGTCTACATGTATGTTTGCAGGTTAATTTAATTACAACCAAGTAAGCTCTTTTTACACTAAGTGCATTGCACTATTTGTTGTTTTCCTTGTGATGACAATTGTGGGGTGCAATCTAATCATATACCAAACTCATCAGGATATATTCTTTAAAACCATGCTGTATAGCCAAAAATCTATTCAATTGGCAATGCACAACTATAGATGCATTAGAAACTGTTGTTCTTTTTTGTCCATGTCATTGATGTAGACTGAAGATATTTGTTCCTCTGATATTCCTGGCACGGACTATTTTGGTACTAGTAAATTGGACGAATAGCACTATAGAGTTGGCCAAGCTCAAGTGCGTGACTTCTAGCAATACTGACAAACTCTCAATTTCAAATGTCCCCCTAGGATCAGTTACGTATGGAACTTTTGCTCATTTGGTCCAGCTTTCTTTTCCTTTTTTGGTAATCGCCAATGTGAGTCTATGTTTCAGCGGTTGATAGGCTGCTAGTCGGTATTCAATTTGGGGCGTGACTCCAATTGTAGTGGACCTGTTGCTTATTTTCACAAGGCTTGCTCTATAGGCTTTCGGTTTAGCCTTTTGTATTCTTTTAGTTGTATTGAAACAATTGACCTGAGGATGAAAGGATAAAAAGAGTTTACTTGAAAAGTTGGAAAGGAATTATTCTGTGATTGGTGGGTTCACCAACTTTGTAATCTTGGACGTTTGGTGTTATCTTATGTACTGTAATTGAATGTGGTGGTCTTCAATCGAAGTACATTCATTATGATAGTCATGATATATGACTCCACTTGAACCCGACAACAATAATGACTTTTTTCCATGTTTGTTAGAAGCAAAGTGCAGCTAGCGGTCGTGCATATAGATAAATGTTGGATTAATTAATTGGTACTTGATTTAGATTTTTCTCATGAAGAGGAACTGTCGTTCTCTTTACCAGTGTTATGTAGGAGAGTTACTGCCATCTAAATCACTAGGGAAATAAAAGGGGGAGAACCAACTAACCTTCTAAAAACATGAGAAAGAAATGTCATTCTCATTTGCATTAGTAATATCACTTCAATGCTTACTGAACTCTTGTTATATTTTGGTATCGGTTACTAGCTAACTATTCTTTTCATGCACCATGTGGCAGGTTTTGGGCTCATATTGTAATGGCTCATGTATTTACCTTTTGGACATGCTTTGTGTTGCTTAAGGGGTATGAGACTGTTGCTTCAATGCGGCTGCAGTTTGTTGTATTAGAACGGGGAAGCACTGATCAACTTTCAGTATGGTGGATTGCATGTGTCGTTTAGTGGAAATTAAGCTAAACAGATGATCGTTTGTTAATGTTGATTTGGTTGAAATCTTTAATTTTGGAACTTGGAGGCTATTTATTGCAAGGGTTTGTCTGTAATATCCTATAGTTTTCTGTGGACCCAAATCTTAGCCGGTGCTTGTGAGAAATGTTCCCCCAGATCCAGATGAGTCTGATAATGAGCTTGTGGAGCACTTTTTCTTGGTTAATCATCCGGATCATTATTAGACCCATTAGGTTGGCTTGATGAAACTGAAGGTCTTTCTATCATAAAATCTGGTAGATATTTTATATGGGAATGGCCACGCTGTGGCTTCATGTTTCTTGTCAAGATTTAAATCACACCGTCGAAACCCATTTGCTCACCATGCTGCCTTTTAGGATCTATGATAGCTTCTATCTGTGCAACCATTCCCTTATGGTATATTAGAATCTTGTTCTGTGCTTTATACACAATTGATTGCTGCAAAAGCTTTCCCTTTGACACCAAAGACTGGCATGGTATACGAGCAAGATTACATTTCTTTCTCCCCTTCCTTGTCAATCCACTAGGCAGAGGTACTGACTGGCGCTGTTGGACAGTTCCTAGATGGCATCTGGCCTGTTATTTGTCATTTTTTCTGTTATCACTAATATATGGCCAGTCCTTCTGGAAAGAGATAACTTAGATAGGGAGACAAGCCCGAAAGAGGTTTCTAGGTTGTATAGTTATACTGCATGGCTGTTTCTCCTTGGATCTTTAATCATTTGGATAATGTTGTTAGGCTCGTGATGCTGACGATTAGGGAAAAGCGAAAGCAAAAGCAAAAGAAAGATGAAATTTTTTTCTCGTGATGTTTGGTTTGACCCTCGTTTTCAGGAGGCGATGAGGAAGGACCCTCTATAACGTGGAAGGGAACTGAACTCGAACCTGAACTTGAACGTGAACATGAAGAGCTTCTTTCAAAATGCATATCTACACTTAGTATTGAAAAGTGCCGATGATGACGATGAAGACAAAAAAGACGATGATGTTGGTAAAGACTCCCGGCCTTGAGTTTCTAGCAGGGGATTTGTTTTTAGCTGTAATTAATACTCGTGTAGAAGGAGGGCGGGTCGTTGAGCGGCATTATCTGTAGAACATTGAAGTAGTTGGCAAGATGTTCTTAAGTTTCAGTACCTTGAAAATAAGGTGCATTTGAGGCAATTTTACATCACTTTGATGTTTTCTTAAGATGGTTGAATGCCGTGGAAATTTTTCTGTGGAAGGGATTTACAAGTCATGAGAGAGGTAAGTTTAGTTTATTTGGTAGCTTAACAAGACCCGGGTGCTTCGATAATTAATGAATGAGAGAGAGTTGAGATCATTGTAGTATCACACGGGATTACTATACACCGAAAAGTTCAAAAAAACCAATCGTTAGTTAATGGATTCCAAGTTACATGATGGACGGCAACTAACGGATTCTAAATTAGTCAATGAACGGTAATGGTTTGATAGGAAAGGCGACAAGTTGTGGAATTTCTGTGGCCATGTCAAGCATGTTTGGGCTAGGGATTGGGAATTGGCAGGGGGCTCGTCGAGGTGTTGCTTTCCCCATTTACCTCTTCTCTCTTGGGCCGGTAAGCTCAGAAAAAAAGGACATTCTTCACCCATGCTATAGAAAAAACTTCAGCCGAAGAAGCCCCGTATCGAGTAGTCGAAATGAAGGCATTAG
This sequence comes from Eucalyptus pumila, assembly GCA_016097595.1. NCBI lineage: Eukaryota > Viridiplantae > Streptophyta > Magnoliopsida > Myrtales > Myrtaceae > Eucalyptus > Eucalyptus pumila. Next base: position 43,474,365 of record CM027851.1, read on the forward strand.
AATATTTTGGTTTATTTGTAATGACTAACTTGAAGTCAAGCATATGTGGTTAACGTTATAAGTGTGCAGTTCGGGAGATTGGACTTTCAATGCAATGGGCCTCTTAGTTTAGTCGGCTTGGCCTAACCTCCCCTCCTCCCTCCCTTCCTCCCTCTTTGTCGGCCAAACCCTCCCATTTGCTCTTAGGGTTTTTATTGTAGCACTCATTCCGCTCCAATCACCTCCCTACCGTACACTGCCTACCCGACCCTCCGACTTGCTCAGATTCCACTTCCATCAACTCCCTGCTAACCAGACCTCCCGATCCTCCCATAGCTTCCACTCAGATCACGATTAGCGTTCGAAGGTAGTGAAAGTGAAGGATGCTAAGGTGGTTCTTAGTTTTGTGAAGTCTTACTATGCTTAAATAAGTTTCTCTCCATTTCCTTTGTCATTTGTACCATCCATTTTTCTCTCGTTAGATGGCGTCATTACAGGTGCGTAATTTTAGGCTTTGCAAATGGGTGTTCTTATGTCCATGGAGAGTAATTAAAGCCTTGTGCCCGAGTTTCTTTAAAGTGCTAACTTGCTTGATTCCTTTTCACTTTGTCAGATCCCAAGGTTTAAATCGAAGATGATTGTTGTTTCTAATTTTGACCCAATAATTCAGTGAGGGCTATCTTGAGGCCGACATGATTGTTTCTGTTATGACTAATAAGGCCACTCCTTCTGGATTAGAGATCACTTATATAGGGAGACACGCCCAAAAGAGGTTTCTAGGTTTGTATAGTTGCACTGCATGACTGTTTCTCTTTGGATCTTTGATTATTTGGATAATGTTGCTATGCTTGTGATGCTGATAATTAGGGAAAAGCAAAAGTGAAAACAAAAGAAAGATGAAATTTTTTTCTTGTGATGTTTGGTTTGGCCATCGTTTTCAGGAAACAATGAGGAAGGACCCTCCAGAACATGCAAGGGAACCGAACTCAAACCCGAACCTGAACATGAACGTGAAGAGCTTCCTTGAAAATGCGTATCTACACCCAGTGTTGAAAAGTGTCAACGATGACGATGAAGACAATGATGTTGGTGAAGACTCCCAGCCTTGAGTTTTCGGCAGGGGACTGGCATTTCAGCTGTAAATTATGCCCTTAGGACAGAAGGGATTCCCGTGACTTAGATGAGCTTATGAACAACGTGTGCAGGATGAGTATTTTGTTTGTGTAGAGGGTGGGCAGGTCGTTGAATGGATTTTTACTGTAACACTCATTTCACTCTAATTACCTCCCTGTCGTGCGTTGCCTACCAGACCCTCCGACTCACTCAGATTCCACTCCCATCAACTCCCTGCCAACCAGACCTCCCAATCCTCCCACCCGAGGTTTTGCTGTAGCTTCCACTCGGATCACGGTTAGCGTTCGAAGGTAGTGAAACTGAAGGATGCTGATATGGTTCTTGATTTTGTGAAGTCTTCCTATGCTTATTTAGGCAAAATAAGTTTCTCTTCATTTCCTTTGTCATTTGTACCGTTCATTTTTCTCTTGTTTAGATGGCGCCATTACAGGTGTGTAATTTTAGGCTTTGCAGATGGGTGTTCTTAAGTCCATGGAGAATAATTGAAACCTTGTGCCCGAGTTTCTTTAATGTGCTAACTTCCTTGATTGCTTTTCACTTTGCCGGATCCCGAGGTCTAAATTGAAGATGATTGTTGGTTCTAATTTTGACCCAATCATTTAGTGAGGGCATTTGCATGGAACATCCTATCTTGAGCCCAATAGGATTGTTTCCGTTATCACTAATATGGCCACTCCTTCTGGATTAGGGAGACACGCCCGAAGGAGGTTTCTAGGCTTGTATAGTTGCACTGCAAGGCTGTTTCTCTTTGGATCTTTGATCATTTGGATAATGTTGTTAGGCTTGTGATGCTGATAATTAGGGAAAAGTCAAAGCGAAAACAAAAGAAACATGAATGTTTTTTCTCGTGATGTTTGGTTTGGCCATCGTTTTTAGGAGACGATGAGGAAGGACCCTTCAGAACGTGCAAGGAACGCGCAAGGGAAACAAACCCAAACTTGAACCTGGACATAAACGTGAAGAGCTTCCTTGGAAAAAGTGTATCTACACCAAGTCTTGAAAAGTGCCAACGACGAAGACAACGGTGTTCGTGAAGACTCCCTGCCTTGAGTTTCCAGCAAAGGACTTGTATTTTAGCTGTAAATTATGCCCTTAGGAGAGAAGGGTTTCCCGTGACTTAGATGAGCTTATGAGCAACGCGTGCAGGATGAATATTTTGTTTGTGTAGAGGGTGGGCGGGTCGTTGAATGGGTTTTTACTGTAGCACTCATTCCGCTATGATCACCTCCCTGCCCTGCGCTGCCTACCCGACCCTCCGACTCACTCAGATTCCACTCCCATCAACTCCCTACCGACCAGACTCCCGATCCTCCCACCCGAGGTTTTGTTGTAGCTTCCACTCTGATCACGGTTAGCATTCGAAGGTAGTGAAAGTGAAGGATGCTGATATGGTTATTGATTTTGTGAAGTCTTGCTATGCTTATTTAGGCGAAATAAGTTTCTCTCCATTTCCTTTGTCATTTGTACCGTCCATTTTTCTTTTGTTTAGATGGCACCATTATAGGTGTGTAATTTTAGGCTTTGTAGATGAGTGTTCTTATGTCCATGGAGAGTAATTGAACCCTTGTGCCCGAGTTTCTTTAATGTGCTAACTTGCTTGATTGCTTTTCACTTTGCTGGATCCCGAGGTCTAAATTGAAGATGATTGTTGCTTCTAATTTTGACCTAATCATTTAGTGAGGGCATTTGTATGGAACATCCCATCTTGAGCCTGATAGAATTGTTTCTGTTATCACTAATATGGCCACTCCTTCTAGATAAGGGAGACACGCACGAATGAGGTTTCTAGGATTGTATAATTGCACTGCATGGCTATTTCTCTTTGGATTTTTGATCATTTGGATAATGTTGTTAAGCTTGTGATGCTGATAATTAGGGAAAAGCGAAAGCGAAAGCGAAAACAAAAGAATGATGAAAGTTCATTCTTGTGATGTTTGGTTTGGCCATCATTTTCAGGAGACAATGAGGAAGGACCCTCCAGGACGTGCAAGGAACGTGCAAGGGACACGAACCCGAACTTGAACCTGGACGTAAACGTGAAGAGCTTCCTTGAAAATGTGTATCTACACCAAGTCTTGAAAAGTGCCGACGACGAAGACAACGGTGTTCGTGAAGACTCCCTGCCTTGAGTTTCCAGCAAAGGACTTGTATTTTAGTTGTAAATTATGCCCATAGGAGAGAAGGGTTTCCCGTGACTTAGATGAGCTTATGAGCAACGCGTGCAGGATGAATATTTTGTTTGTGTAGAGGGTGGGCGGGTCGTTGAACGGGTTTTTACTGTAGCACTCATTCCACTATGATCACCTCCCTACTGTGCGCTGCCTACCCGACCCTCCGACTCACTCAGATTCCACCCCCATCAACTCCCTGCCAACCAGACTCCTGATCCTCCCACCCGAGGTTTTGCTGTAGCTTCCACTCTGATCACGGTTAGCGTTCGAAGGTAGTGAAAGTGAAGGATGATGATATGGTTATTGATTTTGTGAAGTCTTCCTATGCTTATTTAGGCAAAATAAGTTTATCTCCATTTCCTTTGTCATTTGTACCATCCATTTTTCTCTTGTTTAGATGGCATCATTATAGGTGTGTAATTTTAGGCTTTGCAGATGAGTGTTCTTATGTCCATGGAGAGTAATTGAACCCTTGTGCCCGAGTTTCTTTAATGTGCTAACTTGCTTGATTGCTTTTCACTTTGCTGGATCCCGAGGTCTAAATTGAATATGATTGTTGCTTCTAATTTTGACCTAATCATTTAGTGAGGGCATTTGTATGGAACATCCCATCTTGAGCCTGATAGAATTGTTTCTGTTATCACTAATATGGCCACTCCTTCTAGATAAGGGAGACACGCACGAATGAGCTTTCTAGGTTTGTATAATTGCACTGCATGGCTATTTCTCTTTGGATTTTTTATCATTTGGATAATGTTGTTAAGCTTGTGATGCTGATAATTAGGGAAAAGCGAAAGCGAAAGCGAAAACAAAAGAATGATGAAAGTTCATTCTCGTGATGTTTGGTTTGGCCATCGTTTTCAGGAGACATTGAGGAAGGACCCTCCCGGACGTGCAAGGAACGTGCAAAGGACACGAACCCGAACTTGAACCTGGACGTAAACGTGAAGAGCTTCCTTGAAAATGTGTATCTACACCAAGTCTTGAAAAGTGCCGACGACGAAGACAACGGTGTTCGTGAAGACTCCCGCCTTGAGTTTCCAGCAAAGGACTTGTATTTTAGCTGTAAATTATGCCCTTAGGAGAGAAGGGTTTCCCGTGACTTAGATGAGCTTATGAGCAACGCGTGCGGGATGAATATTTTGTTTGTGTAGAGGGTGGGCGGGTCGTTGAACGGGTTTTTTTGTAGCACTCATTCCACTATGATCACCTCCCCGCCGTGCGTTGCCTACCCGACCCTCCAACTCACTCGATTCCACCCCATCAACTCCCCGCGACCTGACTCCGGATCCTCCCACCCGAGGTTTTGCTGTAGCTTCCACTCTGATCACGGTTAGCGTTCGAAGGTAGTGAAAGTGAAGGATGCTGATATGGTTATTGATTTTGTGAAGTCTTTACTATGCTTATTTAGGCAAAATAAGTTTCTCTCCATTTCCTTTGTCATTTGTACCATCCATTTTTCTCTTGTTTAGATGGCATCATTACGGGTGTGTAATTTTAGGCTTTGCGAGATGAATGTTCTTATGTCCATGGAGAGTAATTGAACCCTTGTGCCCGAGTTTCTTTAATGTGCTAACTTGCTTGATTGCTTTTCACTTTGCTGGATCCCGAGGTCTAAATTGAAGATGATTGTTGCTTCTAATTTTGACCTAATCATTTAGTGAGGGCATTTGTATGGAACATCCCATCTTGAGCCTGATATAATTGTTTCTGTTATCACTAATATGGCCACTCCTTCTAGATAAGGGAGACACGCACGAATGAGCTTTCTAGGTTTGTATAATTGCACTGCATGGCTATTTCTCTTTGGATTTTTGATCATTTGGATAATGTTGTTAAGTTGTGATGCTGATAATTAGGGAAAAGCGAAAGCGAAAGCGAAAACAAAAGAATGATGAAAGTTCATTCTCGTGATGTTTGGTTTGGCCATCGTTTTCAGGAGACAATGAGGAAGGACCCTCCAGAACGTGCAAGGAACGTGCAAGGGACACGAACCCGAACTTGAACCTGGACGTAAACGTGAAGAGCTTCCTTGAAAATGTGTATCTACACCAAGTCTTGAAAAGTGCCGACGACGAAGACAACGGTGTTCGTGAAGACTCCCTGCCTTGAGTTTCCAGCAAAGGACTTGTATTTTAGCTGTAAATTATGCCCTTAGGAGAGAAGGGTTTCCCGTGACTTAGATGAGCTTATGAGCAACGCGTGCATGATGAATATTTTGTTTGTGTAGAGGGTGGGCGGGTCGTTGAACGAGTTTTTACTGTAGCACTCATTCCACTATGATCACCTCCCTGCCGTGCGCTGCCTACCCGACCCTCCAACTCACTCAGATTCCACCCCCATCAACTCCCTGCCGACCAGACTCCTGATCCTCCCACCCGAGGTTTTGCTGTAGCTTCCACTCTGATCACGGTTAGCGTTCGAAGGTAGTGAATGTGAAGGATGCTGATATGGTTATTGATTTTGTGAAGTCTTCCTATGCTTATTTAGGCAAAATAAGTTTCTCTCCATTTCCTTTGTCATTTTGTACCATCCATTTTTCTCTTGTTTAGATGGCATCATTACGGGTGTGTAATTTTAGGCTTTGCGAGATGAGTGTTCTTATGTCCATGGAGAGTAATTGAACCCTTGTGCCCGAGTTTTTTAATGTGCTAACTTGCTTGATTGCTTTTCACTTTCTTTGGATCTCGAGGTCTAAATTGAAGATGATTGTTGCTTCTAATTTTGACCTAATCATTTAGTGAGGGCATTTGTATGGAACATCCCATCTTGAGCCCGATAGAATTGTTTCGTTATCACTAATATGGCCACTCCTTCTAGATAAGGGAGACACGCACGAATGAGCTTTCTAGGTTTGTATAATTGCACTGCATGGCTATTTCTCTTTGGATTTTTGATCATTTGGATAATGTTGTTAAGCTTGTGATGCTGATAATTAGGGAAAAGCGAAAGCGAAAGCGAAAACAAAAGAATGATGAAAGTTCATTCTCGTGATGTTTGGTTTGGCCATCGTTTTCAGGAGACAATGAGGAAGGACCCTCCAGGACGTGCAAGGAACGTGCAAAGGACACGAACCCGAACTTGAACACGGGACGTAAACGTGAAGAGCTTCCTTGAAAATGTGTATCTACACCAAGTCTTGAAAAGTGCCGACGACGAAGACAACGGTGTTCGTGAAGACTCCCTGCCTTGAGTTTCCAGCAAAGGACTTGTATTTTAGCTGTAAATTATGCCCTTAGGAGAGAAGGGTTTCCGTGACTTAGATGAGCTTATGAGCAACGCGTGGGATGAATATTTTGTTTGTGTAGAGGGTGGGCGGGTCGTTGAACGGGTTTTTTTGTAGCACTCATTCCACTATGATCACCTCCGCCGTGCGCCGCCTACCCGACCCTCCAACTCACTCAGATTCCACCCCCATCAACTCCCTGCTGACAAGACTCCGGATCCTCCCACCCGAGGTTTTGCTGTAGCTTCCACTCTGATCACGGTTAGCGTTCGAAGGTAGTGAAAGTGAAGGATGCTGATATGGTTATTGATTTTGTGAAGTCTTTACTATGCTTATTTAGGCAAAATAAGTTTCTCTCCATTTCCTTTGTCATTTGTACCATCCATTTTTCTCTTGTTTAGATGGCATCATTACAGGTGTGTAATTTTAGGCTTTGCAGATGAATGTTCTTATGTCCATGGAGAGTAATTGAACCCTTGTGCCCGAGTTTCTTTAATGTGCTAACTTGCTTGATTGCTTTTCACTTTGCTGGATCCCGAGGTCTAAATTGAAGATGATTGTTGCTTCTAATTTTGACCTAATCATTTAGTGAGGGCATTTGTATGGAACATCCCATCTTGAGCCTGATATAATTGTTTCGTTATCACTAATATGGCCACTCCTTCTAGATAAGGGAGACACGCACGAATGAGCTTTCTAGGTTTGTATAATTGCACTGCATGGCTATTTCTCTTTGGATTTTTGATCATTTGGATAATGTTGTTAAGCTTGTGATGCTGATAATTAGGGAAAAGCAAAAGCGAAAGCGAAAACAAAAGAATGATGAAAGTTCATTCTCGTGATGTTTGGTTTGGCCATCGTTTTCAGGAGACAATGAGGAAGGACCCTCCAGAACGTGCAAGGAACGTGCAAGGGACACGAACCCGAACTTGAACCTGGATGTAAACGTGAAGAGCTTCCTTGAAAATGTGTATCTACACCAAGTCTTGAAAAGTGCCGACGACGAAGACAACGGTGTTCGTGAAGACTCCCTGCCTTGAGTTTCCAGCAAAGGACTTGTATTTTAGCTGTAAATTATGCCCTTAGGAGAGAAGGGTTTCCGTGACTTAGATGAGCTTATGAGCAACGCGTGCATGATGAATATTTTGTTTGTGTAGAGGGTGGGCGGGTCGTTGAACGAGTTTTTTTACTGTAGCACTCATTCCACTATGATCACCTCCCGCCGTGCGCGCCTACCCGACCCTCCAACTCACTCAGATTCCACCCCCATCAACTCCCTGCCGACCAGACTCCTGATCCTCCCACCCGAGGTTTTGCTGTAGCTTCCACTCTGATCACGGTTAGCGTTCGAAGGTAGTGAAAGTGAAGGATGCTGATATGGTTATTGATTTTGTGAAGTCTTCCTATGCTTATTTAGGCAAAATAAGTTTCTCTCCATTTCCTTTGTCATTTTGTACCATCCATTTTTCTCTTGTTTAGATGGCATCATTACAGGTGTGTAATTTTAGGCTTTGCAGATGAGTGTTCTTATGTCCATGGAGAGTAATTGAACCCTTGTGCCCGAGTTTCTTTAATGTGCTAACTTGCTTGATTGCTTTTCACTTTCTTTGGATCCCGAGGTCTAAATTGAAGATGATTGTTGCTTCTAATTTTGACCTAATCATTTAGTGAGGGCATTTGTATGGAACATCCCATCTTGAGCCTGATAGAATTGTTTCTGTTATCACTAATATGGCCACTCCTTCTAGATAAGGTAGACACGCACGAATGAGCTTTCTAGGTTTGTATAATTGCACTGCATGGCTATTTCCCATTGGATTTTTGATCATTTGGATAATGTTGTTAAGCTTGTGATGCTGATAATTAGGGAAAAGCGAAAGCGAAAGCAAAAACAAAAGAATGATGAAAGTTCATTCTCGTGATGTTTGGTTTGGCCATCGTTTTCAGGAGACAATGAAGAAGGACCCTCTAGAACGTGCAAGTATCGTGCAAGGGACACGAACCCGAACTTGAACCTGGATGTAAACGTGAAGAGCTTCCTTGAAAATGTGTATCTACACCAAGTCTTGAAAAGTGCCGACGACGAAGACAACGGTGTTCGTGAAGACTCCCTGCCTTGAGTTTCCAGCAAAGGACTTGTATTTTAGCTGTAAATTATGCCCTTAGGAGAGAAGAGTTTCCCGTGACTTAGATGAGCTTATGAGCAACGCGTGCAGGATGAATATTTTGTTTGTGTAGAGGGTAGGCGGGTCGTTGAATGGGTTTTTACTGTAGCACTCATTCCGCTATGATCACCTCCCTACCGTGCGCTGCCTACCCGACCCTCCGACTCTCTCAGATTCCACTCCCATCAACTCCCTGCCGACCAGACTCCCGATCCTCCCACCCGAGGTTTTGCTGTAGCTTCCACACTAATCGCGGTTAGCATTCGAAGGTAGTGAAAGTGAAGGATGCTGATATGGTTCTTGATTTTGTGAAGTCTTGCTATGCTTACTTAGGCGAAATAAGTTTCTCTCCATTTCCTTTGTCATTTGTACCGTCCATTTTTCTTTTGTTTAGATGGCACCATTATAGGTGTGTAATTTTAGGCTTTGTAGATGGGTGTTCTTATGTCCATGGAGAGTAATTGAACCCTTGTGCTCGAGTTTCTTTAATGTGCTAACTTGCTTGATTGCTTTTCACTTTGCTAGATCCCGAGGTCTAAATTGAAGATGATTGTTGCTTCTAATTTTGACCTAATCATTTAGTGAGGGCATTTGTATGGAACATCCCATCTTGAGCCTGATAGAATTGTTTCTGTTATCACTAATATGGCCACTCCTTCTAGATAAGGGAGACACGCACGAATGAGGTTTCTAGGTTTGTATAATTGCACTTTGCATGGCTATTTCTCTTTGGATTTTTTATCATTTGGATAATGTTGTTAAGCTTGTGATGCTGATAATTAGGGAAAAGCGAAAGCGAAAGCGAAAACAAAAGAATGATGAAAGTTCATTCTCGTGATGTTTGGTTTGGCCATCGTTTTCAGGAGACAATGAGGAAGGACCCTCCAGGACGTGCAAGGAACATGCAAGGGACACGAACTCGAACTTGAACCTGGACGTAAACGTGAAGAGCTTCCTTGAAAATGTGTATCTACACCAAGTCTTGAAAAGTGCCGACGACGAAGACAACGGTGTTCGTGAAGACTCCCGCCTTGAGTTTCCAGCAAAGGACTTGTATTTTAGCTGTAAATTATGCCCTTAGGAGAGAAGGGTTTCCGTGACTTAGATGAGCTTATGAGCAACGCGTGCAGGATGAATATTTTGTTTGTGTAGAGGGTGGGCGGGTCGTTGAACGGGTTTTTACTGTAGCACTCATTCCACTATGATCACCTCCCTACCGTGCGCTGCCTACTCGACCCTCCGACTCTCTCAGATTCCACTCCCATCAACTCCCTGCCGACCAGACTCCCGATCCTCCCACCCGAGGTTTTGCTGTAGCTTCCACTCTAATCACGGTTAACATTCGAAGGTAGTGAAAGTGAAGGATGCTGATATGGTTCTTGATTTTGTGAAGTCTTGCTATGCTTATTTAGGCGAAATAAGTTTCTCTCCATTTCCTTTGTCATTTGTACCGTCCATTTTTCTTTTGTTTAGATGGCACCATTATAGGTCTGTAATTTTAGGCTTTATAGATGGGTGTTCTTATGTCCATGGAGAGTAATTGAACCCTTGTGCCCGAGTTTCTTTAATGTGCTAACTTGCTTTATTGCTTTTCACTTTGCTAGATCCCGAGGTCTAAATTGAAGATGATTGTTGCTTCTAATTTTGACCTAATCATTTAGTGAGGGCATTTGCATGGAACATCCCATCTTGAGCCTGATAGAATTGTTTCTGTTATCACTAATATGGCCACTCCTTCTAGATAAGGGAGACATGCACGAATGAGCTTTCTAGGTTTGTATAATTGCACTGCATGGCTATTTCTCTTTGGATTTTTTATCATTTGGATAATGTTGTTAAGCTTGTGATGCTGATAATTAGGGAATAGCGAAAGCGAAAGCGAAAACAAAAGAATGATGAAAGTTCATTCTCGTGATGTTTGGTTTGGCCATCGTTTTCAGGAGACAATGAGGAAGGACCCTCCGGGACATGCAAGGAACGTGCAAAGGACACGAACCCGAACTTGAACCACGGACGTAAACGTGAAGAGCTTCCTTGAAAATGTGTATCTACACCAAGTCTTGAAAAGTGCCGACGACGAAGACAACGGTGTTCGTGAAGACTCCCGCCTTGAGTTTCCAGCAAAGGACTTGTATTTTAGCTGTAAATTATGCCCTTAGGAGAGAAGGGTTTCCCGTGACTTAGATGAGCTTATGAGCAACGCGTGCAGGATGAATATTTTGTTTGTGTAGAGGGTGGGCGGGTCGTTGAACGGGTTTTTACTGTAGCACTCATTCCACTATGATCACCTCCCTGCCGTGCGCTGCCTACCCGACCCTCCTACTCACTCAGATTCCACCCCCATCAACTCCCTGCCGACCAGACCCCTGATCCTCCCACCCGAGGTTTTGCTGTAGCTTCCACTCTGATCACGGTTAGCGTTCGAAGGTAGTGAAAGTGAAGGATGCTGATATGGTTATTGATTTTGTGAAGTCTTTACTATGCTTATTTAGGCAAAATAAGTTTCTCTCCATTTCCTTTGTCATTTGTACCATCCATTTTTCTCTTGTTTAGATGGCATCATTACGGGTGTGTAATTTTAGGCTTTGCGAGATGAATGTTCTTATGTCCATGGAGAGTAATTGAACCCTTGTGCCCGAGTTTCTTTAATGTGCTAACTTGCTTGATTGCTTTTCACTTTGCTGGATCCCGAGGTCTAAATTGAAGATGATTGTTTCTTCTAATTTTGACCCAATCATTTAGTGAGGGCATTTGCATGGAACATCATATCTTGAGCCTGATAGAATTGTTTTTGTTATCACTAATATGGCCACTCCTTCTGGATAAGGGAGACAAGCATGAAGGAGGTTTCTAGGTTTGTATAATTGCACTGCATGGTTGTTTCTCTTTGGATCTTTGATCATTTGGATAATGTTGTTAAGGTTGTGATGCTGATAATTATGGAAAAGCGAAAGCGAAAACAAAAGAATGATGAAAGTTCATTCTCGTGATGTTTGGTTTGGCCATCGTTTTCAGGAGACAATGAGGAAGGACCCTCCAGAACGTGCAAGGAACGTGCAACGGAAATGGACCCGAACTTGAACCTGGACGTAAACGTGAAGAGCTTCCTTGAAAATGCGTATTTATGCCAAGTCTTGAAAAGTGCCGACGACGAAGACAACGGTGTTCGTGAAGACTCCCAGCCTTGTGTTTCCGGCAGGGGACTTGTATTTTAGCTGTAAATTATGCCCTTAGGAGAGAAGGGTTTCCCTTGACTTAGATGAGCTTATGAGCAACGCGTGCATGATGAGTATTTCGTTTGTGTAGAGGGTGGGCGGGTTGTTGAGCGGGCTTTTACTGTAGCACTCATTCCAATATGATCACCTTCCTGCCGTGCGCTGCCTACCCGACCCTCCGACTCACTCAGATTCCACTCCCATCAACTCCCGGTCCTCCCACCCGAGGTTTTGCTGTAGCTTCCACTCTGATCACGGTTAGCGTTCGAAGGTAGTGAAAGTGAAGGATGCTGATATGGTTCTTGATTTTGTGAAGTCTTGCTATGCTTATTTAGGCGAAATAAGTTTCTCTCCATTTCCTTTGTCATTTGTACCGTCCATTTTTCTCTTGTTTAGATGGCACCATTACAGGTGTGTAAGTTTAGGATTTGCAGATTCGTGTTCTTATGTCCATGGAGAGTAATTGAAGCCTTATGCCCAAGTTTCTTTAATGTGCTAACTTGCTTGATTGCATTTCACTTTGCTGGACCTCGAGGTCTAAATTGAAGATGATTGTTGCTTCTAATTTTGACCCGATCATTTAGTGAGGGCATTTGCATGGAACATCCTATCTTGAGTCTGATAGAATTGTTTCTGTTATCACTAATATAGCTACTCCTTCTGGATAAGGTAGACACACACGAAGGAGGTTTCTAAGTTTGTATAATTGCACTGCATGGCTGTTTCTCTTTGGATCTTTGATCATTTGGATAATGTTGTTAGGCCTGTGATGCTGATAATTAGGGAAAAATGAAAACGAAAGCGAAAACAAAAGAATGATGAAAGTTCTTTCTCGTGATATTTGGTTTGGCCATCATTTTCAGGAGACACTGAGGAAGGACCCTCCAGAACGTGCAAGGAACGTGCAAGGGAATCAAACCCGAACCCGAACCTGAACGTGAATGTGAAGAGCTTGCTTCAAAATGCATATCTACACCCAGTATTGAAAAGTGCCAACGACGAAGACGATGGTGTTTGTTAAGACTCCCAGCCGTGAGTTTTCGGCAGGGAATTTGTATTTTAGCTGTAAATTATGCCCTTAGGAGAAAAGGGTTTCCTGTGACTTAGATGAGCTTATGAACAATGCGTGCGTGATGAGTATTTTGTTTGTTTATAGGCTGGGTGGGTCGTTGAGCGGGTTTTTACTGTAGCACTCATTCCACTCTGATGACCTCCCTACCGTGCGTTGCCTACCCGACCCTCCGACTCACTCAGATTCCACTCCCATCAACTCCCTGCCGACCAGACCTCCCGATCCTGCCACCCAAGGTTTTGCTGTAGCTTCCACTCTAATCACAGTTAGCGTTCGAAGGTAGTGAAAGTAAAGGATGCTGATATGGTTCTTGGTTTTGTGAAGTCTTGCTATGCTTATTTAGGCGAAATAAGTTTCTCTTCATTTTCTTTATCATTTGTACCGTCCATTTTTCTCTTGGTTAGATGGCGTCATTACAGGTGCATAATTTTAGGTTTTGCAGATGGGTGTTCTTATGTCCATGGAGAGTAATTGAAGTCTTGTGCCTGAGTTTCTTTAATGTGCTAACTTGCTTAATTGCTTTTCACTTTGCCGGATCCCGAGGTCTAAATTGAAGATGATTATTGCTTCTAATTTTGACCTAATCATTTAGTGATGGCATTTGCATGGAACATCCTATCTTGAGCCTGATAGGGTTGTTTCTATTATCACTAATATGGCCACTCCTTCTGAATTAGGGAGACATGCCCGAAGGAGGTTTCTAGGTTTGTATAGTTACACTGCATGGCCATTTCTCTTTGGATCTTTGATCATTTGGATAATGTTGTTAGGCCTGTGATTCTGATAATTAGGAAAAAGCAAAAGCGAAAACAAAAGAAAGATGAAAGTTTTTTTTCCAGTGATGTTTGGTTTGGCCATCATTTTCAAGAGACAATGAGGAAGGACCATCTAGAATGTGCAAGGAACGTGCAAGGGAATCGAACCCGAACCTGAACGTGAACGTGAAGAGCTTCCTTCAAAATGCGTATCTACACCCAGTATTGAAAAGTGATGATGTCGAAGAAGACGGTGTCAGTAGACTCCCAGCCTTGAGTTTCCGGCAGGGGATTTGTATTTTAGCTGTAAATTATGCCTTTAGGAAAGAAGGGTTTCCCGTGACTTAGATGGGCTTATGAACAACGTGTGCAGGATGAGTATTTTGTTTGTGTAGAGGATGGGTGGGTTGTTGAGCGGGTTTTTACTGTAGCACTCATTCCACTCCGATCACCTCCCTGCCGTGTGCTGCCTACCCGACCCTTCGACTCACTCAGATTCCACTTCCATCAACTCCCTACCGACCATACCTCCCTATCCTCCCACCCGAGGTTTTGCTGTAGCTTCCACCCTATCACGATTAGCGTTCGAAGGTAGTGAAAGTGAAGGATGCTAATATGGTTCTTGGTTTTGTGAAGTCTTGCTATGCTTATTTAGGTGAAATAAGTTTCTCTCCATTTCCTTTGTTATTTGTACCGTCCATCTTTCTCTTGTTTAGATGGCGCCATTACAAGTGCGTAATTTTAGGCTTTGCAAATGGGTGTTCTTATGTCCATGGAGAGTAATTGAAGCCTTGTGCCCAAGGTTTTTTAATGTACTAACTTGCTTGATTGCTTTTCACTTTGCCGGATCCCAAGGTCTAAATTGAAGATGATTGTTGCTTCTAATTTTGACCCAATCATTTAGTGAGGGCATTTGCATGGCAAATCCTATCTTGAGTCTGACAGGATTGTTTTTGTTATCACTAATATGGCAACTCCTTCTAGATTAGGGAGACATGCCCGAAGGAGGTTTCTAAGTTTGTATAGTTGCACTGCATGGCTGTTTCTCTTTGGATCTTTGATCATTTGGATAATGTTGTTAGGCCTGTGATACTGATAATTAGGGAAAAGCGAAAGCGAAAACAAAAGAAAGATGAAAGTTTTTTTATCGTGGTGTTTGGTTTGGCCATCGTTTTCAAGAGACAATGAGGAAGGACCCTCCAGAACGTGCAAGGGAATCGAACTCGAACCCGAACGTGAATGTGAACGTGAAGAGCTTCCTTCAAAATGCGTATCTACACCCAGTGTTGAAAAGTGCCGATAACTACGATGAGGACGACGGTGTTGGTGAAGACTCCCAGCCTTGAGTTTCCGGCAGGGGACTTGTATTTTAGCTGTAAATTATGCCCTTAGGAGAGATGGGTTTCTCATGACTTAGATAAGCTTATGAACAACGCGTGCAGGATGAGTATTTTGTTTATGTAGAGGGTGGGCGGGTCGATGAGCGGGTTAGCTACAGAACACTGAAGTAGTTGGCAAGATATTCTTAAGTTTCAGTACCTTGAAAATAAGGCAAATTTGAGGCAATTTTACGTGACTTTGATGTTTTCTTAAGAGGTTTGAATGTCGTGGAAATTTTTTGTGGGAGGGATTTACAAGTCACGAGAGAGGTAAGTTTAGTTTATTTGGTAGCTTAACAAGACCCGGGTGCTTCAATAATTAATGAATGAGAGAGAGTTGAGATCATTGTAGTTTCACACGGGATCACGATACACCGAAAAGTTCAAAAAAACCAATCGTTAGCTAATGGATTCCAAATTACATGATGGATGGCAACTAACGGATTCCAAATTAGTCAATGGGTGGCAATGGTTTGACGGGAAAGGCGACAAGTTGTGGGATTTCTGTGGCCGTGTCAACCGTGGCTGGGCCAGGGAGGGTGAACTGGCAAGGGGGTCATCAAGGCGTTGCTTTCCCCATTTCCCCCTTCTCTCTTGGGGTGGTAAGCTCAGAAAAAAATAAATTCTTCACCCATGCAACAGAAGTTCTTCATCGAAGAAGCCCCGTATCAAGTAGTTGAAAAGAAGGCATTAGAATATTTAGGTTTATTTGCAATGATTAACTTGAAGCCAAGCATATGTGGTTGATGTTATAAGTGTGTGGTTCGGGAGATTGGGCTTTCAATGCAATGGGCCTCTTAGTTTAGTCGGCCCGGCCCGACCTCCCCTCCTCCCTCTCTTCCTCCCTCTTTGTCAGCCAGACCCTCCCATTCACTCTTAGGGTTTTTACTGTAGCACTCATTCCACTCCGATCATCTGCCTGCCGTGTGCTGCCTACCCGATCCTCCGACTCACTCAAATTCTACTCCCATCAACTCCCTGTTGACCAAACCTCCCGATCCTCCCACCCAAGGTTTTGCTGTAGCTTCCACTCAGATCATGGTTAGCGTTCGAAGGTAGTGAAAGTGAAGGATGCTGATATGGTTCTTGGTTTTGTGAAGTCTTGCTATGCTTATTTAGGCGAAATAAGTTTCTCTTCATTTCCTTTGTCATTTGTACTGTCCATTTTTCTCTTATTTAGATGACATCATTACAGGTGCGTAATTTTAGGCTTTGCAAATGGGTGTTGTTATGTCCGTGGAGACTAATTGAAGCCTTGTGCCCGAATTTCTTTAATGTGCTAACTTGCTTGATTGTTTTTCACTTTGCCGAATCCCGGGGTCTAAATCAAAGATGATTGATGCTTCTAAGTTTGACCCAATCATTCAGTGAGGGCATTTGCATGGAACATCCTATCTTGAGCCTAATAGGATTGTTTCTATTATGACTAGTAAGGCCACTCCTTGTGGATTAGAGATCACTTATATAGGGAGACACGCCCAAAAGAGGTTTATAGGTTTGTATAGTTGCACTGCATGGCTATTTTTCTTTGGACCTTTGATCATTTGGATAACGTTGTTAGGCCTGTGATGCTGACAATTAGGGAAAAGCAAAAGCGAAAACAAAAGAAAAATGAAAGTTTTTTCTCGTGATGTTTGGTTTGGCCATTGTTTTCAGGAGGCGATGAGGAAGGACCCTCTAAAACGTACAAGGAACATGCAAGGGAACCGAACCCGAACCCGAACGTGAACGTGAACTTGAAGAGCTTCCTTCAAAATGCGTATCTACACCCAGTATTGAAAAGTGCCGACGACAATGATGAAGACAACAAAGACGACGATGTTGGTGAAGAATCCCAACCTTGAGTTTCAGGCAAGGGACTTGTATTTTAGCTGTAAATTATGCCCTTAGGAGAGAAGGGTTTCCTGTGACTTAGATAAGCTTATGAACAACGCATGCAGGATGAGTATTTTGTTTGTGCAGAGGGTGGGCGGGTCTTTGAGCGGGTTTTTACGGTAGCACTCATTTCACTCCGATCACCTCCTTGTCGTGCGTTGCCTACCCAACCCTCCGACTCACTCGGATTCCACTCCCATCAACTCTCTGCCGACCAAACCTCCCGATCCTCCTACCCGAAGTTTTGCTGTAGCTTCCACTCGGATCATAGTTAGCATTCGAAGGTAGTGAAAGTGAAGGATGTTGATATGGTTCTTGGTTTTGTGAAGTCTTGCTATGCTTATTTAGGCAAAATAAGTTTCTCTCCATTTCCTTTGTCATTTGTACCATCCATTTTTATCTTGTTTAGATGGCGCCATTACAGGTGCGTAATTTTAGGCTTTGCCGATGGTTGTTCTTATGTCCTTGGAGAGTAATTGAAGCCTTGTGCCCGAGTTTCTTTAATGTGCTAACTTGCTTGATTGCTTTTCACTTTCCTGAATCTCAAGGTCTAAATTGAAGATGATCTCCTAATTTTGACCCAATCATTCAATGAGGGCATTTGCGTGGAACATCCTATCTTGAGCCTGACGGGATTATTTCTATTATCACTAATATGGCCACTTCTTCTGGATTAGAGATCACTTATATAGGGAGACACGCCCGAATGAGGTTTCTAGGTTTATATAGTTGCACTGCATGGCTGTTTCTCTTTGGATCTATGATCATATGGATAATGTTGTTAGGCTTGTGATGCTGATAATTAGGGAAAAGTGAAAGTGAAAACAAAAGAAAGTTGAAAGTTATGAAGGTAGTGAAAGTGAAGAATGTTGATATGGTTCTTGGTTTTGTAAAGTCTTGATATGCTTATTTAGGTGAAATAAGTTTCTCTCCATTTCTTTTGTCATTTATAGCGTCCATTTTGAAGTAGATTTTATGGTGATCATGGGGAGTCCCAAAACTATAATGAAACGACATCGATGTTTATTTGATTGAATTCTCGAGTCCTTTTTTTATTTTTCCTTAAATGCTCTGAAATTGATATTTTTTTATGGTCTCATTTAGATGGCCAAGGAACTGAGGATGGAGGCGATTATGGATAGCAAAAAAGACCTTTACCATAATTTAAAAATCCTCTTTAAGGGAATGGTAGAGGATAGTCAATCTGAGTGGAAATGGGAAGGACGCAAGGAAGTGGTGGACAGACTCTTGGCAATGACCTTGAATTTGAAACAAGTGGAGAAGACGAATTCGAGTTTAAGGGATCGAGTGTCATTTTATGAGGCCAAAAAGCTGAAATTGACGGCTTGATGGAATCATCTATGGGAGTCACCAAAAAGCTTCAGCAACAATTTTATAACCTCTTGTTTGATGAGCTGCTACCACTGGAGTCTAAAATGCGGGCATCGGCTATGTTTCGCAAGAAACTGGATAGTATGTTACACGACTTTGTTTAGAAACTTGTCATATCATAGCAAACTGTCAAACAAATGGTTTCCCAAACCCCTTCCTCCACTGGTAATTGATCGTTTGAAGCCATTTAGAGTCTACTTCTTTTATGTTTTGTCCTATCACCACTAACATTTCGACTGTTTGTTTTGTCTTTCCTTGTTTTAAGATGAAAGGGTTGAAGTGGAGACTGAAGAGGAAGAGGAACAAAAACGTCGCATTGAAAATAGAATGATTGGTATGCAAAAAGAGTTTGTAGAAATGGAAAGCATGGCAAACAGCATCGTGGCTATTCATGGCAGTTATCGAGGAGTATGTTCTCTTCTATATAACGCAATCACCTTAATGATTAACTGCACATGGTATACTTGGTTTTGTGTGGGCTTGATGCTAGCTTTTGTATTTTTGATGTTAGGGCAAATTTACTTTTCATATCACAAGATACAAATTAGCAGGAAGAGACGGATTTTAATCAGACAACTAAGGGAATTATGGGAGGATGGTAACATACTCGCTAGAATTCTTTAACAGCAATCGTCCATAAATGGAAATCCTCAAACAAATTCATCTACAAGGACTGTGATAGAGCTTGCTTCAAAGTTTGATCTAAAGTGAAGTATACCACTATTTTCTGGGATTTTCCTTATTCAAAAGATCATGCCAGCTATATGCCTAATTATCGTATTAGGTGTCACAATGTATTCTGGTTGTCAAGGTTGCGGTAAGATAATTTCTTTGTGCTTTGTTTCGAGTTATGTTCAATTACTAATAGTTGGTCTGATGTGTTTTAATAGGCAAAGCGCCGACACCAGCCCCTTACATTGGGGAAATGTGAGATTTAGCAGGTAAGCTTTTCTTTTGGTTATACAATGTTAGAAAGAAATTCAACTTTGTATGCTATGTATTAGAGATGTGGCTAGAGCTCGATTTTAAAACCAAATTGTTTGTGAGTATCACTTTTCGCAACAGGGAATTGCCACAAACTCAATCTGCATTCTGCTGGTTGGGATTGTTTTTGGTAGTTAATCTTTGCGCTAAAAAAAATGTCGAATCATTGTTTTTGATTGTTTGAACCAAATGAAGGAGAGCCTCGTTTGTTCTCTTGATAAGGGCCATCAATTGACCTATAAACAATTGCTGCTTTGACTGATGGCTCTCGAGCAATGAAATTATGCTTTTGTGAGGTTCAATCTTCAATAGTTGAAATAGTTGTAATTTTCATGATACAGGAGAAAAAGAGGAGAAAGAACCGGGTCCCTGAAGGCGTGGGAGAGAAGAAGAAGTTGGCCGGTAGTTTTTGCAACAGAGGCCATGGCAAACCTCTCTTGAACTTTGAGCGGTTTAGAGTAGGAGGCCTCTTCTTGTATAGCGGTTAGAGTAGGAGATCTAATACAGTGGGTAGAGTAGGAGGCGGCATCATTTTGGCATTTTGTACATTTGCACGCTAAATGTGTCGTTTATATGTCAATTCTGTCTATACATATTCTCTTTGGGATTATTTGTTACTCTTCTAAATATCTTTGCTTAGCATGGGATAGGAGATAGAGGAATGGGCATGGGACAAAGCCATGCCCTGTAGTCAATTTTTCTCCGAAAATGCTTCTACGAAGAAAAGAGAAAAATTAATTGTTATTGGTATCGGATAATGAACTAAAAGGGTGACACAAGATATCAAATGGAACTGTAAAGTAAACCGGTGTATGGAATGGGTACTCATGGATAGCAGGTAAGAAGGACTGAGTACCCATTTTTCTATGGAAAAGATCACTTGATCGAAATGAAAGTAGGTAACATGGACTTTCAAATACAACAAACATCACAAAGAATGATGAATTGAACACATCGAAACGACCTCTTCAAGAAGCATATACGCATGGTCCACACTGACCAACCATGAATCAATGTGGATTCTAATATTCTAGGAGAAGATAATTCGTTTGGTAAATTCAATATATATAATATGTATTATCCACACTCATGTTAGTAAAAAATAATTGGAAGTTGACAAAAGGAGATTTTCTACTCTTGTTCATGTTCTTATTCAGTACCTCTATAATCCCAAACCATAGATTCACGTGGGAGAGGTTACTTTTGAAATCCATCTCTCAAAGCAACAATAATTGAGTTAGTTGGGATACTTTGTGAGACTAAGGATTTTCATAGAGGGTGAATGTTTTGTCTTGATTTATGCTGTGGTATCATGTCATTATTTTGTAATTTTTCGCAACCAATCAAAGTGATTTTTTTTTTTTTTTTTTGGTGAGAAGAATATACTTACTAAATCAAAGTGAAGAAAAATCTCAAATATCGAATAATTGAGAATGTATCTATTCAACAGTGATCAACTTGGGTCTATGTCATTGACCTTGTATAGTGTTACTTCTTCGCAATTAATCAAGATGATTTTGCACTTATTTTATTTTATTTTTAACGTGAGAAGAAACTCCTTAAATCATCGGAAAAATAAAAATTTACAGACGAGTGTAGGTATACCTCTTCAATGGTGGTAAATCGGGGTCCCTTCGATGGCACCCGGTAATGCGGTGCCTCCGTGCGGTGGAAGTCAATCCCCACCGTAGCAAGAGTTTCCTGCATCCTCGAAATCCCAATATTTCCCTCTTCCCCCGACTCCAAATGCCTCATCATAGCATGAGCTCTCTCCATCGCCAAACTCCAAAAATTTCCCTCTTCCCCCCACACCACATACGTATACCCTTTCATGCGAACCGGATCAACTTCACCACATGAACTGTCCCCACTTTCGTGCTTTTCTATCATTTAATCAGCAAGCACTTTTGTATTCCTCTGCAAAGAAGGCCGGCTCGCAGCCATCAAGGCCCGAGCCCTCTCGTCAGACTTCTTGAGCAAGACGAGTGCGAGGAACACAGTGGCGGTAATCGCCGCCTTGGATCTGTTGTGAAAGTACAAGACTATTAACACGATCACCCAAATCAATTTGATCTGAAGCTGCCAATTGTACCTCCTCCACTGCTCGTTGTCATCAAGACTGTATGCAGAGATAGAATCAGCACTCCCGAGGACGAGCATCAGGAACATTGCCCAGATGGGGAATAATTCGTTGCGGAATGGAGCATCGTTCATGAGGCCTAAGAGCATAGGTGAGTACGTAGGTTGAGAGAGTGTAGACCAAGAAAATGACAAGCCGGAACTTGCCGCTGTTGTAGAAACGTCGCCACGAGCCAAAGGCAACAAGGAAAAGGAGCAGGAAGCCGGTGAAGATGACTAGGAGCTCGATTTGCAAGAGCATCCCCATAGGAGTTTCCAGGGACTTCACATTGCCCATCGTGACATTGCACTTTCTGATTGTCACTGGCGCCATCACCATGCTTTGGTTCGTTTCCATCAGATTCCTCATGTTTGGTACTGATTAGTTCGCTGGCTATTCAGCTTCTAATTGGAGAAAGAAACGATAGGATTTCTGTGAGAGAAAGAGAGAGAGTTTAGGGACTAAATCTTAGTTCTTATAGAGTAGGGATGCTAGGGACTAAAATGAGAATGTCAATTTTTTTTTTTTTCTGTTAATAATACGGGACTTCCGAATTTGTCTTGAATAATCTTTACAATCACAGGAATTATTTGCACAATCGATATGTATTGGGTCAGGTCCAGTGGCAGACCTCTCTCACAAGGTTACTACATTGGAAGATGCTATGACTTGTATGTATAATGTCCCACCTTTATATGTACTTTAAATAGCTAAAAGTAGAAGTGTTATCCCTGTTAAGACAAGAAGAAAAATACTTTATTATGGAAATTCTCCCTTTTATCTTGTTAGTAACCATTTTCTGTCTATCTTTTCGTTTTGACAACAGTTTATGGATATCTAGAATTCTTGTCATGACAATGCATCACAAAGAGAATTGTCGTATATCTCGTAAAAAATTGCATGTTCAATTTTTATTTTAAAAAGATATGCAATATTTCTTTCTTGAGAATGCATATCTAGAATTTCATTGATTTATTTCCAAAGGAGAATATTGACATCATTCCTTCCATATTTTTTTGGTGAAAATTTCGTTGCTAACAGTTGGTTTTTAATATATTTGGCATTTATTGATGCTTCCGGTTAATTATATTTTCAAATTTTATCATAATTATTGTTTTTTATCTATGTTATTATATCTAAAATTATATATATATATATATATATATATATATATATATATATATATATATTAAGGTCACAATAGTGAAATATTGAAGGCCGCATATTATAACATCTCTATGAGAAAAGAATTTGATAATAAATCAAAAGGAACATGAGATCTCGTTAGAAGTTACAATAAGAAATAAGCTTAAAGTATGATGCAAATAATATTTTGCACTTGTTGCTGGTTTTATATATATGTATATGTTAGAACCAAATGGGTTAAACGATGCCAAGAGATGATTGAAAATATCTTCAATTGATGAGCTTTGTTGGATATTATCATGAACTCCCCTTTCTGCTCAAAGGAAAAAAGACATATAAGGTTTAGTGGAGTTGTCTAACAGATGGGCTTAGAGCCTGTGATTATGTTTGGGCTCTTCCTAGCTCGTACCTCACGTGACGATAGAGTGTTCAATCTAGCATTATAAGGATTTTTTAATGAGAAGTTGCCAGTAGTTTATTGGAGTTGACTAGAAACCAAGTGAGCATAGAATTATATCTCAATTCCTACATAATTATAGAATTTAGGGTCGGTGACTTAATTACACTAATTAATCAATTAATGTATTTTCGGTACCTAATCTTGTTCATTTCAAAAGAATTTTTGTTAATAGTTTGGATTGATTTTAAACATGTCCACTAACAAATGATCGGGTACGCAATTATTAAAATAACAATTAGAAACCAATGAAACGCTAAATAAATTGCATGGAATAACATAAATCTAACGTTACCAAATAAGGATAATGCCATTTCTAACTACACTAAAGGATCTAACCAAAAAAAAAAAAAAAAAAAACCTAAGCTAAAGGAAGGCCATACTCATCATAAAAGTATGCAATCAAGAGTATTCATTTCTAGGAACAATTGAAATCCTATGATAAAAATCTAAGAGCTTGGTCAATTTTTTATCATGATTTTCGCAAAGGGTTTTTGCACATTTTAGGGATGGCTACCCAAAAGACTACTTTAAAGCTTTTTTTTTTCAAGAAATTCTAATCTTTTGAAATTTTTTTTCTTTTTCTGGGTTTGGGATTTTTGGGATTTTCCAAATTTTCTAAATTTTTTTTGTGATTTTCTGAATTTTTCTAAATTTTTATGATTTTCTCAATTTTGTAAATTTTTTTTATGAATCTTCTGAATTTTTAAAATTCTTCTGATTTTTATAGATTTTCTATTTTTTAAAATTCTTTATATTTATTTTTTAAATTAACTAATTTTTATATTTAAAAAATAATAATATACGGTTTATAATAATATACGGACCCGGATCGGATCTCCACATCCGACCCAGGTCAAGGCCGACCCGGACCTGTACTGGGCTCACCAAATCAGCCCGGTTCGACCGCGGCCACAAACAAAAGAGAAGACAAAACGAGCCCAGCCCAAAGCTTCCTAAAAAACAGAGACTTAAGTTTCGACCGGCCCACACCCGAGCCCGAACGAAACTAAGCCCACCATAGCAGTCTGCAGCCCGTATCACTATTCCCTTATTCTTATCCTTTTTTATTTTTCTCTTTTTTATTTCCTCTTTCGCTGCATCTTCTTCTTCTCCCCACTCTCTCCTTCCCGAAGCACGTCTCCTTCTCGACGGCCTTCTCCGAACCAGCAACGCCCAGAGCAACACCATCTCCCAAACGTGTTGTCACCAGCACCTACACCGACGCCGAACCACCACCATCCACCGGTCGTCCACTCCGACCGCCACTCGTCGGCCGACCTCCCCGCCGTCGGCCAAACACCGAACAACAACGGCGACGATGGGAACGCGGCGAACGACTACATGGCCGACGCACAAGGTCGCCCAACGCCATTGGAACATCACAATAGAGCGCGACGCACAAGGGCGACTCGATTTCGGCTAAAGACAAAGGTGCAAAGACTCGATCTCGTTGTGGCATTCTATCGAACAGGTGGAATACGCTAGAGGAACGAGAGATTGCGTCTCGCCCGAGACTCAAATCCGGACCGGAACTTTCGACAAGCAAACCAGAACACATAGCATCTCAACGGGGAACCGGCGGGGCTGGAGCTCGCGTGATCCGGAGCGGCCGTGAGCTCCGGCCCGGCGTGCCCAAGACAGGGTCCGAACAGGGAAAATAAAGGGGCTTACCGGTTCAGCCTGAAGACGTCGACCGGAAGAGATCGTCGGACAGGGTCCACGCGCGACCCAAGGTTCCCTTGCTTTCTCTCCATGACTGTGGCTCTATAAAACAAAATCATTAAGGAAATGGAACTTTGTGGATGAGGCTTAAAGTGTAGGTTAATATGTAAGTCGAGAGCGTGTGGGCTGTGAAAATGATCGAACCATTCGGACTAAACCAATGGAATTTATTAAAATTGTGTCTCAAGTTTGAGCAACACAATACCCGATATAAATTTATTACGGAGGTCATCTCACTGATTTTGAGGATTCGGCTAAAAATGAGAGGGTACTTTTTGACTAACGCGCAGAGGAGTTCTCAAATTTTTCTTCATGTTCAGGACTTTCACAAGCTGCCTTCGTTTGGAGTCTTGCACGGGGTGTACAAGTCGATTGAGGCTTAGTAGGTTCTAACGTGCGTTCAGAAGAAACGTGTGCTTTCGAGTTGGTTTTCAAGTTGAATAAGCTCAATAGCCTTCAGGAGAAATGTGTGCTTTCGAATGTGCAAGAAGAGATAGATTAATAGCAGTGTCGTAATGTGTTCATAGCTAGACACAGGTAATATAGAATCAGAGTGTGCATAGGTCCCGTTCCAACTTGGTTCTGGGTAGTTTCTGCTCTCAAATTCCTGATTCCTAATTTTTGGAATAGGGAATAATTGGTCTGATTCTTGACGATTAGGGAGGAACTAGACTGATTATATCAAACCAATTAAATTTATTAAAATTATATTTTGAGTTTGAGCCTCGCAATACCAGATCTAAATTTACGAAGGTCGTCTCGCTGATTTTGAGGATTCGGTTGCCTGTGCTTTCATTTAAGACAAGGTACCTTTTGATTGACGCGCAACAGAACTGTCAATTCCCTTGATGTGCAGGAATCTCACAATCTGCACATTTAATGAAGAAGACTTTATAGGTTCAGCGTAAAAAGTTGCCTTCATTGGGAGTCCTGCACGAGCGAGAACTAATGAGGAGGGGCCACGAACTGTACAAGTTGGTAGAGACTTCTCTTCTCCATCACTATGGAAGAGTGAGACACTCCTACAGATGAGGCAACGGACAAAAGTAGAAGAAACAAAGGAAAGGAAGAAGGGAGTTCCCCTTTTATTAATATTCTTATAGGAGTAATTATACTAAAAATCTTAAAACTTATTGCGAAAGTACAATTGAGTTTTAATTTTTTAAAAAATACAATTCATTATAGACAAATTGGTTTCCATGATACAGTCTTGGAGATCAAAGAGAATATCAAAAAACACCAAGGAATACCCATCTATAGACAAACTTGTGTCTTCAATGATGACGCCCTTGATAACAAGCTTGATGTTGATGTTGAGGGCTGCAACATCGTCAATTGCTCCCCCATTCGGCTCATAAGATTGAATTACGCATCGGAATGCTACCATCCAAAATGCAGCTCCCCATAGAAATTGAAGTGAATGACCCTGTGAAACGCTTGAGAAAGGTTGTCCGGTCCTTGGAAGATGTCCCTCTTAAGCGGGTGAAGCTGTATGCATATGCAACTAAATTTGAAGATGATCGTCGGACGTGCGACTACGAGCTTCAGGACATTTCCAGTGTTGATGTGCACATCAAGCCTCTGAAGTTCATGGTGATGGTGTTGCTGTGGAAAGCCAACCTCAAAGTTGCAGTGAAAGTGAAACAGTTGGATAAAGTAAAGGTTCTGAGGAAACAACTTGAGAAATTGTAGCCAAGCCTAAAGTTCGATCTTCCTTTAGAGGGGTATTTTTTCATATGTAAGCAGAGTGGGATGGATGAAGATAAGTCATTCAAATGGCACGGCATCGAGATGGGCGATACTAGTGAGGTTTTCAAGGGGAAGATTTCACGATGAGACTTGGTTTTCGTGTCCCATTAGCGCTTTCAATGGGAGATCTAGAGCATGATGACAATAAAGTGCTTAGTGTGAGTATAGGCTATACGTCTAGTGACAAATGCAATCCCCTTTTACCTTTTATATTGACATTATCGGGTTTTATAGGCTCAGTTTTTCTTTCTCCCTTTTCTGTCTTTGTCGTCATTATTACTCTCTTCTTATATAGGCGTCATTAGGAACATCATTTAATCTTGGCACGTGATATTCTTATTTCATTTCAATTCTGTTTGCAAAATGGGGAATCACATCCACAGGTCAAGCCAATTAATTTGCATTGAGAAATGGTGGAATCAAATAGTTTTCAGATATGGATTGATTAGCTTGCACAAACGTTGCCTCCTTAAGTACATGCTCGGATCGACAAATTTTCAGTTTATCTTTCACTTGTTCTCCTCAGCTGCTGAATCCTTTTGGCCAAATCCTTGCACCAACCAAAGAAGCTCTAGATGTAAAATTCACCCAAATGAAACATCTACTCTGTCATTTTCTACCAAATGAGCAATCTTGTGGAAAAGCTTTGGAGGAAAAAAAAGATAAATGCTATCCCACAAGTTATCTTCTCTATAAAATCAAACAATCGTGTCCGAGGCGGTACTTCTTTCTTGCAAAAGTTGATCAATCCAATCTGAATCAATATGATCCTAAGAGATGATCGACTAGGTTCTTTCCTTATGCAAAATCTGGTCAGTGCTAGAACAACCCTATATATGCTCATCCATGAGGATCTATCCTAGAAAGCGAGCCATACCAAATTAATTGGCGGGTATCAGTTTAGCAAAGATCAATCCAGATCAAGGGGAATTACTATTTAACATAATTGTTCTCAATCTTACTCATAGCAAGAATGCTATAAGTACTGTGAAACTTTGTTACATAATCTTGACTACAAGAACCACCTTCCGCATTGATGTCTTTGATATATTAAAAGGATTCTAGTCATGTGTATAATGTCATCACTTTGGAATAAACTCAAGGTAAATATTCCTAGAACTATATTACGAGACCAAAAATAAGATGTCTCTGCATAATACATATGATGTAATAGTAGGGATAGATTTAATGCATAGTAAGAGCTGCAAGTGATGTGACCAAAGACATTACACAGTTAACTGGCGTGAGATCCATATGAATCGTACATAGGCAACCATTTACCATGGCAATCACCAGGCGCTTGCAACAAATGCTATCAAACACTGGACTAGTTCAGAAGCTATTCCTTCTTTCTAGTGCATTACGTTGTTTGGTAGGAGGACCTCTTTCAATCCCTGCGTGAGAGAGCAAAGCCCACAAGTGAGTCACAAACTCGCCTCCTCTGGTCAAATGCTCCGCATGTGCTTTCGCATTGTCCGAATGTGCCACATATAACACCATTTCCGCCCAAAAGTCAGCTAAAATCCTCCAAATCATGTCCTTGTGTTTTATATCATTAGCGAGCTGATTCCCGAGCCGAGCACCCTGGTTGATAACAGTTTCTCCACACGCAGAAGGACCACTATTGTTCTCCTTCATCTTCTTAACCCGGACCTTCATTCTCTTGCACTTTTGAAAGAAGTCCTTGGCTTCGATGATCGCCTGATCAAACAAGCACTCCGTAATGTAAGCATGATCCGGCAATAGCGATGGAGCAAAAGCAACCAAGTAAGCTAGATACTTGAACAAGCTAGTTGCCACTAGAAAACCCCTCCTTGTTGCAGGTGAGTCTGATCTTTCCAATGGTAGTTGGAACTCACAGAAGCTAGTGGCGATGTGCCACACTATTATGACCCGAGTCTGTGTCTCAAGTCGACATGCCCACAATAACTTCTTGGATTCATTGTTTACTCTTAGTGAGGCCTGTCCATTCTCCAATTTAGTACTGTAATTCGACTTTAGAGCATGAAACACCGCTTGCTTGACTTCTTCAGGCAATTTGATGGGCGCACTTTGTCTCTGGCCATCCCTAGTTTGATCAATGCAGACTGCCATTGATTTGTTGTTCGATAACTTGCAAGGCTTATGTGAGTATGACTCGAGGAATGAGTATTGATGAAGCTTTTTCTCCCAAGGCTTCATCAATTTGACCCGACAAATTACTCCGACTATCCTCTCAATCCACACACTTTCTTGCCATGACTTCTTCTGCACATACTTACAGATCAATATCACTTTAGCCCATTCCGAGAAACCTACAAAGATGAATTGCATAAGCTCCATCAGGATGAGCGAGATTATCATCATGCTGGTCACGACCACTTCGATGCTCAACCCATTTGGCATAGTGCCCAATTGCTTTTTATTGTCATGTCTCTTGTAATTCTTCAATATTGATGTTGTAGACCAAATGCCAAGAGTGACATAAAGAAACTCTTGCAATTTGAGGTATAATCGGCCAGGCTGGAATATGATACTGTACTTGGTGTAGAAGAAATCGAAAAGAAATGTGAGCTCATTCTCAACGACTCGAAATGCTCGCTTGTAGCCATCTTCTTTCGAGAGCAATCCATGGTGAATCAAGTCCCATGTCTTCTTGTGAGCCTCTTGGGGCAATGTGTAGCCAGCATATCTTAAACGGAGGAGCTTGAAGAGTGCAAAAGAGAGGCATACGTCCTTGAAGTTGTTGTGGGGATCTCCTTCTGAGCTTAAGAGCCTCCCTTCACACTTCCACACCTGGGTGATGAGTTGAGCTTGGATATAAGTTTATTGCCTAGTTTATTGTCCAAATGCATGGTTATAAACTGCCTTATATGAATTTAGTCTTCCTCCATTTAATGGTTTAAGCATTTTGGTTGGACATACTAACGTGGCATCATAGCACAGATCAAGAGTTCATACGCCAGCACTTTTTTCTCGAAGTCGTTGCTTGTAGTGGGTTTAGAACAACTGACTTCCTTAAAACAAGAGCCATTTATATTTCACAATTAACTAAGCGGAGTCATACACCCGTAAGAGGTTGGGCCAAGAGTGCTAATTGTAATCCTGCTTTGCTTAAAGCTACGAGGTTATAATGTGCCTCATTTGCATTTAGTTTCCCTCTACCTTGTCGCTTAAATTTTTCATTAAATTTTACTAACGTGCAAAATGAAATCAAATGACCTAAGTATGATAAACGATGCATGCTGAGACAAAGAATCCAAAAGTAATATGAGTCAAATGTAATTAGGATTCACAGGAGGAGATCCTCCGCCTTCATTTGTGTTCTTATTCAATGCGTTAGTAAGCCCAACTGTATGTCCAATTGAAGGGGGTTAATTTTGAAATCTATCACTCAACACATCAATAATTGAGATTCATTAAAATACCATGGCAGGTAGAGGTTCATATTGTCATTTGGCGCCTCAATAGTCGTAAACATAGATCCATGTGAAAGAGGCTAGTTTTAAAATTTATCACTCAATGCATCATGGTTGCTAGAAGACTATGTTGAGTCCAAAAAGTCATAAATCTATTGCGCTTTTACCAATCTAATCCTAAACCTTTCAAAGAATTGAGTCATAAACATTTTCACGTTTTACCAATTGACTCCATCTGGGAATCGTTAACGTAGATGCCGACTGTCTTACGTGGACAATTTTTTAAAATTTTTTAAAATTTCTGAATTTTTATGTTTTTTCTTTGTCAGTTGGGCCTCGACTATTCTTGGCCGGGCCTCGGCCATGACCGGCAAGAATTGGCCAGCAACCTTTGCCAAACTTGATAGAAAGAAAAGGAAAAGATAAAAAAATAAATTTTAATAAAAAATTGTGCATGTTAGTGCCGACCGTCGACACTATCAGCATCCACATTTAAAATTAATCAGATGGATTCAAATGGCAAAACATGAAAAGATTTAGGACCCAATTAGTAAAATTGAAATATTTATAACCGAATTTGTAAAAATGCATTAAATTTAAGATTTTCCAGATAATTTCCAATCATGCTCTATCCTATGGTATCGCGTAATTTATAATGCATACTATCATAATTTCTGTGGTATTTTTTTCGCGATTAATTGAGATTTTTTTTTTTTTTTTTTATGGGCGAGAAGAAGATCTGTATTGAAATGAAGTTTAGGGGGAAAAATCGAACAGTTAAAGATATACCTTTTCAATGGTGATTAATTCATCTACGTTATCCAATGGGGTCCGATGGTCCCGTGTGAGCGCAGCCTCCTTCTTCCCAAGACACCTCTGATGAATCGCTTAGCACGAACAATCCCATCTACCCATCTCTCCTCTTCACCCCTCACCAAGTACGTGTACCCTCTCATGCGAATCGGATCGACTTCACCAGGTGCAACGCCCCCACTTTCGTGCTCCACGCTCATATAATCAGCAATCACTTTTGTAGTCCTCTCCAAAGATTGCCGGCTCGCCGCCATCAAGGCCCGAGCCCTCTCGTCAGTCTTCATGGGCAAGATTAAGAGGAGGTACGGGGTCGCGACCCTGACCCCCGTGTTGGAACTGTCTCGGAACTGCCAGTCTACCAAAAAGAGCAACCAAAACAAGTTGATCGTGACCTCCCAATTGTAGCTCTTCCACCTCTCATTGTCCTCAAGACTGTATGCTGAGATAGAATCGGTGCTCCCGAGGATGATCACAAGGAACACTGCCCAGACAGGGAATAACTCGTTAAGCGGAGCGTCTTGCATGAGGCCTAGAGCGTAGGTGAATACATAGGTTGAGAGAGTGTAGGCCGCGAAAGTGACGAGCTGGAACATGCTGCTGCTGCAGCGGCGCCGGCATGAGCCGAAGGTGACGAGGAAGAGGAGCAAGAAGGCGGTGAAGATGACTAGGAGCTCGATCCTCACGAGCCTCCCCTTGGGAGTTTCCAGGAGCCGCATGATGCCGTCTGTGACATTGTCATCTGGGATCGGCACCGGCGCCACCGCCGTGTTTAGGTTTGTTTCCATCAAATTCCTCATGTTTGGTACTGATTACTTAAGCTGGTTATTCGGCTTCTAATTGGAGAAAGAAATGATGGAATTTCTATGTGAGAGAGAGAGAGAGAGAGTCGCAAAGTTTTGATTATGCTAGAGTACTAAAAACACTTCATAGACGCATATCTATGACGAGAGAAGCAGTGGCTTTTGGGAGGTTCAAGGGAAAAGAGATAAGGAAAAGAACGAAGGAGAAAGGAAGTTGACGACGAGCTTTAGGAATGGGTTTGTCAAAAGAAAGGGAAGTCGAAAATACCTTTGCCATGTTTTTTTTTTTTTTTTTTTTTTGTTGAACTTTTGGCAAGTACTAACAAAATTCCACACAGTGGGCCTCCCTATATATGTGTCAATCAATCAATCAATGGGTCTAGTACAGTCTACTTGGCACTTGTGAAGTATGCGGTATGGGAAGACATTTTCTCACATGCGATATTTTCTCTCAAGAATAAGTATGGTGGTATGAATTTGAGTGAAGCCGCGGACATGTCGAGAAATCGTGCTGTGACATGGATGGTTTCAGTTTGGAACTGCTCTTGAACTTCCGCTGTTTGATTCAATTCAACTTGACTTTCAAGTTGAACTGGCTTGATAGACTTTAGGATAAACATGTGCCATCAAATGTGCAAAAAGAGGAAGATTAATAAGAGTGTGGTAACGTGTTTAGAGCTGATTATACCATTTAGTAAGTAAGATAAAATAAGTGTGTGCATTGATCCCAATCCAACTAGAGAGCCTAATCAAATTGGATCAAGCCAACTAGTTTTGGGTTGTTTCTACAAGAATCGATCTGATTCCTAGTTCTTGGTTCCCAATTTTTGGAAGCGAGAGTAGCCAGTCCACTTCCTGGCTTTGAGGGATGAACTGGACCAATTGAAACAAATCGATGAAACTTGTTAAAATTGTGTCTTAAGTTTGAGCCACACAATATCCGATATAAATTTACCGATTGGACCAAACCGATGGTACTTTTTGACCAATGCGCAGAAGAGTCCTCATTTCCCTTCTTGTGCGGGAATGTCACAAGCTGCCTCCGTTTGGAGTCTTGCTCAACTTGGCAACAGGGAAAGCTGGAAGAAACGAAGGAAGGAAAGAATCCCACTTTTATTAGTATTTTAATAAGAAATAAATATACTAAATATCCTAAGACTTATTATGAAAATATAATTAAGTTCTAAAATTTCAAAAAGTGTAATGAAGTTTTTTCATCAATGCAATCAATTTGGTTAATGGAAATACTGACATGGAAATTTTAAATTATTTTCTCTCTCTTGCATGGCATTTTTATTACTTTTTTCCTTTAAATTTATTTAGTTTAGACTAAAAAACGAAAATAAAAGGCTAAAATGCTTAAATTTTACTTTGTTTCATATAAATTTCTAAAATAGCCAAGTTAATTTCAAATAAGGGCTCAATCTTATCAACGGGCCAAATTTTCACCGGCAAGCGGCACTTGATTTTTCTGGCTGTGGAAACATAAAAATCCTTCCAGCAAAGGACTTGACGCTGATTTTTTTTCCTGGGCCTGGAGGGCGGCGAAGGAGTCCTGCAACATGCAGCTTTTCTCCTCCATGTCCTCCTCCATGAGCATCTTACTCACGTACCTAAGAATAGAATTAGAGTTTCCCTGTCTTTAGAAGATTGCACCTCCGAGCTATCGGAAGCCGCGATGCATCAGCATTCAGGTTATCGGGTTAGCGGCGTGTTTGAATCCATTAACAAGATTCCGACTTGGGTGGATCAAAAAATCAAAATCAATCCATGGTCAAGCGTCAACCCATATAAGGAATTAAAATATTATCTGAAAAGTGTTTCCATAAAAATCTAACCCAGAAAAATTCAGACCACAATTCATTGCAAAAAAAAAAAAAAAAATATTTGAGAAAACGAAGATGCCACGTGTATTCAAGAAGCGTTAAGCCTTCTAATGCGCCTCATCCTGCTCTTCACCGATCTCGACCTCCGCCATGGCATCTGGTTGGAAGAGTGCGGAGAGGCCCGACATCGAGCTCCGCCAGCCCAGATTCGTGGACAAGCTCTGTCATGAAGCCGAGCATCAGTCAACCCTCGCCAAGGGTCAACTGCTCTCGCCAGGAAAATCCAACCGGCCATGACGTACGCCCCCACCATCTGCAATCTCTCTCTCTCTCTCTCTCCCCCTAGTTTGAGACTTTTTTTTTTTTTTTTTTTTTTCTTTTTTGGGTTTTCCAGTTTTTCTTTTTTCGTTTTAATCTTTGTCCATATTTTGGGCAAGCCAATGATGATTATAGATATTTTATTTGGGCTTCTCTTCCCCTCAACGTCTCGAGCACGCCTCCTCCGTCCCCATCTTCTTCACGGCTTCTCTTCATTTTGATTCCATCTGTCTCAGCTTCTGCTTTTCTTTCATTGGGTCGAAATCCACCCCACCGAAGCCTCTGCAACTCCTTTGCTTTCATTTCCTCTGTCTCTGTCTTCCACTCACTCTCTTCCTCACAAGCCAATTGAAGCCGTGTGGACCGTCAGCACCGTTTTGAAAATCAAGCAGCCCATATCTCCACGTTTCTCTCCCTTCAGCTCGAGCTCGCCCCAGCCCTCCATCAGCGCTGACTTCCTGCTTTGCTGACCCTTGCCACTCCTTCGGACGCCAGCTGCTCCAATTCACCGAAACTGCCACAGCTGTCATCCAAGGCCCCACGCGTTCGAGCCCTCCTCTTGTTCGGTCAACAAACTGGTGAAACTCTATCTCCCTACTCCATCTTTGACCGTCTGCCAGCGTCCCAGCTTCTGCCAGCACGCCTTCACCACCTTGTGTCTTCTTCAGTCGAGCATCCAGCAGCGAAGACAAGCCACCGAAGCAGCTCCCATCTTCGCTCGTGGATCAGCCCAGCAAGCCGCGACCCATGAATTCATTCTTTGAGCCCATGTTTCGACCCATCTTCAGCCGCGAGACCCAGTCCAGCAAGCTCGCAAGATCAGTCCTTTTGAAGCCCACAAAAAAAAAAAATTGCAGCAATTCAGCCCATCTTAGCCCATTAAATAAGTCCAACAGCCCAACTTTCGGCCCAGCAGCAAGCCCACGCCTTTTTGAAGCCCGTCGAAATCAGAAGCCCCCTGATTTTGAGGCCCAAGTCCAGCGTCTACAACAAGCACAGTCCAACGCAATAACAAATCTTAGTTTAGGCTTAGATTTGTTGGGGCAATTTCAAGCCCGGTCCTAGCCCGTGGATGTGGTTGCGAGCCCAAGTTCAACCCCGTCGCGTTGTCATCGTGGTGAACCGGTTTCCGCAATAAACCGATGAGTTTATGCACTAAACTCTTCTTAGTAGGCTAATGACGTCTAAGGGGTGTTTAGTTTAATTTAATTAGGAATTAGGTGGTTAGTTAAATTAAATTAGTGATTTAATTATCCAATTATGCATGCTAGGTGGTTAGATTAGATTATGTGAGGCCTAGATAAATTACATTACTTATCTAGAAGGGTTCGGGAATTTTCGAGTTCATATTAGTACTTAATTTAGTGATTTTGGCATAGGTTAGTAATTTTAGAATTTAAATTGATTTATTTAATTAATTTTAGTAATTATTTAATTAATAAATATTTTCCGAAAATTATATCGGGATAGCTTAGGTGACCGAATTTCGTCTTTGATTGTAATGATGTGGTTAATTTCTACAATCGAGTGTTAAATTGTGAAAATTAAATGCTAATTGGAAATTGAGTCAATTATTTCAAAATTTGTGAATTTTGACATTTATCCAAAAAATCCTATGTGTCGGGTTCTAAACACGAAAATGGTTTTATATACTACATAACCAGTGGGATTTTGAAAAAAAAAAAAAAGGGATATCAGTCTTCTTGGGTTAATTGATTGTATACCCACACACGACATTTTTCATGGGTAAGAAAATAGGCCAAATTAACCCCCACACTAAGTGGCGTTGCTGGCTTTGAGCTTTTCTCCCTCTCACAAAAGAGAGAAAGTTCGAATCCCCAACACATCACAAGTAGACTTACCCACTTCACGAGGGTGGTGGGTTCCTCCGTGGGCCTTAGGGTTTGCCGGCCGGCTGTCGACTTACGGGTTTTCCTGGTTCATAAAAAAAAAAAAAAAAGGCCGAGTTCAACATTTTCATGGAGATATTTGAGTGCAATGCACGGTGCCTTGGGCCATGTTTGAGTGATTGTGTGTTAGTTAGGAGAACTTGTCCCGAACTATTAAGCTGGACGTTACCCCCATATGAGATGCCCTACCAATGTGCCCTACCAATGGATGCCGGTCGCAATAGATTATGAACCGATGCTCTTTTATGGAATGCCGTCGACGTAGTGACAATGCTGTGCACAATGGTGTGAGACGATGCATGACAATGCCAAAGGATCACTGAACAGAAAGTAGGCCGTACTATATGCCGAGAGTAAAACTAGAAACGCATGATTGATTGAGTGTGGCGTTCCTGTTATTGGAGCTTAATTGTTGCTCATATATGTATGGTTGTTTGTGATATAAATTGTACTGATCTACAAGGCGGATCTGAGGCAAGGAAAATCCCTATGATTATGAAATTAAGTGGTTAGAACGCTTCTTGGCGTATTTCCCTCTAATTGGGGTTTAGAGCGTGAACTCGCTGAGATTTATAGCTCACCCCATTGTGGACTTAAAGTTTCAGGGTCGTCGAGTGGAGGACTAAGAGCCGAGAGAAGATGATCTAAAGTGTAGGTCAATTAGGACTGCTTTTTTTTAGAAAGCTAGTTTTTGTAGTCTTCTAGTCATAGACCTTGTACATGACTTAGTGTTTATATAAAATGTTTGTTTTGTTTGTGAATCTGTTGTCCAGGTTTTTATCCCGAGATGGTTACTGTTAGGGGATTTTATTTTCGCTTCCACATGTTCAATAAGAAAAGAAAGGATTGGCAACTCGTCTTGAGAAGTCGCAAAATTTATTGACCAGAGAGGGATGGACATGCACTCGAGAGGATCGGGGACATGATACCTTCTGGGTCTTTTATCATTTGGATAATGTTTTTAGGCCTGTGATGCTGATAATTAGGGAAAAGCAAAAGCGAAAACAAAAGAAAGCTGAAAGTTATGAGGGTAGTGAAAGTGAAGGATGCTGATATGGTTTTTGGTTTTGTGAAGTCTTGCTATGCTTATTTAGGCGAAATAAGTTTCTCTCCATTTCCTTTGGCATTTGTATCGTCCATTTTGAAGCAAATTTTATGGTGATCGCGGGGAGTCCCAAAACTATAATGAAAAGGCATCGATGTTTATTTGACTGAATTCAGGAGTCCTTTTTTTTTTTTTTTTTCCTTAAATGCTCTAAAATTGATATTCTTTGATGGTCTCATTTAGGTGGCCAAGGAACTGAGGATGGACTTAATTAGGATGACGAATGTAGAGTTGGATGTCCAAAACGAACTTTGGGAACATGTGGAAATCCTATTCAATGCTAAGCATGCGCCATTGAAGCTTGAAATGGATGATGCAGTGAATAATGTTACGACAATGGATGATGTTATAAGGAACTGTGGTGATAGACTTGTTGCTCTAGAAGAAACTATCAAGAAAATGATTTCCTCTACTAGTAGGTGACTGCCTCATACCTGTTGTTAGCTACTTGTTTTCCTTTTTTCTCTGTAGCTAGTAGCATTACAATTTTTTTTTTCTCATCTTTCTTTGTTTTCTAATGAAAGGAGTGAAATATATTACAATTATTTCTTGTCTTTATTTATTTCCAAATGAAAAGAGTGAAATTGAGAGTCCAAATGAAAAAATACAGCGTATTGAAGCTAAAATCCTTGATATCCAAAAGGAACAGGTGGTTTGGGGTTTATATGACGCTTTACAACGTTGGAACAATGATGCTCGATATGCACTCATGCATATGGTCATTTTGGATATTGGGGACTTTTTTGGCAGGGCTGAAGCTCCAAGTTATGAATTCATACTCGAAGATACAAAATATTGGTAGGAAGCGAGCGAGTTTGATTAAAGAGTTGACTGAATTACATGTGGAGGCTTAGACATTGAGTGACTCCAAAAGATTGGAAGAAGGATTCTCGACTCTTGCTTCTAACTTGATGCAAGATAGCAAATGGAACTTTAAAGTGAACCGGTGTATGGAATGGGTACTCATGGATAATGGGTAAGAAGGAATGAGTACCCATTCCTCTATGGAAAAGATCACTTGATCAAAATGAAAGTAGGTAACATGGACTTTCAAATGCAACAAACATCACAAAGAATTATCAATCGAACACATCGAAACGACCTGTTCAAGAAGCATATACGCATGATCCACACTGACCAGCCATGAATAAAAATGGATACTAATATTTTGGGAGAAGATAATTCGTTTGGTAAATTCAATTTAAGCAATACGTATTATCCACACTCATGTTAAATTGTCAAGAAAATGTAAATGTCAATTATTTTAAGAATTGAGATATGTTGATTAAGGGAGATTTCATGAGCCAATATGACAATTTTTAGGGTTTGCCTCTTGATCTTTTCCCACAATTACTCATGTTAGTCTGTTAAGAAAATGTAATTGTGCAATATTTTAAGAATTGAGATATGTTGACGAAGGGAGATTTCGGAAGCCAATATGACAATTTTTAGGGTTTGCCTCTTGGTCTTTTCCCATAATTACTCATGTTAGTTTGTCAAGAAAATGTAAATATGCATTATTTTAAGGATTGAGATATGTTCATTAAGGGAGATTTCATGAGTTAATATGACAATTTTTAGGGTTTGCCTCTTGGTCTTTTCCCATAATTACTCATGCTAGTTTGTCAAGAAAATGTAGATGTGCATTATTTTAAGGATTGAGATATGTTGATTAAGGGAGATTTCGGGAGTCAGTATGACAATTTTTAGGATTTGCCGCTTGATCTTTTCCCACAATTACTCATGTTAGTCTATCAAGAAAATGTAAATGTGCATTATTTTAAGGATTGAGATATGTTGATTAAGGGAGATTTCGAGAGCCAATATGACAATTTTTAGGATTTGCCTCTTGGTCTTTTCTCACAATTACTCATGTTAGCTTGTCAAGAAAATGTAAATGTGCATTATTTTAAAGATTGAGATATGTTGATTAAGGGAGATTTCAGGAGTTAATATGACAATTTTTAGAGTTTGCCGCTTGATCTTTTCCCACAATTACTCATGTTAGTCTGTCAAGAAAATGTAAATGTGCATTATTTTAAGGATTAAGATATGACTGATGAGCTGCTACCACTGGAGTCTAAAATGCGGGCATTAGCTATGTTTTGCAAGAAACTAGATAGTATGTTACACGACTTTGTTAAGAAACTTATCATATCATAGCAAACTGTCAAACAAATAATTCCCCAAACCCCTTCCTCCACTGGTAATTGACCGTTCAATGCCATTTAGAGTCTACTTCTTTTCTATTTTGTCCTATCACCACTAACATTTTGACTGTTTGTTTTATCTTTCCTTTTTTTAAGATAAAAGGGTTAAAGTGGAGATTGAAGAGGAAAAGAAACAAAAACATCACATTGAAAATAGAATGATTGGTATGCAAAATGAATGGGTAGAAATGGAAAATAAGGCAAACAACATCGTCGCCGTTCATGGCAGTTATCTGGGAGTGTGTTCTCTTTTATATAACGCAATTGCCTTAATGATTAACCGCACATAGTATGTTTGGTTTTGTGTTGGCCTAATGCTGGATTTTGTATTTATAATGTTGGGGCAAATTTACTTTTCATATCACAAGATACAAAACATTGGTAGGAAGAGATGGATTTTAATCAGACAACTAAGGGAATTATGGGAGGACGCTAACATACTCGCTAGAACTCTACAACAGCAATAGTCCATAAATGGAAATCCTCAAACAAATTCATCTATAAGGACTGTGATAGAGCTTGCTTCAAAGTCTAATCTAGAGTGGAGTATATCACTATTTTCCGGGATTTTCCTTATTCAACTGATCTTGTCATCTATATGCTCGATTATCGTATCAGGTGTCAAAATGTATTCTGGTTGTCAAGGTTGCAATAAGATAATTTTTTTGTGCTTTGTTTCGAGTTATATTTAATTAATAATAGTTGGTCCGATGTGTTTTAATAGGCAAAGTGCCAACACCAACCCCTTACATTTGGGAAATGTGAGATTTAGCAAGAAAGATTTTCTCTTGGTTATACAATGCCAAAAAAAAATTCAACTTTGTATGATATGTATTAGAAATGTGGCTGGAGCTCGATTTTAAAACGAGATTGTTTGTGAGTATCGTTTTTTGCAACAGGGAATTGCCACAAACTTAATATACATTCCACTGGTTGGGATTGGCTTTGGTAGTTAATCTCTACACTAAAAAAATGTCGGGTTATTGTTTTTGACTGTTTGAGAAAAATGAATGAGAGCCTCTTTTGTTCCATTGAGATGGGCCATCAATTGACCAATAAACAATTGCTACTTTGATAGATGCCTCTCAAGCAATGAAATTATACTTCTACAAAGCATTATTTTAATAATTGAGATATGTTGACCAAGGGAGATTTCAGGAGCCAATATGATAACTTTTAGGGTTTGCCACTTGGTCTTTCCCACAATTACTCATGTTAGTCTGTCAAGAAAATGTAAATGTGCATTATTTTAAGGATTGAGATATGTTGATTAAGGGAGATTTCGGAAGTCAATATGACAATTTTTAGGGTTTGCCTCTTGGTCTTTTCCCATAATTACTCACGTTAGTCTATCAAGAAAATGTAAATATGCATTATTTTAAGGAATAAGATATGTTGATTAAGAGAGATTTCGAGAGCTAATATGACTGATGAGCTGCTATCACTAGAGTCTAAAATGCGGAAGTCTGTTATGTTTCGCAATAAACTAGATAGTATGTTACACAACTTTATTCAAAAACTTGTCATGTCAGAGCAAACTATCAAACAAATGGTTTTCCAAACCCCTTCCTCCACTGGTAATTGACCGTTTGATGCCATTTAGATTCTACTTATTTTTGTTTTGTCTTATCACCACTAACATTTCGACTGTTTATTTTATATTTCCTTATTTTAAGATGAAAGGGTTGAAGTGGAGACTGAAGAGGAAGAGGGATAAAAACGCCGCATTGAAAATAGAATCATTGGTATGCAAAAAGAGTTGGTAGCAATGAAAAGCAAGGCAAACAGTATCGTGATTGTTCATGGCAATTATTTGGGAATGTGTTCTCTTCTATATAACGCAATCGCCTTAATGATTAACTGTACACGGTATGCTTGGTTTTGTGTTGGCCTGATACTAGCTTTTGTATTTATGATGTTGTAGTAAATTTACTTTTCATATCACAAGATACAAAACATTAGCAGAAAGAGACGGATTTTAATCAGACAACTAAGGGAATTATGGGAGGACGCTAACATACTCGCTAGAACTCTTCAACAGCAATCGTCCATAAATGGAAATCCTTAAACAAGTTCATCTACAAGGACTGTGATAGAGCTTACTCAAAAGTCGGATCTCGAGTGGAGTATATCACTATTTTCCGGGATTTTCCTTATTCAATTGATCTTGCCAGCTATATGCTCGATTATCGTACTGGGTGTCACAATGTATTCTGGTTATCGAGGTTGTGGTAAGATAATTTCTTTGTGCTTTATTTCGAGTTATGTTCAATTAATAATAATTGATCTGATGTGTTTTAATAAGCAAAGCACTAACACCAGCCCCTTACATTAGGGAAATGTGAGATTTAGCAAGTAAACTTTTCTCTTGGTTATTCAATGCCAGAAATAAATTCATCTTTGTATGATATGTAGTAGAAATGTGGATGGAGCTCGGTTTTAAAATCTTTGTGAGTATCGCTTTTTCGCAACAGGGAATTGCCACAAACTCAATCTGCATTCTGTTGGTTGGGATTGACTTTGGTAATTAATCTATACGCTAAAAAATTATCGGGTCATTATTTTTTACTATTTGAGCAAAATGAATGAGAGCCTCTTTTGTTCCGTTGATAGAAACCATCAATTGACCTATAAACAATTGATGCTTTGATGAATGTCTCTCAAGCAATGGAATTATACTTCTACGAAGCATTATTTTAAGAATTGAGATATGTTAACTATGGGAGATTTCGAAAGCTAATATGATAATTTGATAGGGTTTGTCTCTTGGTATTTTCTCAACATTACTCATGAGTCTATCATAAAAATGTAAATGTGCATTATTTTAAGAATTAAGATATGTTGATTAAAGAAGATTTCGGGAGCCAATATGACAATTTTTAGGGTTTGCCTCTTAGTCTTTTCACATAATTACTCACGTTAGTCTGTCAAGAAAATGTAAATGTGCATTATTTTAAGGATTAAGATATGTTGATTAAGGGAGATTTTGGGAGCCAATATGATTGATGAGCTGTTACCACTGAAGTCTAAAATGCGGACGTCAGCTATGTTTCGCAATAAATTGGATAATATGTTACACGACTTTGTTCTGAAACTTGTCATACCATAGCAAACTGTCAAACAAATGGTTCCCCAAATCCTTTCCTCCACTGGTAATTGACCATTCAATGCCATTTAGAGTATACTTATTTTCTGCTTTGTCTTATCACCACTAACATTTCAACTGTTTATTTTATCTTTCCTTCTTTAAAGATGAAATGGTTGAAGTTGAGACTAAAGAGGAAGAGGAACAAAAACGTCGCATTGAAAATAAAATGATTGGTATGCAAAAAGAGTTGGTAAAAATTGAAAGCAAGGCAAACAACATCGTAGCTGTTCATGGTAGTTATATGGGAGTGTGTTCTCTTCTATATAACGCAATCGCCTTACTTATTAACTGCATATGGTTTGCTTGGTTTTATGTGGGCCTGATGCTGACTTTTGTATTTATGATGTTGGGGCAAATTTACTTTTCATATCACTGGATATAAAATGTTGACAAGAATAGACGAATTTTAATAAGACAACTAAGGGAATTATGAGAGGACGTTAACATACTCGCTAGAACTCTTCAACAGCAATCATCCATAAATGGAAATCCTCAAACAAATTCATTTATAAGGACTAGAATAGAGCTTGCTTCAAAGTCTAATCTAGAGTGGAGTATATCACTATTTTCAGGGATTTTCCTTATTCAACTGATATTGGCAGCTATATGCTCGATTATCGTATTGGGTGTCACAATGTATTCTGGTTGTCAAGGTTGCGGTAAGATAATTTCTTTGTGCTTTGTTTCTAGTTATATTCAATTAATAATAGTTGGTCCGATGTGTTTTAATAGGCAAAGCGCCAACACTAGCCCCATACATTGGGGAAATGTGTGATTTATCATGTAAGCTTTTCTCTTGGTTATACAATGCCAAAAAGAAATTCAACTTTATATGATATGTATTAGAGATGTGGCTGGAGCTCGATTTTAAAATCAGATTGTTTGTGAGTATTGCTTTTCGCAATAGGGAATTGCCACAAACTCAATCTGTATTCTGTTGGTTGGGATTGGTTTTGGTAATTAATCTCTACGCTAAAAAAATGTTGGGTCATTATTTTTTACTATTTGAGCAAAATGAATAAAAGCCTCTTTTGTTTCGTTGATAGAAACCATTAATTGACCTATAAACAATTGCTGCTTTAATGGATGCCTCTCAAACAATGAAATTATACTTCTACGAAGCATTATTTTAAGGATTAAGATATGTTGACTAAGGGAGATTTCAAGAGCCAATATGATAATTTTAAGGGTTTGTCTCTTGGTCTTTTCCAACAATTACTCATGTTAGTCTATCAAAAAATTGTAAATGTGTATTATTTTAACAATTAAGATATGTTGATTAAGGGAGATTTCGGGAACCAATATGATAATTTTTAGGATTTGCCTCTTGGTCTTTTCCCATAATTACTCACATTAGTCTGTCAAGAAAATATAAATGTGCATTATTTTAAGGAATAAGATATTTTGATTAAGGGAAATTTCGGGAGCCAATATGACTGATGAGTTGCTACCACTAGAGTCTAAAATGCGGGCGTCAGCTATGTTTCGCAATAAACTAAATAGTATATTACACGATTTGTTCATAAACTTGTCATATCATAGCAAACTGTCAAACAAATGGTTTCCCAAATCCCTTCCTTCATTGGAAATTGACCGTTCGATACCATTTAGAGTCTACTTATTTTCTATTTTGTCCTATCACTACTAACATTCCGACTATTTGTTTTATCTTTCCTTGTTTTAAGATGAAAGGGTTGAAGTTGAGACTGAAGAGGAGAGAAATAAAAATGTTGCATTGAAAATAAAATGATGGGTATGCAAAAAGAGTTGGTAGAAATAAAAAGCAGGGCAAACAACATCGTGGCTGTTCATGGCAGTTATCTGAGAGTGTGTTCTCTTCTATATAACACAATCGCCTTACTTATTAACTGCACATGGTATGCTTGGTTTTGTGTGGGCCTGATGCTGGCTTTTGTATTTATGATGTTAGGGCAAATTTATTTTTCATATTAAAAGACACAAAACGTTGATAGGAAGAGACGGATTTTAATTAGACAACTAAGGGAATTATGGGAGGACGCTAACATACTCGCTAGAACTCTTCAACAGCAATCATCCATAAATAGAAATTCTTAAACAAATTCATCTACAAGGACTATGATAGAGTTTGCTTCAAAGTCTGATCTAGAGTGGAGTATATCACTATTTTCCAAGATTTTCCTTATTCAACTGATATTGCCAGCTATATGCTCGATTATCGTATTGGGTGTTATAATGTATTATGATTGTCAAGGTTGCGGTAAGATAATTTCTTTGTGCTTTATTTCGAGTTATGTTCAATTAATAATAGTTGATCTGATGTGTTTTAAATGGCAAAGGGTCGACACTAACCCCTCACATTGGGGAAATGTGAAATTTAGCAGGTAAGCTTTTCTCTTGGTTATATAATGCCAGAAAGAAACTCAACTTTGTATGATATGCATTAAAGATGTGGCTGGAGCTCGATTTTCAAATTAGATTTTTTGTGAGTATCGTTTTTTGCAACAGGGAATTGCCACAAACTCAATCTGCATTCTATTGGTTGGGATTGTCTTTGGTAATTAATCTCTACGCTAAAAAAATGTCAAGTCACTACTTTTTACTATTTGAGCAAAATGAAGGAGATCCTCTTTTGTTCCATTGATAGGAGCCATTAATTGACCTATAAACAATTGCTTCTTTGACGGATGTCTGTCAAGCAATGAAATTATATTTCTATGAAGCATTATTTTGAGAATTGAGATATGCTGACTAAGAGAGATTTCGAGAGGTAATATAACAATTTTTAAGGTTTGTGTCTTGCTCTTTTCCCATAATTACACATGTTAGTCTGTCATAAAAATGTAAATGTGCATTATTTTAAGAGTTAAGATATGTTGATTAAGGGAGAT
The DNA here is from genome assembly GCA_016097595.1 of Eucalyptus pumila. Taxonomy (NCBI): domain Eukaryota; kingdom Viridiplantae; phylum Streptophyta; class Magnoliopsida; order Myrtales; family Myrtaceae; genus Eucalyptus; species Eucalyptus pumila. The sequence goes on from CM027851.1 coordinate 43,519,306, forward strand.
TTTGGGAGCCAATATGATAATTTTTAGGATTTGCCTCTTGGTTTTTCCCATAATTACTCACGTTAGTCTTTCAAGAAAATATAAATGTGCATTATTTTAAAGAATAAGATATGTTGATTAAGAGAGATTTGGGGAGCCAATATGACTGATGAGCTGCTACCACTGGAGTCTAAAATGCGGGTGTCAACTATGTTTCGCAATAAACATGATAGTATGTTACACGACTTTGTTCAAAAACTTGTCATATCAGAGCTAACTGTCAAACAAATGTTTCCCTAAATCCCTTCCTCCACCGGTAATTGACCGTTCGATGCCATTTAGTGTCTACTTATTTTCTGCTTTATCCTATCACCACTAACATTTCGAATGTTTGTTTTATCTTTCCTTGTTTTAAGATGAAAGGGTTGAAGTAGAGACTGAAGAGGAAGAGGAACAAAAATATCGCATTAAAAATAAAATTATTGGTATGCAAAAGAGTTGGTAGAAATGGAAAGCAAGGTAAACAACATCGTGGCTGTTCATGGCAGTTATCTGGAAGTGTGTTCTCTTCTATATAACACAATCGCCTTAATGATCAACTGCACATGGTATGCTTGGTTTTGTGTGGGTCTAATGCTGGCTTTTGTATTTATGATGTTGGGGCAAATTTACTTTTCATATCACAAGATACAAAGCGTTGACAGGAAGAGACGAATTTTAATTAAACAACTAAGGGAATTATGGGAGGACGCTAACATACTCGCTAGAAATCTTCAACAGCAATCGTCCATAAATGGAAATCCTCAAACAAATTCATCTACAAAGACTATGATAGAGTTTGCTTCAAATTCTGATCTAGAGTGGAGTATATCACTATTTTTCGGGATTTTCCTTATTCAATTGATCTTGCCAGCTATATGCTCAATTATCGTATTAGGTGTCACGATGTATTTTGATTGTCAAGGTTACGGTAAGATAGTTTTTTTGTGCTTTGTTTCGAGTTATGTTCAATTAATAATAATTGGTTTGATGTGTTTTAAATGGCAAAGGGCCGACACTAGCCCCTTACACTGAGGAAATGTGAGATTTAACAGGTAAGCTTTTCTCTTGGTTATACAATGCCAGAAAGAAATTCAACTTTGTATGATATGTATTAGAGATGTGGTTGGAGCTCGATTTTAAAACCAGATTGTTTGTGAGCATCGCTTTCCGCAACAGGGAATTGCCACAAACTCAATCTGCATTTTGCTGGTTGGGATTGGTTTTGGTAGTTAATCTCTTCGATTAAAAAATGCCGGTCCATTGTTTTTGACTGTTTAAACAAAATGAAGGAGAGCTTCTTTTGTTCCGTTGATAAGGGCCATCAATTGACCTATAAATAATTGCTGCTTTGAGGGATATCTCTCAAACAATGAAATTATACTTCTACGAGGCATTAATTTAAGGATTGAGATATGTTGACTAAAGGAGATTTCGAGAGCCAATATGACAATTTTTAAGGTTTGTCTCTTGGTCATTTCCCACAATTACTCATGTTAGTCTATCAAGAAAATGTAAATGTACATTAATTTAAGGATTAAGATATGTTGATTGAAACCTTGTACCTTTACTAAAAAAAAAATATATATATGTTAATTAAGGGAGATTTCGGGAGTCAATATGACAATTTTTAAGGTTTGTCTCTTGGTCTTTTCCCACAATTACTCATGTTAATCTGTCAAGAAAATATAAATGTGCATTATTTTAAGGATTAAGATATGTTGAATAAGGGAGATTTTGGGAGCCAATATGACTGATGAGCTGCTACCATTGGAGTCTAAAATGCGGGTGTCAGCTATGCTTCACAATAAACTGGATAATATGTTACACAACTTTGTTCACAAATTTGTAATATCAGAGCAAACTGTTAAACAAATGGTTTCCTAAACCCCTTCCTCCATTGGTAATTGACCGTTGGATGCCATTTAGAGTCTACTTATTTTTTGTTTTGTCCTATCACCACTAATATTTCAACTGTTTGTTTTATCTTTCCTTATTTTAATATGGAAGGGTTAAAGTGGAGACTGAAGAGGAAGAGGTACAAAAACGTCGCATTGAAAATAGAATGATTAGTATGCAAAAAGAGTTAGTAGAAATGGAAAGCAATGCAAACAGTATCGTGTATGTTTATGGCAATTATCTGAGAGTGTGTTCTCTTCTATATAACGCAATCGCCTTACTTATTAACTGCACATGCACATAGTATGCTTTGTGTTTTGTGGGCCTGATGCTAACTTTTGTATTTATGATGTTGGGGCAAATTTACTTTTTATATCACAAGATACAAAACGTTGATAGGAAGAACATATTTTAATTAGACAACTAATGAAATTATGGGAGGACGCTAACATACTCGCTAGAACTCTTCAACAGCAATCGTCCATAAATGGAAATCCTCAAACAAATTCATCTACAAGGACTGTGGTAGAGCTTGCTTTAAAGTCCGATCTAGAGTGTAGTATATTATTATTTTCCGAGATTTTCCTTTTTCAAATGATCTTGCCAGCTGTATGCTCGATTATCGTATTAGGTGTCACAATGTATTTTGGTTGTTAAGGTTACGGTAAGATAATTTTTTTATGCATTGTTTTGAGTTATATTCAATTAATAATAGTTAGTCTGATGTGTTTTAATAGGCAAAGTGCCGACACCAGCCCTTTACATTAGGAAAATGTGAGATTTAATAGGTAAGCTTTTCTTTTGGTTATACAATGTTAGAAAAAAAATTCAACTTTGTATGATATGTATAAAGATGTGGTTAGAGCTCGATTTTAAAACCAGATTGTTTGTATCGCTTTTTGTAACAGGGAATTGCCACAACTTCAATCTGCATTCTGTTGGTTGTGATTGGCTTTGGTAGTTAATCTCCGTGCTAAAAAAATGTTGGGTCATTGTTTTTAACTGTTTGAGCGAAATGAATGAGAGTCTCTTTTGTTCTGGTTATAGGGGTCATCAATTGACCTATAAACAATTATTGATTTGACTGATGCCTCTCAAACAATGAAATTATGTTTCTGTGAGGTTCGATTTTCAATAGATGAAATAGTTGCAGTTTTCATGATACAGGAGAAAAAGAATCGGGTCCCTGAAGGTGTGGGAGAGGAGAAGAAGTTGGCCGGTAGTTTTTGCAACAGAGGCCATGACAAACCTCTCTTGAACTTTGAGCGGTTTAGAGTAGAAGGCCTCATCTTGTATAGCGATTAGAGTAGGAGATCTAGTATGGCGGGTAGAGTAGGAGGAGGCATCATTTTGGCTTTTTGTATATTTGCACGCTAGATGTGTTATTTATATGTTAATTTTGTCTATACATAGTCTCTTTGGATTATTTATTGCTCTTCTGAATATCTTAGATTAGCATGGGATAGGAGATAGAAGAATGGGCATGGGACAAAGCCATGCCCGGCAATCAATTTTTCGTCGAAAATGCTTCTACGAAGAAAAGAGAAAAATACCACCGGCTGTGGTGACTCCACTGGGTAGGCTTCTGTGATCTTTTGTGAGAGAGGTGAGGAGTTCGAATCCCTTGCAACGCAAGGAGGCTGGTGGAGTTACTTGATGACTTACCCGATGGCATGGAGTGGTGATTTCCCCATGTTACCCTTAGGTTCTTCCTGCCGTCTGTCGGCTTACGGATTTCCTAGGTCTTAGAAAAAAAATAATTGTTATCGGTATCGGATAATGAACTAAAAGGGTGATGCAAAATAGCAAATGGAACTGTAAAGTCAACCGTTGTATGGAATGGGTACTCATGGATAGCGAGTAAGAAGGAATGCATACCCATTCCTCTATGGAAAATATCACTTGATCAAAATGAAAGTAGGTAACATGAACTTTCAAATGCAACAAACATCACAAATAATAATCAATCAAACACATCGAAACGACTTCTTCAAGAAACATATACGCATCGTCCACACTAAGCAGCCATGAATCAATATGGATACTAATATTTTGGGAGAAGATAATTCGTTTGGTAAATTCAATATATGTAATATGTATTATCCACACTCATGTTAATCTGTCAAGAAAATGTAAATGTGCATTATTTTAAGGATTGAGATATGTTAATTAAGGGAGATTTTGAGAGCCAATATGACAATTTTTAGGGTTTGCCTCTTGGTCTTTTCCCACAAATACTCATGTTAGTCTGTCAAGAAAATGTAAATGTGCATTATTTTAAGGATTAAGATATGTTGATTAAGGGAGATTTCGGGAATCGATATGACTAATTAGCTGCTACTACCGGAGTCTAAATTGCGGGCACCAGCTATGTTTCGCAAGAAACTGGATAATATGTTACACGACTTTGCTCAAAAACTTGTTATATCAAAGCAAACTATCAAACAAATTGTTCCCCAAACCCCTTCTTCCACTAGTAATTGACCGTTTGATGCCATTTAAAGTCTACTTATTTTTTGTTTTGTCCTATCACCACTAACAATTCGACTGTTTGTTTTATCTTTCATTGTTTTAAGATGAAAGGGTTGAAGTGGAGACTAAAGAGGAAGAAGAACAAAAACGTCGCATTGAAAATAGAATGATTGGTATACAAAAAGAGTTGGTAGAAATGGAAAGCAAGGCAAACAACATCATGGCTATTCATGGCAATTATCTGGGAGTGTGTTCTCTTTTATATAACGTAATCGACTTAATAATTAACTGCACATGGTATACTTGATTTTGTGTGGGCCTGATGCTGGCTTTTGGATTTCTAATGTTGAGGCAAATTTACTTTTCATATCACAAAATACAAAACATTGGTAGGAAGAGATGGATTTTAATCAGACAACTAAGGGAATTATTGGAGGACACTAATATACTCACTAGAACTCTTCAACAACAATCGTCTATAAATGGAAATCCCCAAACAAATTCATCTACAAGGATTGTGATAGAGCTTGCTTCAAAGTCTGATCTAGAGTGGAGTATATCACTATTTTCCGGGATTTTTCTTATTCAACTGATCTTGCTAGCTATATGCTTGATTATCATATTGGGTGTCACAATGTATTCTGGTTGTCAAGGTTGCGGTAAGATAATTTCTTTATGCTTTGTTTCGAGTTATATTCAATTAATAATAGTTGGTTTAATGTGTTTTAATAGGGAAAACGCCAACACTAGCCCTTTACATTGGGGAAATGTGAGATTTAGCAAGTAAGTTTTTGTATAGATTGAGCAATTTAACTTTTCTGTCAAAAATCTCACAAAATTCGATTAAGAACCTTGATTTCTGAATTTTTCAGTTTTAGGTTCTAGATCGACCAAAAACAAAAAATTCTAGTCATAATTAAATATAGTTCATTCTTTGACATTTGGTTTAGGGACTCTGAAATTTGTTTTAGCATTCAATTTCAAGATTTATTGAGTCAAAATATGAATTGCAGTTTTGAGCCCTAATTAGGGGACCAAAATTGATCCGTCATCACTTGCAAACGGACAATTGTTTCTCACTCATTTTCTTAAGATAAGTCCAAATTCAAGATGAATTTTGTGAAATTCACACAAGAACTCAACAATTTGAAGAATTTTATCCTCCCAAGCATTAGAAAGTCAAGGAATTAAGCTTCAATTGACAAAATTCAAATAGACCCATTCATGGCTATGGTTTAATTTCATAAATTTAGGTCTAATTTTAATATTAGGCTTAGATCCATTTTTTACCTAAGTTTGAGCACTTCAATTCAAGGTCAATTTGAATGTGCTAAGTGATCTTACCTCTGGCTAGCTCATTAGATAGGGCAATTGTGACACTAATTGAGTTCAATTTTGATTAACTTGCAATTTTACCCATTGAATTGCAAATTTTACCATTTTAGTCCTTTATGCCCAATTCAAAGCACTCATGGTTTTGACTCATTTTTTTCCATGATAATCATTCAATTAGGTCAATAAAAGACCTCTATATCATATTCATAAAGTTTTATTAGCTTAATTGTATCTTTATTGGTCAATTTCTTCATAAAAAGGATAAAATTCATTTTCAATTAGGTCTTTTAGGTGTCAAATTGCATAAATTTTTTACCCACAAGGGTCCTAAGTGGAAAAAATGACAGGAACTGGACCAAACCGATCAAGAACCGGTCAAAATCTGGCTGAATCGGTCCAGTCGGTCTGACCGGCCGTTGGCGGGACTAGATGGTTCGGGCCCTTCTCAGCCGATTCTTGGCCTTCGACCACTAGTTCTAGAACCCTCTCAATCCCAATTTCACTTATGCACCTTCAATTTCTCAAAATTTCACAAATTAAGCCTCGAATTTCGTCAAATTACAAATTGACCTATAATTAGACATTTTGACGCAATTCCCGATTTTCACTTGGTTTTTTGCAAATCAAACCCATTAGATCAATTACCCAACAACTCGAGATCATAATGGAGCCTTCAAAATGGATTTTTGACCGTTGGATCGAGATTTTGGCCATAGGATTGAACCGACGACCATAATTCGCTTAATGTAGGAGTATATAAGTAAAATCTCTTCTATTTTCAGCATAAGGGCTTCAGTTGCACGAATTTTTTTCTCTTTCCTCAGCCTCTCTCTCTTTCATTTCTCCCTCCAAAATCCTACCCAAACAGCTCATTCTCTCTCTCTCTCTCTCTCTCTCTCTCTTTAAGTTTTGGTTTATCTCTTGGACCGATTCTTCTTTTTTTTCTTGAGCTGGTGATTCAATTGATCCCAATCCAAGCCATAGTGACTTGATCTACATTCTTGGAGTCCCGATCATGATCTGGTGATTTGATCTGACTAATCACAATAGAAACCGACGAAAATCGCAACGAAGGTAATGATTCGAAGCTCAAATCCGATGAAGTGAGATTGAGTTAGTCGATCGGAGCTAGAATTCAAGATTAGGAGCTTTTACATGCTACAATGAGTTGTTGATGATTTGAATGATGATTTTGATTTTAAGCCTAATTTGTGATTTTCGTAGGCCTATACATAGGTTACTATTTTGGCCAAAACAAGGTCTGAAACGACCTCATTTGAGCTCAAGTACTCTTAAAATTAGATAATAGACATCCCGAGTTTTGAAACGATAGGTCGCACGCCCAAAACGACCATCGTTTGGCCCTCCAAAAACACCTTTGAAGATTAACGATTTTGCAATAGTTTAGGTTTTTTTTTTCAGTTCTGATTCAGTTCCGCTTTCTGACTTTGTTATTTTTGTGCCGATCTCAGGCGACGCCGCTTGAGGTCCACGCGAACTCAAGTGGCGTCGCCTAAGGTCCGCGAGCACTAGGCAACGTCACCTAAGGTCCACGCAACCTAGGCGACGCCACTTGGGTCACAAGTCGCGCCACCCCCAAGTAGTGGTCATCCGGGGACCCTCAAGCGCGGACCCTCAGCGGCAATGGCGGCGGGGAAGAAGAAGATGAAAGCCCGAAGATGGGCGGGGAAGAAGAAGACAAAGGGGAAGAGAAGATGAACAGTGACACGGTTGCATTTCCAAAATGCCCAATGCCCAAAGCATCTCCTCCCCAGCATTCAGATGCCCACATTTGGCAAATGAGCTTTCAAAAACATTTGCTAAACATAAAAAATTTTCCCTAAGGGACTTTAGGGACCCAAAGCCCCTTGGGAAAGCCGAACCAAACAGGGCCCAAATTGACCTAGTTTGGACTCGAGCTCTTATAGGAAGATGTAGAAAACATTTAAAAGTTTCTAATCCCATTGATTTCATGCCAATCGCTCATCATTTGGACCAATTTTCCTTTTCTTCAAAGTCAAATTGCAGTCTGAATAAGGGATCAAATTCGAACCCTTGTTTCAACCCCTATCTGGACAAACTTTTGATATTTTTGTTTCATTTTTTTTTTTTATTTGGAAAATGAACTTGGCCTCTTAATAGAACTTGCTTGTCATCATGTTGGATATGTTGTGTGTAAATTTGATGATTTTTAGACATGTTCTGATAGACTTCCTCCCGACTCTATTAAAAGTCGAACCACATATCGCGATGGTAAAGGCAATGGCTCATTTTTGGAATCTCATGACTTCCACCTTCATGTTTAATCGATATGAATTGACCCCTACAATTGAGGAGTTCCGGAAAGCCAGTGGGTTAGATAAAGCTTCTTTAGGTTTCGCCACTCCTCTCATTGGTCTAGATCCAATATCTCTTCTAAGTCAATTCCTCAATATCCATACCGACAAAATTGAGGCTATTCTTAAAGGAATTCTCATTCAATGCTTTATAATTTCCTTGAATAACATTTCCTTAGCCTTAAACCTAAATCTGGGAATCAAATTCCTCATGTCTTCCTACTCATGTTCTTTGGCTTTGTGGTATTCCCACATACTCGAAAAACAATAGATCCTTTAGTCACTCACATTGTCAACCAAGTTTGCGCTTTTAATTGTTTTACACACATGATCCTTGCCAAAAACTTTTGTGTCTCTTAATCATTTCAAAGCAAATGGACGAGGAACTCTTAGAGCCCCATTAAGACTTCTCCAAATTTGGCTCTTTTCACATATCAAAGAATTTTTCTCTCTCCTCTTTTTTTCTTCTCTTTCTTTTCTTCTTCTTCTTTTTCTTCTTCCTTTTGGCCGGCCTTAGCCATGGTTAGCACCGGCAACCGACCAAATGAGGGCTGGCGACCTCGTTGGAGCATCGCTGGCCCCCAGAGACGCTGAGCCACGATGAGGCTCGACCTCGCTTGGGCTGGGCAAGATCGACCTCGCCCAGATCTAGTGAGGCCAAGCTCACCCAGCCACTAGTAAGGCTCGGCCTGGCGAGGCTCACCAAGCCAATGAAGCCACTAGCGAGGCTCGACCTCACCCAAATTTGGCGAGGTTGAGCCTCGCGGTGCTCGCTAGGCCACCAAAAGGCTCAACCTCTCCGATTTGGGCCTCGACCTCGCCGGTGATCAAGCGAGACTCGCGAGCTCATCGGCCCTTGCCCGGCCGGTCACCGGCCGCCGCCGCCGGCCACAAAGAGGAAGAATGAGAGAAAAGAAAAAAGAAAAAAAAGAAAAAAAAAAAAAAAAAAGGAAAATATAATAAAAAATATTTAAAAATCAAAAGAAACAACAAAATTATTCAATTTTACCAAACACATTTCTTTCCTAGGAATAGAAATTTTTTGCAATTTTTATACTAAAATATTGTTTCCGAGAACGGAAAAAAAAAAAAACTATTTATGTTTAAAAATTGTTCCTCGAAATAGAAACGTTACCAAACGCACAAAAGAGAAAACAAAAGGAAAGTAGCAACACTTGCAGCCACCTCCAACAGCAATCCAAATGGCCATATTTTAGTAGTCACAAGAGGCAGGCATCTTTGACGTCAATCGTGCTCTCTAGTGTTCGCTGCAGTACATGTAGATATAGAACCATGACATTTCTTCTTTTTTTAATCTTTTGATTTTCAAACCTACTAATTCAAATTGTGTTTTTTTTTTTTTGCTAAGATCATCCTAATTTGTTAATTGCTCCATTATAATGTGGTGCTCTATCTAGATAATATTATATAGTGAACTTTAAATGTGTTATATGGCGGGTACAAATAGATTGAACATAGAACTACATAAAGACAAACACATCCAAATACGTTATGTTGAAAAAACCATTGAATCTATCTATGACTAACTCAAATCTTATTGGACCTAATTCATTCATTCGCCACGTCTAGACTCTAGCCATTGTCGCAACCTTCGGCACGCATCAGTGGTCTCTCTTATTGCCCCTCTGTATATTTAGCACCAATAGTCGCAACCCCACTAAAAAATTGCAAACCTCGATCATCTTCCTCTCCTCTCCCCTTCTACTCCCTTTCCATGGAAATATATAGAGCCGGTCAAGGTCGTCGCTTGATTCAATTGGTGGAATCCTCGAGTAGGACAATAAAACGACAACAATGCGAGTGGGCCCCCCACTCAAAACAAAACAGAAAATATAAAGGCCAAAGTCCAAAGTGAGACTGTACCTATACGAAGCCTTGTGGATTTCTTCCATTTTGTGATTTTGAATCTAAAATCTTTACATATTTTCCGTGTATCATGTGAGAAAAGTAAGGTTTGACCAATTTTTCTATACTTGGACTAGTCAAAGGCAGTGTTGAAGGAGGAGGACGCAAAAGAAAGCGGGATATTGAAAGAGGTGATCCAAGTCCTTGACGCCTTTCAAGATGTGATGCCGTCCGAGCTGCCAAAGAAGTTGCCCCCTCAAAGAAAGTAGATCATCGGATCGAGCTCATGTCCAATGCTTAACCGCCGACCATACCTCTAATTTTCATGTCAACTAATTCAAATGGTCTGACCGCCCAAGCCAATAAAATAATCATTTTACAAACAAATTATGGCATGCATTGAATAGGCCCATCTACTAAATTAGATAGGTATGAGCTCTTAGCTGATTGGATTACCCTCTCTTCTACTAAGTTAGATATGTATATCATGGGATCAATCCTCCTACTCTCATCTCACCCCTTAAACTTTTTACACTAGGTTTAAGCCATAATCAAATATCTAGTTAAACCAGCGACAAGTTGATCAAGTTGACCAATTTCGCCAAATTTGACTAGGCTTTTTTTTTTTTAACCATCCAAGCTATTAACAAGATCGAACCATAAAATGATCTTCTTTCCAATCTAATAGGTTAAGCTAACCAGTCTAATATGGTTTGAGAACACTAAATTTAATTGTGGGTGGGCAAAAGTGTTAGCTCTACTTTTATAGGTGGCAAAATGATTTTAGAACATCTATTTTGACTTGTATATTACTAGATATGATTATATTTGGTTAACAGATTTTTGTTTATGAAATAGGTTTAAATGGTCTAACAATAAGGCTCAACTATAATATGATCTCAATGGGTTTGAATCTACCTTATTTATGATCTATATGGATCAAAATGTTGGGGAAAAAATAGTCCTGGGATTGGAAAAAGAAAGAGAAATTAAATAAATAAATAAAAATAGAAAGAGAGAGAGAGAGAGAGTAGCGACACTTCCTGCAACCTCCGGCAGGCGGCAGAGATTGGATAGCCACATTGTAGTAGTCACAAGAAACAGGCATCTTTGACGTCAATTGTGCTCTCCAATGTTCGCTTAAAGTACATGACATTTCTTCTTTTTTAAATTTTTTGATTTTCAAACTTGATAATTCAGATTTTTTTTTTATTAAGATCATCCTAATTTGTCAATTGCTCCATTATAATGTGGTGCTTTATCTAAATAATATTATATAATGAAGCTTAAATGTGTTATATGGCGGGTACGGATAGATTGAACATAGAACTACATAAAAGAAAAACACATCCATATAAAAGTGATCGATCTATTTACGATTAAGTCAAATCTTATCGGACCTAATCCATCCATTCGTCACGTCTAGACTATAGCCACCATATCAACCTTTGGCACACATCGGCGGTCCCTCTCGTCGCCCTTCTGGATATTTAACACCACTAGTCTCAACCCCACCAGAAAATTCCAAACTTCGATCATCTTCCTCTCCTCTGCCCTTCTACTCCCTGTCCATGAAAATATATAGAGCCGGTCAAGGTCGCCCCTTGATTCAATTGTCGGAATCCTCGAGTAGGACAAATCAAACGGCAACCGAGCGAGCGGGGCCCCCCCACATAGAACAAAGCAGAAAATATAAAAGGTCAAAGTCCAAAGTGGGACTGTATCCATACGAAGCCGCGGGGAAATTTCATGCGCAATCCCCTCCAACCCCACACGTACACGTGTCCCCACATCGACCTTTCACAGGTTGATTTTTTCCCCGTTGACCGAGTCAACCTCGCTGCTCTATAAGAAGCAAGGCCCACCAGCCCCCTGTATCTTCATCGCCATCTCTTCTAAAGCTCTTCAAAATCCCAAGCAACTCTCTGAAGCAAAGAAGAGGTTCGAGCAAGATTGAGACTCCTCAACCTTGTTCTTCCCTCGGTGTTCTTCGGGTAACGTCTCGCGATCTTCGCAGGGTTCTTTAGGCCCTTGATAACATATATTCATCACGATGTTCAAGTTTAGTTACTGTCATCTATCCATGCAGACACAGATCCATGTGAAGACCTTAACGGGCAAGACCGTCATCATCGAAGTGGAGAGCTCGGAGACGGTCCACAACGTGAAGGTCAGAATACAGGACCAAGAAGGCATTCCCATGGATCAGCAGAAGCTGATCTTCGCAGGCAAGGAGCTCAAGAACGACGTCCGGACGCTCGCCGAGTATGACGTTCACAGCGAGTCTGTGCTCCACCTCAATCTCTGTCAAAAGGCCAAAAGGAAAGGTATGTGGCGCTTTCTTGCTTTGGCGCGGCGGCTTTCTAGGTGAATATTTCGTAGCCTATGTAATTGTGTGTTGATGAATTATTATTGATGTGGTGAAGAGATCCATCGTTCTCGTACACCATGAAATAAGCTTATCCTGAGAGTTTGTCAATTGAAGAGGACGTGGACGACCTTGCTATTCTGCACAGCAAACCAAATCTAAGACCAAATGTAAGGATTTTTCGACTTCATGAATTAGCATATATGTTTTTTCCCCATTTTGAGAGCCTTGTATGAGCCTAAACATGGCAGCTGTATGAATGAATTTGAAGAATCTTGAAGGGATTTAGTGTACTGTACAAAATGATAGAGTCAAAGTTTAATGTGTACACTCAGTTTGTCGGCTGAATCGTCTTTGTCCAGAATCTACATGTGTAATATGTATGACCATTTCTATTGCTGAATGAGCAAGGGCTTTCAGCTTTAACGTAGATTGTGACAATGAGGGCGTAACAGAGTAAACACGACTTGGCGGAGGCTGTTTTTTCATTAGTTCATCGGAGAAATTAAGGAACATCCGCAGTTGAACTTTTTTCATAGGCCAGTCGACCGGGACTCGCTGAAATCATTCTTTTGTGATAGATATACGCCCTTACCGACGAGCGAAGGAGAGAATTTAGTGGACAGAGCATTGCCCTTTTGTATTCTTTTCATGGTGTGATCAAATGACTCCAACTGCGTATTAATTATTCTTTAGTTTGTTTCTTGCTAGATGTATCTGCAGGTGAGGATGATACGGATATGGAATTAAAGATCTGATGAAAGATCGATACTCTCAAACCCTCCCAGGCAGTCAACCATGTTAGTACTACTAAGTACTGATATTATAACTCAAACTTGCGCGATTAAATGACTCCAACTGCATATTAATTATTCTTTAGTTTGTTTCATGCTAGATGTATCTGCAGGAGAGGATGATACGGATATGGAATTGAAGATCTGATGAAAGATCGATACTCTCAAACCCTCCCAGACAGTTAACCATGTTAGTACTACTTAGTACTGATGTCATAACTCAAACTTGCGCTAGGTTGGACGCAAGATCGACACCACATCACTGTACACACGTTCTTCTACACACGTTCTTCAAGACTTTCATGTTGGCAGGCCTTACATGGTAGGAGTTCAGAGTTCTGTTGAACCATGAAGCCTTCGAAGGGGAAGGCTATTCATGTTCCTGATGCTTAAATTGACATGGGGGGCTTTTGTTACTTCACATGGAAAATAAAATAAAAATCATTTGATTCGGTGGTAATCAACAAGAAGAATGGTTTCTACCCAAAAAAAAAAAAGAAGAATGGTTTTTCCAAGAGATAATTCTTGAAAGATGAATGGTTTTGCAAGAGACAATTCTTGCCACCACATGATCGGTCAGCACCCATACGGCCACCAGGAAAGATGTCGACAAACACAGCTGTTGATTTTGACTTGCACTGTTGAAAAGGTAGAAGTCAAATTTGTCTGCAATAATTCAACAATATGGACTAGTTCAAATTAGATTTCTCCCATAATAATAATAATAATAATAATAATAACAATAATAAAGAACTTTGAATTAGATGGACAGGAGATGCGGAAGTCCTAATTTCAATTTCAGCTCTTGGGATCCATTGGGATGAACTTTTTGAAAAGGAAATCTCGGAGGCCCATATCTTTTTAATTAGAAGTGGTAAGGGGTTGGGTTGACAAGTCGGTTTGAATCTGACCAGAACACGAAAGTCCATTTCAAATTGGGTTATCTTGAATTTGAATATAGTTTTCGGCTTTGGGTAGTTCCGGGGTCTTTCTCGAATGCATCGAGTGGAATCCGGGTTGGACTCAATAATCCTCGAGACATCTTCAGCTTCACTCTCTTGGATGATATAGAAGTCAGGTTCTAGTTGGATAATACCAACTTAATTCCGGATTAGATTCAATTAATACAGAAAATTATCTAAAAAAATCTTAAATCTATCGCACTTTTGTCAATTCAGTCATAAATTTTTTAATTTTGTTAATTCAACATTTTCACTGCTGCCAATCGTAAATCTATCGCACTTGGTAATCATTCTAACTATTAGGGTTAGTAGTTTATTAAATAAAAGATGGTAAATTCTAAAGGTGGCAAACAAGACAAATAGAAGTAATAACTCGATACAAAAATTGGTGAATTTAAGAAAAAAGAAAATAATTAAACGCCATTTTCTTGTAAGTTGGGGATTTTGATAGAGTTGAGAATCTTCCATTAGTAACAGTTGCTACTTCTGAATGAACGTATCCATGAACAAAGCATCTAATTGTCACAATGAGATCATACATAGTTGAAGATTATATGTAATCCTTCGGCCGATATTAAAACCTTTATTGGGTTTTGTATCTCTATAGCTAGAGTTGGCACTATGCCTCTCTATATCAAGGCTGATCAAATCAGATTATGATTCACCTTAACCGATAATCATAGTACATACCTATCGAATGCATATGGCATTTTGGCTGATCAGGCGAGAGTCGGATGTGTAGAATCCCCCATTATATTATATAAATGAAATAACCACTGTTCTAACAACGCTGGCCAAACAAACTTGTGACAGCAACTAAAGATATCGAGATACTATGAAAAGGCATAAACCGCTAAAAGGTCAACCAGATCAAGTTGGAAATCTTATCTGTAAAGCATACTTTTGAATCGATGATCATACAAAAATGCAAAAACAAAATAGGTCTTTCAAATTGCTGGTCAAGATTGGTAGGAAGCTGTAGCTGTTGATCACAAAGTTCAGAAGAATATAATAATATTTGCATTGCAGAAACATTTGCTACTATATAAAATTCTATATGATTCATTCTACTGGTCAGGCTCATTTGCTTTTAATCCTTCGTTATATAACTGTCCTACACGGCCTCATTAGAGTTTAAGCACTGACAACCTCGTCGTTATGCAAAAAATAAAATAAATTAAAGGAATGTTACTGTTGATCCGCTTCATCTAATCTTATCTAATTAAGAGCATGTTCAAGTGATTTATTAAACTTCAAATAATTGGAAAAAAAAAAGTATTTGTGGGCCCACACCTTTCCAAAATGAAAGTTGAGTGGGACATTAGTTAATAGGCTGCGTACTTATCTTGAAGATTATCATTTTTCCTGCAACAGTAAATGTAATTAAACAAAGTTTGAAAGTACGTTTTTTCTTGCTTGTCCCCACATCACCCACCTTCATCGATGCAGACATTACAACCACCGTACGAGAAATTTCTCTGTCGAGGTGTACTGTTTGTTCCATCTCTCTCTCTCTCTCTCTCCCTCTCTCGCCCCACCTCCATTTTGCCCTTTCTTCATTATTCATGTATTCTTAATCCAATTTGGACTTATCGGATGTTTATGATGGAAAGTGTATATTGTTCTACTTGAATGAAATAACCCTTAAAATGGACCTACTAGTGTAAAGAGATCTATAAAAGTAGCTACCAACTAGGCATACTTCGATAGATTGAGAGAATATGATAATTGAGAATTCAATTTAACCTATATTAAAACTTGTGACGAGATGTCAAAATTCAAGTGCATATTAGATGGAGAAAAAAGAGATTGTGATGTAATTGATTTTGTTTATCGTATCTACAAGTGGAAAAGAAGCTCGAGTAGTAATTTCTAGTTGCAAGATACTAGTCAAGCTCTTTGAAGGCCTCTTCCGCTGCTGCCCATTTCATCTTGGGATTTAGGTTGCGGACCTTTTGAGATTTTTACTTTCAAGCATTAATACCACCAAAAATCTCAAGCGAAACATTCATGACACATTAATCTAGACGAACTTTTATGTCACAAGAATCTTACATTGATCTCTCAAGATATATTTACATTCTAACTAATTTTTGTCAAATAGAAAAATTAAAGCTGATACTCTTGCTTTAAATCTACCCTTCATCATGATTTTCACCAAGTATGTCATCAAAATGCATATGTGTCACACAAGTAGAAAGCAAACGGATCTAACGTAGAGAATAATATTCTCAATAAGTATTTTAATGAAGTGTAGACTTGGGTCATAAATACTAGTTAGGTATTTTTTATGAGACGAAAATTAGTTGAGGTAAATGGGTTATGGCATATCAGCTTGGGAATTATAGGGTACTAAGTCGGTAATATCAACAGTGTCAACTCTAACTTAAATGCTAAGAGTGAAAATCAAAGCATGACTGAAAAGGACAAAAACCAGATGTCGTGCCTATCCTCTGTGTCCCCCTTCAATGCAAGAACCATCTATCCTTATTGCCCATCCTACGTTAAAATCACTTTTAGTTCGTCGAGTCCTCGAATAATTTTAAAGGAGTTCGAGAATCATAACTGGTGAAGGTAGTTCCTGTGAATCTTTCTGCTGCAAGTGGGTGGAGATATGAAGAGCACACAGAATCTGCTTTTTGATGGACATTGGAGGCCAGGACACTGCACAGAGCATATTTGTCCAGGTCCGGGAATTTCTTTATTGCACGTTCCCCTTATTTAATGCATGAATTCCAGCAAAAGGCCAAAGGAAATAAATAATTTAGATAGAATTCCCAAAGGTAAAAGACAAGTCCAACCAATTCAACTACCTATCAGACCTGAAAAGACTCCAGGCAGTAGCAGGAGCCACACACAGCTTCTTCCACACACAAGCTTCAACTACCAGTCTTCTCCTTCTCCTTCTTCTTCACCATCCATTCTTTGCTTGGCATTTCCATTTCCATTTTCAATTTTCTTTTATCTCAGTTCTTTTTCTTGTGGGAACATGGTTTCTCCAAGGTGTGTTTCTTCCATTATTAATACACGCCAGTACTTAAAGCGCCTCCAAATTGCCCCAACAACAAGTAAAATCCCCTCTCGGCTCCTCTTTCTTTTATGTACATTCCAAGAACAGCGACAGATAAGGCCCCGAGATCTGCAAGTCTTCTTCACACTACTCGCTGATGGCTGATTCTGAACATTCTTCTTCTGATGACACTTACGTGGACTCTAGAGGTAAACTATTTTGACAAGTTAATTTCACTATGTCTCCCTCGTTTCTTCTCCTGTTTATTTTGCATCAGCTTTGACTCTAGATGCAATTATCCTGCTTCTTGCAGTAGAAAGTTTTCAGCTTTCAGTTAAAAAGACAAATTTTCTTTCTGGGTTTTCGGCCTTTTTCGAGATTTCTTGTAAAGCCCCCATTAATATCTAATAAGTTCCTAAGTCTATGAATGATTATGGTTAATTGACGACTATGTAACAGATTTGACCCTGGATGTAATTAATGATCCTGCCCGTTTCTTTCACCAATCAAATCAAACACTTCTTCTTTCTAATCCTATTTCAAGACTTCAAGTATAGTTATTGGAAGGAATCCCGTAATTTTTGGTGGGCTTCAACTTTATTTTCAGAGTTGATTATATCATGAACAAGACTAGTTCATGCCTTTAATCTCGCATCATGCAAGGGCCTTGTTCTGCTTCCAAGAATTTGTTTTCTCCTACATATATCGTTCTATTTATCTTTTTGGTCTTGGGTTATTTTGTGCAGAAGAGACAAGTGAAGAATCAAAGCTAGATTTCTCTGAAGATGAGGAGACGCTTGTAATTAGAATGTACAACCTGGTTGGAGAAAGGTGAAATTCTGTTCTGTTGCTTCTTTCCTGCTTCTCTTTTACTATTGATGATTTCCTCTCTTTTTTTTTTTTTTTTTTTTTTTTTTTGCAAATATGAAATTACTGAGCCAAAATTATATCATCCTTGATCAGGTGGTCTCTAATTGCTGGTAGAATCCCAGGGAGGACAGCTGAAGAAATCGAGAAGTACTGGAATTCCAGATATTCAACAAGCCAATGAAAGTACTAAATCAAGATGACCGTCTTACTTAGAGTGACGCGAATGCTTGGCTCAGAAAATTTCCCCGAGGATGTGAAGATTTTCTTAATTTGCGTTCTGAACTTAAGACCCATTGAAGTTCAAGGTCATTTCATATGATCTTTAGGAATGGAGTTTCTCCCCCCTCCCTTTGTCGGTTGATCTTTGTTTGGTGCTCATGATTAGGGTAAAGCCATTGGTTTTTTTTCAAGGTGCAATGTATTTGGAAGTAGGACCTTAGATTCTTGGTGTATATTGTTCTCTCTAGTTATAGTGTACAAATGCGTCGTCCCTAGTGTTGTCCCTAATGATATGACATTGTTACTCACCTTATTTTTTCATCACCAATGCGTGCCTAAGTAAGGTGTACCTTAAAGTTTAAAAATATACGGTACGAACTTGTCAAATCGCAATTTCTAGAGTGTCCATGGTGATACGATGAATGTTTAAACTTCTAGATCAATCAATATACGCACATGGGTTTCCTTCAAAGGAATTATTGAAAAGGGACCAAGCACTCGATCGACCTAACAAGAGGGGCTTGAAGGTAGAAGTGCAAGGTTAGAATTCGAAATACGACAATAACACATAGCTTTACCAAGCCAGAAAAATTGACATTACACAGAAAAAAGTAGCTATCGTGGCCTTCCATCTGACCTATGATCTCATCAGGCAATAAGCTTATCAAAATGAATTGCTGAGGGATCACCCAAGAAAGTTTAGAAGTTAGAATGCACCATTCGGATAAAGTAACGTTAGGGAATCAATGTTCAAATCAAGCAAAGCTGTGCAAGATGACTCACAACATTACTCTTGCTTTCGCATATCCATCTGCTGTACGGCTTTACAACCATCAACGTAGTTGTCATAATTGGAAGATGATATATCGGTCGGTTGAATAACAATTAATCAATACAGATTTTTCTCTGTATGTATGAAGATGACAATCATGTCATTTTCCCAAGAAAGTAAAACCACTTAGGATTGGAGAAATTTGCTCCTTGACTTTCCTTATAAGATGGAAGAAATGGTACAAAAAGACAGAAGCATAAGATATGGCCAATCTTTCGGAAGGCATCAACTTTTGACCTCGGATCAGATGTACCAAGCTCAAAAACAAAACTAAAGAGATACGATGAAGTATAAAGTCAAATAGAAAATCGTGCTCATCATTATCTTTTAAGTTCCAGCATAGAAAATAATTCAACTAAAGAGATGCAATGAAGTATAAAATCAAATAGAAAATCGTGCTAATTATTATCTTTTAAGTTCCAGCATAGAAAATAATTCAACTAAAGAGATGCAATGAAGTATAAAGTCAAATAGAAAATCGTGCTAATTATTATCTCTTAAGTTCCAGAATAGAAAATAATTCAACTGATGTTGCCATGCAAAAAGCCATTCAGGGATACAACTAAAACAGTATGCCACTCCCACATATTGACATAATAGTCACCGACCACCCCATAGAGGACAAGGGCGATCCTGTAGAGAGCAAGGGCTTCAGAGATGCATGAGCAAGGTGACCGATGAGGACCTGAGGTCCTCACGCTTGTTTCGTATGATTCTCAGCTTTCCAAACATACTAAGACCTGAGCTAGTCAAAAGCTTATGGCCAAATGAGTCATTTGCAAAATCTAAAATGAATAAACAACGAGCCATTCCCCATAACTTCAAATAAACTGTATCCATCCTCCTCTACAACAATGCATGGCAAAGAATTCAGTGCAGGTTATTTAAGAATCTTTATCTGGGAAAGGAAAGATTGCTGTACAATAGAGTCCTAAGCAGAAGGTAAGTGCAGAACTGGATGTTGCATACTGAATTTTCACAAGTACAATTCAACTTTGCTTGTTAAAAGAAAACTGAAAAGAGCACTAATTGCAGATCATTCCATTCAGGAAATGCAGATATTGCAGATCCTATGAAAATCATACTTTACAGCCTCATTAACAAATTCTTGCCAGATATCGATAAAGTAATGGTTAGAAGTCATGCAAGAAATCAGCACTATAGATCATGACATCCTTAAGAGAAGATCAACATGGTTGTATTACACATTGCTTTGTTTATAAATCTTGGTGTCCAGTACTTGCTTGCCGCACATCGCACAAACCCCTGCAGTAAAAAGTGAACATTAGCACTTGCAACATAATACTTGCCCAAAGAGATGAAAATTTCCAAAACAGCAGGAGAATTTGAAAAACACAAATTTGCAAATGCAAAGCACCTTTTGTGTATGCACAGGTGTGACAATACTTGGCATCTTGATGCACCTGCTGCTTGCAAATAATGCACTTTGTATTTCCATAAGGAGTCCACCTGCAAGCAAGTACATTCTAAAATCAAGAAAACCATAGAAAACTAACTCAAACTGACAGTTACTTTTCGGTGTTATCAGAATTCAAAATGCTATCATCTGAAGTATAGATAACATGCATGGAAGAACACGACTGACTTCATCAAACCAAAAAAATAAGATAACCCAGAGATTTCCTCTTTCTCCTAGAATATACTCATCGGCACTACGTAATGATGTATAATAACTGTCATAGGTGTGGAATCTATTTCCAGATTTCACGAATTTCAAGAAAACACCCCAGTACACATCACCCATCCACTGATTCGCCAAAATGAATGGATTAGCAGTAGTATTACGATATCCAGCTCAGTCCTTTTGCCCCCAGGTGATTTGTCTCGCCAAAATCTGACTGACAAGGCAGTAAAACAACTAAAATAGACGTGCATTCCAGTAATCATTTCAGGGACCCTTAGCAGCACGAACTTGTATAAAAAAGAACTACATAAATCATATATCCCACTCTAAAAGATGAAAACTTTCTGCAAACGGATTCATCCACAATAAACATAATGCCCATTCCCACTAACAATAGTCGAGCAAAAGCAATGAATCACACAGAACAAACAGAAAAAAGAGCGATATCTAAAAATGCTTCAAAGGTTAGAACGTGCATTCAGAGATTTCTTCTACCTTAACACGCTAGTGGTTCACATCAAGATTGATCTGGGAAAAAGTGCCACTGGTTCACAAGACAATAAATCCAAAAACAATTACTCCAAAAGTCATGCTCCCGACCGACTAACATGACACAGTTCACCAAATTACAAATATCAAAAGCAGCTTCCACGCTTCGACACCAGCTTAGCTCCTCTCTTAAAAAAGTGCCACTTTCCAGATGACATATAATTCTCCTAAATGCTTGTCATCCCAATTCACCCTAATCAGTAATTGCAACTCGCGGAAACAGCCCATTAACCTTCAAACCCCACCCCAAGACAAGAACCAACACCGATCGAACTAGAGAACATCTCTCTCTGAATAAAGCGCATCAGCTAGCTACGATCTCAACATCCACAGCTAGTCCGCAGCATAGCAATACAGCTGCCCCCTCGAAATTCTTCTCCCAAAAGAAAGGGCAAGAGAGAGAGAGAGAGAGAGAGGGGTAACCTGGCCTTCTTGGAGAGGAGCTTGTTCTCGTTGATCTTGCGGCCGCCGCCCTCGGTGGTGTTGCTGGCCCCTTCCTTCCACTTGTCCGGCACTATCACCTTCGCCAGCTTCTTCTCACCTGAACCAACATCACACACGCAGCAATCAGAACCCGCCGATCCCACAAACCCCACCGCAGCAGAGCGCTCGATCGAGCGGGCAGTGGATCGATCGAGGGGGAGGAAGGAAGGGAGATCGGGCGGCTTACACTTCTCGCACACCATCTTCGCTTCTCTGTCGTCCCAAAATTCGAAGCCCTAATTCGAGTCGAGGAGGAGAAGAAGAGGGGCGGAATTGGGGATCTTCTTGCTGTCTGCAGAATCCTTGGCGGCGTTCGATTTTTGCTATCTCCAGAATCCTTGGCGTTCGGTTTTTGCTTAATGCGCTCTCAGCGCGGATGGGGTGCACGTTTTCTCTCTTAGCGAGAAGGGATGTCAGTAGGGCGGTGCTTTGCCACTGGCCAAGTCGCACTTTGCTTAGAAGAAAACTAATTGAGAAAATTTGTCTTGGCAAAACTTTGGACAGCATTTATATTTTCTTTGTGGATTAGTCTCTGTATAACTAATGTTACCCACATTCAAATAAAAAACGGAACATAATCACATGTCATGGTTTTGGAATTTATTTTCGATTTTGTGTATTTACGGAATGAAAATACTGACAAAATGTTGCAATCGACCAGGGAAATTTCGAAAGAACACCTTGAAGAGGTGCCTTGAAGTTGGTGAAATGTGCCACGATCAATCCCCTCGACTAATCGATGGCGATGACAAGAACACGGCTTTCACAACCTATTTTCGAGCCTAAGAAAGTGGCATTTTCATCTGATTATTATATAAAAAAATTGACTCGTTCACGCGCATTTGTATCAAATTCCCTAATCAGTGCATTAAGCCCCAATCGGCGGTCCAACTGGAGCAAAATCAGAGAGAAAGGGAAAAAGTTAAAGGTGGAAGAACATTGCGCGTGCGATAGGAGCCTGCACCGTGAACATCAGGGATCGATGCAAACTGGCGAGGCGCCTTTTTGGCTTGCCCGAAGTATGGGGCAAGTGCACGCCAGTTTAAGGGTGTGGAATTAAGGCGTTGATTTGGGGTTTCGATTTTGGGATTGACTTGTGCTCATTTTCTTTTCAACGCACTTGGATGAATTCACTTGTCATAATGTCCGTTTTGATTTGTCTCATATTGAGTGTTGCATTTTTCTTTAGGTAAGTATTTCTCCAACGGGTTATCCCTCTCACTTGAACATGTTCGACATTGAAGTTCCAATACCGCGTCAAAAGACATCTACACCTCTTGTGAGATAATTCTAGTGTTACATATATAATCCAGGAACACTTTCTCTCAATTTAGTATTAATTCAGTTCATTCTTGCCCCATTTACCATCATAGAAGCCTGTCCAGAGCCACATCTTGTCTCAACCCTCTTAACTCATCGATACCTCCTGCCCTAGTTGGACTAGGTCTTTATAGGCCTATCAATTCCCGCATGGTTCATTCTCAAACCATACACCTACTGGAAGAGGCCATGCTGTAATATTGTAATATAATAACCATAGATTAACTTAACTAAAATATTGTCTATTTGGCTCGTTGCATACTTACTTTTACAATTTTGTCATCTAGCATATAAGTAGGCATTTTTGTAGGAAGTCAACTATCCTAATAATGCCATCACCTAAGCTTGCTTAACATTGGATTTTTAATGTTAAACGTTGCCATTACATTAAAATACGCTTCTTATGAGTTTATTCTAGATTTACATATATAATTTAAGAACGTTCTTCTCGTGTTTAGTTCGCAATTCAGGTCATTCAAGTCCCCTTCGCCATCCTAAAAGTTTGTTAATAGCCGCTTCTCTTTCAAATCCTCTCGCCTTAGCGATCGCTCCGCTATCTTTGTTGAATGGGATCATTATATTCCTCTTTTAGTGGAGTCATTATGGGTGCTTCAATTGGGTCAATGCCCCCATTAGCAATAATCAACCCCACCAAGCCATTTCTATCAGGAAAATTATTTAAAAAGTCATAAGCTTATTACACTTTTGTTAATTCAATTATAAACATTTTCACTTCTTGCCAATTCACTCTTAAATCTTTTTACTTCTTGCTAATTGAGTCCATTTGGCCATTGCCTAAAAATTACTAAGGTGGCATTTTTATAATATTTTCAAAACGTTTACGATTTTTTTTTTTTTTCCTTTTATTTTATTTTATTATTATTTGGTTTTTAGATCTAAAGTCGAAACTCACCTGCCACAAGCGAGGGCCACGATGCCTTTGCCAAATCTGACCAGGCAAGGGCTTGGCGGCCCTTGCTTGGCCAAATTTGGTGAGGGTGTCGTGGCCCCGAGCAAGTGTTGACCTCAAATTCAAAAACCAAAAAAAAAAAAAAAAAAGTGAAAACTATGAAAAAAAAAATCAAAATATTATTAAAAAAAATGTTACATTAACGTCGACCGTCCATGTCAACAATTTCTGGTCAAAATTGGCCGGATGGATTTAATTAACAAAAAGTAAAAAAATGTTCATAACTGAATTGACAAAATTAAAACGTTTAAAACTGAATTGACAAATGTATGATATATTTAGAACTTTTTAGACAATTTTCTCAAATTCTATCCTCCGACAAAGGACTAAAGCTGCATAGGTCAACTTGCAAAAGAGTAGGAAGAAGAGAGAGAGAAGCTTCTCCTTGGAAGACAGCTGATTTCGTGGCTTAATTTACCAACAATCTTGGCTTTGGCTTTTGTTTTTTGTAAATCAAAAAGTGACATGTCCCCCGGTACCGTCACGTAGACCAAGGCTAATGCCGAAAGCGATCCAATCACATGAATCATACCCCACATCGACTACACCCGAACCTTGTCAATCATAACTCTTTGATAAATCGGCATAGACAAAAGAGGGTTTTTAATTGCACATCTGTTAATCGAATCAAAATCGATGAATAACACAACTTACAAAAACGACTTACATATTATATTTGCTTTGCAAATTAGTCTTTGTATCTCTAATATTACCCGAATTCAAATCCAAATGAAACATAACCATTTGTTATGATTACGAAATTTATTTCGATTTTTGTGTACTTTACGGCACAAAAACATTGACAAAAATGTTGCAATCGATATGAAAAGCTCCAAAAGAATACCTTGAAGAGGTACCGATCTCACACTCAATCATGCCCGAATCTCGTCGGTCCAAATATTTTGGTAAATCGGTATAGAAGAAAGAGGGTTTTATTTTATTGTGCTGAATCTATTAACTGAATAGAAATCAATGAATAATACAAACTTACAAAACGAATTACACATATCACATGGTCAAAATAAATAAAGAAAATTGGATGGATCGCATGATCCGAAACTAGCTGTAGCAGATCTTGCCGATCAATCCCAAGGGCTGAGCGAGCACTCCCAAGGCAAGGTCGGGAACCTCTGGGTGTCCTTGCAGTAGTCGTAGATGACGAGGTTCCGCTGGACCCAGGCGTAGTCCTTCTTCTGATCCTCGGACAAGTGCCAGGCGCTGTACTGATCCCACCAGTTCTTGGTCGTCGTCGAGACGCAGGCCGGGAAGGGGTCCTCCCACTGGCACCCGTCGAAGCTGAAGTCCTTGTAGGTGGACACGAACGGCGCCTTGGTCCAGTCGGTCTTCTCGAGGCCGCCCCTCGTGGCCCAGTCGTCGGCGTTCCAGATGCTCGAGAAGAGGTACATGGGCTTCTCGTTGGGGAAGAAGTTGTTCGCCTCGCCGTTGTTCTTGAACACCCTGACCGGCACCTGGTCGACGAAGAACCTGCAGAACCGGCCGGAACTTAAAGGAGGGTCGCGCGTTGATCGAGAACTCGAGCAATACCATAGCGAGACGGAGAGGGAGAGCTTACACAATCTGGTGGCTGTTCCAGAGGATGGAGTAGGAGTGGAAGTCCTCGGTCGGGTCGAACCAGAGCATGTGCCGCATCTCGCGCGAGCCCGTCCCGTTCTTGTACACGTTGGTCTGGATCAGATACGGCTGCCCGCTCCGGTTCCCCAAGAACTCGAAGTCCAGCTCATCCCTCTCCGGCCCTGCCCCGTTCTCCGAACACATCTGCATCATTTGCAGATCGAATAGATCAAGATCACAATCGCAATCACTTCTTCGAAATACTTAAACCTTTCTGTGATCTTAGCCGGTGCAGTTAGGGTGCTCGTTAGGGACACGCTCATTGAGAAATGGGAGTTGAAGAACTCACGTAGTAAGCAGTGACCACTCCGGCCGAGTCGCCTCCCACGAGCTTGAGCTTCATGCTGAACCAACCGAAGCGGTATCTCTGCTTCGTTTGGAACCCGCAACCTGCTCGAGATCAACACCTTCGCCGTCACAACATGCGTTTTGGCAGATTGGAGCGTACACCGGGACTGAAGAAATAAATGCGAAAAGGATTCGGTATTCGAGTGGGTTCGTGCGGTTACCTGTTTCTTTGTCCAGAGACAAGTACCAGATCTGGCCATCTGCGGAGGTCTTGAAGTGCTCCTCCGACCACATTATGTCGAAGTTGTCGACGAAAGACCCCTTGGACTGCGGCGCTGCGTCCGATGAGCGTGGCTCGGCCAGAAGAACGAGCGAGATGCAGAGGAGAATCGACAATGGAGAAACCATTTTCTCCATTCTTGAATCTTGCATGAGAAGTTATGAAAGCAGAGATGAAGAAAGCTCTGGATTCCTCTCTGCCGGGTCTTGTGGAAGGAGGGATGTATATCAAAACGTTCGCTGTCTCGTAGGAAATAAAACATTTCTTATCTTGCTGTTGACCATTTTAAATCACCTCATGTGTATGACCTTCGAGACCATGCCAAAAAACCAAATAATGATGGAAAAAAAAATAGGGGAAGTATAATTACCGCATGGGGTCTAGTCACTATCAACAACATCCCATGTAGATCGCCATGTTGGTGATTTCCAATGGCAATTGATCGGAAGGACGTCGTTAGATTTTGCATATAAAAATTTAAATTGCATTAACAAAATTGAAATGTTCAAATTTGAATTAGTATCCATATAATAAATTTCAAATTGAATCGATAATTTTCCCTCATACTCTAATTGTTTTTTTTTTTTTTTTTTGGTAAAACTCATACTCTAATTGTTCTTATTAGGGGAAAGGACAAATAGAGCTAACATTGGCACTCTAGAAATCGAGGGTAGAAATTAGAATGACGCGTGTGGGGAAAAAAAATTTCAAGAATGTCCAAAAATTCACAGATCTACAACAGGAAAATCCAGCTGCCAATCTAGTGACCATCATTATTTTCATGATGGGGCCAATGAAAATGGAGATGCTGGAGGGGGGGCCCACGTGTTTTCATGTGAACCTCACTGATTGGCCACACACAATAATTCGAAACTTCTTGGGACTTGACAACTGGAATTTTTTGGATGTGTAGGGGAGAGATGCTGACCGTCAGGGATGTTGAATTAAAGAATTGCCCACTTGAAGAACCATGTTATAAGAAAAATAAATTATTGAATTGAATAATTGATTAGAGAATTGCATGTTGGCCTTAAAAAAAAGGTTAAAAGATGAATTTAACCCCCACGGGTTAATTACTTTAATTGTCTACTTTGAGGATTCTGTAGATTGGTCGGTTCCCTTTAGTGGGGCAAGACTGCTTTAAAAAAAATTAAGAATATATTATAATAATAATAATTTTTATCGAAGAGATGAGCTTCTTGATCAAAGAGCTTTCACTGTTATTAAGAAAGTTACCGACATGCCCGCCGCGTTAATTTGTAAAGGTCTCAATACCCTTTTAACTTATTCAACAACAAAAATTATCAGAATCGAGGATTTTGGCATATTTACAATTTTTAGGAGAGAAGATTATGGATTAGTGTGAATTAGCGAACTCGATGGATCCAATAAAATAGTAAAAGTTTAAGTCTCGAAGAGGAAATATCCTCCCCATCAAAATTCATTTGTGTGGAATGAATTCGTGGGTCAATGGCAATCAAAATCTCTGGATCAATTTGTGCTGAGATCAAAGACTTGGGCTTCGGCGGATTGCAATTGGTATGATCAAATCATGGTCTAAGGTGTCTACATTGATTGTTTTCACCTAGAAATATGTCGTAAATATAGATGGACCCACACATGTTGGAGCTATAGCAACGATAGCTCAAAGTCATAATAGAAACCAGTTGTAATAGGTGTACTGAGCACTAGGCCAATAGTCAAATTATTCTAGGAATTGACTGGTTAAATTACTAGACTATAAAGAATATCTTTCCCCAGGAATATCCTCTCCCAGACACTACACCACGTGCAGCACGTGCTCCTTCATTATTATGTGTCGGTGAAGTTTGTTGGGAGAGAGCGTATGGCTATACGTTTTAAGGAATTTATAAAAAAATTAAGGGCTCTTCTTCAACAGTCGACAGTTTGGCCGAGTGGTCTAAGGCGCCAGATTTAGGCTCTGGTCCGAAAGGGCGTGGGTTCAAATCCCACAGCTGTCATGTTTTGTTATTTCTTGTTTTCCTCCATTCTATTTTCACTTCTCTATATTTTTCTTTTTTTGGCCAGATTTGGTGGAAATATTACTCTCTCTGAAATGATCGATTTTCCATGCTTGCTACAAAGAGAAATACAAAAGCCAAATTATGTGTTGATTTTTCTTCAGAAAATGCTAAATGTATTCATAAATCTTATTTCTTGGTTTCTTTATCATGTAAATTCCTTTCTACATGAATCAAGAAGTAAGAAGAATGTTTAGCTAATAAATAACTCACTTCTTGTATTTCGACCCTCTCAATCACTACAAATGTTCCCATTAGGATGGATTTATTTGTTTATCTTTTAACTTGAAATGGGAGCAAGTTTGAAAAAGGATCTCGGAACGTCCTTCCTCCATTCTATTTTCACTCCTCTCTCTTTTTCTTTGCTGCAAACTCTTCTTTTTTGGCCCGATTTGGTGGAAAGATTACTCTCTCTGAAATTATCAATTTTCCATGCTCCCTCCAAAAAGTATAGATACAAAAGCCAAAACATATGTTAATTTTTCTTCAAAAAAATGCTAGATGTATTCATAAAATCTTACTTCTTGGTTCCTTAGCATGTTAGTTCCTTTCTGTAGGAACCAAGAAGTAAGAATGTTTGGCTGATAAATAACTCATTTATTGATTTTCGACCCTCTCAATCACTATAAATGCTCCCAATTTATATAATGGGATGTGTTAACTTATTTATCTCTTAAATTGAAATGGGAGTAAGTTTCAAAAAGGGATCTTAGAGCATTCTTCCTCCATCTCACCAAAAAAAGTCATAAACCTATTGTAACTGTGTCAATTCAGTCATAAACTCTTTTTTTTGGCTAATTTAGTCTTAAATTTTTTTACAATTGTGCCAATTTAGTCCATCTAGCCAAAATTGGCTAATTGACGCTAACATGGATATCGACCGTCCGGCTAAAGCTGACAGAGCAATTTTTTTTTTCATTTTTAAATATTTTTTTAATTTTTTGAATTCTTTTTTTTTCCTCATTCTCCTTCCTTTGGTCGGCCAGTGTCAACCAAAGGCGAGGGCTGACAAGGCCAGCCTCACCGGCCAATGGCGAAGGCAAGCCTCGCCTAGCAACGGCGAGGCCACCATCACCAGATCTGGCAAGGCGAGCCTCGCCGTCCCTGGGCAAGGAGCCTCGCCAGCCACTAGCGAGGCCGCTATCACTAGATCTGGGGAGGCTCGGCCTCACCCAGCCATGGCGAGGTCAACCCTTGCCTTGGATCTAGCGAGGCTCGACCCTGCCCAACCATGGCAAGGGTCAACCTCGCTAGTGCCAGCGAGCTCGGCTCTCACCATGGCTGGGCGAGGCCAAGCCTCGCCCAGCAACGGTGCCAGCCGGCCTTGCCATTGGTTAGCGCCAGTCGACTAGAGGAAGGATAAGGTGAAAAAAAAAGAATTCAAAAATTCAAAAAAATTCAAAAATTCAAATAATATATATTTATTTATTTATTTAAAAATTGCCATGTCAGCTTTCGCTAGACGGCCGGTGTCCACGTTAGCGTCGACCGGCCAATTTTGGCCGGATAAACTAAACTGGCACAATTGTAAAATGTTTAGGACTAAATTGGCAAAAAAAAAAAAGTTTAAAATTGAATTATCACAATTACAATAGGTTTAGGACTTTTTTGGTAATTCTCCCATTTTGCACTCCTCTTTCTTTTCCTTTTTTGCAAACTCTTCTCTTTTTTTGGCCTGATTTTGTAGAAAGATTGCTCTCTTTGAAATTATCAATTTTCCATGGTCGCTCCAAAAGAGAAATACAAAAGCCAAAACATAAGTTAATTTTTCTTTGGAAAATGTTAGATGTATTCATAAATCTTAGTTCTTGGTTTCTTTAGCATGTTAGTTCCCTTTTGCACGAATCAAGAACTAACTTACTTATTGGTTTTCGACCCTCTTAATCACTATTAATGCTCCCAATTTATATAATGGGATGAGTTTATTTATTTATATCTTAACTCAAAATAGAAGCAAGTTTGAAAAGGGATCTTTGAGCATTTAGGATTAGGCTAGGAGGGATCTCTTGATGCTTATTTCAACTTTAAGGAGGTTACAGTAGTGCCCATCCTTCATGTTCTTTCCAAAATCATATGTTAATTTTTCCTCAGAAAATGCTAGATCTACTTAGAAATCTTACTGATGTTTACTTGGTAAAGAGATGCGGTAAAATTTCAATTGGGTTTTGAAATAAGTGGGACCTCTACATAAAATGTATACGTTTCTTTAATTATTCAATAAAACATTGACGCATTGCTGGATAAGTATTGTATATTGAACTTAGTATCTTTGGCATGTTAGTTCCTTTCTGTTGGGATCGAGAAGTAAGAAAAATGAGTGCATGATAAATAACTCATTTCTTGATCTTCGATCCCCTCAGTCACTACGAATGCTCTCGACCAATATAATGGGATGGGTTTATTTATCTACATCTTAACTCGAGATGGGAGCAAGTTTGAAAAGGGATCTTAAAGCATCTAGGGCTGAGTCAGGAGGAGTCTCTAGATGCCTATTTCAACTTTAAGGGGGTTACAATAGTGTCTATCTTTTTTATTATGTCCCCAAAATCGTTGTTCTTTTCAATATGGCCTCCGATTTCATAATAAAGGGAAAGTAGGGATCCTTATTTATAGAATTATTGCAAATAAAAGGGACATATTCTTTGCTTCCCCATCTAAACAATCGATCGAGGGAACAAGGAGATCTCCACTTTGGTGTCACACTTATTTTCTTCTCTCTCACCTATCCTTTTTCTTTGCCCTAGTTATTGAAAAAGGTAAAGATAAGGCTTAAACAAAAGGGAGAATATATAAAAGATGCCCTGATGAGGGCGGTGGTGGCTCCATTCTGTGCTATTTTAAGGGACGATTTTGGCATCTTGGTGCCTCTCCTACTTTGCGAATAAAAAGCAAATCGGGGTTCGGATTCTCCACCATGCAACCAGTTCATTGACACTTTTATCCCCCCCCTTGCTACGGATTAGTCCCTAATTTACTCCTACGTCAAGGAGTAACCTTCATGCAAACTTATCGTTTCATCTTATATCAAAGTTGAGGTTACGTCCTAAATCAATTTACATGTTTATCTAATAGAGTTTTTTCGCCCATCCACAATCCGTCTATGAGATTCGCTTGCCTCGGGAGATCATAGCGAATGATGCGTCTTGCTAGCTACGTTTGACCCGAGACAAAGCTACCCGACAATGTCCAACCAAAAGTAAGAATAAAGAAGTGAAGAACAAGCTGAAAAGTCCTAAGCATCTAATTTACTCATATTTACTAGAACTTCATCTAGCTGATGAGATCGACCCTTCTATTATGTATCTAAATGACACACCCAAATTCATGCATTAAATCGTTCAGCTGATCTTATGATAAACTATTAGTACTGGCGACTTGTGTATGATCCAACAACATATCACGTGCTACATATCTCAATGTACTTAACTAATATTGCTGAAATTTATCTATCTAAGCTTGGAGCCTCGCATCATTATAAAAAGAAAAATGCTACTTACTCTGCCAAATTGACACGTATTTTAGGTAAACATTACAAATTCCACAAGAATAAGGAAAACCATCACTAAGTATGGCATGCACATCTCCTACCTACTCCATCAACTTTGGTAAAGACCAGGTGAGTAATTCATTTCATCAGGAAAACAAGTAACTAGTTCTCAAAACATTGTGAAAGAGCGGATCAGTATTTCAACCAGATTGGGCCCCTCCACTGTCAAATTGGAGCTATATTGTTAGGGTTTTACTCTTGGTCATTATTCTCTTTTCAAGATGGGAGGTGCATAAAGGTCAATTTGGCCACCTAACTAAAAGAGCCTTCTCCTCTTTCTCTTGCCCCTCTTGATTCCTCACCCAAGCTTGAACACCTTTGTGGACCTGCACCTTCCATATATACGTTTCCAAGAGCCTCACGACAACAGAGAGAGAGAGAGAGAAAGAGAGATGGAAGAACAAGTTGAATTGGTGGGGAGAGCGTTTGTGGATCACTACTACCAGCTCTTTGACACAGATCGAGCCGCTCTCTCTTCTCTCTACCAGCCGACCTCGATGCTGACATTCGAAGGGCAGAAGGTTTTGGGAGCACATGCCATCTCCGAGAAGTTCATGCAGCTGCCCTTCGATAAGTGCCAGCACCATATCAGCACCATCGACTCGCAGCCCTCCTCCACCAGCGGAGGTATCGTGGTTTTTGTCAGCGGCAGCTTGGCATTGCCCGGGGAGGAGCATCAGCTGAGGTTTGGTCAGGTCACGTCTCTCTCTCTCTCACTCTCTCTCATCTCCTACTCATTTCTTCGTTGGTCTTAACGAGCCTCAGTTGAGTGAAGAAGTTTGCTTTCAACGCCTCGCTTCTGCAGATGTTCCACTTGATTCCATCGACAGGAGGAAGCTTTTTCGTGCAGAACGACATGTTTCGCCTGAACTATGGCTGAGACCTTTGCACATCTGAATGTGCATCTTCTGTGAAGCTAACACTGATTTAATGGAGTCCATCAATTCATCTTTCTCTCTGAAATATTAAGAACAATTTATGGATGTTCGTTGCACACGAATGGGCTTAATGCGGTCGACTGGCCCCGACATACATATGATGACCTTAGTATAAAACCTTGCAGGTGCTGTGGAAATAAAGTCTTGGGCTTACTGTAGCCTAAAGTATGGGCCAACCCAACAATTACTTGTTCTTGATCTTTTTCTATCATTTTTCCTGTTGTTATTTTTTTTTTTTAATTTCGTTGGAATATTACTTTTTATATCATATAGTTAAAGACGAAGAACAACCTAAATGGGCTTCAATAGATAATACATTAAGGAGCGGTTAAGGGGCACTGAAAACCCAATTCAAAGGGAGAGACTGGCAAATTTAAGCTTTGACAATCCAATTCGCGGTTTATTTAGGTATCTATAAGAGTGAACCACCCGAAGATATCATAAAAGAGAGAGCAAGGCCTCGCCCTCCTTGATAAGTGCTTCTACATCCCACGGTACATAATCTAAACTTAAGCGCCGCACTTAAATTGTCTGACTCCAGCTATTAGAACTAAACTTTCTCTCTCCTTTCTCATTCCCTCACTAACTTCATCCCTTCAGCAATGGCTAGGGTTCCGGCATGGTGTGGGAATTTTTTAGTCATTTGATTGTTTTGGATTCAAAACCACAATGGTCTTACAAGACCTCGAAAGCCGCAGAAATAATTGATCTACCAAATGATGTAGTTGGTTGTTATTGGGTATTTAATATGACTCGCTTGCTTAAATGACTCCTGGAATCCGCCATATCACTTAATAAATTAATTTTGTAAGTGACTCTTAATATGTCTAGCACTATTCTTGAACTTATACTTTCAGAGCCCAAGCACGAAGTCAACTTTAGTTTCTCAACATATGGAATAATTATTGGGCCATAAACCTTAAGATGTAGTCGACACGGTTGGCCACTAATGTCGGATAAAGGTAAGGAAAGAGCGTGTTTTATAATTTTGGTCGATTCATATTGCTCTTTTTCCAAATAGGAGTAGAATTTGATCAAATGTATGTGCCCGGGCCCTTTTTTTTTTTAATAAGAGTAAGGGAATAATCGAACCATGGGTTGCGGAGCTTAAAGAAGTGCATGTTCAGACTCAATTCTATGATGGAGGAGATGACGCAGTAAGCTTCAGTTTTGTCCAGGGTCTATTGACTTATTAGCCATTGGACAGAGTTGTTTGTGAGTTAGAAAAGGCTGTCAATTCGTGTACAAGTGTCAAATGCCGGTTATAGGTTCATTCCAATTTGTTCATAATTGCAAAACATGAAATCTAATTTCGTTGAACATACGAAAAATTTGATGTGCTTTGAATTTATATAAGTCCATTTTCTTAAATTATGGTTGTTAGTTTCAACACAAGAAGATACAACTTGATATGTTTGTTAATGATGAACTTCAAAATTTGGAGTTGAGGCTAATCATTGAAATCGTTGTAATTGGATTTGAGATCTTGAGTGGGAAATGGATGGTAGTATTTCTAGAGGAATTGTCCTCTCTATATCTATGGGCATGAGTTTTATGACCGAATCATGCAAATCTTTTTATGTGCATGTTTCATGGCCATGTCATCTTGTCTACTTCTTCTAAACAGCCTTGTAATTAGTGGAACTAATTACAAATATGGATATCATCCGTATCCATGTTGCATGGATTTATTCCCTAATTGAAACCCATAAAGAGAACGAAGTCTTTCTATACTAAGCTACTAAATTAGCCATGCCATGAAACTTGTGGAAAATGGTAGGTTCATAAAAAATTCCAACAAGTTGTAGAATAGACAAAAGGATCAACCGGGGATTTAGATGCGTGGCCACAATTCGAGAGCTATTTCCAATCAATCTATTTTGAGGACATGAAAGCATGTCACTCATAAAATAAAAAAATAAAAAAAATGCAATGATTAATGGAGAGGGAGGGTCGACGTGTTCACATCCATCATTAGGTTTAGACATAATTGCCAATGACAATGTGAAATGCCAAGCGATGCACATTGATTGATACCCTGCTTAGCGTCTAATGCATGCTTGTCCAGCAATTAAACCCTTGATTAAACTTGTACAACGCAGAATTTCCTGAGCCCAACTTCCACCTAGAAAAACAATCAATGAGGAAATTGACTCTTATACTAACCTCGGCTTGGGGAAGAAGTACTCCACCAATGATTGACCATAGTTTTGAAAAATCTAATCCATCCCTCCTTTCATTAAAACTGTCCCCAGGAGAATATCTAGACTGTGACGTGTGTACCATGGAACGTACCAACGTAATATCATCCACTCAATTAAAGGAATGTTATCTCCTTCTATGCCCACCCCACCTAGTGCCCGCCACCTATAATCATGTGTCAGAAAATTACTCAATTGATTCTGAACTTGTTGTACAGATTTCAAATCGATCTTAAACTTTTCGATTTTGTCAATATTAAAGTTACCTGAAATTGTAATATAATTTTTCTGGTCAACTTTTGTTAGATAACTCTAATATGACAGTCTAATCCCTAAAAGACTTATGACCACATCAATAATTTCAGAATTGATTAGACGGCTCCTCCATTGGACAAAAGGTACAGACACCATCACCACCTTCACCAGGGCCCAGCACCAGCCTTCCACATTGATGACCACCAGCACGCTGTGTCTTCTCTATCGATTCTCACTTCCGTAGCTGCGTCCTTGAACACCCCGTCTGCACCATCTTCTCAGACTCCCCTCTCCTCTGTCTCTTTCTTTCTCACCATCTGCACACTCAACCTCCCGCTTTTATGACTCGTCGTTGTGACCTCGAAGCAAGATCGATCGTAGATGGCCGACCTTGATTTAAGGTCAACAAAACTAAACCAATTAAAGTTTTAAGAACCCAAATCGAGACACGGTGCGAGGTTTATTGCCATCACTATCATCAACGTCGAAGAGAGAGAGAGAGAGAGAGAGAGAGAGAGAGAGAGATGTGTGTTTGGATTGGTGATTAGGCAAGTTGGAAAATCAGCGATGAATGTATAGATGAGACAGGCATCGAGCCGTGTTTTGAATGAACAAGAAAAATGAAAACTTGAGAATGGCGATAGGCCTCTCCTTCTCCGATGACACCCTTGATCGGAAAGTGACGTCGACATGTTATGTGAATACCATGTAGGCATGTGAATTCTAGAATATTTCATCAACATAACACGAGCATGGAAAGAAAAAGTATCACGCATATACTAATGCCATTGCGAAATAGAATTAATGATTTAGTCCCACTCAACTCGAAGGCTTCTGTGCCCTGCAATTGAAGCCAATCGTAGGGAATAGTAATGAATATTCGAAGGATTATGTTCTCAGTAGCAGCGTATCTATGTCCATATCCACATATATGTTCAATCTAGTGAAATTATTAGACAAAAAGATATAGGGAAAAAGTACTAAAAAGGTTGTCATAAACATTTTGCATTTATACAAATTGAGTCAATCCGGCCAAAATCACCAATATGGACGTCAACCATCTTGGTTGCATTGCTAACATTGGCATAAATAAAATTTAATAGTATTTTGAATTTTTAAAAATAATTTTTATTTTTTTTCAATTTTATTTTCCTTTCTTCACACTTTTTTTGGGGCTCGGGGGCCAGCAACCCTCTTTTGCATTGGGCAAGGGCCGTCTAGGCATTATGGCCTTGTCTAGTGCAAGCAAGGGTCAGCCAACAACCTTGGCTGGCCCTTTGGCCAAAAAAAAAAAAAAAAGTGAAGAAAGGAAAACAAAAAAAACAAAAAAAATTATAAAATCCAATATAATACTTATAAACTTCGACATTAACATCAACCATGCCATGTAAGAGGGAAAATTATAAGTCTTTAATATACTGCATTGGTATCAACTCAGTTATAAACTTTTTAATTAAACTAATTTAGTCTTAGGCCTTTTTGCATAAGTACCAATTCAGTCCATCGGGCCAATTTAGACTAGAAATCACTGACATAGACATTAGTCGTCCTATATAACATAGCTGACGCAAATATTAACATTTTTAAATATTTTTTTTCAATTTTTAAATTATTTTTAAAATTTTAGCTAAGGACCAATGAGGGCATCGCGGCCCTCACCAACCACAGCTGAGGGTTACTCTCCCAAAAACTAGCTAGGGTAGTGCCCTCGTGACCTCTAGGGAGGGCTTAACCCTCGCCAAGTTTGGCAAGGGTTGCCCTTGTGCCCAAGCCACAAGGGTTGAGCCCTCACCAAATCCCATGAGGGTCGCCTTCACCCAAGCTGCAAGGGTCATGCCCTTGCTAGATCTTGCGAGGGCCACAACGCCCTCACGGCCACGGTTGGTATCATACACAAGGCAAAGGAGAAAGAGCAAAAAAAAAAAAAAAAGGGAAAAATAATAAAAAAGGAAATTTTTAATAAAATAATATAAATATAAAAAAATATAAAAAAATATTTTAAAATGTCCACGTCAGCAATTGCCCTGTCACATAAGATAATCAACGTCCACGTTAGCAACTACTAGTCTAAATTGGTCGGATTGATTGAATTGGTACCAATTAAAAAATGTTTATGACTAAATCGATTCAATAAAAAAAAAAATTGGAATTGAATTGAAATGCAGAGTGCGATATGTTTATTTTATTTTTTATTTTTACTTTTCTCCCATGTAGGATAGCCACTATTCATGTTAGTAATTTCCGACTAAAATTTGCCGAATGAACTCGGTTGACACAAATACGAAAGGTTAAGATGAAATTGGTATAATTAAAATATTTATAATTGAATTGATACAAATACATTATGTTTATGATATTTTTCATAATTTTCCCAAAATATGGTCATCATATCGCCATTTGGGTCATTTCTCGATGGCACTTCAACCGCCGATCCTATGACATAAAGTCATCCAACTTTCTTGACCTTTGACATGAGTAGGCATCAATCTCCTTAGTCGGTCTTGCGACCTAGCAAAGACTAGATCTATTCGTAATCAATTTCAGACAGATAATGAATGACAAATCATGAACAAGGTCATTTTGAAAAAATAACATACACAGAAGCATAATCACAAAGTGTACCATGCGAGTTCTCAAATTACAAAACAACCCTTCATCACAAATTGAGGTCCCAAAGAATGCCACATGGGGGTATCGAAATTATTCTCTAGGGTCCACAGATCTGATACTTTGTGAGATTCATTAGATAAATAATATCCGCCTCATGTGATCTGCCTTGAATTGGATATGTTCTTGGTACATTATTTGCTGATCGGGAATGGAAAGATCCTTTGCACCATTTATTAAATTCAAGGTTGCTCATTGGGCGACCGAGAGATTGCCACATTAGGTAGTCAGCGAGATGTGGATTGTGTTCCACCAAAAGAAACAACACCTCCAAACGTGCTAGCAACCATCTGTGCCTATATAATATAATATATAATGGAAAAAAATATCGGATACAACTAAGCATTTCTAAGCTAGAAAAAGGGGGAAAATAATTTTCTTTCACACGACTAAACGCACCATCGAGGTCGTAGGAGATCCCCCGGAGAAGTCGCAAGAACTTCAGTGCATTGGATCTTGAAATTCTATGCTCAGAAGCATTGCACAAAGAGAAATGATAGTTGGAAGGATAAAGTTTTTATTTGCTTTCGAAACATGACACCTTTATCATCAATGTGTGTGAGTGTAATGAATTTTCTTTATAATAACTTTCAATATGACAATCGAATGGATAAACACGTGGCGCTCCTAAAGCGTCTAAAAGTCTCTTCTTTGACCATCCTTTGGTGCTCTATCATTGTAGATCTTACAAAGCTATTTAAATAGCGTATTCTGAGAAGTCCATAATTACAGATATGTAGTTTAATGATAGCGCGCATCAATAGATAAAATGCGCTAGGAGCAAGTTTTCTCGATTGCAAAGCCCTCTTTTCTCTTACATAACATCATGCAATCAATGTGGGATCCGAAGTGAAGACACTAACAATGAGTACATCGATACTTGTATCAACCCATAACTTTTTAAAACCAGAGAATTCAAGTGGAAAATAGTGCACTAATTACATAGTTGGCGTAGCATCCAAATTAATGTACGCGTTAGGGTGAGCACAGGAATGGAATGGAATTGACTGATTTTGGGTGATTCTGTTGTCGATTCCTAAAATTTGGAACCGGTAATAATTGATCTGGTTTCCAATTTTAGATGTGGACCATTTGGACCAGACTAATAGTTTTTTCTTTTTCTTTTTTTATTACCAAAAGGCAGGAGAAGAAAACAAAAATAACTTTCATAGACGCTTTTGCACCCTACAAGAATGTTCCATTCCCCGCAAGAGTTCAAAAACAGCGTTCTTTTCAATCCCTTATCCAATTCCAATGTTCCATTCCCTATCAAGGAATAGGATGAAAAGAAGAAGAAGAAGAAGAAGAAATCAGGCCAATCCCAGGACCAAGTGGGTTGGTTCCCGATTCCACAAATTGAAAACTGACCCTTCTAGTCTATTTCCAAAGTAGGAACTAGCCCAACATAAAATAGATCACCCTTGGTATGCGTCAACATATATGCATGATTTATTTTCCTTTTTTTTTTCCACCATGTTAAAGTATCCTATTCGCTTGTCTAAGGGGTTCATATGCTCTTTATTTTCATGTATTCTCTCTCGACTTATTAACTTAAATTTTGATTCAATATTCTAACATTGTATCAAAGCCAGATTTTGTCCTAGTTTATTTTGCGTGTGCAACTCACCCATTGCTCAAATTTCACATATCATTCCTAACATTGTTTACACAAGAGATCAAGTGTTAAAAGTATTTGCATCATTTGTCTAAGAGGTTTATATTATTATTTTTATACATGTGGTTTCCCTCTTCTTATTAGTTTAGACTTTTGAGTTGGATATTCTAACATACCAACAAGTGCACCAAATTTATTTATTGTAACACTCTATATAATCTCTCGCAGAAAAGTATAAATAATCTAAGTATCCTATCACCTTCTACCGTGAGAGTTTAGACATAGCAATAAACAAGCCATACCCACATTCCAAAATCCAAGTTGCATTTCTATTAGTCACAGTTCAATATACTCTTATAATCATGTGGCCGGCACGAAAGAATTGAAAATGGCTGCCGAGACAGAGTATATTCTGTCATCAAATCTTTATAAAAATAGCATCGGCTTATATGGTTGGACTTCAATATCTTTTGGTAAGCTCTCTCTTATTTTTTTTTTCCCTAAAAATGAATTTTCAACTACGAATATTCTGGAATTTGCTGTTGACATATGAAACTTCAAAGCTATAGGAAGCAAAAGCTGGCAATAAGACTTATTAAACAATAATGCCCTATCATCCTAGGAACAAATATAAAAATGTTTGACCCTATAATTAATTTCTTTCAAAGGAAGAATATTGAGGAATTCATGACAAATGGACGATCAAAATTTTATCAACTAAGAATCATCTCTTAATTCTCTCTTTGCCTTTTGCATGACTAATCAACCAAACTTCCATCTATCCTGAGTCAACTGCAATAATCGCAATTTGGATTGCGTTGATGATAGCTTGTTCGAGCTTTTGGATTATCTCAATTTATACACCTTCGAATTAATAATTGATTGTCCTTCTTCTTGCTCTTACCCTTATCTTTTTCCTCCTTAAGTTGTTAGTCACTAAATCAATTTCACCTCATTGTCCATATATGGACCGTGATTTCATTAAGTTATCCATATATCATATATATTACAAAGCTTTCTAATGAGAGAATTAGATTGAAAACATAAAAAGAATCCAAAATTATAGAAGAAATAAGTAAAGCACAAATGTTGTATCACCTAAGCTTTTGCGAACTCTTATTGGATAGTTCAAATATGCAGAATAATCAAGGATATGTACACTTATCGAAGAAATTATTTTCTATTCACAACTTGAAAATCTACCTTTTTTGGTCGACAAACTAAAAATCCCTTCTGTCATTCGTTAATACCCTAGCTATCAAAAATTTCCCCATTGTTCATCTCACAAAATAATTAAAGATTTCAAAAATTTTCCATTTCAATTTTCTTATTCCACATTTACCACCCTTATAATGTCATGGTGCGACCAAAATTGGCATGTATGAATATAATAAGAGCATATAATTATATAGGGCACAAACCACGATAGACCCTAAATTATGCTTATTATGACACATCTATTATAATTTTTTTATAACACTAAAAATCTCAAACTTGTACATGCGTGACACATTTATCCTTTGTCAAATTCTAACAATAATAATCATTCAAAATCTACCTATATAAACACTAGAAAGCAAATAGTATTGATGGGATAACCATGCAACTTAAGTGAAATAAAAATGATGTTATTTTGGTTAAAAAATCATTTGATGAAACCTCAATGAAAGATAAATATGTCACATAGGTATAAATTTTGATTTTTTATGTCATAGAAAAAGATTATGATAAATATGTGTAATAATGAACGCAATTTGAAGTTTTTTGTGGCTTTTTCCTAATTATATACATATTTAAGAAAATGTGGTCGCATTGGTAATATGGGCGTAAATATATGCTATAAATTCCGTACACATATAAAAAATGGACCAAAAAGGGCGTGCATGGAAACGTTCCAAAAAAACGTTTCTGGAACACTTCTATACGGATTTTGTTCCCGGGAACAAAAAAAAGAACAGAAACGCGTTTGGTTGCGTTTACATTCTTTTTTGTTTTTTTGTTTCGGAACAAAATAAAACAAAAAAAAAAACAAAAATTGTTGTTTCTTTGTTAAAAAAAATGAAGAAACGTTTTTTCTCTTCTCTTTCTTCTTCTTCTCCTCTTCTTCTTTTCTTCTTCTTTTTTCTTCTTTTTTCTTTCGCGGTCGCCGGCCTCGGCCATGGCCGGCGACCGGCCGTCGAGGGCCGGCGACGCCCTTGAGGGTCGGCGACCTCGCCGGGCGTCGCCGGCCCCGGCGAGCCCGAGCCGTCGCCGGCGCGGGCGAGGCCGAGCCTCGCCTTGGGCGGGCGAGCTCGGGCTCGCCCATCCGGTGGTGAGCGTCGCCGGCCCCCGGCGAGGCTCGGCCTCACCGGATCTGTGCGAGCCCGAGCTCGCCCAGCCAAGCGAGGCCGAGCCTCGCCCAACCACGCGAGGCTCGGCCTCGCCGGGCCAGCCGAGCCTCGCCGTGGCCGGGCGAGGCCCCCCCATCGGCCGATCACCGGAGGCCGGTGACCGGCCGAAAAAAAAAAAAAAATAAAAAAGAAAGGAAAAAATGAAAAATAAAATTAAAATGTTTAAAAAATTAAAAGAAATAAAAAAAAATTTACCAAACGTGTTTTATTCATTTTTTATTCCCGGAACAAACGTTACTAAACGCGTTTTTTTGTTCAAAAATTGTTCCTCGGAACAAAAACACTTTTTTTTGTTTCTGTTCCTTGGAACAAAAAAAGAACATAAAAGTTACCATTCGCACCCAAAACATACAATTGCAAACTACGATGGGCCGTTGACTGTTCCAACATTCAGACACGGAACAGCATCGGCCTCCGCACTTCCTTGATGAATCTTTTCGTCAGTTAGCAGCGTGGTTTCCAAGGTAGTTCATTAAATAGCTTAAAAGCATCAATGAGAAAAAAATAATAATAATAAGAAAAAACAAACAAACGAATCCCCTTTTTTGTGCTAGAACAAAAACTCACTTGATTCTAAGGCTCCGTTCGTTTCGCGGAAAATAACTTCCAGGAAAATATT
Source organism: Eucalyptus pumila (assembly GCA_016097595.1). Taxonomy (NCBI): domain Eukaryota; kingdom Viridiplantae; phylum Streptophyta; class Magnoliopsida; order Myrtales; family Myrtaceae; genus Eucalyptus; species Eucalyptus pumila. The sequence continues at coordinate 43,561,728 of CM027851.1, forward strand.
TTCCGGATTTTCCGGTGTTCGGGTGAGCGGAAAATCACGGTCAACGGAAAACATTTTCCATTGACCGGAAAATTCCTTCTTTGCAGCTTGGAAAATGTTTTCCTCTTTTGAAAAGAGGAAAACATTTTCCAAGCCTCGCCCTCTTCTCTTCCTTCGGTTCTTGTTCTCTCTCTCTCTCTTGCTCTCCTTGCTGCGAAGTCGGCCGACGACGTCCTTCTCCGAGACCCGCCTCCGCCCTCCCCGGCCGCTCCCGCCCGCCCTGCTCCGCCGGCGCGCCGCCGCCACCGCCGCGCTCCGCTTCCCGGCGGCTCGAAGCCGCTCGGGAGGATCCGGCTCAAGAGGAGCTCCGCGGCGCGCGCGGAGGCTCGCGGGGAGATCCGTCACCGATCCGCGAGCTCGGGTGAGATCGGCCGAGCCTCGAGCTCGCCGGATCGGGCGCGGCGGAGCTCGCGGCTCGCCGGATCGGGCGGCGGAGCTCGCGGCTCGCCGGATCGGCGAGCTCGAGCTCCGTCGCCCGGATCCGGCGAGCTCGGGTGAGATCGGCCGAGCCTCGAGCTCGCCGGATGCGCGGCCGGAGCTCGCGGCTCGCCGGATCCAGGCGAGCTCGAGCTCTGTCGCCAGATCCGGCGAGCTCGGGTGAGATCGGCCGAGCCTCGAGCTCGCCGGAGTGGCCACCGGGTCTTGGTCGGCCGCTGGGCAGCCGGCCATCGTCAGGCAGGAAGGAGGCGGCGGCGGCGGAACGAGGAGGAAGAAGGAGGAGGAAGGAGGCGACGGCGGACGAAGCCGCTCGGGAGGAATCGGGAGGAAGAAGGAGGAGGAAGGAGGAAGGAAAAAAAAAATTCTATTTTAAAAATATAAATAATTAAAAAATCATTTTTTAAAAAATATAAATAAATAAAATAAATTTTTTGGTCAATTAAAAATATTAAAATTCAATTTTTGATAATTTTTTTCAGGAAAATGTTTGAGCTAATTTAACGAAGTGGAAAATATTTTCCACTCAAATTTTAGATTTTATAGAACATCGGAAAATAGAGTCATTTTACGGAAAATAACTTCCGGAAATTGTTTTTAGGAAACATGATATTTTCCGGTGAAACGAACGGAGCTAAGACATTCTCATCATGGCAAAACAGATCAATTTCATTTGCTAACTAAATTTGCCATTCATGTACTTATCTTGATCTTCATAGAAAATACATAAATAATTTATACAATTTATAATGTTAAGCAATTAAACAAAAATCTTTTTAATAAGTGGCAAATGTCACTCATAAAATATGAATGAAAATAACAAATATATATCTTTTCAACAATTTGAACATGAAAAAAAAGAAGAAAAAAGGATGTGATAAACTGATGATCGAGCATACCAACAACAGCTTGCAATCATGGAAATGAAGTTCCGAGGATGGGAGCGTAATCATAATTGAAGTTCTTACGTTAGTGTTTTAAATTTGCATTTGGCCATGATTTTCTTTTTGTTGGCCCTGGATTTAGCCATGAGTTAAAGATGTGACAATTACTCTTTTGTAATTTTTGGTACATACAAACAAGCATTTTCTTAATGACAACAAAAGACTCTAACCGGAGTCTCTATCATCTATTAGGTAACCATATAAAAGATAACAAGATTTTCCATATTTGACTTTTCCTATGATATGGTAATTAATTATTTTGATGTTGAGACTTCCTTGAAAATTTGAGACATGACGCTAGTAAAAGCAACAATAATGATCCTCCAAGTTCGAGGATAAATCAAGATTTTTTGTAAGAAATACACTCCGTCCTCTCTCTCTCTCTCTCCGAACAAGCAAGGCACCTCCCCTGTATTTTAATGTCTGACTGACCTTTCCATCAATTCCTTCCTTCTACGCCTTGACAGCCTTCCTTCTTCGCCCCTCGTTTGGGAAGGCTTTCATGCTCACCCACCTTGTCCTCTTTCCTCTTAGACCCCCTCTCTCTCACTCTCCCTCTCTGTCTGTCTCTGTCTGTCTCTGTCTCTGTCTCTCTCTCTGTCTCCAATTTCTTTTTCTTTTTTTTTCTTTTGAAGAAGGCGAGAAGAAAGGAAACATGATCCAATTTCCTCATCATCTTCTCAATCTTGCATCGCCTTAACATCTTTCTTCTTCTTTGTTTTGTGGGTGGCCTTTTTCTGGGTCAATCTTCGGTGCATGCCCGCCCTGCGCTCTTCGGCATTTACAGAGAGGCTGTGCATCGGTCCTTTGTTTTTCCATGAAAAACACTGGTTAAGAACAATAGAAAATGAAGCCTTTTGGCGATGGTCGAAGGAGCTGTGGACAAACTCGCATCTTTGCTGAACCTTGGCCCACTTTTTTTAAGGTAAAGCTTTAATTTATGTGCCAGTCGTTTCATGAATGTGTTCTTGTCCTCTTAAACATGGCATCTGAACATTTTCCCAAATTAGGTCCCATGTGGGAGATTCAGTAATAACCTGAGTTAATGAAGTAGCTGGAACATTCGAGGAAAACAAAATGCAGATTTGCTAATTTCATCTTTACCTGAATATCTCTGTTTATCTTTGCTTTTTTCCTTTTCCGATTCGGTGACAGGGAGAGTAACTGTCTGAGGTTGGTCAGAGATAAATTAGTCTCACCTTCGGTCTCCGTCTTCTTCCTTACTACTGCTGCATTGGGGCTTGCTTTGCTTGTTGCGTCTCCGATGGCAACCAAGATGAAAGGAATCTACAAAGGCTTCAAATACATCTCCCAAATATTTGGTAACATAATCACATCTTTTTCTCTAATGGGTTTTCTTCTTCTTCTTTTTTCTCGGGTCCCTCTCTCAAAAAGTGGTGTTTTTGAGCTCACGGTGATAATGCATGATTCTGTTTTGTTTGGATTCTTCTGGGACTGCTTCCATGGTGGTGATCTGCTTCTGTTCTGTTGCAGTTGTGAAGGAGAGGGATATGGAAATTGGGTACCCAACAGATGTTAAACACGTGGCACACATCGGGTGGGATGGTCCGTCTGGGAGTGGACCCAGTTGGGTGAGTAAAATGATAGAAAGATGGAAGAGGCGTTCATTTCACTTTCCAGCTCCTGGGTCCTTTTTCATTCTTCCGTCGTGTAATCTTTTCAAAATAATATGAGAGGAGAACGCTTTTCTCGTTGTTTATTCAAAAAGAATTTCTTGGTTATGGTGATTGATTCTCGTTTATGCTGTTATTGTTGATGCAGATGAATGAATTCAAGAATGCACCTGATTTTTCCACTTCCCTCGGTACCATTGGCGATCCTGGTGACTCCAGCTCTGTGGCTCGTTCCACATGGTCCTCTCAAGGTCTGTTCCTAGAATTATCCCGCGTTTTCTTGTCTTTACAAGTGTTTCGCTGAAAAGAAAAACATGAAACATTATGGCATGTGGGAAGTAATTGAAATCTAAGGAGTTTTATGCCGAGATTTTCTTTTATCTCGTACGTATGTTTAGGTCTATATGTTTGAGTCATGTGGAGGTTCATAAACAGACAAGGATGAGGAGGGCTGCTTTCTTTCACGGGTCACATAGCTGTGCTGGATGCATTCTCAAGGGCCTGTGTGTTTTAGTTCCTGTAGCTTATTTTGTTATGTTATGGACAAAAAGTTCTCAAGATTCTTTGCCTCCAAGTGCAAGAGTTTGGCTCTTCTGTCACGAGAGCATCCTTCCTTTATCAAGGGGAATCTGCTTACTCTTGGCCCTGGACATGTCTTTTGATTTTGGTGGTCCACGGGTTCACCATGTGCTTGTACATGATAGACGGTTCTTTAATATTTATACATGGGGTTTAACATGGAAGTTAAGTCATTTTTCATTTGCCCTAAAATCATGGTGAAATCATTGTATGTAGCATACGCATTTAAGTAGTTCAAGTAAGAGATCTCCACAGAACACATCAGAGCAAGTGCATTGAAACCAATCTTCTTGACTAAGGTTAATTGGCATCAGCTTTAAAGTGAACTGCTCATGACTGCGTAGAATATGGAAATGAATTAACTATGATGCTGATCCACCGATCTTTACATTCCATGAGTAGCACTTTTGTGCACAACCCACCCTTTCAAATAGCAGCACCAACCACATGACTTGCGGTTGCAAACTTCTCGTTTGCTTTTGACTTCCCACCTTGTGTATAACTTTTGTGTCTCAAAGATTACATAGGAAGCAGAAGTTAATTCTGTGTGTAAGCAATCACTCAACTGCTAGACGCTCTAGATTTCTTATGTTTCAGTAGTTGATCAATAGATGAAGTGAGGCATTAGCTCTTATTGATGGACTTCAATGCTTGAACTGAACATTGGCATTAGCTCTTATTTTTCCCTTGTAAAGGCTTATTAAAAATCATTGCAGTTAAAAATTACGCCATTCTACATCTCACAGACTGATAAACAGCTATTTCCAGTTATGATAAAAAAAATAGCAGCTAAAATATGTCCTTAGTTCCTGTTAAAGAAACTCGTTATGGAAGATACCTGTAAGGTCTGCGGATGTTCAAAAAGAAATTGCTGAATCTCTCTGATTCTTTAATGTCATAAGCACTCGTAGTGTGGCACATCCTATCACATCTTCTGAAGTAAAGCGATGACTAATTTGCTAATGAACTGCCCTTTTCATTTTGTTTCAGGTTTCACATAAGTTTCTCAATTTCTACATTTTCCACTTCTGCTGACGCCCTTTGTTTCTTTTGGTAGATTTTGAGCAAATCTTGGGACAGCAATCGACATCCGAGATGTTCAAAGAAAATCTGCCAACAGATCTTCCGAATATCCCCAAGAAGCAAAAGAGGAAAAAGAGCAAGTCAACTTCATCCCCAAAGTCTTCATCATCGTCAAGATCCTCTCGAGCAGCAAAATCAAAGGCTTCATTCTAGAAAAGGATAAAACACTGAATCTACAACACTAGACCTGGTGGGCTATAACATGACGAGGAAAGAACGACAATGCCCACTGATGTGCATAGGAGAACTTGCTTGTTTGCTTTTTCTGAAGATGTTTTCGATGAACAAGAAAATGTAGAAAGTCGACAAGTTTGTGTACATTTGAACTTGACTGTTCTCTTCAATTTTACAGGGATGTCGAGAAATAGGTGAGGGTGGAGTTTGGGGGAGAGGGAGGACAAGGGAAAGGGCATGACTGAGTTCACTGACAACAGTGATTTAAGGAAGTTTGCGATTGTTTATTTACATTATTTTTTTTTTCTTTTCTGTTCTCAACATTGTTGACAGATTGATTATTCAGTTATGCTGGTGAAAGGTTCTGCAATTGAAGTTATTGGCTTTGTCAATGGGTTGTGATCAGGTGGATCAACTGATCCTGCATCGTCACTCAAAATTCATCTGGGTCTGATTTTTTGAGCATTCAGGACACGCTTTCCAATGATATGAGAGACTTATCCTGGAATGATGAAATCATCATATAATGCTTATGAATTTGGAACTTTACTTATATCTGTTATGCTAGGAAGAACCTTACATATATTTCATGAACGATTCAGTGATTTAAGTAGTAGACCTTGATGGGGTGGTTCGGGGATTCAAGTTGGCAAAAGGGTCTTGTAGTACTTTTGAACTGCAAGAATGGAGGCCAACCGAGAGTGCGCACACAGTAAAAACCCCACATCGGTGAGAACCAAAAAATAGAGATGGACCAGACCACTGCCCTGCCAATTTATTGGCAGAGTAACTTTCATGGGAGAAACTATTTCCTGAAAGCTTCAACACTCGAAACTAATCAAAGCCGTCGGTCAATCGTTCAGGCGTCAAACGTGGTTCAATATATGGGATCTACATCCACTGATGGAGCAATAACGAGAGTTGGGACACAGATGGCAACCGCATTCGACTCTTAAGCTCAGAGAATGCTCTACAGACTTTGATCTAATCTGACAAAGGGCTTTTCCAAAACCCTCCAAGACGATTAACCGCCCTAATCTCTTTGTTAGATTTGACGAAACATGATGAGGAGAACGGAAACAACCATATATACTTACAGAGACATTGAGGAAGCCCTTAAGTCGGAACTCGATCTAATTGTTAATAAGCGCTCGCTGTGTGGACTGGCCAACCACCCCTGTCCAACCTAGCCGAGCTCCCAAACGAGTCAGCGGTGCCACCGGCGGGCCCTGAACCTTCTTGTCCTGGCCACTAGACGCTATCCGGGGTTCTTTCCGATCCCTTCAGGCGTTCGCTTCGAATCCCTACTCCGTTGATTTTGTATATCAATTTTCAAGCATTGCAAGTGCCTACTCAAGTTGGGTGTTCAGCGTTCACCAAGTGGGCCAAAACTTAACACGAGGGAGGGCGCATTCCACATGCCTATTTAAGTTGAGTTGGCTGTTCACCAATTGGGTCCAAACTTAACACAGAGCATTTCACTTTCCATGTAGTACGGGTCAATTTTTATTTTTTTATTTATCGAGAGAGAGGCAATATTTTCCTTCTATCTCTAATCGAAAAAAATCGTATCTCTAATCGGTAAATTATAGGTTATGGAGATTGCCTGTGAGTAAGCTTAACTAAATTCAAAATGTGGGCGTGTCCATAATGAAAATGAGTAATGTAACTATTAGTATGGAAATTACTTTGATTGCCTTCGCAATTGAGTGGGTCGAATCTTTTTCTGTAAATGATAAGATGAATGGCATGGACAAAAGTGGCAGGTTTGTGACTTACATGGGCCAAACTATAATAATTAATTATTATTTTTTATCCAAAAAAAATGGCATGGACAAAAAAACTTTGTGATGATCGGTCACTTATTAATTTCGTTGAATAAAATATGTTTATTTGTGGGATCTTTCGTGGAAAGAGGCATCAATTCTCACTTGGAACACATTTTTGCCTTGACTAAAAAGTGTCCCATCAAAAGGCATTGCACTCGAGGGACAATGTCGGTCTCACTTTTTTCTTGTCACATAATAATACACTACCCTTGTGCGAGAGTAATATCAGCCAAATGTGGCATCTTGATTCGAAAAACATCCCATCAAACAGTATTGCGTTTCACACCAAGGACAATGTCGCTCTCACTTTTTCCGTGTTGCATAAAAATGCTTTCAAGTGTCCCATCAAAAGGCATTGCGTTTTACACAAGGGACAATGTTGCTCTCACTTTTTCCGTGTCGCATAAAAATGCACTACCCTTGCGCGAGAGTAATATCAATCACATGTGACATATTGATTGTGACGGTGATGTACAATTGACTAATTCAGGCATGTGCGATTGAAGATGTTACTCACTAATATAGGAAAAGCAATTCAATTCCACGCCTCTCTAAGTCTTTGATGGTGGTTGTTCTTGAATAGAAGATGATTACTGCTAGCTTTGAAGTCCATCAAAACATGGCACCTTCAAGAATTTGCTCATGAGCCTATCAATTTCCCCAACATGGTGCGTGCATGCAAATCGTGAAATCAAGATCAAACTGACCCCAAAAAAGTCATTCGTATTTCCAAACAGTTTGTATCCCACTCGTCAATAATATTGTCTGTTTTGGGCTATAAGACTCACCTGCCTCGTGCCCTCACAGTTGTATCATTTGGGTTTCCCCTTATTTAGCACATTACTTCATTGTCCCTAAGTAATGTGAGATTCGGTTCATTCTTGCCACTTTCATTATCCTCGAGGCAGAGCCACACTCTCATCCCTCGCAAGACTAGGTCGTCACACATGCACAGTGAAGGGACTTGGACACATAGGTAAATTCAGAAAGTTTTCATTTTTAAATGATGGAAAACATAAGGTGAATGATGGATTTCCCTTCACTTATGTCAAACTAAATTTATCTCCTTATATTCAATGGTGAAAAGGGAAGGAATGATTTTGACTTCACTGGGTGGATGAGAAATTTGTTTTTTCTGCACCCTACATCGATCACTCCTTAATACGGTAGTTTCTTTTTTAACATAGCTAACTAACTACTCATGCCAATAGTGAAGCATGCACATGAGATAAGAAACAAAGAAAAGTTGTGCATGTGCATCATGTGTAAAAAGCAAAAAAAAAAAAAAAAAAATCATCTTGAAAGAAACGTCATTTAGGTTGAGACGAGCTCAAAAAGTGGTCACAGCCCATAAACTTAAACTAATTAGGACGTGAGATTGACGTTAAAATGTTTGCCATTAAGAGCAAAGGGCCATGCCAAACCACCATTGTTTTGTCGTTAAGCTCGAAGGACAAGGGCCGTAAATATTGATGTCGAATTTCTACAAAAGTAATACTCAAAGGTGATGAGATTCCTAAATGGTATCTCCAAGTAAATTTCTTATGCATACCAAATCCCCCATTTGTTATAGGACTTGAGGTATCAAAGAAAAGCTTTTGTAACCACATAAGAGGATCAATATCCGAATAATGCTATATTTTGAATTTATGGTAATTGCTGTACAAACGCCTCATCTTATTAGAGATAACCAAAATAATTATAGATATGCTGGACGGACGTCAAACCTAGCCGGGCTCCCAAATCAATTAGTAGTACTACCGGCGGGCCCCGGACCTTTCATGTCAGAGTTACTAGACACCATCCGGGGTGTCTTTTCAGTCCCTTCAAGCGTTTTCTTCACATCCGTACTCCTTGTCTTTGTATTTCAAGCCTTCCAACTACCTATGCGAGTTAACATAAGAGGTAATATTTTTTATTTTTTATTTATAGAGAGAGAGGCAATATTTTCCTTTCATCTGTGCTTGAAAAGGGGCAATATTTTCCTTCTATCTCTGACCGAAAAAAAAAAATCATATCTCTACTAGGTAAATTATAAGTGATGGAGGTTGCCTGCAAGTAAGCTCAATTAAATTCAAAATATGGACATGTCTGTAATGAAAATGAGTAATGTAACTATTCGTAAGGTAATTACTTTGATTGCCTTTGCGATTGAGTTTGTCAAATCTTTTTCTGTAAAGATTAAAATGAATGGCATGGACAAAAATACTTAAGTATGTTGATCAGTTGTTTACTAATTTCAAGACATTTATTTGTGGGATTTTTCGTGAAAAGAGGAATTGATTCTCACTCGGAAAATAATTTTGCCTTGACTTGCAAGTGTCCCATCAAAAGGCACTAAGTTTTACACGAGGGACAATATCGCTCTCACTATTTCCGTGTCACATAAAAATGCACTAATCTCACTATTTCCGTGTCACATGTGGCATCTTGAATGTGATGATGACATATAATTGATCGATTCGGGCATGTGCTAGAAGATGTTACTAACTAATATAGGAGAAGCGATTCAATTCCACGCGCCTCTACGTCTTTGATGGTCATTCTCGATTAGAAGGTGATTACTGCCAATTGGAAGTCCATCGAAACATGGCGCCTTCAAGAATTCGCTCATGAGCCTGTCGATTTCTCCAATATGGTGCGTGCATGCAAATCGTCCGACTTGTATCATTGATACTAATAGGAGCTGAACTATTATGGCAAGGAAAAGTTTGATTCAGAGGGAGAAGAAGAGGCAAAAACTAGAACAAAAATATGAAGTCAATATTAAAAAGACCCAAAAAAAGTCATTCATATTTTCGAATAGTTTGTACCCCACTTGTCAATGATATTGTCCGCTTTGAGTTATAAGACTCACTTACCATGTGCCCTTACAGTTTTGTCATTTGGGTTTCGCTCAAAAAAGGTTTCCTTATATAGCACATTACCTCACCATTCCCAAATGATATGGATTCGGTTCATTCCTACCCCCTTCACCACCATCTTTGAGGCGGAGCCACACTCTTGTCCCTCACAAGACCGGGTCATTACATGTGCACAGTGAAAGGCCACAAACACAAAGGTAAAATAAGAAAGTTTTCATTTTCAGACGGAAAGCAAACGGTGGATTATGATTTTGATTTCATTAGCTGGATGAGAAATTTGTTTTTTCCGCACCCTATATCGATCACTCCTTGATATGGTATTTCTTTTTTAAAATTGGTAACTAACTACTCATATCAACAGAAAAACACGCACATAAGATAAGAAACAAAGAAAAGTTGCGCATCATGTGTAAAAAGAAAAAAAAAAATCATCTTGAAAGAAACCTCATTCAGGTTGAGATAAGCTTAAAAAGTGGTGACAGCCCAGAAACTTAAACCAATTAGGACATGAGATTGAAATTAAAATGTTTGCCATTAAGAGCAAAGGGCCATGCCAAACCACCATTGTTTTATCGTTAAGCTCGAAGGACAAGGGCCGTAAACAATGATGTCAAATTTCTATAGAGGTAAAACTCAAAAGTGATGAGATTCTGAGATGGTATCTCCAAGTAAATTTCCTATACAAACCGAACCTCCCATTTGATATAGGACTTGAGGAATCAAAGAAAAGTTTCTGTGACCACACAAGAGTTAGAAATTATACATACTGATGAATTTTCGGATAACGCTATATTTAGAAATCATGGTGATTGTAGTATAGGCACCCCATCTTGTTTAGCATAATCAAAATAATTATAGATATTCTGGATCAATGTCCAACCCGCAGATCTCCCAAATCAATTAGTAATGCCACCGGCGGGCTTGTCAGAGTTACTGGACGCTACCCACGGGGTCTTTTCAGTCCCTTCAAGTGTTTGCTTCTCATCCCTACTCCATGTCTTTGTATTTCAAGCCTTCCAAGTGACTATGCAAGTTGGGTGTTCACCCAGTGGGCCAAAACTTACCATAAGAGGAAGGGAGGGAGCATTCCACATGCCTATTCACGCATTCAAGATGTGGATATTTCCCACAAGTAAGTTCGACTAAATTTAAATTCAGGCATGTCCTTTGATGTAGCTTATCAATCAGAACACCGGTAGGAGAAAATTCACTTTAATCAAGAACGAAGAAAAAAAAACGATCCTCGTGAAAATGAGTAATATAATCACTCATATGAAAACTACTTAGAGAGCCTTTGCGATAATTTTTTTTTTTTTTGGGTTTTTTTCTTTGTAAAAGTTAAGATGAGTGGCCCGGACAGAACTTGTAACTGCCACTTATTATATTTATTAAATAGATGTTTATTCATGAGGTTTTTCATAGAAAGAGATGTTTGGGCCCCAGCTTTTAAGTGGCATCAAAGGGCACCACATTTTTCGTGAGAAAGAGGAGTGATTCAAGAAGGTGCCGTGTTTTGTGCGTCGCATAAAGACGCCCTTACTTTCGTACGAGAAAATTCTGGCCATCCTGCAAATATCTGTCGGAATGTGTGCATGTGGCTTGCTGGTCGTGATGATGATATTTTTATTGGTCAGAATGGTGAGGTAGAATTGATCGGTTTAATTACGTGTTGTTGGAGACGTTTGTTATATGATTTGTTATATTACTTAAAAAATCAATTTATGACTAATTATTCTCATGAGTGAGTGATGAAAACATATTTTATTCATTCATTTTTATAAGTGATACGAGTGATTATTTTTTGAAAAAATATTTTCCAAATCTTAAGTTTCCCATTAAAGAAACACCCAATAAATCTTGATGATTGTTCTCAAATTAAGGTGATTCATATTAGCTCGAAAGTCCATCAAAACAATGGCGCTTTGGCGCCTCCGAGAATTCACTGGTGAGCCTCTCAATTTCCCTATCATGGTGCATCCACGCGCAAATCGTGAGGTCAAAATCAAATTGAACCTAGAAATCGTTCCTATTTCCAAATGGCCATGAAAGGGCAAAAGCAAGATCAATCAACGCACGTGTTTAATATTTTTCCAATCAGTATTTGGGTCAAAGACTCCCAACACGACAGTGATGGCCCACGCTACTCATTTTTTTTCTTTTTCTTTTTTTGGGTCGGCCACGCTACTCATTCGGACGGTGAAAGGGGGCACGAACGCAGTTTTCATTTTGGATTGACGAATTTACCAATGACCCTTCGCTTTTACTAGTATCAAACTAAATTCCTCTCTTTATATTCGATGGCGAACAGGATAGGAATAATTTCGACTTTACACGGACATGTGAGAAAATTTTCCATATTTCATATTAATCACATAATTTCACATATTTTCACTTTAATCCCAAATCTGCCAGCATGTCCAAAAACTGCCACAAATTTCTTCAAAATTATTGACATTGAGGCCAATCATCGGTCCATTATCAGAACTTGCATCTTCTCACCATCCCTACTTTTGTATCGAATAAGAACAACCTCATAATATTACTAATCTTGAGGGAGGCACGTGGTGATTTTTGGATACCTTGGCAGATTTGAGAGTTAGACTGAAAGTTGAGATTTTAATAAATAAAAAAAAAATAGGTTCTAACATAATTGAGATTGGACATAGAGTCAGGGGTTTTCTTTAGAGAACTAACCCAATTTTTTTTTTTTTTTACATGAGTAACTAATTATTTATACCAATGGCGAAGCATTACATTTGGAATGAGAAACATATAAGAGTTGCACGTCAAGTGTGAAAAGGAAAATGAAAAGATTGATGTAGAAAGAAATGTGAATCCAGGTCAAGATGAGCTTGACAAGTCGGGACGGATGAACCCCACGAGCCCAAATCGATCAGGACGTGAGACGGAAAGTTTGCCATTAACACCAAAGGGGCCATGCCCAATCACCAATGTTTTGTCGTTGAGCTCAACAAACGAGCGTCGAAAACGATCATGTCGGAACTTCTACAAAGGTACTATTCAAAGTGATGAGATTCCGATAGCCACACATTTGTGATAAGACTCAAGATATAAAAAAAAAAAAAAATTTGTGATAGCATAATAGTAACTTTCGTACGACACTCGACACACATGTGAGTGTAATAATTTTTTTTTTTCCTGATGATTTAAGTGCCATAACTTTTATTAGAATATTTAAATAATAAATCATACTTTCATATAACAATTTAAGTTTTTAGAACAATATCAGAGTAATTCAAATATTCTAGACTCCTAATTGCTTCCCCCAATCGAATATTTCCACACTTTAGATTAAAGCCAAAGTTTAACCTACGCGTGAGGGGGAGTGCTATAATATTCAAATAATAAATCACACATTCATTTAAAAACAATCACTACAACTGCCATGCTTCTTAAAATTATGGAACTCGGCTGATTAATTGAAATGTTATATAATAACGAAATTATGGACAAGGCTATATTAAGTGATTATAGTGATTGTAGTATTGACATGGAAAGTAAGAAGAGGACGTCTTCGTTTGTGGTTAAGAATCTCAGTTGATGGGATTTTCAAATGTGGATCAATTGTAGGTACGCATTCTTTTAGTAAGGAAAACGTGGCATTTCTTTTTTACTTTTCTACGGGCTATTGTTTCTTTTTTGGCACCTCACTTATCTTGTTGAATTATGTCTCGAATTTGAGTATTTATAAAACATGATTCGCTAGACTCTTTAAAGCTGCACAAAGAAAAAAAAATTATAAAAAGAAAAAGGAATTCTTCCCCTTTGGAGTGAAGCTGCCGAAGCCCCTGCACGTAAAGATTAGTTAATTGGTGGGGCTCAAGGTCAAACTTGGGCGCGCGCAAACACGTATTTCACGTGTGGATTTTTCTTACCCGATCAAGAAACGAAAAGAAGCGTCTGTACACACACGTATTTCACGTGTGGATTTTTCTTACTCGATCAAGAAACGAAAAGAAGCGTCTGTACGTAAAAACAAAATAGGTGGGCCCAAGTCAAAGTTTTGACCTTTTGGCACACATATATACATTCTTTTCCTGCGTGCGTGGACGGTGGAAAAACCCTACGAAGCCGCACGTCCAACGATCTTTGAAGTCGCAAGCCGCGAGAAGCTTTGAAGAGATACCCGAAGTCGTACGTACGCTGACCAAATACGAACGTTGGAGTTCCTAATTTTGGTGTATGTAGAGCGTTTTGTTTAAAGCTTGAACACGCGATAATTTTGTGCCGTGAATTTATGTCTAAGTGAGTTATTTATTTATAAATGCTTTAGGTTTATAATTAAATCTAGGTGTGGGAAACACTTGAGCGTTTGAGCGATTGTAAACTCTGATTCTCCGATTATAGTGAAGTATTTGCTGCTGACTTTCTTCGTGGACGTATGTACCGATACTTAGATCGAACCACGTAAATTTTTAGTGTCCTTATTATTTCTCGTTTATTTTTTTGGCGATTTCGCGTTAACGTAAATTGCAAGATCTTGTCGTTTTCGCTTATCATATTCCAACATATCTAATGGGTAGCATAAAACAAATCATTGAGCTGTTGTTGATAGGATTTCAGAGTTACTATAGTTAGGATGGCTACTAGGAAACAAAACGATGCAATAGTATGGTACATATTCTACTCGATGCAAGCAATTGATTTCTCACTTTTTTCGTTTATTAGTACTGTTCAACTCGTTTAAAGCATGCGCGTCTTCTTCATCGTAAAGCTGAGATTGTCTTCGAAAGAGACCTTGACGCCATTCGTGTATAAATACCCGTTCGAATCTTCAGGGAACCACATCGCTCGTTTGCATAATAGCTCTCGGCTGCTTACTTTCCGATCCTCAAATCCGTTCTCAACTCAATGACTTCGAGCATCAAATCCGATCTCTTTCTCACCAACAAATCGTCATTTGGTCGTAATGAGCGATCGTTCTCTAGCATGAAACGAGCTGTAAGTAACAACTTGGCGGCTGCTAGCGCCGTGAAAAGTGGGTCGAAACGTTTGCACGTGGAGAGGGCGCTGCGCGAAAGAAGAATCGATGAGGTTGAGAGAAGAGAGAGCAGTGGCAAGTTTGGGATTTATGGAGGGAAGTTTGTGCCTGAGACGTTGATTAGTTGCTTGGGCAAGCTTGAAGCTGAGTTCAACTTTGTTCTACATGATGCTGAATTTCAGGTTCGTGAGGAGAGATTTCTCACATAAAAAAAAATGATATGATAAATTATTGGTTTCAATAATCAGCAGTATTTATTCCTCTTTAACTCCAACTTACACCTTTCTCTTCTAGGACGAAATAAGAAACATTCTGTTCTACCGTTTCCCTGCCCCGTTTTCCTTTTACCATCTTTTTCAGTCGTGGGCTACTACTATGGAAGAGAAATTGTTGGGTGTCTGATCATATGTATGAACTTGACACATATACTTTCCAAACTGTGATTGACAAAATTGTAGGCGGAGCTGGCCATAGCTCTAAGGGACTACGTCGGAAGGGAGACGCCTTTGTACTTCGCAGAGCGGCTCACCAACTATTACAAGAACGAGAACGGAGAAGGGCCGGACATTTACCTGAAGAGAGAGGATCTCAACCACTGCGGCGCACACAAGATGAACAATGCCATCGCGCAGGCGATGATCGCCAAGCGCATGGGTCGGCAAAGGGTGGTGGCGGCGACAGGAGCAGGCCAGCACGGTGTAGCGACCGCCGCCGCGTGCGCTAAGCTGTCTCTGGATTGCACCATCTTCATGGGTTCTGAAGATATGGAGAAGCAAGCTTCTAATGTGTTCTTAATCAAGCTATTAGGTGCTCAGGTTAGCATACTCTCGCATGAACTGGTGTCGTAAAGCGATATCAGCTCTTGCACATAAAAGAGAGGGACTTCCATTCCAGACGCAACTTGCATAAAGTTGCATCTGCACGAGTTTGTTCTAGCAGAGTTTGTTATTGCTGAAAGTGAGCAAGAGAAACCTCCTGTGAAACATACAAAACATTTCAAATGAACATTGGCTAGACCCCCATCAATTTCCCACCAACATCATCAAACCAATGAGCTGGAAGTCTCATCTAGTTCGAATCTTGCAGGTGACCAAAGTGGAAGGGAGCTTCAAGGATGCCAGCTCAGAGGCCATAAGGCAATGGGTGAACGACATGGAAGTGAGCTATTACCTGACAGGGACGGTGGTGGGTCCGCACCCATGCCCGAGCATGGTGAGGGAGTTCCAATCCATCATCGGGAGGGAGACGAGGAGGCAGGCGATGGAGCGGTGGGGAGGGCGGCCAGACGTGGTGGTGGCATGCATCGGGAGTGGCTCCAATGCACTGGGGATCTTCCATGAGTTCGTTGGTGATGAGGGGTGAGACTGGTCGGTGTGGAGGCGGCTGGGTTTGGCCTTGACTCAGGGAGGCATGCGGCCACTCTGGCCACAGGCCATGTTGGGGTCTACCATGGAGCCATGAGCTACTTGTTGCAGGACCAGGAAGGCCAAGTTCTTGGTGCTCACTCCGTTGGCGTCGGGTAAACATCGCTCTCTATTTTAATTTCTACACAGGATGCACGTTTGATTCGATTTTGAGAAATGTCTTTAAGAAAATACAAAAGCCTTTGAGCTACAAAGGTTTTCCAACAAGTAAGTAGTGTTTAATAAGTTTTAATTTTAAAGTGTATTGAAAAATAATTTTGACTTAAATGGCGCTTGGCAAAATCACACTTTAGAAAGCCTTTTTGCCTTAAAAAAAAAAAAAAAAAAAACTCAACCGACAAGGACTCGATGCCCTAGTAGCCTCGCTAGGGTCGTGCGACCTGGATGTTGAGCGAGGGCAAAGTTTGAAAGAGGAAAATTTGTATTCACATTTTGGAAATGCAATATTCCAAATTTCTCGGGACCTCCTTTGGAGTAAAGGCTTTTGGAGAGTTTTGAAGATATAATTGCATTTCCCCAAAGCTACCCAAAAAATTTTCCAAGCATCATTTGTATTTGCCTAAGGGATCTTAGAGTTTTGCAAATGCTGAACCAAACCCATGATCGTTAGTATTGTCAACTGTGATTACCAGGCTACAGTATCCAGGAGTGGGTCCGGAGCTGAGCTTCCTCAAAGACACAGGACGAGCGGAATTCCAGACGGTCACCGACGAAGAAGCCCTGAACGGTAAACAATTCGACCCCACACCCCATTCCTTACGAAGCCACGAATACAAAAATCGATCCTGATTAATTCGTGTGACATGCTGTTTTTGGTTGCAGCATACCAATTGCTATCTAGATTGGAAGGCATAATCCCAGCAATGGAGGCTGCTCATGCACTGGCGTATTTGGAGAAACTCTGCCCGACCCTCCCCGATTCCACAAAGGTTGTGGTGAATTGCAGTGGACGAGGAGATAAAGACGCGCCTCTGTTCTTTCAACACCGACCAGCCCTCGACGCATAAATCTAGCAATATGTATAGAAAGTATAAAAATGTAACATTATGATCTCTTTGTCAATGTCATAGCCTATAAGATTTGGGGAGCACCTGACCGAAGTATCTCATAATTTCCATTATGTAACTTAGATCCCAAATGAATGCTGCCGTTTAATCTAAGTTTTCCAAAGGCGTTAAGCGAAATCAACACCAAAAATTTACAATCACATTGAAGGGACAACCACATGCTTCACGCATGTTGACACCCAAATTTTTGTTGACCTTTGAAGTATCCATTCATTTCATAAAAGATATATATAATTAAAAATATATAAAAAAAGATAAAAAATAGAAAATAATAATAATAAAATAGTAAAAAAAGAATGAAATTAAATAAACATATGATGAAAATGAATAAAAATAAAATGAAATCACATGGGCGGTGTTTTCGCCCATTTTGTAACGTTTCGTTATCATTAACAATTTCTTTTCGAAACATTTTTTTTTCTATTTCTATACTCGGGAATAATTTCTAAATATTTTAAGATATTTGGTAACTATATAAAATTTATGTTCCCAAAATAAAAATACATTTAATATGACCCCAAATATTTTGTAACTTAGAATTTCTTTTAATTTATTAATAATTTTATTACATTTTTCTTTCTCTTTTTCTTCTCCTTCCTCTAACCAATCGCTAACCTTGGCCATGGCCAGCCAACCACTGACGAGGGACCCCCCCCCCCCCGAGCCTCGCCTTGCCTCGAAGAGGCTTGGCCTCACCCTAGCCTAGGCGACCTCGCTCGGCACTGTGATGCCAGCCTCACCCACCCAGGCGACGCCAACCTCAAGGTGGTTAGGTGAGGTTGAGCCTCGCCGTGGGCAAGTGAGGCTCAGCCTCGTCTTGGCCGAGTGAGGCTTAACCTTGCCAAATCCAGGCTAGGTTGACCCTCGCTAGTCGCCGGCGACCAATTAGGGGGAAAAAGGAAGAGAAAAAGAAAGAAAACAAATGAAGAAAGAGAAAAGAAAGACTTATTTCTTGAGTTGTTCTCAAGAACAAGAAACAATTTTGTTTTCGTTTTTGTTTCTTGTTCCTTGTTTCTACTACAAATCTATTCCAGGAACACCCAGGAGTAAAAATATTATCAAACGCTTTTTTATATTTTATTTCTCTTCTCAAAAACAAATGAACAGAAATAAGTTATCAAATAGCACCTAAATATATTGCAAGTTCCAACAGAACGTCGCATCGTGTGGTGGCGTCATGGAGGACTAATTTTGTTTAAAGATTTTTTTTTTCTACAGATACGAGAAATTAATTTATTTTGTTTGGTAATATTATTTTCTGTTTCCGGACTCGATAAACGCCCGAGTCTGGGGTACACTCGGGGCGAGGAAAAATAAGTACATTAGATTTATTTTCGGTAAAATGAAGCAACACATAATGAGCTAATTGTGGAATTTATTAGGTTTTGAAGTTTAAGCCGGGGTTTTGGACAGGTGATTCCCCTTAATGATGGTGGGGTGGGGTCGGAGGGTAAGGAAAAGGAGTGGATGGAAAAATTAACCAAATTGGGAATTGAATATCCATGACGTCTTTAAAAGTTACAAATTATAACTTTAGTACATGATCAATGTGGTAATAGAATTTGTGATTATATTTTGAAATGGTAGGTACCAAGATGTATTTAGTTTGATATGACTTTTAGAAAATTGGCAAAATTATGGAAAAGTTTTATCGAATTCATAAAAGGTGACTTCCGAGATTTAGGTGCTATTTGGTAACTTTCCCTGAAACACCTATTTATGTTCTTTTGTTTCCCATAACATAATAAAATGGAAACGTGTTTGGTAATTTTTTTGTTCTTGGGAATAAATTGTTCGGAAACAAATTTAGAACAAAAACAAGAAACAAAAACAAAATCATTTCTTGTTCTTAACAAAAACTCAAGAAACAAGAAACAAGTTGTTTCTTTTCTTTTCTTTTCTTCCTTTTCTTTCTTTATCTTCCTCTCTTCTTCCCGTAGCCGATCGTTAGCCTCGGCAATGTCAACAACTGGCTAGACAAGGCCTAGCAACCTCGCCAACCCTCGGTGAGATCACCCCAAGCTCGCCAACCACCGAAGGGACCCTCCCTACTACTCGCTATGGCACAGCGAAGCTGAGCCTCACCCAGCCAAGGTGAGGCCAAGCCTTGCCTAGCCATGGTGAGGCTTGACCTCACCCGACCATCGCAAGATCGGCATTTCTTGGGTGGGCAAGGCCGACCTTGCGGTGGCTAGTCGAGGTCGAGCCTCATTGAGCCACGGTTAGGGGGACCCCACCTAGCCTCGTCTGGCCAATCGCCAAACGGCCATGTCCAAGCCTATGACCCACTAGAGGAAGGAGAAGAAAATGAAAATAAAATAAAATGTAATAAAATTATTGATAAATTAAAAGAAATTTTAAATCACAAAAATATTTAGAATCGTACCAAACATATTTTTCTTCCGATGATAGAAATTTTGTTTAGTTATCACATGCCTTTAAACACTCAGAAATTGTTCCCAAGAACAGAAAAGAAAAAAAAAACATTTCTGAAAAGAAACTGTTTTTAGGAATAGAAACGTTATCAAACGCGCCCTTAATAAACCATCACCCTTTTCTCCCTTGTCCTAACTTCCCATGTTTTTTTTATTAAACTAAGGCTTAATACCCTGAAAAACCCCAAACTGGTACACCTGTGACAAATTTACCCAAAACTATTTTTTTGACCACCAAAAATCCCAAACTGGTATACTTTTGACAAATTTACCACAAACCGGTACACTTGTGACAAATTTACCCTTTGTTACTTTTTGTTAAATTTTACAGTCAAATTATTAAGTTAAATGACACGTGACTATACCAATTTGGGATTTTACACCCCATTTGTCACAGTTTACATTTTTTGTGATTTTTTTGTAGTATTAATCCAATTTAGCGGAGGGTATATTTGTCATAAATTTACCAATTTGAGATTTATTGTGGTTAAATAAATTAGTTTGGAGTAAATTTATCATAAATATACCAGTTTAGAGTTTTTTATGGTTAATCGGGGTAAATTTGTTACAAGTATACCAGTTTGGAGTTTTTTATGGTCAAAAAAATAGTTTGAGGTAAATTTGTTACATGTGTACCGGTTTAGGGTTTTTCGGGGTATTAACCCTTAAACTAAAGAGAAAAGGCTAGACGAGAGAGGGAGAGAGGGATGTTGGCAGACAGAGTTTCGGCCATCAATGAGAAAAGAAGTTGCGGCGGGGGGGGGGGGGGGGAGGCGAGGTGGAAAAAATCAGGGGCTTCGTTCGTCGGGACAGCAGAGAGAAAAGAATCCTCAATTCCAAAAAAAAAAAAAAAACCCTCTCTGAAAAAATTCTCTTTGAATTCAAGCAATCTCCACTAATTCTCTCTCATCTTCTCCATTGACCGAACTCCACTATGTCCAAAAGCTCTATCTCTCTCTCGTCCTCCAAGCTGGACCGAGAACTTCATTTGGCAGAGAACATGGAGAGGTTCTTTTTGGATTCTTCAGCCGCTACTCATTCTCTTTCTCTTTCCACCGTCTCTATCCAGCTTTTTCCATTTAGTATCTCTGGAGGAGTCTTGTGTTGTTGTTGTAATTGATTATTATTGTAATTACATATTTTAATGGCTCAACATTAATGAGACGTCTCTTCAATTTGTAGCTATTATGTCTCTTCAAGTCATGTCTTAATTGCTGCAGTTTTAATAATAATAATAATAATATGAACGTAATGTGAACGTAACTGACGAGGCTCTTTAATTCATATCCTTTCAATTTTCAGCAAATGTTTCCCTAATCTATAAATAGACATGCTCCTTAGTTCAAAAAGTGAATATATACTCCTAAAAGTACTACTTCAGTTTTCTCTGTACTCGTTCCCTAAGTGTGCTAATTTCAAGAAGTAATCGACAAAGTCCTACTTGTATAGTACTGATACAAACGGGTTTGAGGTGTTGTATCTTAGAAGGCATAATTTATGAAGCTACTTAGCACCGTTAGTAGGAGCTAACGCCTTAGAGAGATTTGGTTAGTTGTACCTTACCTCCTATTTATTTTGTTATCACCTTCGCAAAAATATTATTTTTCTGAATACAAAAATAATGTTGCATATTTTTCTCTAATACGTAATTATATTTTTCCAACAATCTTAAGGCGATTAATTTTTACTATTTGTTGGGTTTATCAGAAAATCGAGATGGCTAAAAACAATAAGGTACCCCATGATGTCCATAATGTTTCTAGGGGCGTTCCTATGGTCATTTCGACTAGTGAGGTTCAAACCACCTGGCTTGGTATTACAACAGCAAATGGTGTGAGCCTTTGGGCTGAAACCATTTATGATGGTATGGGTACAAGTCGCTTAACTGATATACTCGAGAATGTTTTTCAAAACAATACAGGCCAAATGGCACATGGTTTAATTCCTAGAGCGATGATTCAACAAGCTTTGCCTATTCTGATGATACCAACACTAGTAATACCGAATGAGAAATCGGAGAAATTCACTGATGTGGGCTTTAAGCAATGGCAATTGAAGATATTCTTCTATCTAATCATGCTTAATCTAGTCAAGTACTTATTGAAGACGTGCCCAATAATTTGTCCAAATGAGCAAGATGTCACGACGCTTGGGGCATCAAAGGCTCGGAAATACGGGGACTTCATATGCCTAAATTGTATCCTTAACTGCTTAGTAAATTTCTTGTGTAATGTTTATTGCAACATTGAAATTGATAAATAGTTATGGGAGTACTTAGAAAAGAAATACAAAACTGAGGACTTCAGCATGGTAGATTCTAAATCAATCATGAACTAGATCCGGGAAGTGCAAATAATTTTGAACGACATATTTGCTAAGGGAATGTTACTTAGTGAATCATTTCGAGTGGTGGCTATTATTGAGAAACTGCCTCCGAGCTAATCAAACTTCAAAAATTATTTGAAGCACAAACAAAAAGAGATAAGCCTTGAAGATCTCATTTGCACCTCAGAATCAAGGAGGACAATAGGAGGAATGCAAACACTCTTATGGAGGCAAAGGCCAACACTGTTGAGTTTTCCAATTCCAAGCAAGATAGGAAGAGAATGAAATCCTTTCAATGGAAATGCAAGCAGAATGAACAGTCCCAGAAATTCCAAGGGAGATGCTATGTTCACAATAAGCCTGGCCACTGAGCTAAAGATTGCAAGAAATGCCCAAACGAAGGCAAAAGTGGTGGTGCAACCATGCATCGAATCGATAGGGGATGAGAGACTAATTGTTGTGGTGGTGTATGAGGTATCCTTGGTATCGAATAATATTGATTGGTGGTTGAACACAAGTGCCACAAATCACATTTGTGTGGATGAACACATGTTCTTGTCTTATGATAAGCTTGAGAAAGAAGAAAAGCTTTATACGGCTAACTTTACGTTAACAAATATTGCCAAAAGAGGAAATGAGATCATGAAATTCACCTTTGGCAAGAAATCACCTTGCTAAATGTGTTGCATGTATCGGAGATTCGGAAAATCTAATTTTTAGCCCCACACTTTTCAAGAAGGGTTTCAAAATAGTATTTCAAAAGATAAATTTGTACTTTCCATAGGGGGATGTATATGGGGAAAGGTTACTTGTATAATGATCTGTTCAAAACCAATGTGGCTCTCATTGATGTAACCTAGAAAGTTTTGTATCCAAATTAATAAATAGAAGCCTTCAATTTATATTGTTGGGTCTCATTACCTATGGCATAGTAGATTAAGACATGTAAGCTATGGTGCAATAAACAAAATAACAAACTTGGGGCTAATTCAAAGGTTTGAGTTGGATGTCCATTACAAATGTAAGACCTGCATTAAGGCTAAGTTTGCTAAGAAACCATTCAAATCAGTTGAAAGATCAAGTGAACCTCTACAACTAATCCATAGTGATCTATGTGATTTATAATTTGTAAAAAGTAGAGGTGGAAAGAAGTAGTTCATCACTTTTATAGATAACCGTACTCAATTTTTCTATGTTTATCTATTAACTAGCAAAGATGAGGTTATGAGCATGTTTATCAGGTATAAATATAAGGTCAAGAACCAATTTGATAAACGAATCAAATTGCTTAGGTCTGACAAAGGAGGAGAATATAGTTCTTCAAATTTAAAGAAATTGTATGCTAGTTTAGGGATAATTCTTCAAACGACTGCACCATATACTCCACAACAAAATGGATTGTTGAATGGAAAAACAAAACTCTAAAGGAGATGGATAGTACCATGCTCCTAAGTTCGGGTTTATCTCAGAATTTTTGGGCAGAGTAGTTTTAACAACAAACTATATTTTAAATAAAGTGCCTCAGAAGAGACGGGTAAGACTCCACATGATTTATGGAATGGAAAACTGCCATCCTATAATTTGAAACCGTGGGAGTGCCTAGCCAAGATGGCGATTTCTCATCCAAAACAAACTCGGTTGAAACCTAAAACAGTAAATTGCATATTCATCAATTATGCTTAAAATACCAATGCATATATATTTTTGGTTCACAAATCTGAAAATGTGAAAACCTATGCCAATACTGTCAGATGCTGAATTCTCTAAGGATATATATCTTGCAAAAACAAATCATGGTAAACCTTCTTAGAAGAGAATGATGAAGTTAAGGCACACAAAGCTGAACTTCAAAGGAGCAAGAGGTTGCGGATTGAAAAATATTTCAGACCTGAATATCTAATGTGCATGTTAGAAGGTGAGTCTCAAACATTTAAAGAGGTAATGTCAACTTCAAATGCTTCTTATTGAAAAGAAGCTATTAACAATGAAATTGATTTTATCCTAAGTAATCACATTTGGGAATTGATTGATCTTCCATCATGAAATAAACAAATTGGATGTAAATGGATCTTCAACAGAAAGCATAAATCTAAAGGTTCCATTAATAAGTATAAAGCACTGGTTGTTGCCAAAGGATTTAGACAAAGATAGAGTCTAGACTACTTTGATACTTATTCATCTATAATAAGAATAACATTAGTTAGGATGCTAATTGCTATAAATTCGCTATACAATTTACAAGTACATCAAATGGGTGTGAAAACTGCATTCTTGAATGGTGATCTCGATGATGAAATTTACATGAAACAACCTAAAGGATTCTAGGTCAATGGATAAAAACACAAAGTGTGTAGACTTGTCAAATCATTGCATGGACTTAAACAAGCTCCTAAATAATGGCATGAAAAATTTGACCATGTAATGATCCAAAATGGATATAGAATTAATGAGAGTGATAAATGCGTATACACTAAATCCAAGACCGTTGGATGTGTACTTTTTGGAGATAACGCTCAAGTTACCAAAATCACCGAGAATGTTCTCAAAACAAAACTTTGAGATGAAAGACTTAGGTGTTGCACATGTTATACTTGGCATCAAGATTCTAAGGAATTTTGATAATCTAAGTTTGACACAATCTCATTATATTGAAAAGGTAATTGAGAAGTTTAAAGGGTTCGGCATTAAAAATGTGAATAATCATTTTCTCCCACACTAAACTTTAGAAAGAATAATTGAAACAGTATCAAACAACTAGAGTACTCTCAAGTGATGAGCAGCATCATGTACGTAATGAGTTGTACTATACTAGATATTACACACTTAGTAGGAAAACCGAGCTGGTATACAAGCAACCTTAGTCTTGAGTGCGGCAATGCTCTTTTGAGAGTGTTGGGTTATTTGCAAAGAATCAAAGACTATGTTTTGTAATATAGCAAATATCCAGCTGTTTTGGAAAGCTATTGTGATGCCAACTAGATTTTAGATTCTGATAAATCAAAATTGACTAGCGGATATATTTATACGGTATGAGGTGTCGTGGTATCATGGAAATCCTAAAAGCAAATTCTAATAGTGTGTTTCACGATGGAATTTGAGTTTGTTGATTTAGATAAAGTTGTTGAAGAAGCAGAGTAGATTCGACAATTTTGAGAAGATGTTCCATTATGGCCAAAACCTATGCCTCCGATAAGCATTCACTATGACAATCAAGCAGCGATTGCAAGGAACGAAACGTGATATATAATAGTAACTCTAGCCACATTCATCATAGAAATAATACCGCAAGGCAATTGCTCGTTAATGAAATAATTTCTTTGGACTTTGTGAAGTCAAAGGAAAACATTGTGGATTTGCCAACAAAAGGTTTGTCGAGAGAAAAGATAAACCTGAATAAGGTTAAAAGCTTTAACCTAATAAAGAAGTTCCAAGGTGGAAATCTAACCTAGCGATTGGAGATCCCACAAACTAGGTTCAATAGGACAATGCCAATTTTGGAAGCTCTAGTGAGTGCACTATCTCCCATTCCTATGATGTGATAGTGCTTCCTACAACATTTTAAGGGCACTCTATGCATTTAATGATTCCTATAGCTTGAATTTCAATATCCTCGTAAGGTATGATAAGAATGCACCTATACACGTGAAGTTGGTCAATTCTATAAAAATCTTTAAAAGTTAGATTTTCTAAACCACGCATGAATCTTGAGAGATTTAAAGCCGAAAAAATGAACACAACCAAGAACAAGTCTTGATTTGGAGGTACTCTATATGAGATCTATTGTCTAGGCTTACACAAACTACTAGCGATTCAAGGCCTAGTCCATTGACTGGTTAATATGTCCGATAAACTTTCACTAAAAAATGTTCAAAATGAGAACTACTTATCTTGATGCGGTGTATATCCACCGGTACACTTGAAATTCTATGAGTCAAAAATGTTATGTTGAGCCATTAATGTAGGAGATTGTTGTAATTGTAATTGATTATTATTGTAATTATAGGTTTTAATGGCTCAACATTAGTGACACATTTCTTCAGTCGTGTTGGCATTACGTCTCTTTGTCTGTTATGTCTCTTTAGATCATGTCATAATTGTTGCATTTTCTGAATTTATTATTATTTTTTATTATTATTATTATTATTATTATTATTATTATTATTATTATTATTATTATTATTATTATTATTATTATTATTATTAAATTTAATGTCTCAACTAATGTGAGCATTACTGACATAACTCATTAATGGCTCAATTAATTTGAGCGTAACTAACATAACTCTTCACTTCATATCCTTTTAGTTTTTTGTAGCTATTTCCCTCGTTTATAAACAGAGGTGTTCCTTAGTTCAAAATATATATATGCTCCTAAAAGTATTACCTTAGTTTTCTATGTAATCACTCTCTAAGTATATCAGTTTCGAGAAGTGTTCTACAAGATCCTATTTGTATAGTGCTGATACAAGTGAGTCCAAAGTGTTATATCTTAGGAGACATAGTTGTGAAGCTACTTAGTACCGATAGAAATTAATCACCTTAAGGAGATTCGGTTAGTCATATCTAACCTCCTGTTTATTTTGTTATCACCTTATTGGAAATATTATTTTTCTGATTACAAAAACAGTGTTGTGTGTTTTTCTCCAATACTTAATTATATTTTTCCAACATTTCCGAGCTCATCTTTTCACGTATAAGGAGCGAACATTGAGCAAAGGACGAAGAGGATTCCCACTAATCCTTCAACGTGTACTCTAAACCTGAAGATTTACGGGAGCAAATCACGATACCAGCCAATCTTCAAAGAGACGTGCTGGTTTCTGGAATCTCAATTTCCAATTTGACCCTCACCTACTCTCTGATTTTCAAAATTCTTTGGAATCTGATATCGATGTCTCCATGGAAAATGCTCTTTTACATCTTAATCTTTGTTATCAAATTTTCAGAAAATAAAAAGTTCATTTACTATTTTTACTCGACATCACAAAGTCGCAACAACATTCTGGAATTTTGGCTCGCAGTCAGACCTTCATGCATTCCTAAATTCTTATAAAATAATACGTACAAGATTTGAAAACACGTTCTTCATGAAAGTTTTAGACAAGATTTCTAGCTTTTTTTTCAGATTGATTCCATTGAATTCAAAGCATATGAGGGTCTCAAAAGGCTTGATGAGTGAGCCTGGTCAATTCACGCCCACGTCCACCCTGAACACCTGTGTGTGACTTCGCATTTTTAATGAGATCGATGTCCTTTTTTTTCTAAAAATCCTCAAAACATCAAAGTTGAACCCAAATTTCAAACCTTTCATTTGACGTTAGTTTCTTTAAGATTGAAGCTAGTTTAGTCGTCCGTAGGGTTTGATCAACGTGCATGGTCAATTTGCACCCATACCCTGAAGTTAATCTTCTTGGAATTCCTGAGTTGGTTTCACCATTTTTAATGAAGCTAAAGTGCCCATCTGCAAATTTTTATCAAACATAAAACTTGCTCATCTCCGTCTCAACTTGATGCATGCAAATTTCGGATCTGTATTCCAGAGTTCGATGGTTTCGATAAAATCATATTTGAATTGGGTCTTCCCTATTTTTCAGGGAGAATTGTCCAAAAAGTCCTAAACCTATTGCAGTTTTGCTAATTCAGTCATAAACCTTTTAATTTTGCCAATTGAGTCCTAAACATTTTCACTTCTTGCCAATTAAGTCCATCCGACCAATTTTGGCCGGAAAATGCTAACGTGGACGCCGGCGATGCCACGTAGGATTGCCGGCATTGATGTGGATAATTTTTAATAATATTGAAATTTTTTAAAACTTTTTTTTTTAATTTTTTGAATTTTTTATTTTCTATTTTTTTCATTTTTTATTTTTTTTTCTTTTTGGCCTTTCCGGTGGCCGGCCACTGGCCACAGACGACAGCCGGCCACTGGCCACCGCCGGCCGGCTGGCCTCGCCCGCCACAGGCGAGGCCCGGCCAGGTGACGGCGACCCGGCAAAGGCCGCCCAGCCCCGGCGAGGGCCGGCCTCGCCAGATCGGGCGAGGGAGCCCTCGCGGGCTCGCCCCACCCGGCGCGGCGTCGGCCTCGCCCGGCGTCGCCCGGGGGCGAGGCCCGCCGGGAGACGGCGACGTCGGCGAGGCCGCCCGGCCCCGGCGAGGCTAACGCTCGCCCCGGCGAGGTCGAGCCCCGGCGAGGGCTCCCCTCACCAGATCTGGCAAGGCCGACCCTCGCCGGGGCCAGGGCGGCCTCGCCCGGCGTCGCCGTCGCCGTCGCCGACCGGGCCTCACCTGTGGCGGGCGAGGCCAGCCGGCCGGCTGTGGCCGGTGGCCGGCCGTCGTCTGTGGCCGGTGGCCGGCTATCAGAAAAGGCCAAAAGAAAAAAAAAATAAAAAAAAATGAAAAAAACAGAAAATAAAAAAATTCAAAAAAATCAATTTTTTTTAAAATTAAAATATTATTAAAAATTGTCAATGTCAGCGCCGACAGTCCTACGTGGCACCGCCGGCGTCCACATCAGCATTTTCCGGCCAAAATTGGCCGGATGGACTTAATTAGCAAGAAGTGAAAATGTTTAGGATTCAATTGGCAAAATTAAAAGGTTTAGGATTGAATTGGCAAAACTGTAATAGGTTTAGGACTTTTTGGACAATTCTCCCCTATTTTTCATAATAGAGTTTTTTCTGACATCCGCATGTACATAGACTTTTCTGCATTAATCCATTGTTCATTCAATAAAACTCAAAACCGAGAACAAGTTTAGCACATTCTGTTTTACATGCACAAAAATTTTCATTAATTTTCAATGTTATTTAGCATTTCTTCCAAATGTCCTCATGTTCAAACCCGATAAGGGTCAAATCCTGAACCTCTTTCTATAAATCTGCCATTTTAGGTCAAATGACTTAGAATCAGTTCAATTGGTCTTCTAAACATTCGTTGTACATCTCATTAGCTTTTCAATGACATATTACTTGTATCGTCTGATGATCATTTGGCTACTATGGCATTAGTTAGCGTGTAATCGAGTTAGGTATTGAAAGCACATTAATTTTAGGATCAATGTAATCAAATCCCCGAGTCTAAAGTCCTAGTTGCGCAAATAGTAAGATATCCCCTTGTATCTTTACTCGGTTTCTTGCTGATAAAAAAAAGCTAGTGACAACTCCTTAGCTGAAATTCGTGTAGGATTAGCTATTTAAAATCTAAACGCCCGAAATATGGGTTGGGAGAGCCCGAGTCAATGAAAGGCTGTCGGCTTAAAATTGACAATACCATTAAATCTAATTCCCCCTCCCTAATCAAAGGGGTTAGGTCATGACAGCGTGAAAATATGACCTTTCCAAACAAATCCGAAAAACATTACTAGTCATTGCCTATATCAAGTTAAGAATCACCCTACCGGTGACAAAATATGAAATCATGAAGTTGAATGCTAAGCCACGTGATCCAATCAGGCATCGCTTCCGCTGGTGGAAAGATCTACTGGTAAAAGACAAAAAGCTCACTAGTTTGGCCAACAAGCAGCCTGGATATTATAAGCAGGAGGGACCCACAAAAAAAAAAAAAAAAAAAAAAGAGGCGAAAAGCTACCCTGCAACTACCGAATGATTCCCAACTGCAAAAAGGAGAGATTGCCTCCCACGTTCCCCGCATGATTTTTCCATGAGTCCCCAAATCTACAGTTTCTGGTTGCGCACATAATAAGATGTCCTTTCATATCTTAATCAGTTTCTAGCTAACTAAAAAAGACCAATGAAGGCTACTTAATTGAAATTCATGTAGGATTAGTTGTTTAAAATGCACGAGATATGGATTGGAAGAAGCCAAGTCAATGATAGGCCATCGACCCGAAATTGACAATATTCCTAAACCTAACTTTTGCTCCCTAGTTGAAGGGGCTAGCTCATGAGTGCGAAAATATGACCTTCCAAACAAATCCAAAAAACGTTACCGGCCATTGCCTATATCAAGTTAAGAATCACCATATAGGCCATTGCCTATATGAAATCATGAAGTTGAATGCCAAGCCACGTGATTCAATCGGGCGTCGCTTCCTCCGGAGGAAAGATCTGCTGATAAGAGACAAAAAGCTCACTAGTTTGGCCAACAAGCCACCCTGGATATTATAAGCAGGAGGGACCCAGAAAAGGGAAAAAGCTACCCTGCAGCTACCAAATGACTCCCAGCTGCAAAAAAAAGAGATTGCCTCCCACGTTCATTTAAATAACATTACTTGAACCCGCATGAGTTTTCCATGAAATCCTCCAATACAATTAGTATTAAAAGATGTGGGCCATTGTTCGCAGTAGAGGTGTGTAAAAAAATCAAGACCCGCTCGAAACCAGTTGTTCTTAAGAGAATCGGCTCGGTTCCTAGTTCCAATTTATGGGAACCAATGGGTACTGGTCCAGTTCCCGATTCCATGGGTAGATCCGCTCTTCCGGACTGAACCGATTATATTATAATAATATATTTATTTTTAATATTAAAATAAAATTTGAAATTACTAATTAGCAAACCTAAATTTTAGGGTTCCATCTCCTCTCACGGTTTCCATGTTTTTATAAGAATTTAGTAAAATGTGTAAGCTACCTTTCAGCAACTCAACAAATGGCTCCTTTAAAAGATACTTCCAAGACTCACATAGGATATTGTGTTTAAGAATATGTGAAGTACTAATGGAATTATTTCTACAAAAAGAATTTAGCAAAGCAAAGGTTGCAAGAGATTAAGCACTATTAGGAGAGAAAGGAAATGTGATCTACATATGACAATCGTCCAAAACCTTGAACTTAAAGAATATTTTAGTTTTCAATTGAAATGATTCAAAAACAGGAATAAAAACTTATTTCTCTTCTTTGATAGTGTTTTCCAATAATTTAAAAAAAAAGAAGGGAAAATGATACCCTTAATTAAGACGATTCGATTTAAAGAAAAATATTATTCAATATGAAGAATACTCACAGCAGGATTTGGAAAACGATATTATTATTGGTGAGATCGGTTCCATGGATCCACTCGAAATCGAATCAACCAGGGACCTACGGTCCAATTCTCGAGTGCATCCATGTAACTAACAGGTGGTGCCCGGTTCTAATTTTTTGGAACCGGTCCTTAGCTGGCGGTTCTCGGTTCTAGGCCGGGAACTGCACACCCGGATCATGCACACCCCTAGTTCGCAGTCTTTTCTTTGCTTTTTTGTTTGTCAGGATCTGAAAAGATCCTTAAAAATAATGCAAGATGATTGCGACCTTTTACTATGATTGCCATGGTACAACTTGAATCATACATGTACAAGATTTCTCAGCCTGAAGCCTATCTCCCATGCTCCGACACTATAGTAGAATAAGATCAATGACTGAACAGACAGTATTACAGTAGACAGAGACTGATCTGATTAACTCCGCAATCGTTTTCTTTGACTACCCCCTTCGGCATTTCCCTGCACAGGGGAAAGCAAAGAGAAAAAGTGTCAAATTCCATTTCTTCACTTAAATCGTAGCATGAACAGGCTATCAAACTTAAAAGAAATGTATCCAAAGTCTTATGGTATGATGCAGCAGATTGACTGATGACCACAGAGGATAACAGCAACACATTTATTCATCTTCTCACTGTATATAGGAAGAATCCCACTATTGCATTGCTAACATATTCACCCTCTCTAGCCATATCAAACGCAAGAATGTTATTCGAAGAAAAGAATATGCAGAGAAATTGCACACAAGCATCATCCTATCAAATGAAACACGAGTAGAGTGATTGTGGTTCGAGCAAGGCAAAAACATAAAATAGGGGAAAATGAAAACCAATCTTTCGTCAGGGAGGCAACTTACCCCTTCACCTCTGGAAAAATTGGGTCGAAAGCTTTGCACGTGAGATGTACTGATAACAATGAAACAAAAGTGCAACTCGTTTAAAGCATGTGCGCGCCTATTTCACTGTACCAAGCAATTCTAAATCATGGGCTAAGATTCTTCGAAAGAGACCGTGACGCCATTCGTGTATAAACACATTCGCTGTCATCAGGGAACCACATCGCTCGTTCGCATAATAACTCTCAGCTGCTTACTTTCCAATCCTCGAATTCGTTCCTCAGTCAATGGCTTTGAGCATCAAATCCGATCTATTCCACACCAACAAATTGTTATTTGCTCGTACCGAGCGATCGATCTCTAGCATGAAACGAGCTGAAAGTAACAACTTGGCGGTTATTAGCCCCGTGAAAATTGGGTTGAAAGCTTTACACGTGGCGAGGGCGCTGCGTCAAAGAAAAATCGATGAGGTTGAGAGAAGAGAGAGGAGAGGCAAGTTTGGGATTTATGGAGGGAAGTTTGTGCCTGAGACGTTGATGAGTTGCTTGGCCAAGCTTGAAGCTGACTTCAACTTTGTTCTGCATGATGCTGAATTTCAGGTTCGCAAGGAGAGATTTCTCACATGAAAAAAAAAAAAGATATGATAAATTATTGGTTTCATAATCAGCAGTATTTATTCCATTTTATCTCTTTCTGGGATGAGATAAGAGACATTTGTTTCTAGTATTTCCCTGCCCTATTTTCCTTTGACCATCTTTTTCAGTGGTGGGCTACATCTATGGAAGAGAAATTGTTGGTTTTCTGACCATATGTATGAACTTGACACATATATTTTCCAAAATGTGATTGACAAAATTGTAGGCGGAGCTGGCCATAGCTCTAAGGGACTACGTCGGAAGGGAGACGCCTCTGTACTTCGCGGAGCGGCTCACCAACTATTACAAGAACGAGAACGGAGAAGGGCCAGACATTTACCTGAAGAGAGAGGATCTCAACCACGGCGGCGCACACAAGATGAACAATGCCATTGCGCAGGCGATGATCGCCAAGCACATGGGCCGGCAGAGAGTGGTGGCAGCGACAGGAGCAGGCCAGCACGGTATAGCGACCACTGCCGCGTGCGCTAAGCTGTCTCTGGATTGCACCGTCTTCATGGGTTCCGAGGATAAGGAGAAGCAAGCTTCTAATGTTTTTTAATCAAGCTACTAGGTGCTCAGGTTAGCATATTCTTGCATGGATTGACTTTCATTCCACATGCAACTTGCATAAAGTTGCATCTGCACAAGTTTGTTCTAGCAAAGTTTTTTTTTTTTTTTTTTTTTCCCTGAAAGTGAACAAGAAAAACCTCCAGTGAAACATACAAAAACATTTCAAATGAACATTGGCTAGACCCCCATCAATTTCCCACCAACATCAACAAACCAATGAGCTGGAAGTCACATCTAGTTCAAATCTTGCAGGTGACCGAAGTGGAGGGAAGCTTCAAGGATGCAAGCTCAGAGGCCATAAGGCAATGGGTGAACGACCTGGAGGTAAGCTACTACCTGACAGGGACAGTGGTGGGTCCGCACCCATGCCCGAGCATGGTGAGGGAGTTCCAATCCATCATCGGGAGGGAGACGAGGAGGCAGGCGATGGAGCGGTGGGGAGGGCGGCCAGACGTGGTGGTGGCATGCATCGGGAGTGGCTCCAATGCACTGGGGATCTTCCATGAGTTCGTTGGTGATGAAGGGGTGAGGCTGGTCGGTGTGGAGGCCGCTGGGTTTGGCCTTGACTCAGGGAGGCATGCGGCCACTCTGGCCGCAGGCCATGTTGGGGTCTACCATGGAGCCATGAGCTACTTGTTGCAGGACCAGGAAGGCCAAGTTCTTGGTGCTCACTCCGTTGGTGTCGGGTAAAGATCGCTCTCTATTTCAACTTCTACGCAGGATGCGTGTATGATTCGGTTTTGAAAAATGTCTTTGAGAAAATACAAAAGCCTTTGAGCTATAAGGGCTTTCCAATGAGTAAATAGTGTTTAATAAGTTGTAATTTTAAAGTTTATTAAAAAATAATTTTGACTTAAATGGTGATCGACAAAATCACACTTCAGAAAAACTTTTTGCCTTTTTTAGATTAAAAAAAAATGTCACAAATAGTCCATGAACTTTCATATAATGATCAATTTCATTATTGAGTTTTCAATTTGCTCAATTTGGTCCTTGAACTTTCATCTAATATTCAATTTCATCCATGAGCTTTCGATTTGCTCAATTTGGTCTCTAAACTATTAGCAAATATTCCATCTAGTCCTTTCGTTTGTTCAAATTGTTAAGTGATGACATGGACCATTAATTGATGACGTGGAACTAAGTTAGATTACTAGAATTATGAGTAATATATATCTTTAAAAAAGAAAACAAATTAGGGATCAGTCAGAGATGAGAGCACCGATCACAAAAACAGAGAGAATAAGTGGTTTTGTATCTCTTTTTTGGATGGTGACCACAATTTGACATGTTTTAAAGGTAATTTCCATGTGCATATTCCACATATCCCTTTTTATTTTATATTTAAGAGACTAAAAGTCATGTAAGCCAATTCCGTTAACTTTAACTAACGGAATAACGAAATTGGTTAATTTTCAAATAGTTAGGGATGAAATTAAACATTAGATGAAAGTTTATGGACTATTTGTGACATTTTCTCTTTAAAAAAAAACTCAAAACTAGCAAGGACTTGATGGCCGGTAAGCCAAATCTGGCCCTAGTAGCCTTGCTTCGCACAACCTAAAAGTAGAGTGAGGGCAAAGTTCAAAGGAAAAAAAAAATTACATCCCGAAAATGCAATATTGCAAAGTTCTCAAGACCTCCCTTGGGCTAAAAGCCTTTTGAGAGTTTTGGACATGTAATTGCATTTCCCCAAAGCTACCCATAATTTTTTCCAACCATCATTTGTATTTGACCAAGCGATTTTAGAATTTTGCAAATGCTGAACCAAACCCATTATTGTTCCTATTGTCGACTGTGATTACTAGGCTACAATATCCTGGAGTGGGCCCGGAGCTGAGCTTCCTCAAAGACACGGGACGAGCAGAATTCCATACCGTCACCGACGAAGAAGCTCTGAACGGTTAACAATTCGACCCCACACCCCATTCCTTACGAAGCCACGAATACAAAAATCAATCCTGATTAAATTCGTGTGACATGCTGTTTTTGGTTGCAGCATACCAATTGCTATCTAGATTGGAAGGCATAATCCCAGCAATGGAAGCCGCTCATGCGTTGGCGTATTTACAGAAACTTTGCCCGACCCTCCCCGATTCCACAAAGGTTGTGGTGAATTGCAGCGGACGAGGAGATAAAGACGCACCTCTGTTCTTTCAACACCGACCCACCCTCAACGCATAAAACTAGCAAGATGTATAGGGTGTAAAAATTGTAAGATTGATGTTTTCCTCGTCAATGTCATAGCCTAGAGGATTTGCAGAGCACCTTGGATCCCGTGTGAAAGCTGCCGTTTGATCTAAGTTCTCAAAGGTGTTAAGCAAAATCAGCACCGATAATTTACAATGACATTGAAGGAACAATTATATGCTTCGTGCAAATATATGATCTTCAAAACAAATCCGAAAAACATTATTGGTCATTACCTATATCAAGTTAAGAATCACCATACCAGAGACAAAATATGAAATCATTAAGTTGGCTTAGCCACATGATTCGATCGGGGTCGCTCGCTAGTTTGGCCAACAAGCCACCCCTGGATATTCCAAGCAGGAGGGCCCAGAAGAAAGAAGAAGCTACCTTGCGACTACCAAAAAGTGTCAAACTCCATTTCTTCACTTAAATCATAGCATGAACAGGCTATCAAAGTTCAAAGAGATGTATCCAGTCTTATAATATGATGCAGCAGATCGACTGATGACCACAGAGGATAACAGAAACTCATTTATTCATCTAATCACAGCACATAGGAAGAATTCCACTAATTGCATGCTGCTAACGTATTCACACTCTCTAGCCATATCAAACACAAGAATTTTATTCTAAGAAAAGAATATGCAGAGCAATTGCACACAAGCATCATCCTATCAAACGAAACATGACTAGAGTGATAGTGGTTTGAGCAAGGCAAAAACATAAAACAGGAGAAAAGGAAAACCAATCTTTCGTCAGGAGGGCAACTTACCCCTTCATCTCTGGAAAAAATTCCAGGGGATACTTTATTAGATTCCGACCAGCATTTAGCATGTACAATAGGACCTAACTGAGACCTATCCATTCCAGCAGTTGAACCATCCGCTGCATTCATGTAGAAAGCTCCTTTATACATTCATTCTTCTGTCTCATCACTGTGGAAATCATCAAAAGGTTTCCCACACATATATATACTTAAATATGATAATCAGTTGCTTATTAATTTCATTCGATAAAATATGCTTATTTGAGGGATTTTTCGTAAAAAAGAGGCATCAATTCTCACTCGGAAAACAATTTTGCCCCAACATTCAAGTGTCCCATCAAAATGCACCGTGTTTTACATGAGAGACAATGTTGCTCTCATTTTTTCCGTGTCGTATAAAAATGCACTACCCTTGTACAAGAGTAATATCGGCCACAAGTGGCATCTTAATTGTGATGGTTATGTACAATTGATTGATTCAGGTATGCACGGTTGGAGACATTTCTAACTACTTCAGAAAAAGCGATTCAATTCCACACCACTCTAAGTCTTTGATATTTGTTTCTCGAATTGAAGAAGATTACTGCTAGCTTGGAAGTCCCTCAAAACATGGCACCTTCAAGAATTCGCTCACGAGTCAATTTATCCAACATGGTGCGTGCACGCAAATCGTGAAGTCAAGATCAAACTTACCGCCAAAAAATAATCATTCGTGTCTCCAAATGTTTGGCATAAGAATGGCCATAAATCGCAAAAGCAAGATCAATCAGCTTGCGTGCATCGTGCTTCGCAATTAGTGAAGGGCCCCGGACACAAGGAGGCAAAATCAGATAGTTTTCATTTTTCAAACGACGGAAGATGCACGATGACGATTCACTTGACTTATGTCAAACCAAATTCATCTCCTTATATTCGATGATGAAAAGGGAATGAATATTTTGACTTCACTGGCTGGATGAGAAAAAACTTTTTTTCTGGACCCTATATCAATCGCTTCTTGATGAGGGAGTTTCATTTTTAACATAGGTAACCAACTACTGATATCAACGGTGAAGCACACATATGAGATAGGAAACAAAAAGAAAAGAAAAAAAAAAACCAAAGAAGTTGTGCATCATGCGTAAAAAAGGAAACAAAATTGATTTTGAAAAAGACGTCGTTCCGGTTCAGACAAACTTAGCAAGTGGCGATGGATCCAGAAACTTAAGCTATTTAGGATGTGAAATGGAAATTAAAAAGTTTGCCATAAAGAGCAAAGAGCCATGCCAAACCACCTTTGTTTTGTCGTTAAGCTCGAAGGACAAGGGCCATAAACAACGATATCATATTTCTACGGAGGCCATACTCAAAGTGATGAGATTCTAAAATGGTATCTCTAAATAAATTTCCTATACAAACCAAATCCCCCATTTGTTATAGGACTTGAGGTATAATCTATCCGTAACGATGAATTTTTGGATAACGCTATATTTAGAAATTATGGTGATTGTAGTGCAAACGCCTCATCTTATTGGAGATAATCAAAATAATTATGGATGTCAAACCTAGTCGAGCTCCCAAATCAATTAGTGGTGCCACCGGCGGACCGTGGACCTTCTTGTCAGAGTTAATAGACACTATCCAGGGGGTCTTTTCAGTCCCTTCAAGCGTTTCCTCCTCATCCGTACTCCTTGTCTTTGTATTTCAGGCCTTCCAAGTGCCTATGCAAGTTGGGTGTTCACCAAGTGGGTCAAAACTTGGCCTAAGAGGAAGGGAAGGAGCATTCCACATACCTATTTTAGTTGTGGATATTGCCCACAAGCAAGTTTAACTAGATTTAAATTCAGGCATGTCCTTTGACGTAGCTTATCAATCAGAAGACCGGTCGAGGAAAATTCTCTTTAATCAAGAACGAAGGAAAACACAATCCTCGTAAAAAATGAGTAATATAACCGCTCATATGAAAACTACTTAGCGAGCCTTTGCGATAATTTTTCTTTTCTTTTTTTCTTTGTAAAGGTTAAAGATGAGTGGCCCGGACAAAACTTAGGAATGGTAACTGCCCCTTATTATATTTATTAAATAGATGTTTATTCATGAGGTTTTTCATAGAAAGAGATGTTTGTGCCCCTACTTTTAAATGGCATCAAAGGGCACCACATTTTTCATGAGAAAGAGGCATGATTCAAGAAGGTGCCAGGTTTTGCGTGTCGCATAAAAAGGCCCTTAATTTCGTGTGAGAAAATTCTGGACATCCCTTAAATATCTGTCGGAATGTGTGCATGTGGCTCGCTGGTTGTGATGATGATATAGATATTTTTATCGGTCGAAATGGTGAGGTAGAATTGATTGCTTTAATTACGTGTGGTTGGAGACGTTTCTTACTAATTTGGAAAAAGCTATTCAATCTGGCACCTCTTTTAAATGAAGCGTTTATTTCATAAAAAACTCAAAATATGATAAGTTATATTGCTTTAAAAAAATAAATTTATGACTAACTATTTTTATAGGTGATTAAAAATATCTTTTATTCATTTATTTTTATAGGCAATATAATTGATTACTTTTCTATGTTTTTCAAATCTTGAGTTTTCTATGAAGGAAACACACCCTAAATCTTGGTGATTGTTCTCGAATCAAGGTGATTCTCAACTAGGTCGGACGTCCATTGAAACAATGGTGCCTTTGAGAGTTTACTCGTGAGCCTTTCAATTTTCCTATCATGGTGCATCCACGCAAATTATGAGATCAGAATCAAATTGAACCTAAAAATCGTTCCTATTTCCAAATGCCCATGAAAGGACAAAAGCAAGATCAATCAAGGCGCGCGTTTAATGTTTTGCGATCAGTATTTGGGACAAAGACTCGCAACACGAAGTGTTGTCCCGCGCTACTCATTCGGACAGTGCAAGGGGCACGAACGCAGGGAGAGAAAGTCAAGAAAGTTTGCATTTTGGATTGACGAATTTGCCAATGACGCTTCGCTTTTACTAGTGTCAAACTAAATTCATCTTTTTATATTGGATGACGAAAAGGGTAGGAATAATTTCAACTTCACCCAAACCCTGTGAAAAAAATTTCCACATCTGATATCAATCACATAGTTTTACATATTTTTACTTTAGTCCCAAATCTGCCAACGAATCTAAAAATCACCACAAGTTTCTTCAAAATTATCAACACGAGGGACAATCACAGGTCCATTACCAAAACCCATATCTTCATCACCATCCCCACCTTCATATTGAATAATAATAACTTCCTAATATTATTAATCTTAGGAGGGACACGTGGTGAATTTTGGGCAGCTTGGCAAATTTGAGAATTAGACTAAAAGTTGAAAATTCAAAAATTTAAAAAGAAGGTTGTAGACAAAATTGAGATTAAACTTGGAGTTGGGGGGGGGGGGGGGGGGGGTTCTTTAGGGAGCTAACCCACTTTTGTTTTACACGAGTAACTAATTGCTTACACCGATGGCGAAGGACTACATTTGCAATGAGAAACAAAAAGGAATTGCACGTCAAGTGTAAAATGGAAAATGAAAAGATTGATGTAGAAAGAAATGTGAATTCAGGTCAAGAGGAGCCTGACAAGTCGGGACGGATGAGAAATTGTTTTTTCTGCACCCTATATCGATCACTCCTTAATATGGTAGTTTCTTTTTTAACATAGCTAACTAACTACTCATGCCAATAGTGAAGCACGCACATGAGATAAGAAACAAAGAAAAGTTGTGCATCATGTGTAAAAAGCGAAAAAAAAATGGTCTTGAAAGAAATGTTGTTTAGGTTGAGACGAGCTCAAAAAGTTGTCACAGCCCATAAACTTAAACTAATTAGGATGTGAGATTGAAATTAAAATGTTTGCCATTAAGAGCAAAGAGCCATGCCAAACCACCATTGTTTTGTCATTAAGCTCGAAGGACAAGGGCCGTAAACAATGATGTCGAATTTCTACAAAAGTAATACTCAAAGGTGATGAGATTCTTAGATGGTATCTCTAAATAAATTTCCTATACAAACCAAATCCCTCATTTGTTATAGGACTTGAGGTATTAAAAAAAAAGCTTTCGTGACTACACAAGAGTTAGAAATTATACGTACTAATGAATATTTGAATAATGCTATTTTTTGAAATTACGGTGATTGTTGCACAAATGCCTCATCTTATTTGAGATAATCAAAAGGGTTAATACTCTGAAAAACCTCAAACTGGTATATTTGTGACAAATTTACTCAACTATTTTTTTGACAATCAAAAACCCCAAACTGGTATACTTTTGACAAATTTACCCCTAACTGATACACTTGTGACAAATTTACCTTATGTTAGTTTTCGTTAAATTTTATTCTCAAATTATTAAGTTAAATGACACGTGACGGTTAACCGGTATACCAATTTAGGATTTTATGCTCCGTTTGTTACAGTTTACAATTTTTATGATTTTTTGTGGGATTAATCCAATTTAGCATATGGTATATTTGTCACAAATTTACCAGTTTAGAGTTTTTTACAGTCGAATAAATTAGTTTTTGGTAAATTTGTCATAAATGTATTAATTTATGGTTTTTTATAGTCAGTCATGGTAAATTTGTCATAAATTTACTAATTTGGAATTTTTCATGGTTAAAAAAATAATTTATAATAAATTTATCATAAGTGTACTAATTTGAGATTTTTTAAAATATTAATTCTAATCAAAATAATTATGGATATACTGGCCGGACGTCAAACCTATCCAGGTTCCCAAAATCAGTGGTACTACCGGCGGGCCCTGGACCTTATGTCAGAGTTACTAGACACCATCCATCCGGGGGGTCTTTTCAGTCCCTTCAAGCGTGAGCGTTTTCTCACATCCGTATTCCTTGTCTTTGTATTTCAAGCCTTCCAACTGCCTATGCAAGTTAACATAAGAGGAAGGGAGGGAGCATTGCATGTGCCAATTTAAGTTGTCGAGTTGGGTGTCCACCAATTGGGTCCAAACTCAACACAAGGAGCATTCCACTTTCCATGTCGTACGGGTCAATTTTTATTTTTTTATTTATAGAGAGAGAGGCAATATTTTCCTTTCATCTGTGCTTGAAAAGGGGCAATATATTTCCTTCTATCTCCGACCCAAAAAAAAAAAATCATATCTCTACTAGGTAAATTATAAGTGATGGAGGTTGCCCGCAAGTAGGCTTAACTAAATTCAAAATATGGGCATGTCCATAATGAAAATGAGTAATGTAACTATTCGTAAGGTAATTACTTTGATTGCCTGAGATTGAGTTTGTCAAATCTTTTTCTGTAAAGATTAAAATGAATGGCATGAACAAAAATACTTAAGTATGTTGATCAGTCGTTTACTAATTTCATTAGATAAGACATTTATTCGTGGGATTTTTCGTGAAAAGAGGAATTGATTCTCACTCGGACAATAATTTTACCTTGACTTGCAAGTGTCCCATCAAAAGGCACTACGTTTTACACGAGGGACAATATCGCTCTCACTATTTCCGTGTGACATAAAAATGCACTAAATTTGACGAGAGTAATACTTGCCACATGTGGCATCTTGATTGTGATGATGACGTACAATTGATTGATTCAGACATGTGCTAGAAGATGTCACTAACTAATATAGGAGAAGCAATTCAATTCCACATGCCTCTACGTCTTTGATGGTCGTTCTCGATTAGAAGGTGATTACTGCCAGCCTGGAAGTCCATCAAAACACGGCGCCTTCAAGAATTCGCTCATGAGCCTGTCAATTTCCCCAACATGGTGTGTGCATGCAAATCGTGAAGTCAATATCAAAAACACTCCAAAAAAGTCTGTCCATATTTTCGAGTAGTTTGTACCCCACTTGTCAATGATATTGTCCGCTTTGGGTTATAAGACTCACTTACCATGTGCCATAGTTTCGTCATTTGGGTTTCGCTCAGAAAAGGTTTCCTTATATAGCACATTACCTCACCATTCTCAAATGATATGGGATTCGGTTCATTCCTACCCCCTTCACCATCTTTGAGGTGGAGCCGCACTCTTATCTCTTACAAGATCAGGTCATTACATGTGCACAGTGAAGGGCCATGGACACAAAGGTAAAATCATAAAGTTTTCATTTTCATACGACGGAAAACAAACAATGAATTATAAACAACGCTTCGCTTTACTTATATCAAACTAAATCATCTCCTTATAATGGCAAAAAGGGAAGGAATGATTTTGACTTCACTAGCTGGATGAGAAATTTGTTTTTTCCGCACCCTATATCGATCACTTCTTGATACGGTAGTTTCTTTTTTTTTAACATAGGTAACTAACTACTCATACCAACAGCAAAACACGCACATGAGATAAGAAACAAAGAAAAGTTGCGCATCATGTGTAAAAAGAAAAGAAAAAATCATCTTGAAAGAAACGTCATTTAGGTTGAGACAAACTCAAAAAGTGGTGACAGACCCATAAACTTAAACTAAATAGGACATGAGATTGAAATTAAAATGTTTTCCATTAAGAGCAAAGGGCCATGCCAAACTACCATTATTTTATCGTTAAGCTCGAAGGACAAGGGCCATAAACAATGATGTTGAATTTCTATAGAGGTAATACTCAAAAGTGATGAGATTCCAAGATGGTATCTCCAAGTAAATTTCCTATACAAATCGAACCTCCCATTTGATATAGGACTTGAGGTATCAAAGAAAAGTTTCTGCGACCGCACAAGAGTTAGAAATTATACGTATCGATGAATTTTCGGATAATGCTATATTTAGAAATCATGGTGATTATAGTATAGACACCCCCATCTTGTTTAGGATAATCAAAATAATTATAGATATTCTGGATCAATGTCCACCTGTCGATCTCCCGAATCAATTAGTGGTGCCACCGGCGGGCTTGTCAGAGTTACTAGACGGTACCCACGTGGTCTTTTCAGTCCCTTCGAGTGTTTGCTTCTCATCCCTACCCCATGTCTTTGTATTTCAAGCCTTCCAAGTGCCTATGCAAATTGGGTGTTCACCTGGTGGGCCAAAACTTACCATAAGAGGAAGGGAGGGAGCATTCCACATGCCTATTTAAGTTGTGGATATTGCCTACGAGTAAGTTCGACTAATAAATTCGGGCATGTCCTTTGATGTAGCTTATCAATCAGAACACCGGTAGGAGAAAATTCACTTTAATCGAGAACAAAGAAAAAAAACGATCCTCGTGAAAATGAGTAATATAATCACTCATATGAAATCTACTTAGAGAGCCTTTGCGATAATTTTTTTTTTTTCGTTTTTATCTTTGTAAAAGTTAAGATGAGTGGCCTGGCTGCCACTTATTATATTTATTAAATAGATGTTTATTCATGAGGTTTTTCATAGAAGAGATGTTTGTGCTCCAATTTTTTTTTTTTTTGTTAAGTCCTATTATATTCTTACTCTACATTTACTCTCAGATTTTTGTTCTGCCTCTTGCAAGGCGTGGGAGTCAAAACCCACTCCTGAAACTTACGCGTC
This sequence comes from Eucalyptus pumila, assembly GCA_016097595.1. Taxonomy (NCBI): domain Eukaryota; kingdom Viridiplantae; phylum Streptophyta; class Magnoliopsida; order Myrtales; family Myrtaceae; genus Eucalyptus; species Eucalyptus pumila. The sequence goes on from CM027851.1 coordinate 43,605,013, forward strand.
CCCACCCCATCCCCCTGAGAAAGTGGGGATTTGAACCCCTCATCTCCCCATTCCATATTGGAATGGTGGCCATTGGGGTGAATCCTAATGGTTTTGTGCCCCAACTTTTAAGTGACATCAAAAGGCACCACATTTTCCGTGAGAAAGAGGCAAGATTCAAGAAGATGCCGTGTTTTGTTTGTCGCATAAAAACGCCCTTACTTTCGTACGAGAAAATTCTGGCCACCCCGCAAATATCTGTCGGAATGTGTGCGTGTGGCTTGCTGGTCGTGATGATGATATTTTTATTGGTCAGAATGGTGAGGTAGAATTGATCGGTTTTTTTACGTGTTGTTGGAGACGTTACTCATTAATTTGGAAAAAGCTGTTCAATCTCGCACCTCTTTTAAAACAAGGGTTTATTTCATAAAAAACTCAAAATATGATTTGTTTTATTGCTTAAAAAAATCAATTTATGACTAATTTTTCTCGTGAGTGATGAAAATATTTTTTATTCGTTCATTTTTATACGAGATATAAGTGATTATTTTTTGGAAAATTGTTTTCCAAATCTTAAGTTTCCTGTGAAGAAAACACACCCCAAATCTTGATGATTGTTCTAAAATCAAGGTGATTCCTATTAGCTCGGAAGTCCATCGAAATAATGGCGCCTTCCAGAATTCACTAGTGAGCCTCTCAATTTTCCTATCATGGTGCATCCACGCAAATCGTGAGGTCAAAATCAAATTGAACCTAGAAATCGTTCCTATTCCCAAATGGCCATAAAAGGGCAAAAGCAAGATCAATCAACACACGCGTTTAATATTTTTGCAATCAGTATTTGGGACAAAGACTCCCAACACGCTACTCATTCGGACAGTGAAAGGGGCACGAACGCAGGGAGGGAAAGTTCATCTCTTTATATTTGATGGCGAACAAGATATGAATAATTTCGACTTTACACGGACATGTGAGAAAATTTTCCATATCTCATATTAATCACAAAATTTCACATATTTTCACTTTAATCCCAAATGTGCCGACGCGTCCAAAAATCACCACAAATTTCTTCAAAATTATTGACATCGGGGCTAATCATCGGTACATTATCAGAACCTACATCTTCATCAACATCCCTACTTTTGTATCAAATAGGAACAACCGCATGATATTACTAATCTTGAGGGAGACGTGGTGATTTTTGGACACCTTGGCAGAGTTGAGAGTTAGACTGAAAGTTGAAAATTTAAAAAAAGAAAAAAGAAAAAAAAAAGGTTCTAATATAATCGAGATTGGAGATAGAGTCGGGGGGTTTTATTCAGGGAACTAACCAATTTTTTATTTTATTTTTTACACGAGTAACTAATTTATTTATACCAATGGCGAAGCATTACATTTGGAATGAGAAACACAAAAAGAGTTGCACGTCAAGTGTGAAAATGAAAATGAAAAGATTGATGTAGAAAGTAGAAAGAAATGTGAATTCAGGTCAAGACGAGCTTGACAAGTCGGGAAGGATGAACCCCACAGGATGTGAGACGGAAAGTTTGCCATTAACACCGAAGGGACCATGCCCAGCCAGCAATGTTTTGTCGGTGAGGTCAACAAACGAGCATTGAAAGCGATCACATCGGAACTTCTACAAAGGTACTGCTCAAAGTGTTGAGATTCCGATAGCCACACATTTGTGATAAGACTCGAGATACAAAAACATCTTTTGTGATCGCATAATAGGAACTTTCGTACGAAAATCATGTGAGTGTCATAATTTTTTTTTTTTTCTGATCATTTAAGTTGCAAAACTTTTATTATAATATTTAAATAATAAGTCATACTTTCATATAATAGCTTAAGTTTTGAATCACAAAAGCATGAACTTCGATAATGGCTGTCGATGGAGACAGTGGTGGCGATCAGCGAGGCGGAGATTGAGGATGGCGAAGGCACTATGGCCTGACGCTAGCGAGGTCGATATGGAGATTTTCGATGGCTGTACTGGTGAACACAAGTGAGAAGAGAATGGCCGTAACAACGAGAACAACGAATGTACATTTTACAGCGACTTAAACGGGTGCTTGCACGGACGAAAAAAAAAAAAGGGGTGCTTGCGACGAGGACAATCAGTGGACAGGCTTCTGTATCAAGCAAGTATTCAGTGAAGTAGTATGGTGCATATTCTACTTGATGCAAGCAATCGATTTCTCACTTTTTTCGTTTATTAGTACTGTCAACCTCACCTGACATGTGCTGATGACAATGAAACAATCGTTATACTCGTTTAAAGCATGCGCATCTTCTTCATCATACCGAGCAATTCTAAACCACAAGCTGAGCTTGTCTTCGAAAGAGACCGTGACGCCATTCGTGTATAAACACCCGTTCGATATCTTCAGGGAACCACATCGCTCGTTTGCGTAATAACTCTCCGCTGCTTACTTTCCGATCCTCAAATCCGTTCTCCACTCCATGACTTCGAGCATCAAATCCGATCTCTTTCTCACCAGCAAATTGTCATTTGCTCTTAATGAGCGATCGTTCTCTAGCATGAAACGAGCTGTAAGTAACAACTTGGCGGCTGCTAGCGCCGTGAAAAGTGGGTCGAAACCTTTGCACGTGGAGAGGGCGTTGCGCGAAAGGAAAATCGATGAGGTTGAGAGAGGAGAGAGGAGAGGTAAGTTTGGGATTTATGGAGGGAAGTTTGTGCCTGAGACGTTGATTAGTTGCTTGGGCAAACTTGAAGCTGAGTTCAACTTTGTTCTACATGATGCTGAATTTCAGGTTTGTGAGGAGAGATTTCTCACATAACAAAAAAAAAATTGATATGATAAATTATTGGTTTCAATAATCAGCAGTATATATTCCTCTTTAACTCCAACTTACACCTTTCTCTTCTGGGACGAAATAAGAAACATTCTTTTCTACTGTTTCCCTGCGCCGTTTTCCTTTTACCATCTTTTTCAATCGTGGGCTGCTACTATGGAAGAGAAATTGTTGGGGTGTCTGATCATCTGTATGAACTTGACACATACTTTCCAAACTGTGATTGACAAAATTGTAGGCGGAGCTGGCCATAGCTCTAAGGGACTACGTCGGAAGGGAGACGCCTTTGTACTTCGCAGAGCGGCTCACCAACTATTACAAGAACGAGAACGGAGAAGGGCCGGACATTTACCTGAAGAGAGAGGATCTCACCCACTGCGGCGCACACAAGATGAACAACGCCATCGCGCAGGCAATGATCGCCAAGCGCATGGGCAGGCGAAGGGTGGTGGCGGCGACGGGAGCAGGCCAGCACGGCGTAGCGACCGCTGCCGCATGCGCTAAGCTGTCTCTGGATTGCACCATCTTCATGGGTTCTGAAGATATGGAGAAGCAAGCTTCTAATGTGTTCTTAATCAAGCTACTAGGTGCTCAGGTTAGCATACTCTCGCATGAACCGGTGTCGTAAAGCGATATCAGCTTTTGCAAATAAAAGAGAGGGACTTCCATTCCAGATGCAACTTGCATAAAGTTGCATCTGCACAAGTTTGTTCTAGCACAGTTTGTTATTGCTGAAAGTGAGCAAGAGAAACCTCCAGTGAAACATACAAAACATTTCAAATGAACATTGGCTAGACCCCCATCAATTTCCACCAACATCATCGAATCAATGACCTGGAAGTCTCAGCTAGTTCAATCTTGCAGGTGACCAAAGTGGAAGGGAGCTTCAAGGATGCCAGCTCAGAGGCCATAAGGCAATGGGTGAACGACTTGGAAGTGAGCTATTACCTGACAGGGACGGTGGTGGGTCCGCACCCATGCCCGAGCATGGTGAGGGAGTTCCAATCCATCATCGGGAGGGAGACGAGGAGGCAGGCGATGGAGCGGTGGGGAGGGCGGCCAGACGTGGTGGTGGCATGCATCGGGAGTGGCTCCAATGCACTGGGGATCTTCCATGAGTTCGTTGGTGATGAGGGGGTGAGACTGGTCGGTGTGGAGGCGGCTGGGTTTGGCCTTGACTCAGGGAGGCATGCGGCCACTCTGGCCACAGGCCATGTTGGGGTCTACCATGGAGCCATGAGCTACTTGTTGCAGGACCAGGAAGGCCAAGTTCTTGGTGCTCACTCCGTTGGCGTCGGGTAAACATCGCTCTCTATTTTAATTTCTACACAGGATGCACGTTTGATTCGATTTTGAGAAATGTCTTTAAGAAAATACAAAAGCCTTTGAGCTACAAAGGTTTTCCAACAAGTAAGTAGTGTTTAATAAGTTTTAATTTTAAAGTGTATTGAAAAATAATTTTGACTTAAATGACGCTTGGCAAAATCACACTTTAGAAAGCCTTTTTGCCTTAAAAAAAAAAAAAAAAAAACTCAAAACCAACAAGGACTCGATGCCCTAGTAGCCTCGCTAGGGTCGTGCGACCTAGATGTTGAGCGAGGGAAAAGTTTGAAAGAGGAAAATTTGTATTCACATTTTGGAAATGCAATATTCCAAATTTCTCGGGACCTCCTTTGGAGTAAAGGCTTTTGGAGAGTTTTGAAGATATAATTGCATTTCCCCAAAGCTACCCAAAATTTTTTCCAAGCATCATTTGTATTTGCCTAAGGGATCTTAGAGTTTTGCAAATGCTGAACCAAACCCATGACCGTTAGTATTGTCGACTGTGATTACCAGGCTACAGTATCCAGGAGTGGGTCCGGAGCTGAGCTTCCTCAAAGACACGGGACGAGCGGAATTCCAGACGGTCACCGACGAAGAAGCCCTGAACGGTAAACAATTCGACCCCACACCCCATTCCTTACGAAGCCACGAATACAAAAATCGATCCTAATTAATTCGTGTGACATGCTGTTTTTGGTTGCAGCATACCAATTGCTATCTAGATTGGAAGGCATAATCCCAGCAATGGAGGCTGCTCATGCACTGGCGTATTTGGAGAAGCTCTGCCCGACCCTCCCCGATTCCACAAAGGTTGTGGTGAATTGCAGTGGACGAGGAGATAAAGACGCGCCTCTGTTCTTTCAACACCGACCAGCCCTCGACGCATAAATCTAGCAATATGTATAGAAAGTATAAAAATGTAACATTATGATCTCTTTGTCAATGTCATAGCCTATAAGATTTGGGGAGCACCTGACCGAAGTATCTCATAATTTCCATTATGTAACTTAGATCCCAAATGAATGCTGCCGTTTAATCTAAGTTTTCCAAAGGCGTTAAGCGAAATCAACACCAAAAATTTACAATCACATTGAAGGGACAACCACATGCTTCACGCATGTTGACACCCAAATTTTTGTTGACCTTTGAAGTATCCATTCATTTCATAAAAGATATATATAATTAAAAATATATAAAAAAAAAGACAAAAAATAGAAAATAATAATAATAAAATAGTAAAAAAAGAATGAAATTAAATAAACATATGATGAAAATGAATAAAAATAAAATGAGATCACATGGACCGGTGTTTCTGGCCCATTTTGTAACGTTTCTGTTATCATTAACAATTTCTTTTCAGAAACATTTTTTTTTTCTATTTCTATACTCGGGAATAATTTCTAAATATTTTAAGATATTTGGTAACTATATAAAATTTATGTTCCCAAAATAAAAATACATTTAATATGACCCCAAATATTTTTGTAACTTAGAATTTCTTTTAATTTATTAATAATTTTATTACATTTTTCTTTCTCTTTTTCTTCTCCTTCCTCTAACCAAGTCGCTAACCTTGGCCATGGCCAGCCAACCACCGACGAGGACCCCCCCGAGCCTCGCCTTGCCTCGAAGAGGCTTGGCCTCACCCTAGCCTAGGCGACCTCGCTCTAAGCACCGTGATGCCAGCCTCACCCACCCGGGCGACGCCAACCTCAAGGTGGTTAGGTGAGGTTGAGCCTCGCCGTGGGCAAGTGAGGCTCAGCCTCGTCTTGGCCGAGTGAGGCTTAACCTTGCCAAATCCAGGCTAGGTTGACCCTCGCTAGTCGCCGGCGACCAATTAGGGGAAAAAGGAAGAGAAAAAGAAAGAAAACAAATGAAGAAAGAGAAAAGAAAGACTTATTTCTTGAGTTGTTCTCAAGAACAAGAAACAATTTTGTTTTCGTTTTTGTTTCTTGTTCCTTGTTTCTACTACAAATCTATTCCAGGAACACCCAGGAGTAAAAATATTATCAAACGCTTTTATATTTTATTTCTCTTCTCAAAAACAAATGAACAGAAATAAGTTATCAAATAGCACCTAAATATATTGCAAGTTCCAACAGAACGTCGCATCGTGTGGTGGCGTCATGGAGGACTAATTTTGTTTAAAGATTTTTTTTTTCTACAGATACGAGAAATTAATTTATTTTGTTTGGTAATATTATTTTCTGTTTCCGTACTCGATAAACGCCCGAGTCTGGGGTACACTCGGGGCGAGGAAAAATAAGTACATTAGATTTATTTTCGGTAAAATGAAGCAACACATAATGAGCTAATTGTGGAATTTATTAGGTTTTGAAGTTTAAGCCGGGGTTTTGGACAGGTGATTCCCCTTAATGATGGTGGGGTGGGGTCGGAGGGTAAGGAAAAGGAGTGGATGGAAAAATTAACCAAATTGGGAATTGAATATCCATGACGTCTTTAAAAGTTACAAATTATAACTTTAGTACATGATCAATATGGTAATAGAATTTGTGATTATATTTTGAAATGGTAGGTACCAAGATGTATTTAGTTTGATATGACTTTTAGAAAATTGGCAAAATTATGGAAAAGTTTTATCGAATTCATAAAAGGTGACTTCCGAGATTTAGGTGCTATTTGGTAACTTTCCCTGAAACACCTATTTATGTTCTTTTGTTTCCCATAACATAATAAAATGGAAACGTGTTTGGTAATTTTTTTGTTCTTGGGAATAAATTGTTCCCGGAAACAAATTTAGAACAAAAACAAGAAACAAAAACAAAATCATTTCTTGTTCTTAACAAAAACTCAAGAAACAAGAAACAAGTTGTTTCTTTTCTTTTCTTTTCTTCCTTTTCTTTCTTTATCTTCCTCTCTTCTTCCCGTAGCCGATCGTTAGCCTCGGCAATGTCAACAACTGGCTAGACAAGGCCTAGCAACCTCGCCAACCCTCGGTGAGATCACCCCAAGCTCGCCAACCACCGAAGGGACCCTCCCTACTACTCGCTATGGCACAGCGAAGCTGAGCCTCACCCAGCCAAGGTGAGGCCAAGCCTTGCTTGGCCACGGTGAGGCTTGACCTCACCCGACCATCGCAAGATCGGCATTTCTTGGGTGGGCAAGGCCGACCTTGCGGTGGCTAGTCGAGGTCGAGCCTCATTGAGCCACGGTTAGGGGACCCCACCTAGCCTCGTCGGCCAATCGCCAAACGGCCATGTCCAAGCCTATGACCCACTAGAGGAAGGAGAAGAAAATGAAAATAAAATAAAATGTAATAAAATTATTGATAAATTAAAAGAAATTTTAAATCACAAAAATATTTAGAATCGTACCAAACATATTTTTCTTCCGATGATAGAAATTTTGTTTAGTTATCACATGCCTTTAAACACTCAGAAATTGTTCCCAAGAACAGAAAAGAAAAAAAAACATTTCTGAAAAGAAACTGTTTTTAGGAATAGAAACGTTATCAAACGCGCCCTTAATAAACCTTCACCCTTTTCTCCCTTGTCCTAACTTCCCATGTTCTTTATTAAACTAAGGCTTAATACCCTGAAAAACCCCAAACTGGTACACCTGTGACAAATTTACCCAAAACTATTTTTTTGACCACCAAAAACCCCAAACTGGTATACTTTTGACAAATTTACCACAAACCGGTACACTTGTGACAAATTTACCCTTTGTTACTTTTTGTTAAATTTTACAGTCAAATTATTAAATTAAATGACACGTGACTATACCAATTTGGGATTTTACACCCCATTTGTCACAGTTTACATTTTTTGTGATTTTTTTGTAGTATTAATCCAATTTAGCGGAGGGTATATTTGTCATAAATTTACCAATTTGAGATTTATTGTGGTTAAATAAATTAGTTTGGGGTAAATTTATCATAAATATACCAGTTTAGAGTTTTTTATGGTTAATCGGGGTAAATTTGTTACAAGTATACCAGTTTGGAGTTTTTTATGGTAAAAAAAATAGTTTGGGGTAAATTTGTTACATGTGTACCGATTTAGGGTTTTTCAGGGTATTAACCCTTAAACTAAAGAGAAAAGGCTAGACGAGAGAGGGAGAGAGGGATGTTGGCAGACAGAGTTTCGGCCATCAATGAGAAAAGAGAGGGAGAGAGGGATGTTGACCGAACTCCACTATGTCCAAAAGCTCTATCTCTCTCTCGTCCTCCAAGCTGGACCGAGAACTTCATTTGGCAGAGAACATGGAGAGGTTCTTTTTGGATTCTTCAGCCGCTACTCATTCTCTTTCTCTTTCCACCGTCTCTATCCAGCTTTTTCCATTGAGTATCTCTGGAGGAGTCTTGTGTTGTTGTTGTAATTGATTATTATTGTAATTACATATTTTAATGGCTCAACATTAATGAGACGTCTCTTCAATTTGTAGCTATTATGTCTCTTCAAGTCATGTCTTAATTGCTGCAGTTTTAATAATAATAATAATATGAACGTAATGTGAACGTAACTGACGAGGCTCTTTAATTCATATCCTTTCAATTTTCAGCAGATGTTTCCCTAATCTATAAATAGACATGCTCCTTAGTTCAAAAAGTGAATATATACTCCTAAAAGTACTACTTCAGTTTTCTCTGTACTCGTTCCCTAAGTGTGCTAATTTCAAGAAGTAATCGACAAAGTCCTACTTGTATAGTACTTGATACAAACGGGTTTGAGGTGTTGTATCTTAGAAGCGCATAATTTATGAAGCTACTTAGCACCGTTAGTAGGAGCTAACGCCTTAGAGAGATTTGGTTAGTTGTACCTTACCTCCTATTTATTTTGTTATCACCTTCGCAAAAATATTATTTTTCTGAATACAAAAATAATGTTGCATATTTTTCTCTAATACGTAATTATATTTTTCCAACAATCTTAAGGCGATTAATTTTTACTATTTGTTGGGTTTATCAGAAAATCGAGATGGCTAAAAACAATAAGGTACCCCATGATGTCCATAATGTTTCTAGGGGCGTTCCTATGGTCATTTCGACTAGTGAGGTTCAAACCACCTGGCTTGGTATTACAACAGCAAATGGTGTGAGCCTTTGGGCTGAAACCATTTATGATGGTATGGGTACAAGTCGCTTAACTGATATACTCGAGAATGTTTTTCAAAACAATACAGGCCAAATGGCACATGGTTTAATTCCTAGAGCGATGATTCAACAAGCTTTGCCTATTCTGATGATACCAACACTAGTAATACCGAATGAGAAATCGGAGAAATTCACTGATGTGGGCTTTAAGCAATGGCAATTGAAGATATTCTTCTATCTAATCATGCTTAATCTAGTCAAGTACTTATTGAAGACGTGCCCAATAATTTGTCCAAATGAGCAAGATGTCACGACGCGTGGGGCATCAAAGGCTCGGAAATACGGGGACTTCATATGCCTAAATTGTATCCTTAACTGCTGTTGACACCTTAAAAAAAATTATTGCATGAAGATTATCTAGGTGTTTAATATAGTTTTTATAATGGAATATGTTTTTCCTAAAAAAAAATTAATTAAAAAAAAAAAAAAGATGGGGCCAATGATCTAAATGTGACTAGCCAAGCCCATGAGGTCAAATTGGAATTAAAATGGCAAATTGAGGCAAAAATGCAATTTTCAAAAGTTGAGGGACCAATTTGCAAAATTTGCAAAATTTTGCCCGAACCCTAAAATCATTATCTTGGCCCCCAATTAAGTTGAAATTGAACTTGGGTCAGGTCTAATTAATCGAATCGGGCAAAAAGGACCTAATTGCATTGAATTTGGCATTTTCGGGCAAGAAAATGGCCAACTTTGAGGGACTTTCTTGCAAAATTGGGTGCAGATAATTGCGAAAAATGGTCAAGATCTTAAACTAATATACATGAGCTTTCTAATTGATTAAAAAAGCAGCCAAATTAGTGGATTAAAGCACTCAAATCAGTAGCCAAAACTCAGTCCACGAGTTGGTCTTAATCCGGAGTTGCTGAGTAAGCAATTTGGTGGCCCCACCATATCCTCCTCAGCTGCCCAACCAGCCCGATCTTTGCACGTGATGGAAGACCGTATATAGTAGTGCAATTGGAAGAAAATTGGCCAGGGATAAGCTTCTGACAGAACCGGAAAATCGCAGCAAAACCTGCACACTCAACAGCTGCAGAATTGAAAAAAATTGGCTTAAGTCAGAGAGTGGGTGAAGTAGCCCTGTTGACAGGCCTGGTAGGTGGACAAAAGGCTGACCAAAAATCCTGTAATTCGGGGGGATAAGGTCACGGAAGCAAGGTATTTCAAGGGATGAGAGAGAGGAGACGAGAGGGAGAGGAGGGAGCTCGGAGTCGTTCCCCAAAGAGGCCCTCAGAAGCAACTCCAGAAAAAGCAAACCCAGAAATTCCAGATCAACCTCCAGAGAGAAAAGGGAAATTTTCGCAAACTTGCAGCCAAAATTAGCCAAAACCTTAAACTAGAGAGTGAAACTTCACTCAAATATCTTTCCATCCATAGGTCGCACGTCCAAAATGGAGATTGGGATGGCCTCCTAAAGCCCCCCGAAACAGTGCCCTCCTGGCGGGCCAAGAAAGTCCGAAAATTTTTTTAGGTGTCGAGACTGGTTGGTCACGAGTGAGGAAAGCCAGTGTTTTTGAGAAATTTGAGAGACAAATGAGGAAAATATTGACTTTTAACCCAAACTAGAATACATATAGTTTGGCGTGGTTCAAGTTTTCTAACAAAAGATGTCTTGAAGTCTAATGTTACAGGTCAACGAAAACCTTCGTTGTCAATTCCTTTTTTGCAAATCTCATTTCCAGTTGAAGAAGCCAATTTCCACAGGCCCCTGAGGATAATTTTTTGGTTTCATCGGCCAAGAAACACTTGAAAAGGAAACTAGGAAGTAAGTTAAGCATCCTAGATGTATTTATTTTCGATTTTGAGCATGTTTTGATCATGAAAATCAAGAGGAAAACCAGCCCAGAAAATTGATTTCTGAGGTTGAAATTTTTCTAAGTGTTTGAAATCTCTTCAAGAGTTTTGCATGTGTGCTTCTTGGAGAGGTTGTTTTGATGTTGTTAAGTGGGTCATTCTCTATGATGTTTCTTGCATTTGAAAGCTCATGTTACCTACTTTCACTCGGATTAAGTAGTGTTTCCCTTAGATCTCGTATGTGATGAGTGTTGGGGCTTGAATATGGGCATTCAACCTGTTTACTTGACTTGGGCTCAAACCCAGATTTGCAAAATCAGATCAAACTCGCATATTTGATGACGATTCCAGCTTGGTTTTCGTGTGTTTTAAGCTGTGATTTCTATCTAATCTTACTCCTTGCATGTGGTAGTTTAACCTTGATGTTTTAGTTCTACATAATATTACTCATGCGTTGAGATTGAAGACCGCAAACATGGCCCGAGGAAGCTGATTTGGGGTGATTTCATGCACGCCAAGTGTTCAACGAAATGCGCAAATCAAGTTTCGATCTTGAAACGGTCGATTTGAACCCGGTTATTGTGATATTCATGTGCTGTGTTGTTCAATGTTAGCATATATCGGTTTAGGAAATTATTATTTTTATTTAAATAAAAAATAAAAAAAATCCAAAAATCCAAAAATTTCAAAAAAAATATAAAGGTGATAGATGTATCAAATTAAGGCAAAAAATGGCATCTATGAAATTTTCCTACTTTTAAAATGTCATTTTCCTAATTTAATGCTATTTTGGTATTTTATAATCATTTTTGTAAATGATCCATTTTGCATAGATTAAAATTATCTAGAGTAATTTCATGCATCTAGGGTAATTTCATGCATATTTAAATTTCCATTTCGCTCACGGGGTCCTGTCCCGGGCGTGATAACAAGGCCATGTAATATTATTTGCCCGACTTGTATCGGGTTTACCTTTCTGCGTTTATTTTCAAGTCATTTCAATTTATTGGATGTTTATTTACGCGCCGCTTTTCATTAATTTGAGTGTAAATTTCTCTTCTAAATTATGTTAAGATCAGTCTAGACATTAAAAAAAAAAAACTACAAAAACATTTGCATGGACACTTAGTGGTTTCATAAATATTATAATTGGTAATCAAGATTGTGTGGCATTTAGATAAATAACTTTCCAAGTTAGTGGTACCGCAAGGGCGCTAATAGAAACATTGGCGTAAACAAGTCCCCGTTCCTAGAAATCTCTGGTTGCGTAGGAATCGAGACACCACTCCCGTGTCTCGATTGGTTTCTAGCCGACCCCAATAGGCTAGTGGCGACTCCTAGAAATAGTTAGGTTGTTAATAATTGAAATATGAAATCCAACGTCGCGAGGTATGGGGCAGGAGAGCCCGCGCCTAATTTAAGGCCATTGGTCCGCTTCTTTAGGCAAATACCCCTAAACCTTTTTCATTTTCCTTCGGACGGAAAAAAAGAGGTCGTGACAACTGCTTAGTAAATTTCTTGTGTAATGTTTATTGCAACATTGAAATTGATAAATAGTTATGGGAGTACTTAGAAAAGAAATACAAAACGAGGACTTCAGCATGGTAGATTCTAAATCAATCATGAACTAGATCCGGGAAGTGCAAATAATTTTGAACGACATATTTGCTAAGGGAATGTTACTTAGTGAATCATTTCGAGTGGTGGCTATTATTGAGAAACTGCCTCCGAGCTAATCAAACTTCAAAAATTATTTGAAGCACAAACAAAAAGAGATAAGCCTTGAAGATCTCATTTGCACCTCAGAATCAAGGAGGACAATAGGAGGAATGCAAACACTCTTATGGAGGCAAAGGCCAACACTGTTGAGTTTTCCAATTCCAAGCAAGATAGGAAGAGAATGAAATCCTTTCAATGGAAATGCAAGCAGAATGAACAGTCCCAGAAATTCCAAGGGAGATGCTATGTTCACAATAAGCCTGGCCACTGAGCTAAAGATTGCAAGAAATGCCCAAACGAAGGCAAAAGTGGTGGTGCAACCATGCATCTGAATCTGATAGGGGATGAGAGACTAATTGTTGTGGTGGTGTATGAGGTATCCTTGGTATCGAATAATATTGATTGGTGGTTGAACACAAGTGCCACAAATCACATTTGTGTGGATGAACACATGTTCTTGTCTTATGATAAGCTTGAGAAAGAAGAAAAGCTTTATACGGCTAACTTTACGTTAACAAATATTGCCAAAAGAGGAAATGAGATCATGAAATTCACCTTTGGCAAGAAATCACCTTGCTAAATGTGTTGCATGTATCGGAGATTCGGAAAATCTAATTTTTAGCCCCACACTTTTCAAGAAGGGTTTCAAAATAGTATTTCAAAAGATAAATTTGTACTTTCCATAGGGGGATGTATATGGGGAAAGGTTACTTGTATAATGATCTGTTCAAAACCAATGTGGCTCTCATTGATGTAACCTAGAAAGTTTTGTATCCAAATTAATAAATAGAAGCCTTCAATTTATATTGTTGGGTCTCATTACCTATGGCATAGTAGATTAAGACATGTAAGCTATGGTGCAATAAACAAAATAACAAACTTGGGGCTAATTCAAAGGTTTGAGTTGGATGTCCATTACAAATGTAAGACCTGCATTAAGGCTAAGTTTGCTAAGAAACCATTCAAATCAGTTGAAAGATCAAGTGAACCTCTACAACTAATCCATAGTGATCTATGTGATTTATAATTTGTAAAAAGTAGAGGTGGAAAGAAGTAGTTCATCACTTTTATAGATAACCGTACTCAATTTTTCTATGTTTATCTATTAACTAGCAAAGATGAGGTTATGAGCATGTTTATCAGGTATAAATATAAGGTCAAGAACCAATTTGATAAACGAATCAAATTGCTTAGGTCTGACAAAGGAGGAGAATATAGTTCTTCAAATTTAAAGAAATTGTATGCTAGTTTAGGGATAATTCTTCAAACGACTGCACCATATACTCCACAACAAAATGGATTGTTGAATGGAAAAACAAAACTCTAAAGGAGATGGATAGTACCATGCTCCTAAGTTCGGGTTTATCTCAGAATTTTTGGGCAGAGTAGTTTTAACAACAAACTATATTTTAAATAAAGTGCCTCGGAAGAGACGGGTAAGACTCCACATGATTTATGGAATGGAAAACTGCCATCCTATAATTTGAAACCGTGGGAGTGCCTAGCCAAGATGGCGATTTCTCATCCAAAACAAACTCGGTTGAAACCTAAAACAGTAAATTGCATATTCATCAATTATGCTTAAAATACCAATGCATATATATTTTTGGTTCACAAATCTGAAAATGTGAAAACCTATGCCAATACTGTCAGATGCTGAATTCTCTAAGGATATATATCTTGCAAAAACAAATCATGGTAAACCTTCTTAGAAGAGAATGATGAAGTTAAGGCACACAAAGCTGAACTTCAAAGGAGCAAGAGGTTGCGGATTGAAAAATATTTCAGACCTGAATATCTAATGTGCATGTTAGAAGGTGAGTCTCAAACATTTAAAGAGGTAATGTCAACTTCAAATGCTTCTTATTGAAAAGAAGCTATTAACAATGAAATTGATTTTATCCTAAGTAATCACATTTGGGAATTGATTGATCTTCCATCATGAAATAAACAAATTGGATGTAAATGGATCTTCAACAGAAAGCATAAATCTAAAGGTTCCATTAATAAGTATAAAGCACTGGTTGTTGCCAAAGGATTTAGACAAAGATAGAGTCTAGACTACTTTGATACTTATTCATCTATAATAAGAATAACATTAGTTAGGATGCTAATTGCTATAAATTCGCTATACAATTTACAAGTACATCAAATGGGTGTGAAAACTGCATTCTTGAATGGTGATCTCGATGATGAAATTTACATGAAACAACCTAAAGGATTCTAGGTCAATGGATAAAAACACAAAGTGTGTAGACTTGTCAAATCATTGCATGGACTTAAACAAGCTCCTAAATAATGGCATGAAAAATTTGACCATGTAATGATCCAAAATGGATATAGAATTAATGAGAGTGATAAATGCGTATACACTAAATCCAAGACCGTTGGATGTGTACTTTTTGGAGATAACGCTCAAGTTACCAAAATCACCGAGAATGTTCTCAAAACAAAACTTTGAGATGAAAGACTTAGGTGTTGCACATGTTATACTTGGCATCAAGATTCTAAGGAATTTTGATAATCTAAGTTTGACACAATCTCATTATATTTAAAAGGTAATTGAGAAGTTTAAAGGGTTCGGCATTAAAAATGTGAATAATCATTTTCTCCCACACTAAACTTTAGAAAGAATAATTGAAACAGTATCAAACAACTAGAGTACTCTCAAGTGATGAGCAGCATCATGTACGTAATGAGTTGTACTATACTAGATATTACACATTTAGTAGGAAAACCGAGCTGGTATACAAGCAACCTTAGTCTTGAGTGCGGCAATGCTCTTTTGAGAGTGTTGGGTTATTTGCAAAGAATCAAAGACTATGTTTTGTAATATAGCAAATATCCAGCTGTTTTGGAAAGCTATTGTGATGCCAACTAGATTTTAGATTCTGATAAATCAAAATTGACTAGCGGATATGTTTATACGGTATGAGGTGTCGTGGTATCATGGAAATCCTAAAAGCAAATTCTAATAGTGTGTTTCACGATGGAATTTGAGTTTGTTGATTTAGATAAAGTTGTTGAAGAAGCAGAGTAGATTCGACAATTTTGAGAAGATGTTCCATTATGGCCAAAACCTATGCCTCCGATAAGCATTCACTATGACAATCAAGCAGCGATTGCAAGGAACGAAACGTGATATATAATAGTAACTCTAGCCACATTCATCATAGAAATAATACCGCAAGGCAATTGCTCGTTAATGAAATAATTTCTTTGGACTTTGTGAAGTCAAAGGAAAACATTGTGGATTTGCCAACAAAAGGTTTGTCGAGAGAAAAGATAAACCTGAATAAGGTTAAAAGCTTTAACCTAATAAAGAAGTTCCAAGGTGGAAATCTAACCTAGCGATTGGAGATCCCACAAACTAGGTTCAATAGGACAATGCCAATTTTGGAAGCTCTAGTGAGTGCACTATCTCCCATTCCTATGATGTGATAGTGCTTCCTACAACATTTTAAGGGCACTCTATGCATTTAATGATTCCTATAGCTTGAATTTCAATATCCTCGTAAGGTATGATAAGAATGCACCTATACACGTGAAGTTGGTCAATTCTATAAAAATCTTTAAAAGTTAGATTTTCTAAATCACGCATGAATCTTGAGAGATTTAAAGCCGAAAAAATGAACACAACCAAGAACAAGTCTTGATTTGGAGGTACTCTATATGAGATCTATTGTCTAGGCTTACACAAACTACTAGCGATTCAAGGCCTAGTCCATTGACTGGTTAATATGTCCGATAAACTTTCACTAAAAAATGTTCAAAATGAGAACTACTTATCTTGATGCGGTGTATATCCACCGGTACACTTGAAATTCTATGAGTCAAAAATGTTATGTTGAGCCATTAATGTAGGAGATTGTTGTAATTGTAATTGATTATTATTGTAATTATAGGTTTTAATGGCTCAACATTAGTGACACATTTCTTCAGTCGTGTTGGCATTACGTCTCTTTGTCTGTTATGTCTCTTTAGATCATGTCATAATTGTTGCATTTTCTGAATTTATTATTATTTTTATTATTATTATTATTATTATTATTATTATTATTATTATTATTATTATTATTATTATTATTATTATTATTATTATTATTATTATTATTATTATTATTATTATTAAATTTAATGTCTCAACTAATGTGAGCATTACTGACATAACTCATTAATGGCTCAATTAATTTGAGCGTAACTAACATAACTCTTCACTTCATATCCTTTTAGTTTTTTGTAGCTATTTCCCTCGTTTATAAACAGAGGTGTTCCTTAGTTCAAAATATATATATGCTCCTAAAAGTATTACCTTAGTTTTCTATGTAATCACTCTCTAAGTATATCAGTTTCGAGAAGTGTTCTACAAGATCCTATTTGTATAGTGCTGATACAAGTGAGTCCAAAGTGTTATATCTTAGGAGACATAGTTGTGAAGCTACTTAGTACCGATAGAAATTAATCACCTTAAGGAGATTCGGTTAGTCATATCTAACCTCCTGTTTATTTTGTTATCACCTTATTGGAAATATTATTTTTCTGATTACAAAAACAGTGTTGTGTGTTTTTCTCCAATACTTAATTATATTTTTCCAACATTTCCGAGCTCATCTTTTCACGTATAAGGAGCGAACATTGAGCAAAGGACGAAGAGGATTCCCACTAATCCTTCAACGTGTACTCTAAACCTGAAGATTTACGGGAGCAAATCACGATACCAGCCAATCTTCAAAGAGACGTGCTGGTTTCTGGAATCTCAATTTCCAATTTGACCCTCACCTACTCTCTGATTTTCAAAATTCTTTGGAATCTGATATCGATGTCTCCATGGAAAATGCTCTTTTACATCTTAATCTTTGTTATCAAATTTTCAGAAAATAAAAAGTTCATTTACTATTTTTACTCGACATCACAAAGTCGCAACAACATTCTGGAATTTTGGCTCGCAGTCAGACCTTCATGCATTCCTAAATTCTTATAAAATAATACGTACAAGATTTGAAAACACGTTCTTCATGAAAGTTTTAGACAAGATTTCTAGCTTTTTTTTCAGATTGATTCCATTGAATTCAAAGCATATGAGGGTCTCAAAAGGCTTGATGAGTGAGCCTGGTCAATTCACGCCCACGTCCACCCTGAACACCTGTGTGTGACTTCGCATTTTTAATGAGATCGATGTCCTTTTTTTTCTAAAAATCCTCAAAACATCAAAGTTGAACCCAAATTTCAAACCTTTCATTTGACGTTAGTTTCTTTAAGATTGAAGCTAGTTTAGTCGTCCGTAGGGTTTGATCAACGTGCATGGTCAATTTGCACCCATACCCTGAAGTTAATCTTCTTGGAATTCCTGAGTTGGTTTCACCATTTTTAATGAAGCTAAAGTGCCCATTTGCAAATTTTTATCAAACATAAAACTTGCTCATCTCCGTCTCAACTTGATGCATGCAAATTTCGGATCTGTATTCCAGAGTTCGATGGTTTCGATAAAATCATATTTGAATTGGGTCTTCCCTATTTTTCAGGGAGAATTGTCCGAAAAGTCCTAAACCTATTGCAGTTTTGCTAATTCAGTCATAAACATTTTAATTTTGCCAATTGAGTCCTAAACATTTTCACTTCTTGCCAATTAAGTCCATCCGACCAATTTTGGCCGGAAAATGCTGACGTGGACGCCGGCGATGCCACGTAGGATTGCTGGCGTTGATGTGGATAATTTTTAATAATATTGAAATTTTTTAAAACTTTTTTTGAATTTTTTTGAATTTTTTTATTTTCTATTTTTTTCATTTTTTTTTTTTTTTCTTTTTGGCCTTTCCGGTGGCCGGCCACGGGCCACCGCCGGCCGGCTGGCCTCGCCCTCCACAGGCGAGGCCCGGCCAAGTGACGGCGACGCCGGGCGAGGCTGCCCTAGCCCCGGCGAGGGCCTCGCCCGCCGATCCGGCGAGGGGAGCCCTCGTCGGGGCTCGCCCCACCCAGCGGCGTCGGCCTCGCCGGCGTTGCCCGCCACGGGCGAGGCCCCGCCGGGGAGACGGCGACATCGGGCGAGGCCGCCCGGCCCCCGGCGAGGCTAACGCTCGCCCGGCGAGGTCGAGCCCGGCGAGGGCTCCCTCACCGAGATCGGCAAGGCCGGCCCTCGCCGGGGCCGGGCGGCCGCCTCGCCCGGCGTCGCCGTCGCCGTCGCCGACCGGGCCTCACCTGTGGCGGGCGAGGCCAGCCGGCCGGCTGTGGCCGGTGGCCGGCTATCGGAAAAGGCCAAAAGAAAAAAAAAATAAAAAAAAAATGAAAAAAACAGAAAATTCAAAAAATTCAAAAAAATCAATTTTTTTTTAAAATTAAAATATTATTAAAAATTGTCAATGTCGGCGCCGACAGTCCTACGTGGCACCGCCGGCGTCCACATCAGCATTTTCTGGCCAAAATTGGCCGGATGGACTTAATTAGCAAGAAGTGAAAATGTTTAGAATTCAATTGGCAAAATTAAAAGGTTTAGGATTGAATTGGCAAAACTGTAATAGGTTTAGGACTTTTTGGACAATTCTCCCCTATTTTTCATAATAGAGTTTTTTCTGACATCCGCATGTACATAGACTTTTCTGCATTAATCCATTGTTCATTCAATAAAACTCAAAACCGAGAACAAGTTTAGCACATTCTGTTTTACATGCACAAAAATTTTCATTAATTTTCAATGTTATTTAGCATTTCTTCCAAATGTCCTCATGTTCAAACCCGATAAGGGTCAAATCCTGAACCTCTTTCTATAAATCTGCCATTTTAGGTCAAATGACTTAGAATCAGTTCAATTGGTCTTCTAAACATTCGTTGTACATCTCATTAGCTTTTCAATGACATATTACTTGTATCGTCTGATGATCATTTGGCTACTATGGCATTAGTTAGCGTGTAATCGAGTTAGGTATTGAAAGCACATTAATTTTAGGATCAATGTAATCAAATCCCCGAGTCTAAAGTCCTAGTTGCGCAAATAGTAAGATATCCCCTTGTATCTTTACTCGGTTTCTTGCTGATAAAAAAAAGCTAGTGACAACTCCTTAGCTGAAATTCGTGTAGGATTATCTATTTAAAATCTAAACACCCGAAATATGGGTTGGGAGAGCCCGAGTCAATGAAAGGCTGTCGGCTTAAAATTGACAATACCATTAAATCTAATTGCCCCTCCCTAATCAAAGGGGTTAGGTCATGACAGCGTGAAAATATGACCTTTCCAAACAAATCCGAAAAACATTACTAGTCATTGCCTATATCAAGTTAAGAATCACCCTACCGGTGACAAAATATGAAATCATGAAGTTGAATGCTAAGCCACGTGATCCAATCAGGCATCGCTTCCGCTGGTGGAAAGATCTACTGGTAAAAGACAAAAAGCTCACTAGTTTGGCCAACAAGCAGCCTGGATATTATAAGCAGGAGGGACCCACAAAAAAAAAAAAAAAAAAAAAAAAAGAGGCGAAAAGCTACCCTGCAACTACCGAATGATTCCCAACTGCAAAAAGGAGAGATTGCCTGCCACGTTCCCCGCATGATTTTTCCATGAGTCCCCAAATCTACAGTTTCTGGTTGCGCACATAATAAGATGTCCTTTCATATCTTAATCAGTTTCTAGCTGACTAAAAAAGACCAATGAAGGCTACTTAATTGAAATTCATGTAGGATTAGTTGTTTAAAATGCACGAGATATGGATTGGAAGAAGCCAAGTCAATGATAGGCCATCGACCCGAAATTGACAATATTCCTAAACCTAACTTTTGCTCCCTAGTTGAAGGGGCTAGCTCATGAGTGCGAAAATATGACCTTCCAAACAAATCCAAAAAACGTTACCGGCCATTGCCTATATCAAGTTAAGAATCACCATATAGGCCATTGCCTATATGAAATCATGAAGTTGAATGCCAAGCCACGTGATTCAATCGGGCGTCGCTTCCTCCGGAGGAAAGATCTGCTGATAAGAGACAAAAAGCTCACTAGTTTGGCCAACAAGCCACCCTGGATATTATAAGCAGGAGGGACCCAGAAAAGGGAAAAAGCTACCCTGCAGCTACCAAATGACTCCCAGCTGCAAAAAAAAGAGATTGCCTCCCACGTTCATTTAAATAACATTACTTGAACCCGCATGAGTTTTCCATGAAATCCTCCAATACAATTAGTATTAAAAGATGTGGGCCATTGTTCGCAGTAGAGGTGTGTAAAAAAATCAAGACCCGCTCGAAACCAGTTGTTCTTAAGAGAATCATTTTTGATTCTGGTCCAATTTATGGGAACCAATAGATGGTCAGTTCCCGATTCCATGGGTAGATCCATTTCTTCCGGACTGAACCGATTATATTATAATAATATATTTATTTTTAATATTAAAATAAAATTTGAAATTACTAATTAGCAAACCTAAATTTTAGGGTTCCATCTCCTCTCACGGTTTCCATGTTTTTATAAGAATTTAGTAAAATGTGTAAGCTACCTTTCAGCAACTCAACAAATGGCTCCTTTAAAAGATACTTCCAAGACTCACATAGGATATTGTGTTTAAGAATATGTGAAGTACTAATGGAATTATTTCTACAAAAAGAATTTAGTAAAGCAAAGGTTGCAAGAGATTAAGCACTATTAGGAGATAAAGGAAATGTGATCTACATATGACAATCATCCAAAACCTTGAACTTAAAGAATATTTTAGTTTTCAATTGAAATGATTCAAAAACAGGAATAAAAACTTATTTCTCTTCTTTGATAGTGTTTTCCAATAATTAAAAAAAAAAAAGGAAAATGATACCCTTAATTAAGCCGATTCGATTTAAAGAAAAATATTATTCAATATGAAGAATACTCACAGCAGGATTTGAAAAACGATATTATTATTGGTGAGATCGGTTCCATGGATCCACTCAGAAACCGAACCGGACCTACGGTCCAATTCTCGAGTGCATCCATGTAACTAACAGGTGGTGCCCGGTTCTAATTTTTTGGAACCGGTCCTTAGCAGGCGGTTCTCGGTTCTAGGCCGGGAACTGCACACCCGGATCATGCACACCCCTAGTTCGCAGTCTTTTCTTTGCTTTTTTGTTTGTCAGGATCTGAAAAGATCCTTAAAAATAATGCAAGATGATTGCGACCTTTTACTATGATTGCCATGGTACAACTTGAATCATACATGTACAAGATTTCTCAGCCTGAAGCCTATCTCCCATGCTCCGACACTATAGTAGAATAAGATCAATGACTGAACAGACACAGTATTACAGTAGACAGAGACTGATCTGATTAACTCCGCAATCGTTTTCTTTGACTACCCCCTTCGGCATTTCCCTGCACAGGGGAAAGCAAAGAGAAAAAGTGTCAAATTCCATTTCTTCACTTAAATCGTAGCATGAACAGGCTATCAAACTTAAAAGAAATGTATCCAAAGTCTTATGGTATGATGCAGCAGATTGACTGATGACCACAGAGGATAACAGCAACACATTTATTCATCTTCTCACTGTATATAGGAAGAATCCCACTATTGCATTGCTAACATATTCACCCTCTCTAGCCATATCAAACGCAAGAATGTTATTCGAAGAAAAGAATATGCAGAGAAATTGCACACAAGCATCATCCTATCAAATGAAACATGAGTAGAGTGATTGTGGTTCGAGCAAGGCAAAAACATAAAATAGGGGAAAATGAAAACCAATCTTTCGTCAGGGGGGCAACTTACCCCTTCACCTCTGGAAAAATTGGGTCGAAAGCTTTGCACGTGAGATGTACTGATAACAATGAAACAAAAGTGCAACTCGTTTAAAGCATGTGCGCGCCTATTTCACTGTACCAAGCGATTCTAAATCATGGGCTAAGATTCTTCGAAAGAGACCGTGACGCCATTCGTGTATAAACACATTCGCTGTCATCAGGGAACCACATCGCTCGTTCGCATAATAACTCTCAGCTGCTTACTTTCCAATCCTCGAATTCGTTCCTCAGTCAATGGCTTTGAGCATCAAATCCGATCTATTCCACACCAACAAATTGTTATTTGCTCGTACCGAGCGATCGATCTCTAGCATGAAACGAGCTGAAAGTAACAACTTGGCGGTTATTAGCCCCGTGAAAATTGGGTTGAAAGCTTTACACGTGGCGAGGGCGCTGCGTCAAAGAAAAATCGATGAGGTTGAGAGAAGAGAGAGGAGAGGCAAGTTTGGGATTTATGGAGGGACGTTTGTGCCTGAGACGTTGATGAGTTGCTTGGCCAAGCTTGAAGCTGACTTCAACTTTGTTCTGCATGATGCTGAATTTCAGGTTCGCGAGGAGAGATTTCTCACATGAAAAAAAAAATGATATGATAAATTATTGGTTTCATAATCAGCAGTATTTACTCCATTTTATCTCTTTCTGGGATGAGATAAGAGACATTTGTTTCTAGTATTTCCCTGCCCTATTTTCCTTTGACCATCTTTTTCAGTGGTGGGCTACATCTATGGAAGAGAAATTGTTGGTTTTCTGACCATATGTATGAACTTGACACATATATTTTCCAAAATGTGATTGACAAAATTGTAGGCGGAGCTGGCCATAGCTCTAAGGGACTACGTCGGAAGGGAGACGCCTCTGTACTTCGCGGAGCGGCTCACCAACTATTACAAGAACGAGAACGGAGAAGGGCCAGACATTTACCTGAAGAGAGAGGATCTCAACCACGGCGGCGCACACAAGATGAACAATGCCATTGCGCAGGCGATGATCGCCAAGCACATGGGCCGGCAGAGAGTGGTGGCAGCGACAGGAGCAGGCCAGCACGGTATAGCGACCGCTGCCGCGTGCGCTAAGCTGTCTCTGGATTGCACCGTCTTCATGGGTTCCGAGGATAAGGAGAAGCAAGCTTCTAATGTTTTTTTAATCAAGCTACTAGGTGCTCAGGTTAGCATATTCTTGCATGGATTGACTTTCATTCCACATGCAACTTGCATAAAGTTGCATCTGCACAAGTTTGTTCTAGCAAAGTTTTTTTTTTTTTTTTTTTCCCTGAAAGTGAACAAGAAAAACCTCCAGTGAAACATACAAAAACATTTCAAATGAACATTGGCTAGACCCCCATCAATTTCCCACCAACATCAACAAACCAATGAGCTGGAAGTCACATCTAGTTCAAATCTTGCAGGTGACCGAAGTGGAGGGAAGCTTCAAGGATGCAAGCTCAGAGGCCATAAGGCAATGGGTGAACGACCTGGAGGTAAGCTACTACCCGACAGGGACAGTGGTGGGTCCGCACCCATGCCCGAGCATGGTGAGGGAGTTCCAATCCATCATCGGGAGGGAGACGAGGAGGCAGGCGATGGAGCGGTGGGGAGGGCGGCCAGACGTGGTGGTGGCATGCATCGGGAGTGGCTCCAATGCACTGGGGATCTTCCATGAGTTCGTTGGTGATGAAGGGGTGAGGCTGGTCGGTGTGGAGGCCGCTGGGTTTGGCCTTGACTCAGGGAGGCATGCGGCCACTCTGGCCGCAGGCCATGTTGGGGTCTACCATGGAGCCATGAGCTACTTGTTGCAGGACCAGGAAGGCCAAGTTCTTGGTGCTCACTCCGTTGGTGTCGGGTAAAGATCGCTCTCTATTTCAACTTCTACGCAGGATGCGCGTATGATTCGGTTTTGAAAAATGTCTTTGAGAAAATACAAAAGCCTTTGAGCTATAAGGGCTGTCCAATGAGTAAATAGTGTTTAATAAGTTGTAATTTTAAAGTGTATTAAAAAAATAATTTTGACTTAAATGGCGATCGACAAAATCACACTTCAGAAAAACTTTTTGCCTTTTTTAGATTAAAAAAAAAATGTCACAAATAGTCCATGAACTTTCATATAATGATCAATTTCATTATTGAGTTTTCAATTTGCTCAATTTGGTCTTTGAACTTTCATCTAATATTCAATTTCATTCATGAGCTTTCGATTTGCTCAATTTAGTCTCTAAACTATTAGCAAATATTCCATCTAGTCCTTTCGTTTGTTCAAATTGTTAAGTGATGACATGGACCATTAATTGATGACGTGGAACTAAGTTAGATTACTAGAATTATGAGTAATATATATCTTTAAAAAAGAAAACAAATTAGGGATCAGTTAGAGATGAGAACACCGATCACAAAAACAGAGAGAATTAGTGGTTTTGTATCTCTTTTTTGGATGGTGACCACAATTTGACATGTTTTAAAGGTAATTTCCATGTGGATATTCCACATATCCCTTTTTATTTTATATTTAAGAGACTAAAAGTCATGTAAGCCAATTCCGTTAACTTTAACTAACGGAATGACGAAATTGGTTAATTTTCAAATAGTTAAGGATGAAATTAAACATTAGATGAAAGTTTATGGACCATTTGTGACATTTTCTCTTAAAAAAAAAAAACTCAAAACTAGCAAGGACTTGTCGGCCGGTAAGCCAAATCTGGCCCTATTAGCCTTGCTTCGCACAACCTAAAAGTAGAGTGACGGCAAAGTTCAAAGGAAAAAAAAAAAAAATTTACATCCCGAAAATGCAATATTGCAAAGTTCTCAAGACCTCCCTTGGGCTAAAAGCCTTTTGAGAGTTTTGGACATGTAATTGCATTTCCCCAAAGCTACCCATAATTTTTTCCAAGCGTCATTTGTATTTGACCAAGCGATTTTAGAGTTTTGCAAATGCTGAACCAAACCCATTAGTATTCCTATTGTCGACTGTGATTACTAGGCTACAATATCCTGGAGTGGGCCCGGAGCTGAGCTTCCTGAAAGACACGGGACGAGCAGAATTCCATACCGTCACCGACGAAGAAGCTCTGAACGGTTAACAATTCGACCCCACACCCCATTCCTTACAAAGCCACGAATACAAAAATCAATCCTGATTAAATTCGTGTGACATGCTGTTTTTGGTTGCAGCATACCAATTGCTATCTAGATTGGAAGGCATAATCCCAGCAATGGAAGCCGCTCATGCGTTGGCGTATTTACAGAAACTTTGCCCGACCCTCCCCGATTCCACAAAGGTTGTGGTGAATTGCAGCGGACGAGGAGATAAAGACGCGCCTCTGTTCTTTCAACACCGACCCACCCTCATCGCATAAACCTAGCAAGATGTTTAGGGTGTAAAAATTGTAAGATTGATGTTTTCCTCGTCAATGTCATAGCCTAGAGGATTTGCAGAGCACCTTGGACCCCGTGTGAACGCTGCCGTTTGATCTAAGTTCTCCAAAGGTGTAAACCGAAATCAACACCAATAATTTACAATGACATTGAAGGAACAATCATATGCTTCGTGCAAATATATGATCTTCAAAACAAATCCGGAAAACATTACTGGTCATTACCTATATCAAGTTAAGAATCACCATACCAGAGACAAAATATGAAATCGTTAAGTTGAATACTAAGCCACATGATTCGATCGGGGTCGCTCGCTAGTTTGGCCAACAAGCCACCCCTGGATATTCCAAGCAGGAGGGCCCAAAAGAAAGAAGAAGCTACCTTGCCACTACAAAAAAGTGTCAAACTCCATTTCTTCACTTAAATCATAGCATGACAGGCTATCAAAGTTCAAAGAGATGTATCCAGTCTTATAATATGATGCAGCAGATCGACTGATGACCACAGAGGATAACAGAAACTCATTTATTCATCTTATCACAGCATATAGGAAGATTTCCACTAATTTCATGCTGCTAACGTATTCACACTCTAGCCATATCAAACACAAGAATTTTATTCTAAGAAAGAATATGCAGAGCAATTGCACACAAGCATCATCCTATCAAATGAAACATGACTAGAGTGATTGTGGTTTGAGCAAGGTAAAAACATAAAACAGGAGAAAAGGAAAACCAATCTTTCGTCAGGAGGGCAACTTACCCCTTCATCTCTGGAAAAAATTCCAGGGGGTACTTTATTAGATTCCGACCAGCATTTAGCATGTACAATAGGACCTAATTGAGACCTATCCATTCCAGCAGTTGAACCATCCGCTGCATTCATGTATAAAGCTCCTTTATACATCCATTCTTCCGTCTCATCACCGTGGAAATCATCAAAAGGTTTCCCACACAAAATATATATCTATATATCTATATACTTAAATATGATAATCAGTCACTTATTAATTTCATTTGATAAAATATGCGTATTTGTGGGATTTTTCGTGAAAAGAGGCATCAATTCTCACTCGGAAAACAATTTTGCCCCAACATTCAAGTGTCCCATCAGAATGCACCGTGTTTTACATGAGAGACAATGTTGCTCTCATGTTTTCCGGGTCGTATAAAAATGCACTACCCTTGTACAAGAGTAATATCGGCCACAAGTGGCATCTTAATTGTGATGGTTATGTACAATTGATTGATTCGGGTTTGCACGGTTGGAGACGTTTCTAACTACTGCAGAAAAAGCGATTCAATTCCACACCACTCTAAGTCTTTGATATTTGTTTCTCAAATTGAAGATGATTACTGCTAGCTTGGAAGTCCATCAAAACATGACACCTCCAAGAATTCGCTCATGAGTCAATTTCCCCAACATGGTGCGTGCACGCAAATCGTGAAGTCAAGATAAAACTTACCGCCAAAAAAAAATCATTCGTGTCTCCAAATGTTTGGCATAAGAATGGCCATAAATCGCAAAAGCAAGATCAATCAGCTTGCGTGCATCGTGCTTCGCAATTAGTGAAGGGCCCCGGACACAAGGAGGCAAAATCAGATAGTTTTCATTTTTCAAACGACGGAAGATGCACGATGACGATTCACTTGACTTATGTCAAACCAAATTCATCTCCTTATATTCGATGATGAAAAGGGAATGAATATTTTGACTTCACTGGCTAGATGAGAAAAAACTTTTTTTCTGGACCCTATATCAATCGCTTCTTGATGAGGGAGTTTCATTTTTAACATAGGTAACCAACTACTGATATCAACGGTGAAGCACACATATGAGATAGGAAACAAAAAGAAAAGGAAAAAAAAAAAAAACCAAAGAAGTTGTGCATCATGTGTAAAAAAGGAAACAAAATTGATTTTGAAAAAGACGCCGTTCCAGTTGAGACAAACATAGCAAGTGGTGATGGATCCAGAAACTTAAGCTGTTTAGGATGTGAAATGGAAATTAAAAAGTTTGCCATAAAGAGCAAAGGGCCATGCCAAACCACCTTTGTT
Organism: Eucalyptus pumila; assembly: GCA_016097595.1. NCBI lineage: Eukaryota > Viridiplantae > Streptophyta > Magnoliopsida > Myrtales > Myrtaceae > Eucalyptus > Eucalyptus pumila. The sequence goes on from CM027851.1 coordinate 43,632,937, forward strand.
TTGTCATTAAGCTCGAAGGACAAGGGCCATAAACAACGATATCATATTTCTATGGAGGCCATACTCAAAGTGATGAGATTCTGAAATGGTATCCCTAAATAAATTTCCTATCCATACCAAATCCCCCATTTGTTATAGGACTTGAGGTATCAAAGAAAAGATTTTGTGACTGCACAAGAGCTATAACCTATCCGTAACGATGAATTTTTGGATAACGCTATATTTAGAAATTATGGTGATTGTAGTGCAAACGCCTCATCTTATTTGAAATAATCAAAATAATTATGGATGTCAAACCTAGTCGAGCTCCCAAATCAATTAGTGGTGCCACCGGCGGACCATGGACCTTCTTGTCAGAGTTAATAGACACTATGCAGGGGGTCTTTTCAGTCCCTTCAAGCGTTTCCTCCTCATCCGTACTCCTTGTCTTTTTTTTTTTTTTTTTTTTTTTTTTTGGTGAAGGTAATAATATTAATGAGAAAAGATAAAAGTACAAAAGATCGGATCCAACCAAGCACTCTTACCAAAGGAGCAAGAGTGACGGGGATCCGATAAAAAGCCACAGGGCGCAAACAATAAACACAGAAGCTAAGAAGCCAACAAACAAAACGAACCAACCGGAACCCTACCCTCCCCTCCCCAACCCTCTAGCCCTCAAAAGCTGAAGGTGAAGAACGGAGATGGAAGGACCCTGCAACTACAAGAACAAGAGCAAACTGAAACAACAGCACACTAGGGAGAATCAGCTACAGAGGAGAAGATCATGGGGTCGAATCCCCACCCCCTTTGCAGTCTTTTGTTCCTTGGAGAAGGAAGAACTTCCGTGAATGTGAACGCTTTGTCCTTAACCACCTTGATTAGGTGATTTTTAAGGGCAGGGACCGCCAAGGATTCACCCCTGAAGATAATCGCATTCCTCTTCTTCCAAATGAGATGGCACAAAGCACCGAAAGAGAATCGAACTATCCTGTGGTAGAAATCCTTCCCCATAAGGAATTTCCTGGCCCAATTGAGCACCTCTCTCCAACATCTATTCCTCCATGGCAAGTTACTTCTGGCAGCCCAAAAGAAGGCCAGTGAGGCGGAGATGCGACATCGGAAGAATAGGTGTTCGATTGAGTCCGGTACTTCACTACAAAAGGGACATAGATTAAAATCAATTCGGCCCTGATTAATCAACATTACCTGAGTGGGAAGACGGTTTTTAGATATAAGCCACAGAATAAACTGATGGCGAGGGACTATATCGATATCCCAAATCAAAGAAGCCCAATCCACCCGATCTCTCTTGACTCTAATGGCATTCCATGCGGATGCGACCGAGAAGGAGGCTGATGGATCGCCACACCAAATAAACTTGTCATTGTGAGACTCTAGAGTCGGTAAAGCTACGCCCCATCCGATTAATATCCGAGAGAATGAGTCGCCTAACGGGGTGTATAAGTCGGCAACTACCGCATAATCGGGAGCCACATATTTTCCCTAAACGAGGGCGGGATGAATCCATCAAGAGGGCCACATGGAAGCCAGTAATCATGCCATAGAGATACCGACATCCCATTTCCAATTTTCCACTTAAACGAAGTTCGAAGTGCTTTCTAAGCTAAAGGATTTTCTTCCACGCCCAGGAACAAGTCCCAGGTTGTGATGAAGTCCAGAAATTCTTCTTTGCCAAGAAAACGGAATGAATCCACCGGCACCACATCGATTCCTTATCCGAGAAGAGGATCCATATGAATTTGAGCATAGAGGCTTTGTTACAGTCTCTCAAATTCCTAATACCAAGACCCCCTTCATGTTTCGGAAGACATACCTCCTCCCACGCTACTTTTGCTCCTCCACGGCCAAGAGCCGTTCCCTTCCATAAAAATTGCCTCATGATTCGCTCGATGTCCGACAAAACCGAAGCGGGAAGCATAAAGACACTCGCCTGTAATGATTGGATCGAATGAAGAACCGACCGAATCACCTGCAATCTCCCCGCAAAAGACAGAAACGATGCGCCCAGGATTGAATCCTAGCCGTAATACGCTCCGTCAATGCAATACAATCCCCCTTATTCAACTGGAAGATATGATAGGTACCCCAAGGTAACGAACGGGAGTTTCCCTTCCTTAAAACCAAATGCTCTCCGGATTCTATTTCGAATAGAATGGTCACCACCGCAATAAAAATCTCGCTCTTGTTTTTGTTAGGTACCGGTCCACTCCAGGATGAGAATATATCTAATCCTCCTTTGAGCATGGATACCGACGTCGTTAGCTTGACAGAAAAGGAACACATCATCAGCAAAGAATAGATGCGATAGTTGGACCGGCTTACACCTCCAATAATACCTGAATTCATGATTTGAAGTTTGAGACACCAATAAACCGGAAAACACTTCCATAACTAAAGTGAAGAGGTAAGGTGACATAGGATCTCCCTGCCTCAAACCACGACCTCCCGAGAAAAAACCATGGAGATCGCCATTTATAGAAATGGAGTATTTAGGAGTCCGAACACAAGCCATCACTAGCTTAATAAAATTCTCCGGGAAGTGGAAGGCTGCAAGAACAAGTTCAAGGAACTCCCAATCTACTGTGTCATATGCCTTATGGAAATCAACCTTAACCGCACATTTAGGCAAGTATGGATGGAGATGAAACCCCGCAAACAACTCCTGAGCCAAGAGGATGCTATCCCTGATTCTCCTTCCTTTAACAAACGCATTCTGTGACGGACTTATCAAACCATTTAAAACCGCCGCTATACGATTTGCCATGATCTTGGTAATCACCTTATATATAGTATTACAACAAGCAATCGGCCTAAAGTCCGAAACAGCACTGGCATTAGGAACTTTAGGGACGAGAGCAAGGATAGTTGCATTTACCTCTCTCAGCAGCCGGTCGGTGTGGAAGAAGTCGTGAACCGCTTCCAATACCAATGGACCAACGATCTCCCAGTTGGACTTGAAGAATTCAGCCGAGAATCCATCAGGTCCAGAGGCCTTACCTTTGGCTAGGGAGAATAGCGTAGACTTGATCTCCGCATCAGAAACCGGATTAGAGAGAAAGCACATCTGATCAGCATTTAAAGGCTGTCGAATAACCCACTCCACCTCTTGGACGGATGGCCTAATTAACGCATCTTGGGGGGAATACAACAAAGAGAAGTAATTAATGAACACCTGCGGAACCAGCTCCCGGTCAGAAATCAGAGAACCGGTGGGATCCTTCACAGAAAGGATTCTGTTAAATAGTTGTCTCCTCTTCACAGATTGGTGGAAGAAATTCGTATTTCGATCACCCTGCTTTAGCCACCTAATTCTGGACTTCTGTCTATAATAAGATTCCTCTTGATTCCTCAAATCAACAAACTGCCGGCGATGACTCCTTTCTTGATCAGCAAGAGCGAGGCTAGTCGGGTTTGATTGAAGTTGCACTTGAGTGATGTTAAGAGCTTCTCTTGCCTCCGCAGTTCTAAGCGAAATGTTGGAAAAAGCATCTCGGTTGAGGGTCTTGAGCTGAGCTTTCAAAATCTTCAATCTAGAAACCAGTTTAAAGATAGGGACGCCTGAAACCGGAGTATTCCAGACACGCTGCACGATCGCCTTAAACTCTGGGTGATCTGTCCAAAAATCAAAGAATTTGAAGGGTTTCCTCCTCGGGGTCGGGTGGACAACTCTCACAACCATCGGAGTGTGGTCAGATATGCCAGGGTTCAAAAAAGACGCCTCCGAATATGAGAAATCAAGGTTCCACTTGCTATTAACCAATACACGATCTATCTTTCTCATTTTCCTCCCGGTCCTAGATGAGGTGGACCAAGTGTAACGGAGCCCGACATATCTGAGGTCCGAAAGATCCGTTTGCTCCAAGCAATGGCGGAATTCATCAAAATACGGAATCCAATTGGTAGCACCCCCAACTCTGTCCGATGGATCTCTAATAGCATTGAAATCACCAGCAACTAGCCATGGTGAATCGAGGAAGAGTTCACTGCAAAGCTGGAGATTTTCCCATAATGGTCTACGACGGGTAAAAGTATGTTCCCCATATACAGCCGATATATAGAAACTTCTTCCAGATAGATTACATTTTAAATTGCCATGCAACACTTGGTCGTTAATAGAGATGGTAGAAAAAGCGACGAGATCCGGGTTCCATCCAACCCAAATCCTCCCACGCGGAGCATAATCATAGTTAGCACGCCAATTCCACCCTCTGATGAGGGTGGCCGAAATAGACTCAAAAAGCTCTAAAGGAACTTTAGTTTCAATCAAGCCAATAAAGCAAAGCTTATTTACCTCGACAAAACGTCTTATTTCGGCACGCCTAAGAGGATTTAAGATACCTCTAATATTCCAAAAACCAACAATCATCAAAAAACAAGGAGCAAAATTACCTCTTTTTAGAGGCCTTTAAAGCAGCAACTTCCTTCTTCAGATCTTCTGGACCATCAGATAGGAGCATACGAAGCTTTTCCTGGAAGTTTGCCATTAACGGTGAGGTGAGCCTTTTGGGGTCAGGAATATCCCCAACTTGAGAAGCTTCTCCAATCGGGTCTTCTTGGATACTAGAATTACTGATTTCGTCGGAGCTATCAATTAAAGCCAGGGAGTCATCCTGAGTAGGAGGGTCCGCTACAGAAGGGGAAACCGATCTCTCGGGGATATGAATCACTGGATCCAGAGATTTTGAATGGTCGTTTGGATTCAGCATAGACATATCTGCAGCTTCCGCTTGAATAATATTAGTAGCTACTATTGCGTTTGCAGTAGCGGCATCCACAGCAGCAGCGGCATCAACATCAGCAACAGCAGCAGCAGCCTTCTTCCTTGCTGCCTGCTTCATCTTTTTTTTCTTATTTTTCCGATTAACTTGCTTCCACCCTACCTCCTCATCAACTGGTTGCGGGTCATCTAGAGCAGAGAAGATAGGACATGGAACCTTTGGAACATCCGGTCCCTGAGGAGCCTCCTTTACCAAGCTTGATTCACCGACATAGGAAGTCTTGTTAATAGCCACACCAGATGCGGGTTCTGCAACACCCGCTTTAGAACTATGGGTGACTTGAATATTTACATCTTCCGCAGACTGTTGCTGCATGGCCACCTCATTTCCCTTAGAGGAGCGGGCCTCTACTAACAGATTAACCTGGATACTTTCTGTAGCTTCCTCAGATCATCCAACAGAAGGACCAGGAGTATCATTTTTACAGGTGTGACCAAACATTTCACATTTTGAACAAACCATCGGTTTCCATTCATACTCGACTTCCACCACGACCTTTGATCCATTGGTAGTTAAATCAAGGGTCTCATATCGAGGTTGCTGAGTTGTCATTTCCACACATACACGGGCAAAAGTCAACATGGACATCTGCTCAGTTTTTTGATCAACATAAAGCGGCTTACCCAAGGCACTAGCCACCTTTCCGATAGCCTGAGCAGACCAAAAGGCAAACGGAAGATTCCTTAATCTTACCCAAACTGGAACAGACCTATGAGTATCTTTGTTCAGCTCGACACCCGGTTTCCATTGTTGAAGGATCATAGGCTTCCTTGCAACAGTAACGGGACCGCCCTCAAGGATACGCCTTCTGAACTCACGATCTACAATGCGCAGAAGAAACACACCACGCCCATTGGACATTACTTCTAACAAATTCGGTCCCCAAGCTCTCCTCAAGGACGCCTCAATCAGCTTAAACGGAAGTTGCTTCTCAATGAAGTGTCCGACAAGGCAGTCATACAACTTAGGGTCTGCAGCATCAATATCAGAATCGTCCATTTGGATAACTGGCTTGTTATTCATAATTATCGGGGGAGTAAACTCAAGGTCATATCCCTTATTCGCACCACTTGCGACAGCAACCCAGGATCGGGTCTCAGGCTTCTTCGATCGACCCCTAGACTGAGGTCTTTTCGACTTAGAACGCTCTCTATTAACAGGACGGCTTCTTACAGATGTCATTGGGGGATTCGAAGCCCCGACTCTAGCAGAAGGGGGGTTCATTTGGTTACCCACATTCAACACAGGAGCATTCGTCAAAGGATGATCATTCCTATGGGAGAAGGGGCCGGACGAGCTCATTCCTTCATCATTCAGGCGAGTTCGAGCAGATTGGGGTTTCATCTCAGCGTAGAACCCTAATCCATCAGAACAAGAACAGCCCACAGAGGAGATGCAAACAAGCTAACCTTTAGGGGTTTTGAGGCTGATGGAAGGCGCCTCTTTTCACTGAAATCCGGCTCTGATTATTACGCGTCTACTCCCGCGCCGCCGCCGCCCAATCTTGCCTCCGCAGCCGCCCCCGACGCAGACCCCGACCGTCGCCGATGGTCCGGCCGCACGCGGACCAGATGCGGCTCACGCGGACCAGATGCGGCTCAACCCTCTTCGATCTCGCCGAGACTGGTGCCGTCGTCTCCGGCTCAACCGAGCTGGGTTCCCCTGCGAGAGAGAAGGAATTTCTTAACACCGTTCAACTCCTTGTCTTTGTATTTCAGGCCTTCCAAGTGCCTATGCAAGTTGGGTGTTCACCAAGTGGGTCAAAACTTGGCCTAAGAGGAAGGGAAGGAGCATTCCACATGCCTATTTTAGTTGTGGATATTGCCCACGAGCAAGTTTAACTAGATTTAAATTCAGGCATGTCCTTTGACGTAGCTTATCAATCAGGAGACCGGTCGAGGAAAATTCTCTTTAACCAAGAACGAAGGAAAACACAATTCTCGTGAAAAATGAGTAATATAACCGTTCATATGAAAACTACTTAGAGAGCCTTTGCGATAATTTTTCTTTTCTTTTTTTCTTTGTAAAGATTAAAGATGAGTGGCCCGGACAAAACTTAGGAATGGTAACTGCCCCTTATTATATTTATTAAATAGATGTTTATTCATGAGGTTTTTCATAGAAAGAGATGTTTGTGCCCCTACTTTTAAATGGCATCAAAGGGCACCACATTTTTCATGAGAAAGAGGCATGATTCAAGAAGGTGCCAGGTTGTGCGTGTCGCATAAAAAGGCCCTTAATTTTTCTCTGGACATCCCTTAAATATCTGTCGGAATGTGTGCATGTGGCTTGCTGGTTGTGATGATGATATAGATATTTTTATTGGTCGGAATGGTGAGGTAGAATTGATTGCTTTCGTTACGTGTGGTTGGAGACGTTTCTTACTAATTTGGAAAAAGCGATTCAATCTGGCACCTCTTTTAAATGAAGCGTTTATTTCATAAAAAACTCAAATTATGATAAGTTATATTGCCTTAAAAAAATAAATTTATGACTAATTATTTTTATAGGTGATAAAAATATCTTTTATTCATTTATTTTTATAGGCAATATAATTGATTACTTTTCTATGCTTTTCAAATCTTGAGTTTCCTATGAAGGAAACACACCCTAAATCTTGATGATTCTTCTCGAATCATTCCCAACTAGCTCGGACGTCCATTGAAACAATGGTGCCTTCGAGAGTTTACTCGTGAGCCTTTCAATTTTCCTATCATGGTGCATCCACGCAAATTATGAGATCAAAATCAAATTGAACCTAAAAATCGTTCCTATTTCCAAATGCCCATGAAAGGACAAAAGCAAGATCAATCAAGGCGCGCGTTTAATGTTTTGCGATCAGTATTTGGGACAAAGACTCGCAACACGAAGTGTTGTCCCGCGCTACTCATTCGGACAGTGCAAGGGGCACGAACGCAGGGAGAGAAAGTCGGAAAGTTTGCATTTTGGATTGACGAATTTGCCAATGACGCTTCGCTTTTACTAGTGTCAAACTAAATTCATCTATTTATATTGGATGACGAAAAGGGTAGGAATAATTTCAACTTCACCCAAACCCTGTGAAAAAATTTTCCACATCTGATATCAATCACATAATTTTATATATTTTTACTGTAGTCCCAAATCTGCCAACGCATCCAAAAATCGCCACAAGTTTCTTCAAAATTATCGACATGAGGGACAATCACAGGTCCAATACCAAAACCCATATCTTCATCACCATCCCCACCTTCATATTGAATAATAATAACTTCCTAATATTATTAATCTTAGGAGAATCTTAGGAGGGACACGTGGTGAATTTTGGGCAGCTTGGCAAATTTGAGAATTAGACTAAAAGTTGACAATTCAAAAATTTAAAAAGAAGGTTGTAGACAAAATTGAGATTAAACTTGGAGTTGGGGGGGGGGGGGGGGGTTTTAGGGAGCTAACCCACTTTTGTTTTACACGAGTAACTAATTGCTTACACCGATGGCGAAGGACTACATTTGCAATGAGAAACAAAAAGGAATTGCACGTCAAGTGTAAAATGGAAAATTAAAAGATTGATGTAGAAAGAAACGTGAATTCAGGTCAAGACGAGCCTGACAAGTCGGGACGGACGGACCCCAGCAACCCAAATTGAATAGGACGGGAGATGAAAAGGGAAAGTTTGCCATCAACACGAAAGGGACCATGCCTAACCACATTTGGTCGTTGAGCTCGGAGGAGGACATGTCAGAACTTCCACAGAGGTAATACCCAAAGTGATGAGATTCCGAGAACCATACATTTGAGATAGGACTCAAAATATAAAAATCTTTTGTGATCACATAAGAGTCATATTGTCATTACTTTCGTATGGCACTCATATGAATGGTATAATCTTTTTAATCACTTGAGTACCATAACTTTTGCTACAATATTTTTAAACAATGAATCACTTCTTCATATAACAATTTTAGCTTTTAGAACGGTTAGTAACGATCTCATCAAATCTCACATGGTATCCGAAAAATTTAAATCTTCCAAACTCATATTTGCCTCCTCCAATTGAATATTTTCACAATTTAGGTTAAAGCCAAAGTTTAGCTTACGCATGAGGAGAAGTGTTATAATATTCAAATAATAAATTACGCATTCATCTAAAAATGCTCACCACGAATGTCATGCTTCTTAAAATTATAGCACTCAATTGATCGGTTGAAATGTTATATGACACTCAATTAAAATTAAGTGAAAAGTTATATGACACTTATCCTGATGTATTTATGGACAACGCTATATTTAGTGATTGTAGTATTGGTGTGGAAACTAAGAGGAGGACGTCTTCGTCCGTGGGTAACAATTTCAATTGATGGGATTTTCAAATAGCAAAATTTAAATAAATAACGCGCGGAAAAAGAGAATACAAAAGTAACGAAAACGTGGATTAATCATAGGTATGCATTTTCTTAGATGGGAGCATTATCTCAATTTGTGGAAGGATCCTGAAAAAATGGATGAAATTTATTTAAGGGACTAAAAGACTCACCTTTAAAAAAAAAAAAAAATCACGTAAGCTGATGGTAAAACGTGACTAACTACTTCGACATGTACAATAAATGCATCCACGAGCAAAATGATGCCATTTATCATAAATAAATAAAATAAAAAATTTCAGTTTTTTTTTTTTTTCAATCAAGAACTCATTTATTTCCGTGAGAAAGTGGAAAATGAAAGTAAATAAGTTCTTGATTGTAAAAAAAAAAAAAATGAATCACTTATTTTTGCCCCAATGACCACCATTCCAACATAAAATGAGAAGATATGAGTTTGAATCCCCACATTCTAAGAGGGGATTAGGGTGGGAATGATTTAATTTCAAGTATAGATTTCGACTCCTATACCTTGTAAAAAAGTAAGGCAAAAATCTGAAAATGAGAATTTGAGTAAGAGAAGAGTAGGACCGACAAAAAAAAAAAAAGGAGGAGGAAAATGAACGGTCCCAAATTGAAAAAAAATCAAGTCAAGGTCGTCAATGAGTTCATTTTGCTCAAAAATCAGTATTCCAAAGTTATGGTTTGCAGTGTCTCTTACTTTTTAAAGCTTCGGTTGCCAAATCCTCATAAATGAGAACTTGTGGTCATTATGGCTAGCGTCGGGTCAATTCTCACCCTAGAACCTAAAATCGGCCTCACCAGTCTTAGAATCGAACCAGACCAATCAATTGGGTCCGATTCTTGGGTCAATTCTGAAACCAACAATTCCTTTTTTCATTTTTTGGTTTCTTCTATTCCTTACATCTTGGACCCCAAAAATTTGGTGTTCCTTTTTGGCTTTACTACTGGTTACTGTTTCTTTTCTGGCATTTCACTTATCTAATGGATTGCAAAAAGCAAACCATTGAGCTGTTGTTGATAGGATTTCAAAGTTATTATGATTGTGATGGCTACTAGAAAACATAAGAATGCATCAGTTAGTCATTGGGGTAGCCAAAGTGCTGTCTAAATAATACATAACGATGTTTTCCATGGGTGCACCAAGCACCTTATAATAGACTAACATTTCATTGGATATCGCATTCTTCCGGGTATTGCTCCACTTGTCTCTAATACATGCGCTAAACAAGCCACTAATGTCTTCAACAAAACTCATCCATCTGGGCATTTTCCAGATCTTTTCTCCAAACTCAATTTAACATCTTTCAATTTACCTTGAGTTCAAGGGGCTGTTAGAAATATATTTAAGAGATTATATATATTTCCTTTGATTGATCCTAACCGATTGTAATTAATATTTTGCTACTATAGATAGTCACTTGTAAAACTTACAAATAAGTTGGTGTACTCTTCATGAATATTACGTTTCTCTCTTTTTTTATCACTATTCTCCACGTTTTGAATCACAAACGCATGAACTTCCATAATGGCTGTCAATGGAGATGGCGATGGCACTATCGCCTGACGCTGGCGAGGTTGATATGGAGATTTTCGACGGCTGTACTGGTGAACACAAGTGAGGAGAGAATGGCCGTAGCAACGAGAACAACGAATATACATTTTACAGCGTGTTAAATGGGTGCTTGTGACGAGGACAGATCAGAGGACAGATCAGTGGATAGGCTTCAGTATCGAGCAAGTACTTGATGCCCGCAATCGATTTCTCACTTTGTTCGTTTATTTGTACTGTCAACCTTACCTGAGATGTGCTGACGACAATGAAACAATCGTGCAAACTCGTTTAAAGCATGCGCGCGCCTTCTTCATCGTACCAAGCAATTCTAAACCACAAGCTGATATTCTCTTCGAAAGAGACCACGACGCCATTCGCGTATAAACACACGTTCGATATCTTTAGGTAACCACATCGCTCGAACGCATAATAATTCTCAGCTGCTTACTTTCCGATCCTTGAATTCGTTCTCCACTCAATGGCTTCGAGCATCAAATCCAATCTCTTTCTCACCAACAAATTGTTATTTGCTTGTACCAAGTGACCGATCTCTAGCATGAAACGAGCTGTAAGTAACAACTCGGCGGCTGCTAGCGCCGTGAAAAGTGGGTCGAGACCTTTGCACGTGGAGAGGGCGCTGCGCGAAAGAAAAATCGATGAGGTTGAGAGAAGAGAGAGGAGAGGCAAGTTTGGGATTTATGGAGGGAAGTTTGTGCCTGAGACGTTGACGAGTTGCTTGGGCAAGCTTGAAGCTGACTTCAACTTTGTTCTGCATGATGCTGAATTTCAGGTTTGTGAGGAGAGATTTCTCATGATAAAAAAAATGATATGATAAATTATTGGTTTCATGATCAGCACTATTCGTTCCTCTTTAACTCCAACTTACACCTTTTGTCTTCTAGGACGAGAAAAGAAACATTATTTTCTACTATTTCCCTGCCCTGTTTTCCTTTGACCATCTTTTTCGGTGGTGGCTACAACTATGGAAGAGAAATTGTTGGTTTTCTGACCATATGTACGAACCTGATACATATATTTTCCCAACTGTGATCGCTAAAATCGCAGGCTATTACCTGAAGAGAGAGGATCTCGACCACTGCGGCGCACACAAGATGAACAATGCCATCGCACAGGCGATGATCGCCAAGCGCATGGGCCGGCAAAGGGTGGTGGCAGCGACAGGAGCTGGCCAGCATGGCGTAGCAACCGCCACCGTGTGCGCTAAGCTGTCCCTGGATTGCATCATCTTCTTGGGTTCCGAGGATATGGAGAAGCAAGCTTCTAATGTGTTTTTGATCAAGCTACTAGGTGCTCAGGTTAGAATATTCTTGCATGAAGCGACTTTCATTTTACATGCAACTTGCATAGGGTTGTATCTGCACAAGTGTTCATGGGGGGATATGTCAGATAGATATGGAAATTTAAGAGAGTGGACTGTTCTAGCAAAGTTTGTTTTTTATTCTGAAAGTGAGAGCAAGAGAAACCTCCAGTGAAACATACAGAAACGTTTCAAATGAACACTGGCTAGACCCCCATCAAGTTCCCACCAACATCAACAAACCAATAAGCTGGAAATCTGATCTAGTTCAATCTTGCAGATGACCAGAGTGGAGGGGAGCTTCAAGGATGCAAGCTCAGAGGCCATAAGGCAATGGATGAACGACCTGGAGGGGAGCTACTACCTGACAGGGACGGTGGTGGGTCCACGCCCATGTCCGTGCATGGTGAGGGAGTTCCGATCCATCATCGGGAGGGAGACGAGGAGGCTGGCGATGAAGCGGTGGGGAGGGTGGCCAGACGCGGTGGTGGCATGCATCGGGAGTGGCTCCAATGCGCCTGGGATCTTCCATGAGTTCGTCGGTGATGAGGGGGTGAGGCTGGTTGGTGTGGAGGCGGCTGGGTCTGGCCTTGACTCAGGGAGGCATGCGGCCACTCTGGCCACAGGCCATGGTGGGGTCTACCATGGAGCCATGAGCTACTTGTTGCAGGACCAGGAAGGCCAAGTTCTTGGTGCTCACTCCGTTGGCGTCGGGTAAAGATCACTCTCTATTTCAACTTCTATTATGGATGCGCGTTTGGTTCGGTTTTAAGAAATGTCTTTGAGAAATACAAAAGCCTTTGGGCTATAAGGGTTTTCCGACAAATAAGTAGTGTTTAGTAAGTTGTAATTTTAAAGTGTATAAAGAAATAATTTTGACTTAAATGGCGCTCAGCAAAATCACACTTTAGAAAGCATTTTTGCTTTTTTTAGATGAAAATACTCAACCAGCAAGGGCTCTACGGCTGGCAGGCCAGATCTGGCCCTAGTAGCCTTGCTGGGGTTGCACGACCTGAAAGTTGAGTGAGAGCTGAAGGAAAAAATTTGTATTTACATTCTGGAAATACAATATTCCAAAGTTCTCAAAAGATCTCCCTTGGGCTAAAAGCCTTTGGAGAGTTTTGGAGATGTAATTGCATTTCGCCAAAGCTACCTAAAAAAATTTTCAAGTGTCATTTGCATTTGTCTAAGGGATTTTAGAGTTTTGCAAATCATGAAACCAAACTCATGATCGTTTCTATTGTCAACTATGTTTACCAGGCTACACTATCCAGGAGTGGACCCGGAGCTGAGCTTCCTCGAAGACACGACGAGCAGAATTCCATACCGTCACCGACGAAGAAGCTCTGAACGGTAAACAATTCGACCCCACACCCCATTCCTTACGAAGCCACGAATACAAAAATCAATCCTGATTAATTCGTGCGACATGCTGTTTTTGGTTGCAGCATACCAATTGCTATCTAGATTGGAAGGCGTAATCCCAGCAATGGAAGCCGCTCATGCGTTGGCAAATGTGAAGAAAACTTTGCCCGACCCTCCCCGATTCCAGAAAGGTTGTGGTGAATTGCAGCGGATGAGGAGATAAAGACGCGCCTCTGTTCTTTCAACACCGACCCACCCTCAACGCATAAAACTAGCAAGATGTTTAGGGTGTAAAAATTGTAAGATTGATGTTTTCCTCGTCAATGTCATAGCCTAGAGGATTTGCAGAGCACCTCAGATCCCGTGTTAACGCTGCCGCTTGATCTAAGTTCTCCAAGGTGTTAAGCGAAATCAACACCGATAATTTACAATGACATTGAAGGAACAATCATATGCTTCGTGCAAATATATTATCTTCAAAACAAATCCGGAAAACATTATTGGTCAATATATGATCTTCAAAACAAATCCGGAAAACATTATTGGTCATTACCTATATCAAGTTAAGAATCACCATAAATATGAAATCATTAAGTTGAATACTAAGCCACCAACAAGCCACCCCTGGATATTCCAAGCAGGAGGGCCCAAAAGAAAGAAGAAGCTTACCCTGCGACTACCAAATGACCCCAACCGCTAAAAAGGAGGGATTGCCTCCCATTTTCTTTTGAATAACAATAATTTAACCCACATGACTTTTCCATGAAATCCTCCAATACAATTAGCATTAAAAGATGTGGGCCGTCGTTCGCAGTCTTCTCTTCGTTTTGATTGTCAGGATCTGAAAAGATCGTCATAAACAATGCGAGATGATTGCGACCTTTTACTATGATTGCCATGGTACAACTTGAACTATACATGTACAAGATTTCTCAGCCTATCTCCCATGCTCCAACACTACAGTAGAATAAGATCAATGACTGAACAGACACAGTATTACAGAAGACGGAGATTGATCTGATTAACTCCGCAATCGTTTTCTTTGACTACCCTCTTCGGCGTTTCCCTGCACAGGGGAAAACAAAGAGAAAAAGTGTCAAAGTTTATTTCTTCACTTAAATCATAGCATGAACAGGCTATCAAACTTCAAAGAGATGTATCCAGTCTTATGGTATGATGCAGCAGATTAACTGATGACGACAGAGGATAACAGAAACACATTTATTCATCTTATCACAGCATATAGGAAGAATTCCACTAATTGCATGCTGCTAACATATTCATACTCTAGCCGTATCAGAACACAACAATTTTATTCTAAGAAAAAGAATATGCAGAGCAATTGCACACAAGCATCATCCTATCAAACAAAACATGACTAGAGTGATTGTGGTTTGAGCAAGGCAAAAACATAAAACAGGGGAAAAGGAAACCCAATCTTTCGTCAGGAGGGCAACTCACCCCTTCATCTCTGGAAAAATTTCCAGGGGATACTTCATTAGATTCCGACCGGCATTTAGCATGTACAATAGGACCTAACTGAGACCTATCCATTCCAGCAGTTGAACCATCTGGTGCATTCATGTATACAGCTCCTTTATACATCCATTCTTCTGTCTCGTCACTATAGAAATCATCAAAAGGTTCCCCACACAACGCACATGCATTTTGATCTTCATCAGCAGGAACTGCCATTTCTTCATCGCTCTTCTTTTCTTCAGTACTCTCAGCAGGCAAAAACCCAGGAACTGCCTCAGCTCCCAATGCCTCCGCACCACTGAGCCACATGCTCGTACTTACAAACCATTTCCGTGAAGGTTTCTGCTTGCGACTCTTAGACATTCGGTTCTTGGTCACATGCCAATCCATATGGCTACTGTGCTCTTCTTGAAACTTAAACCTCAAGCCACATGTTGTACATTGTCTTGGGAGATCATCATATAGGGCTCTTATTGCAGAATCGTGACGAACTTTAAGAAGGTCCATGTTAAAATCAACACCAACAGAATCCTGGATATATTCAAAATCCATGTACAGAAATACCATTTTTAATGTCAACAAACAAAAGATAGAACCAGCTACAAGTAATTAATGTTTGAACTAATACCTGCACAGGGGTCTGATTCGTTAGTGTGATCACTCCTCGAGCCATGAGAGAACTGATTAAACCATGATATGCATTTCCACCTAAATTATTAGGTAGAGCTGCAGTGGGAATTTGTGACATTGGTAATGACTGCGAAGGGACAGGAGGAGGACCTGGAGGCAGGGGAGGCAAGGATCCACCCTGAAATTGCATCATATTGTTTGGGATGTTTTGGATTGGTATAGAAGATTGCGCTATTTGCAAAATATTTCCTTGCCCTGAGGATAGAATTGGACGGTGACCTTGTCCTGTAAACCCATAATTTAATCCAGGTGCTACCATATGAGATGATGCAGTTGCTGCAGAAGATGGGAGAACTTTTCCTTGAGCTTCCTGTATAGGTTGAAACTGAGGTTGAAATGGAGTATTTTGGTTCTTTTGCCGATTCAGTGGCATGAACCCACCATGCTGATTGGGTACCGATATCTTCGTAGTAGAAGCTAGCTCCTTGCCGTCCAACTTATCAAGTTTCTGTTCAACCATAAGCAAAGGGCGATTTGCACCTTGATTTGCAGCAGTACTAGGACCCGAAATAATGACCGAGCCAGTCGACTGCTGCTGCCGGGGAAGTACAGGTCGAACAGGAAGGGAGTTAGACTTATGCACATTAATTGCAGGCCAAGTGCCAGTTGATGTGGAAAGATTGGCGGGATAAGTGGATTCAAAAGTCGAAGAATCCATCCTTGGTGGGATAGTCCTGTCAACTTGTTCAGCAACAGGAAGCTTTCTGTAACCAGGAATCAGTTTCTCATCACCTACTGGCATACCTCCAGCTGAAGACATTGTCTGTAAACTGGAAACTCTCCCCCTATTGAGGAATTGTTGGGAAGTGTGTGTTGACAAATTCAATGGTTTCTCAGAATAGCGGGAACCAGGAATTTTATTTGTCTCGCTTTGAAGTCTAGGCAATTTTTCAACTGATCCAGGACCAGACTGCACAAGTATTTAAACTTTCAAATGTTATGAAAGATAGCAAATCAACTCTTTACAAACAGTTCCACCAGAAAATGAATCACATACAATGCAAATGCAGGATTCATGGTAAAGAGCAAATTATCCCAATTTTTGACATGATGATTCCAGCTAACATGCAAAGAAAGAGATTGGGAGCTGAAATAGGAACTGCTTTGGTTGTGGAAACTTCTAGAAAAAGATGCATGAGAAATGGAGATGGATTGAAAACTGTGCATGCAAGTATGTGCGTCTGTGTGGATAGGTTGTGATACCAAACCAAACACATCTAATTGGCCTTAAGTTTGTTTCATACATTATTCAGCATGATGCCAGCAGAACAAAATCTTCATTAACATGGAAAGTGATATAGGACATAAACGGAACAGCAGTATTGCAATCTAACACAGGATGAAGACTGGAGGTTTATATCTCAAACTTCCAAACTTTTAAAGATGAAAAAGCACTAGCCAAAGCTGAAATCGCAGTCATTGCAGCATACCATAATAGAGGCATCTCCAATATATATAGAGGGATCATCTCGTGCTGTTGCAGGAGGCAGACCAGAAAACCTGCCTCCCAACCTAGACCTTGAGCCGCCGTAAGGTTGAACAGATGATTGCACTATATTGTTACTTCTACCACGATCTGCCAAACTGCGGTTCATATCTTCCCAATTGAACTCCTGCTCTTCTGTATCTTGCCATGACATGGGAGCCACCTTTCCTCTGATGTCCGAGTGCTCAATTGGGCTGGGCTTATGGATGGAGGTACTTTTCCTCTTGTCATCTCCATATGCATCAATCAATGCTCTAGGATTCATATGACTGCGTCCATTGGTGAGATTGATTGCAGAAGAATTTCCCAAACGCTTTCGACCAACATCAAAAAATTGATTCCTTTGCCAATCATTTGACAGCTCCTCTCTACCTACTGCTCTTGCAAGGTCATATTCAGAGGCAGGGTGAGATGGAGAAGCCCTGTCAAATTTCCTCGATGTGCTATCAGCAGTAAATTCATCTATTTCTGTAGAAAAAGTCGTATCAGTTCCTCTTCTTAGAGGGGACAAGGTCCTTGTAAAAGCAGCATTGGGAGATGGTTGAAGCTTATTTGCCCTCGGGGGATAGGATGAACGAATATTGTTTTCTGTTGACCTCAACCTAGAAGCTTCACCTCCAACCTGTGAAAAAAGAAACCATCATCAGATTCTCACACACTCTCGCGGAATTGCATTTAAGCATGTCTTCAGCCATTTAGATCAGAGGAGTTTTACTCCTGGAGGTATCACGAAAATTAGACGTCATCTCATTTTAGTTTTAACTGTTAAACCATCATACGAACGTCCATGGTGGTTCAGAGTTTTGAAAGCTCCTGCCTGGATGCTATTTCCACATAATGAATCCACAGCACGTCCCCCCCCCCCCCCCCCCCCCCAACCGGTGACCCATCTAAAAAATTTCAGATACATCTACATCCCATTTACCAATATTAGTACACTAGGCAGATGTCCATTATCACATCTGCAAAAGTCTGCAGATGCATGGTGAACAATAACAGCCAACCTCTACAACTTCATATAGTGTACTTCCATAATTACTTGATGGAGAACTTAATCAATGATAATCAAGACTAGCTAAGTTTTACCTCCCAAAATCTATCATTTCCAACCTCAAAAAGACAAAAGGGAAAAGCTGGGCTGCATAGGTAAAAACCCTGTAGATAAAATCTAGAGCACCATGAAGAGTGACTTACTCCTAACAGTCCATCGTAATGTTAATAACTAGTGGAACCCATGAATGAACTACGTAACCTAATATAGTTAATGTCTAACATGAAGAAACATCAGTGATCATGCATGGATATACTTCCCACCAAAAAGCATCGTGTATAAGATATCATTGCAGAGTATAGTACGTCTATAACATATGCTATGACATCACAATCAATAAAGGGAAGAACAGAATGGTCAAAGGCTTACACTTTCAGCAGATGAATGTTCCAACTGACGCACATACTTTGGATTGACATGAATACCATGAGATGGCCGAGGAGATTCTGAAGCCCTCAAGGAAGACAAGCTAGTCCGTTGATCACTAGCTGAAGAAGAAAATTGCAGTTCCGACTCAATTTTGCGAAGGACCGGTGGTGGAAAAACAGATGACCATGTGCCAAAAAGGTGGCGCATTGCCCCATATTGGTTAGGGTCAACTTGTCTGTAAGCCTCGCAGAAAACCTTCACAAAACATAAAACAAATGCAGTCACTACAGTAAGTAGCCCGAAACTCTCAATACTCTTATATAATACATGACTGTGCTCTACAGTGTAATGGCTCACCTCAGGTAGCCGGGTCGCAAAGTGCCTAACATAAACTCTCCCAATATTCTTAACAATGCTATCCAGTAGATATAGTGACGGTAATTTTTGCTCGACAGGGACCTGCAAAAATGCAAACTCTTCAGTTGGTGCAACGCCCATACGCAATCTCTTTGCACCTAAAGCTAACTCCGATCACGCAATGGAGAGAGCCATCCCCTCGCTGGCGCAGAATTTCAAACACTCAAATGCCAAATACTCAATTTAAGTTTAAAAATTTCTCTCTTCTTATACTGGGTTATTAGCTCGCTATCGAATTGAACACGATTATAACTAGTAAAGACATAAATTAAATGACCAACTTCGAATTCACAACCGAGACCTCCACGATTGAATCGCATCAAAAATAACTATCACTGAAAGAAGGGAGGAGAAAATAAGAAAAAAGGCGCCAACTTTATCCCGTTTATACAAGACACTAGCTCACAAATCCCACATCCTTGTACAACCATCTCAAAATGGGGCCAAAAAGAAGAAACAAAAAAAAAGCCCTAAACCTAAACGCTGTCGGAGCCCACGGACCTCAATAATCCGAGAACAAATCGCGTCCGCAATGCCCTCGGCGTGCTCCCGCTGCTCCCCGGCTATGATCGTCAGATCGGTGATGACTGGCTTCGAATTGAATATCAGCTCCGACAGGACCGCCTCGTAGACGGCCACCACCTCCCCCGTGCTGGACGCCGCCGCCGCCGCCGCCCCGTCGTCGGCGGCCCTCAACTCGTCGTCCCGCTGCTTCAGCAGGGCCCGGAACCGGTCCAGGACCGTCAGCGGGGGCAGCGGCTTCGGGACGACGTCGCTGGGCGCGGGCTTGAAGGAGTAGCCCCTAGGGTTTTCTCGCGAGATCGGGGTGATTCTCTCGGTGTCCATGTCGGGGGAGGGGACGGCGGTAGTGGTGGCGGCGGCGGTGGCGGTGGCCGTGGTGGGGTGGCGAAATTCAGTGGGCAGGAGAGTGCGGCGGGAGCGTTAGGGTTAGGGTTTCGGCCCGCCGGGCGGCGGCGGCGATCGAATCGGAGCTCGCCCGCTGCATCGAAGGGGAGGTTTTAGAGAGAGAAAGGAGAGAGAGAGAGAGAAGATTGGGTTGGAGCAGCGTGTTTGCTTCGCCTGCGTTGCCGTTTTTGTAATCGAGAGCGGAAATGGAAAGCAAAGGAAAGGAAAGGAAGGGAGAGGAAACGCGAATCGAAACGCGAGCCGTTGCGGGAGGAGGCTGCAACGCAGGGTGACGTGGATTTTCCGGAGGATTTAATATTTCCCTTTTTCTCTCTCTTTTTTTTTTTGGCTATTTACTGAAAAAAAAAATTGTTTTTAGTCTTCCAATTTGAAGCGCGTGATTTAAATTATCAACAATTTTCTGATTGCTCTTTTGTTTGGCGGGATCGATATATTGAAAATCGAATTATTATAGATATAATGTACTTGGCGAATCCCTAGATATTATTCATTAATAAGAAAAACTTTTTGCTCGAGTGGCTTATCTTAATTATATTAACGGAATCATGAATACAAAGTAAGAAATATTGTAATATAAAGATGTATTGATTTACCAATTTTTTATGCGATAAATTTGTAAAAATAAGTAGTACTCTTTGACCTCTGACTTTTTATTTTTTCAAATGATGGTAGGTCAAATTTTTATTTTAAAAAATGAAAGAATCTTAAATTACAGATAAAATTAAATTTCCTACAGATCTGTCAATTTTGCTGAGAAGTACATTCAAATTCAAGATTTTTTTTAATGTATGATAGGGCACCTCGAAAGTCCAAACATCTAGGGTGCACATGGTAACATTCTAATTTCTTTATTTTTTTATTCTTTTATTTTCCAAAATAAAAAAATAACAAAATTCCGTTAGGTAATATTAACTAATTCTTTATTCTGGAATAGAAAAGTAGTCGGGAAAAAATTTGAAACAAAAATAAGAAATAAAAAAAAAAGTAACTCTTTCATACTAAGAACAATTTCTAGAAATAATTCATTTTCTTTCTTTTTTTTTTTTTTTTTTTCTTCTTCTTCCTCACCGTCGGCCCCTCCTTGTGGTTTGCCATCCACTAGAGGAGGAGCAAGAAGAAGAAGAGAAGGGAAAAAATCTAAAAAATATAAAAAAAATAAAAATACTAAAATTTAAAAGAAATTTTACATTACAAAAAAATTTGTGGGCCGTATCAAACGTATTCCTATTCCTTTTCTATTCCAAGAATAAAAATTTTGTGCGATTCACACATGTTTTTTTACTCGGAAATTATTTTAGGAAATAAAAATAATAAAAAAAGATTATTTCTAAAAGGAAGTTGTTCATTGAAACATAAATGTTACCAAACACTCTTATTTTTCAATAAATATCATCCTAAATTTTTTTATTTTTCCCCAAGAAGTCCAAACAAAACCATTAACACTCCTAAAAAATCCAAACCAACTCTCACCGGCAACCTCACATGATTTCTCTCAAGAATATTGGTTCTCTTTCAAATGTTGTTTGGGCTTAGGCTTTGTGACAAAAACCTCCATGGAGGCTTTGAAAAAAAAAGGAAATTGTTGTGGAAAATTGTTGATACCTAAATTTTAATAACTCATTTATACATTTATCGTATAGAAAATTAGGGATCGATTATGACTTCTAAATAAATAAATAAAAACATTAGCTAAATTGCATATAAATATTACGAGCATTTAAATTAAGCCCACAGAATATTCCGTTGGCATTAATAGACTAGCAAGGGGGTGTATGAGCTTAATTAAATTATATGAACTAAGCTTGGGAAAGTGAAATTCAGTCAAGTCCATTAGAGATTAATAAAATTGCATATGTATAGCACATGTGGAATTATAAAATTGGCAAGATTGCTTTATTTGATTGAATTAGGAGGAGATAAAATATATTATGATTGAAATTATATGCAATATATGTTATTGAAACAAACCAGGAGTGGTAGGGGTGTCAAGTTTTTAAAAGAAACCGTAGACTTATTTCTATGGGGTTTACAAAGGGGGATTGGTGATAGGGGTGATCGGGTCCAGGGTGGGTAAGGTTTAGACTTAAACCTATACCCGATCATGTTATAACCGATTCCTCTTTTCTAGACCCTATACTCGACCCTGTTTGTATTAGACCCTGTACCCAATCCACCATGTTTTTCCGATCCGATTCTAGAGTCAACCCTATTTCCATTGGAACCTATTTTGTAATCTCCCAATATCCTATACGACTTCAAATTTTATATTAATACGCGAGAAAATAACGTAATTTTCCTAATTTATATTGAAAAATACATGAATTTTTTTACTAAACGAAAAATAAAGGATCCACAAGGCTAATTATAATAAATAACATCATAAGGCAAAGAATTAGCAACAAATATGGGTTTAATATTAGTCTTATTCCCACAACTACAACATGAAGTTACTCATTTATGCAAGCATAACTCCTTCTACAAAAGAGAAATTAGGTGAGCCAATCCATGTGATAGACAAGAATTTGGCAGCGACAAACACTGTCCGTCCATCGGACGGTCAAGAGGGAGCCGATGAGGGAGGGAAGCAAGTGATGAAGAGAAATGACAAAGGAGGAGTGCCGTGTGTATTTGAAAGAGCCAAGAGAAAAAAAAAATTGTGATTGCGAGAGTAAGAATAGAAATCGAAGGGAAAAAAGGGGGGGTTTAGACCTCTACTTACAAAACAGATCCAAGAACCAGTTCCAAAACCAGTCAAGGAACCAGTTTCCAGGTGGGTAATCACTCGAAACCTGTTCCCAGACTGGTTTAAACCGGTTCCAAATTTTGGGAACTGGTTCCCAAAGCAGTTTCAATAGGAATCGGTTCCTGACCTTATTTTTCGAGTGAGCCAGTCCGGAAACTGGGTATACCCCTAATTGGCGATGCACAATAGAAAAGACAGAGGTAAGTGCTACAGAAGTCTTAAAACTTGTCACGAAAATGCAATTGAGTCCTAAAACTTACAAAAAATGCAATTAAGTCCTAAAATTTGTCAAATTGTTTCAATCGAGTCCTAAAGTTCACGCCATCGACTTCTTTTAACGGAAAATGCTG
The DNA here is from genome assembly GCA_016097595.1 of Eucalyptus pumila. Taxonomy (NCBI): domain Eukaryota; kingdom Viridiplantae; phylum Streptophyta; class Magnoliopsida; order Myrtales; family Myrtaceae; genus Eucalyptus; species Eucalyptus pumila. The sequence goes on from CM027851.1 coordinate 43,655,823, forward strand.
ACGTGAAATTTTAAATAATTTTTTATTTTCCACGTGACTTTTTTAAGTATTTTTTTATTCAATTTTTTTAAAAAATAGATTTAAAAACTAAAAAAAAGTTAAATTTTATTTTTAAAATTTTTTTAAAAAAAAAAAAAGGCAGCTCCTCCTCGCTGCCGCCGTCGCCATTGTCGAGAGGGCCGCGATGGGCAGCGGCTGCCATTTTTTTTCTTTTTTTCTTTTTGAATTGTTTTTTTAAATAAATTTTAACTTTTCTTTTTTTAAAATTTTTAAATCTAATTTTAATAAAAAAATTAAAAAGCCACATGGAAAATAAAAATTAATTTTAAATGCAACGTCGGTATTTTCCGTTAAAAAAGTTAATGGCGTTAACTTTAGGACTTGATTGAAACAATTTGACAAGTTTTAGGACTTGATTGTACTTTTTGCAAACTTTAGAACTCAATTGCATTTTCGTATTTTCGTGATAAGTTTTAGGACTTCTGTAGTACTTATTCCGAAAAGAAAATGTATACAAGAGAGCACAAAAAAAATAACATACACACACGAGCTCAAATTTTATAGAGAATACGATAGGGCATTATTTTTGAGTTTATCCGGCGGGATTGATGAGAAAATATCTAGAAGTATGTCTTTGTGGAGAATACCAAACCAGTTGGACTTCTAGATCAAGACTGAAGAGCTCAAGACGCGATCTCGTGAAAACAATAATTTTGTGTTCGTGAAAACAATAATTTTGAGGAGACCCCTATGACAACTAGTTCTTCAGCTTTACTAAGGTAATCAAGTATCAAAGATCCAAAGCTCTCCTTGTGATATTCACAGTCCCCGACGTTGCTATTCCTGCCTCTTGTCATTCATTGCCGGTTATTGCCACTGTGAATCTTCCTCGCGACCCCCTTGCTTCAGTAGTCGTCGTTTGAGTCGGTAGTCCAATTTAGATAAGTTCCAAGTTCATTTGTTCACTTTGAATAGCTAATTTCCTAATTTTGATTATTTTATTCTAATTCAATTCGGTGCAATGTTTTAGGCGTCCTCAAGATAGGAAGTTTCCTAGTTTGATATATCGCATTATATGCTTGACAATTGAGGCTTTGATCTTTTAAATCCTAAGACTAGATCCCCGATTGCCCTTATTTCCTTATCTAAATTTGGTCCATATCTAATTTTGTGGATTTATATATTGCATGTTATTAATTGTGGAAACTTTCCTATTTTGAAAAACACATAAATTGCATTGCATTTAGAATAGATTGCATTCATATCAATTTCCCAATTTAGAATTACATATTTAGGAATCATGTAGTTAATGAGGAAATTATTGTTGGGAGAACATGCCTATGGACTTTTGATGATTCCAAAACTATCTTTGGTACTATTATTTTTTTATTTTTTTTATTATTATTTTTTTTTTGTCTTTGGAGGAACCGGCATTGCCGAAAATGCCCGCATGGCCGTAAACCCACAGGTGACACTTAAGCAGAAGGACCCACCACCCCTGAGTCACACTTAATACACATAGCGCCTCCCCTGGGTTTTGAACCCTTCACATCTTCGTTGAGGATCAGTAGAGTCTTAGCCAGTGGAGCCACCGCAGCCGGTGGTATCTTTGGTACTATTATTCACTGTAACAAATGAAGATGGTTATAGTTTGTGAGTATTATTAACGTTTCTCTTGAATCATTACGAGAAACTAGGCTATGATGTGTAGGTGAACAAGTGTGAGTGATTAGATAAATTGAATACTACTTGTAGAAACTGAGTCAAAAAATCATCTATGTTTTGTGACTCTGTATTGATTTATCACTATATTAGCCGATGGTCCAGTGTCCAAGTGTAATTTCAGTGAGTGCATTCTGATAGATCACCACCCACCACCGACTAGGGGAGGAGCAAGAAAAAGAAGAGAGGGAAAAATATCTAAAAAAATTATTAAAAAATTAAAAGGAATTCTACATTACAAAAAAAAAAAAAAAACTATAGGTTGTACTAAACGCATTCCTATTCTTTTTTTATTCTGATAATAGAATTTTTGTATAGTTACAAAATGTATTCTTTTATTTAGAAACTATTCTAGGAAATAGAAATAGAAAAAAAAAACTATTTCTGAAAAGAAATTATTCTTCGAAATAAAAATGTTGCCAAACGTACCCCTATTTTCACTAGAGATTGTCCTAAATTTTTCATTTTTTTCCCTAAGAAATCCGAATAAAACCATTGACACTCCTAAAAAATCCAAAGCGACTCTCACCAAAGACCTCGCATGATTTCTCTCAAGAGTATTGGATCTCTTTGAAATGTTGTTTGGGCTTAGGCTTTGTGACAATGACCTCCATGGAGACTTTTTTCTATTTAGAAATTATTGTGGAAGATTGTTCATACCTAAATTTTAATAACTCATTTATACATTTATTATATAGAAAATTAATGATTGATTATAGGGGTGATCGGGTTCAGGGTAGGTAGGATCTAGACCTAGACCCTGTACCCAACCCTGTTATAACCGGTTCATATTTTCTAGACCTTATACCTAACCCTGTGTTGTATTGGACCCTATACCCAACCCACCCTATTTTTTTGTTCCAAGTCAACCCTTTCCTACTGAAACCTGTTTTGCAATCTCCCGGTATCCTATATGACTTCGAATTTTATATTAATACGCGAGAAAATAACGTAATCCTCCTAATTTGTATTAAAACATTAAGCACTTGTAATAAATAAATACATTAACTTTTTTTACTAAACAAAAATTAGGGATCCACAAGACTAATTATAATAAATAAAATCGTAAGGCAAAGAATTAGCAATGTGTCTAATATTAGTCTTATTCCTACAACTATTACATGAGGCTACTCATTTATGCAAGCATAACTCCTCCTACAAAAGAGAAATTAGGCGAGCCAATCCATGTGATACACAAGAATTTGGCGGCAATGAACGTCGTCCATCCATCAGACAGTGCGAGAGGGAGCCAGTGAGGGAGGGAAGCAAGTGAGGAAGAGGAATGACAAAGGAAGAGTGCCGTGCATGTTTGAGAGAGCCAGGAGGAAAAACGTCGTGTGATTGTGGGAGTAAGAATAGAAATCAAGGTGAAAACAAAGGGTTTTGTACCTCTACTTGCAAAACCGGTTCGGGAACCAGTTCCAAAACCGGTCTAAGAACCGGTTTCCGGATAGGTAATCACTCGGATCTTATTCCCGGACCCGTTTAAACCGGTTCGAATTTTGGGAACCAATTCCCGACCCTGTTTTCCAGGTGGGCCGGTCCGAGAACTGGGTTTACCCGGTCCGGTTGCACACTCCTAATTGATTATGACTTCTAAATAAAAATATTAGTTAAATTGCATACAAATATTATGAGCATTTAAATTAAGCCCATAAAATATTGTGTTGGTGTTAATAGACTAGCAAGGGGGTGTATGAACTTAATTAAATTATATGAACTAAGCTTGGGAAAGTGGAATTCAGTCAGGTCCATTAGAGATTAATAAAATTGCATATGTATAGCCCATGTGGAATTATAAAATTGGCGAGATTGCTTTATTTGATTGAATTAGGAGGAGATAAAAGATATTATGATTGGAATTATGTGCAATATATCTTATTGAAACAAACTAGGAATGGTAGGGGTGTTAAGTTTTTAAAAGAAACCCTAGACTTACTCCTGTGGGGTTTACAAAGGGGGATCGGCAATGCACAATAGAAAAGAAAATGTATACGAGAGAGCACCCAAAAAAAAAAAAAAAAATGCACACACGAGCTCAAATTTTATGGATAAGACATTATTGTGGGGTTTTTCCGGTGAGATTGATAAGAAAATATCTAGAAGTATGTCTTTGTAGAGAAAACCAAACCGGTTGGGCTTCTAGATCAAGACTAAAAGAGCTCAACATGTCATCTTGCGAAAATAGTAAATTTGCGTTCGTTCTAAGTTGAAATGCATTGAAATTTTGAGGGGACCCCTAAGACACCTAGTTGAAATGCAGTCTATAACAGAAATCGAATAGAAGAGTGGCTACAGGAAGTTTTTGAAACTCGATCTGGTTTACCTTCCAAAGAGATCATTGCCTTCATCCTCTGGCACATATGGAAGGCTCGCAATCATTTCACTTTTCGCCGGCAACGGACAGCTCTAGATCAGCTTGTAGATGTGGCCCTTGCAGAAGAAACGCTGTACAGACACTCTTTGCAGCAATTGGCCATTCCCGAATCTCCTCTGCTCAACCCTAATCGACTTTGGACTCCACCGGATCACGGCAGTTTCAAGGCAAACATTGATGGGGCTTTTACCCCTAATTCCACCTCGGGTGCAATCGCGTGTGTCTTCAGGGATCCCGCCGGTATTTTGATCGATGGATTCAGCCGTACTGTTCGGGCGTCTTCCCCCCTGCAATGTGAAGTTCAAGCCCTAATTTTCACCATCACTTATCTGCTAGAACAGGGAAAGAAAGAAGCGCACCTCATTGTTGAGTCCAACTGCCTGACCCTTGTTGAAGCGCTCAACGATCGTCGTGCTTCACCATGGGAGATTCACGCTTTTGTCACCGACGTCTCCCTGTTGCGTCTTTCCTTTCCTCACCTGCGGATTCGTCACTGCCGAAGGGAAGCAAATGCAGCAGCCGATTGGGCCACTAAGGCCCACGCTCGCAAATCCATCTCTCCTTCTTGGCCCAAATTTCCTCCTGCTCAGTTAGTGACTTTACTTTGTATTGACGCCCTATCTATAGGTTGTAACTTTCATCCTCCTTGAATGCGAATCAGTATCGTTTCTGACCAAAAAAAAAAAAGAAAAAAGGGAATCAAGTATCAAAGATCCAGAGATCTCCTTGTAATATTCACAATGTTGCTATTCTTGCCTTTTGTCATTCCTTGCCGTTTATTGGCAATGTGAATCTTCCTCGCAACCCCCTCGCTTCAATCGTCGTTTGAGTCGGTAATCCAATTTAGATAAGTGCCAAGATTATTTGTTCACTTTGAGTATCTAATTTCCTAATTTGGATTATTTTTATCCTAATCAAATTTGGTACAATGTTTTAGGCGTCCTCAGGATAGGAAGTTTCCTAGTTTGAAATATCGCATTATATGCCTGACAATTGAGGCTTCGATCTTTTAACTCCTAAGACTGGATCCCCGATTGCCCTTATTTCCTTATTTAAATGTGGTTAAAATATCTAATTTTGTCGATTTATAGTGCATGATTAATATTGGAAACTTTCCTACTTTGAAAAACACATCGATTGCGTTGCATTTAGAATAGATTGCATTCATATCGATTTCCTAGTTTAGAATTGCGCATCGAGGAATCACGTAGCTAATGAGGAATTACTTTTTTGAAAACATGCCAATGGATTTTTTATTATTTCCCAACTATCTTTGGTACTATTATTCACTATAACAAAAGCAGATGGTTACAATTTGTGGGTATTATCAATGTTTCTCTTAAATCATTACAAGAAACTAGGCTATGATGTGTAGGTGAACAAGTGTGAGTGATTAGACACGTTGAACACTACTTGTATAGACTAAGTCTCGTCTGTATTGGTTTAGCACTATATTAGCCGATGGTCTAATGTACAAGTGTAATTTGCGAGTGCATTCTGATAGTGTGATTTATTAAGTGAAAGTAACATTAATAGCTAGTTGTAACTTTCATGACTGATTACTAAGTAGAATCCGGCCATTGTTAAGGTTGTTAGTTGAAGAGTGGACGTAGTCTTAGATATAAAGCCAAACCACTATATATCATTGTGTGATCCTCGTACTTTACTGTATTTACTTACCAGTATCACACATGCTATCTTACATCTACCAATATCTTGAGTGGCGATTGTTTGATATTTCGCAAAAGTTTTATTACATCACCATACAAACTATTCAATCCCTCGCCGGTTACATTGTTAGCCCCAACAATAACCTAATTTAGACTACGATTAAATATAAATTATTTTCTAATTTAAATTAGATAATCATATATTTCGGCAGTTTTCTATTTTAGTCTTAAAAGAAAATTACAAATATATTTCATGCATAACTCATGCATAGAACTAGTTTCCTAATTTCCATGTCATCACACATTGCCGTGTCATCATTCCACATCATCCTAATTTGCATGTCATATTAGATTAATTCTTAATTCTTTTACTCGTCCATATCACACGCCATTAGTCAATTACAATCCACGTAGACATATCCTGGAGTTAAATTGTACCTCATGCATTGCATATAGTTTAATCTTTTATAAGAAGAAGAAAAACTCAAAAAAAATTGATTGGCATTTCACTTAGAAATAATGTTTAGGTCATGCATATGTTATTTTTTTGTTTTTGGTCGAAATGCATATGTTATTTAGTTAACGCTTTACAGAACACTTCATGTGTGGACTTAATGGAGCTTTTGCTTTGGTTGAAGAATTAAAAAATTTACCTGTTTTGGACAATTTATTTATTTATAATTTTGATTTATTGAGTGTTATATTAATTGAGCAATTGCTCATGATATCCCTAGCGTAACTTAGTTCTTGTACTCTTGATATCTCTTATTCACAGAAGTGAAATGTTCTCCCCCACTTTATATGGGTTTCTAATCCATTCATAATCGATTAATGACTACTCTTTATTGAATTAAATTACATATTAAATTGGAACCCCAAAATTGCGATTGAAGTCTTTGACTTGGTAAATCATTATCTTTCTTTTTTGTAGTTCACATTTGGAAAGGTGACGACAAAAACTCTTCAATAAGGCGATGAATAGGAGGGTGGAAATACTGTGTTTTTATGGTATAGAGAGCATGTCTCTTTGTTGGTATATATATAGACAAACCTCGGGACTTGAACTCCTCTCAATTGAGTCTTGACATATTTGTGACTCCTTTGTCTGTACTCCATTGCAATTCCAACCCTGAGAAACTCATGTCTCGTTTAATTTAGACATGTCTGCCATCGAGTCCCATTTTTGTCGTTGTATTCATTGTTGCCGCTAAGCTTGGGTTGTATTTGATGTAAAAAAAAAACATCGTATGCTAGTCGTGATAATTGATATCATCACTCAAGTTATCATCACAATTACACAAGATAAGTTAGGCAAAAAGAAGGCTTGTCCATTTTGATGCAAAAGCAATGCACAACACGGAAATACACCCCTGGATATTTCTAGTTTCGCGGAACGATTGCTAATATCGAATTTGGAAACATTGTTATAGGCTAAACAAGAGTCATGAAGTCTTTTCTCTCCTCAACCCTAAAGCCAATAACATTGCCCTTTATGCTTTATTTCTTTCGGCTCCATTCTTCCAATGCAATATCATAAATAGGAAGCGAAGTTAAATTAAAGCATACCAGAGTGCGAAATTTGTGGTGCTAACTCCCTCGTTTCCCTACGGCCCATGGCATTGCCTTTTCTTTCATCATATAATTGCATCAAACGCACAAGAAATTGCACATAATGGCAAGTTGACAATATAGATCAGACATTGACCATGCAAAAGTCATCCAAAAGAGTGTGTGTCTATCTATATATATAATGATGAGAAATGAGGGTTTTTTTTACCCTCCTTGGAGATAGTGGAGAGCAATCTTTGCTCTCAGTCTCTCTCACCCGTTTCTTTTCTTCTTCTTTTTTCTTTCCTTTTTCAAAATTTTTTTATTTGACCAAGTCTCTCTACAATTTTATTTTGCACTCCATACATCTTTCTCCTTTTTGCTTTTTACTTTACCCTTTTTTCTCTATTTTCACTTTTTTTTCGTTCCTTCATGCATATTGTATGTAGCTTTATTTTAATTTTTCCTATTTTCCTTCTTTTTTAATTAGTTTATTCTTTTTTGAAATGTTACTTTTCTCAAATACTTATAAATGGAGAGATTTTCTTTGTGTTTCCTATACAAGACTTGGCGCATGGCTCAATGTCTGATACTATAGCTGGTCGTATGAAACTAATGTATCCACATTGAAAGGAAAAAGGATGAGTTAGAAGATTTAATATGACATATATCCTATACAATTATATGAACCTTGTTCATATATTTTTATTAAATTTCTACTTGCGTCATTCTTTTATATTCATGCTCTAACCCATTTTTTTCTTATCTTGTCTTGTCTTTTTTTCATTAATTGATAATTAATAAATAACCTGTATAAAATATATGTGACTAAACGGATTTCTATCTTAATTATATTTATGATTACGAATAAATTAATGTTGATGAGTACCCTATATAGTATATCCACGATTCTGTATAAATGATACCCTACATATACTGCACCCGTTGTGTGGAAAACATGGAATCGGATGCAATGTCGAATTTGTATATTTTCAATTTATCTTAGCTATGCATAAATTAAAATTACATGGAGCTACTGGATGCAAATCAAATTGTGATATGGATTTGAATTATCTCACCGGAGGTTCATCTTTGGGAAATAGAAGAAAGAAGAAAAAACAATATTCGGACGCTATTTATATTTATACCAATGATTTCCATATAAAACCGGTTTTTGTTCATTGGACTTACTTAACAAAATATCATCTCCAGCTTACATCATTAACTTGAGTTTAATGGGTGCGGCTATCTATATCTAATCAATCGATGATCAAAGTTATACACAATAACGAAAGAGAGAGAAAGGAATACTAATCACTTCATCATGCGGCATAGAGCAACCACTCGGACAAGATAATTGGGAAGAATGGAATTGGACTTTGAAGCGTGAATACACTACCTTTGATCAAGATTGCTCATAGTTACCGATAAAAATCCTCCATGATATAGTAATGTCTCAAAATGAGAATACTATATAGTAACTCTTGTATTTCTCCAAGCACTCTCAAAAGAAACAATTGGAGAATAAATGCCGTATTTTTTTTTTTTAGACAAAGAAGAAAATTGAAAAGTAAAATATTGAACTGAAAACATTAAATTAATAATATTAACACCATTTTAATAACAAACACACTGTTTCAAAAGGCCACAACTTTTCATTTATTTAAAAAAATATATAAATTTGAGATTTAAAAAATTTAAATCCAGCAAAATGCGCCTCATATTCGCACACCAACAAGCAAGTACTCTAGAGTTTAGCCCACTTAGCCCACGGCCTTCAACTATATAGTTAGAAGTCTTCCACTTATATATTGGTCCACACACTACTGTCTTTTTGATGTGGTACAAGAATGTACTCAACCCCCCTCGTCCGCCCATGTACTTGAGAAATTCACTCTTGCCCCAAATCAAACATATCCCAAGCTACCCGCCAAGGATGCACCTTGCGCAGGACCTTGCGATGGGGGTATTCCCAAGTGCAGCTGCAACAGTTCCCACCGTAATCATGGACAAAGAGGCCATGACTGAAGCAACCACGCTTCTCACTCTGTGATATTGTATGAAGACGGCAGCTAGTAATGGCACTGAGCCTCCAATTACATTAGTCAAAGCAGCACAAGCAGCCACAGTACTTGGGCTTGGGACCAGCCAAATCCTCTCCCCAAGCCCCATCCTCATTTCCCTCTTCTCTTGGAACTTCAGGATGATGCGTGTACACCGACACGTACTCGGCGTTGGCCAAGCAGATGATCCTTTGGGGTCGCCATTCCCACTCCTATCAGCATGAGGGCCACCGATGTAAGGCCTTCGTGGCCTCTCAAGACGACGGCGCGCAACCACAGCGCTTTCGGGGAGTAGTCGACCCATGGTCTCTCTGGAGAATGTTGGTTCTCTCTCAAATGTTGTTTGGGCTTAGGCTGTGTGACAATACCCTCCATGGAGACTAGTTTTTTTTCTAGGAAAGTATGGTGGAAGAGCTTCAAAAAGGTGATGGAGAGGAGGATGAAGATACTGTGTTTTTTATGGGTTAGAGAGCATGTCTCTTTGGTGGTATATATAGACAAACCTTGGGACTAAAAATCCTTTGAATTAAGTATCAACATATTTGCGATTGCTTTGCCTGTACTCCACGGTAATTCTACCTTGAGAAAACTCGTGTCTCGTTAAATTTAGACATATTTGTCATTGAGTTTAATGCTGCCGCTAAACTTAGATCATATTTGATGTAAAGGACATCATATACTGGTCGTGATAATTGAGGTTATTACTCAAAATATCATCACGATCACATTAAGTAAAAAGATGATCTTGTGCATTTTGGCACAAAAGGAATGTGCAACACAAAAATACATCTCCAGATATTTTAGCTTCACGGATACTGACCACATACATCGAATTCAGAAACATCATCGTAGGCTAAGCAAGAGCCATGAAGTCCTTTCCCTCCTCAACCCTAAATCAAACAACATTGACCCTTTATCCTTTACTTCTTTCGGCTTCATTACCATATCAGGACCTTCTTCCAATTCAATAACATGAATAGGAAATGAAGTCACATTAAAGCATACCAAAATGCAAAGTTTATTGTGCTAACTCTCTCGTTTCCCTACGGCCCATGGCATTGCCTTTTTTTATCATATAATTGCATCAAACGCACAAGAAATGGCACATAATTGCCGGTTGACGTTATAGTTCAGGCATTGAGCATGCAAAAGTCATCCAAAATCTAACTACTTAAAACTTTTGGCTGATGTTCGATGAATGATTAGCTTCCCTCTTACAAACAGCCACCCTATATTTAGAAACTCAGCATTTTATGTATTTAATTGACATATAGTAAAAACAGATGAATGCTTAGCTACATGAGCAAATTAGTTAAGACTGGTCGTATCTTCCATGTTGATCATTGAGTTCAATGTTGCCACTAAACTCTGGATCGTATTTGATGTTGAAAGCACCACATACTAGATCACTTGGAATAAGTTAGGTAAAATAAATAAATAAATAAAATTCATGTGCATTTTGGATATCTAGTTTCCTAACTCGAACCGCAAATCTCGAATTAAGAAGTGGCATTGTAGGCTAAACAAGCGTCAGAAAGTTTGTTCCCTCCTGAACCCTAAATCAAAAGACATCGACCCTTCACCAATTACCTCTTTCGCCCTCATTAGCATCTCATGAATTTCTTCCGGTGCAATAACATAAATAGGAACCAAAGTCAGATTAAAGCATACACAAAGTGCACAGTGATTATGGTGCCAACTCTCTCGTTTCCCTTCGTCCCATGGCATTGCTTTTTTCCATCCAATGTCTGCGTTAAACGCCGAGCAAGTTGCACATCATGCACGCAACCTTTGTAGAGCAAAATCACTATGTCTTCCTTGGCAATATATGGTGGAATTAATGTTCCTAATGACGATCAGATCAAGCAAGGATGTGGTTTTAATAGGTTCACAGGTTAAGAGTAGGAAGCTTAACCCCGTTTAGCACCGAAATAGCTATGGCCTTTTGCTCACGGGGGAAAATATCGTGCATGACTCGTCTTGTGCCTAGTCTGAAAGCATACAATTTGAGCAGTTCCCATAGACCGACATGTTTTGATATACGAGATGAATCTATTATTTAATTTGAATTTGTTACCTTACTCGTTTTGCATTGCCAAATACGGCGTAAGGTAAGCGAACTCGAGCACTCACCTTTTGGAAAGCAGTAAACCAGAATGGACATGAATTAAAAGGGCGCAAAAATTTACGTAGTTCGGTGGTGCATGCCAACGTCAGAGGGAGAGATGAGACGACCTCTACCGTAAAAAAATTTTGCTCATGTTACGTCTTCTTCACAGCGCCAGGCTTAATTACATCCCTTTCACAGTGTCTAGGATCTCAACGTGAGTTCTTTCAACCAGGAAAGAGTCCCTTTGATGGCTAACAATTAGCATATCAGAAACAGCGAGGCTTGCCTGTTGCTACCTAAGGACCGCCTCTCCTCGGCTTCGATCCTGTCGGCGTGTGATTCATGCGTGCGCATCTACAGAAGAGAGTGTGTTGACCTGTCTAGGTGCGGCTCGAATGCCGCCCCCCCCCCCCCCCCCCTTTGGCCAAAAAAAAAAAAAAAAAAGAAAGGATAAACTGTGTACGAACCTAAGCAATAGATCATATAATTCAGTTAGAGAAACAAACCTCTTCAAACGACTTGTGGACTTCTTTTGTGCAGCTACAGAACAGCTAAAGACAAAGTTTTGTGGACTTCTTTTGTGTAGCTACAGAACAGCTAAAGACAAAGTTCACCTCTTGTTGCATATATATATATGGCGTGAACATTGGAACCGACTTCACCAAGATAACTTGCGCAAAGATAACAGTCCAATTTGGACTTGGAAACGACGTCAAATCCGAGCATTCAAGAAATCCCGTATTCTCCTCTTCGGGCTTTTGACATACTTTAATTCGGGTCGCATTTCGTGTATCGGGCTAAAAACTCAAAGGCGTACGGTGCAACATTATGTCAGAAACTGAATCAAAGGAACTAAACTTGAAAGTATGAAACGTGAAGGAACCAAAGCTATCAATCAGTAAACCAGACGTCTTCAGAAGCATGAAAAGGATGATGAGCATGGTAGCTCAATCTCATTTCCAAATCCGTTAGGCCCACAATCAATTTGTTGGGAAGCGCGCAGCAGAAGCCCGATGTCTTCCTCTAAAGAGATCCCTTAGTGGAAGCCCTAGTCCAAGCCCATCATCATATCCAATTGAAGCTATCTTTATTCATTATATCCAATTAGCCTTATCTTCATTGAAAAATTTAAACTAATGAGTTTTTTTAATCAATTATGATATATTAATTAATTCACAATTCACCAAATTTCTGATTTGAAATTTTTCCGTCATCATACCCATCTTCACTTGATATACTAATTGCAACTCACAGGATCTCATGCACACCTTAACTTCAAGTCTCTTCCAAGAACAAATTGGAACAAATTGGAACAAATTGGAGGTAAGTATGTAATAGAAGCCCAATACCTTAATCTGAAAAATTCTTTAACCCAAGGCTCAAATTTAAACCCGTCAATAAATACCGTTAAACTCACATTTATTTAAAAACTTAATGAATCGTGAGTCAATTATTATATAACGATAATTGTACACTACACTCTCCAATATAGCAATTTCTAATACAGCTTACACATGCAACCCAACTAAAGAGCCTTAAAATAGATTATTTTCTCTCTTGAGATACCTCGAGTCAATCAACTCAAGCCCACCCGAGCACGACATCTTTTGCTAACTGCAGCAAAAGTAATTGAATAGCGGCTGCTACCGTCTCAACTACCTCCACCAGCACACTTTCCCTTATTAGTCATCTCCAATAAATTAGCGTTCAAACTTTCCACTTTACTTCACCCTCCGCATGTCATCATCACGAGCTTGAACTTTGAAGAGAAGCGTCTCTCTCCTGTTGATCAACAGTCCACTAACCATAGGAGTCTACAATCTACGTCGTTCGCAGATGCAAAACTGAAGGGACAGGACAAACATCACCGGGAATAGAAGTAGTAGTCTACAATCTACGTCGTTCGTATTCATCCATCTTCAATATGTCTAGTCAAGATAATCAATACCGTCACTTACCAATCGTACGGGCCACATTTACTCGCCCCCTTCACGAAATTTGTAATCGATGCTTGTTGTACTCTTTCAGAAGAAGTGAAAATTTACAAAGATTGCTGTCAATTATTCTAATAATTTAAGTTGTGCCGTGATTAAGTAATTTATTATTTAAATATTCTTTACCAAATTAAACTCATACATGACCATTAAACATATGTGTCAGCGTTCATTCAGCATTGTTCTCGCATGCTATCTAACTTCGGCCTATAAATTTCCCTGGACCGCCTCGTCACTTGCTAGCTTCTCTTCGCTCAAAAGACAATGGAGCTTTTGGACATCCTCGTATTCGGTCTAGCCGCCGTGCTCCTCTGCCTGTGGTGGCGCTACTCTCCCTTCCCCGTCTCCGCCGCTGCTCACGGGCCAGAGCGGCGGCTCCCTCCCGGGCCGCCGGGCTGGCCCTTGGTAGGCAACTTGCTCCAGGTCATCCTCCAAAACCGCCCTTTCATCTACGTGGTACGCGATTTACGTGCGAGGTACGGGCCGATCTTCACCATGAAGATGGGACAGCGCACGCTCGTCATCGTCACGAGCTCGCAGCTCATCCACGAGGCCCTCGTCCAGCGCGGCCCGCTCTTCGCCACCCGCCCGCCCGACTCGCCGACCCGCCTGGTCTTCAGCGTCGGCAAGTGCGCCATCAACTCGGCCGAGTACGGCCCGCTCTGGCGGACCCTCCGGCGGAACTTCGTCACCGAGCTCATAAACCCGGTGCGGATCCGGCAATGCGCTTGGATCCGGAAGTGGGCGATCGAGGATCATTTCAAGAGGCTCGAGAGCGAGGGCTTAGAGAAGGGCTACGTGGAGGTGATGAGCAACTGTAGGCTCACCGTTTGCAGCATTTTGATATGCTTGTGCTTCGGCGCGAAGATCTCCGCGGAGAAGATCAAGCACATCGAGGGCGTGCTCAAGGAAGTGATGATGATGACGACGCCGAAGCTGCCGGACTTCTTGCCGGTCCTCACGCCGCTCTTCCGCCTGCAACTGAAGGCGGCGAGGGAGCTGAGGAGGAGGCAAATGGAGTGCTTGGTTCCGCTCATCAGAGAGAGGAAGGCTTTCGTGGAGGGCGGCGGCGGCGGCGGCGGCGGAGCAAGCAGGAATGGTGGGTCGGAAAACGAGCCTCGCTTCGAAATGCTGAGCCCGCTAGGTGCAGCTTACGTCGACTCGCTGCTAGGGCTTGAGCCGGCGGGGAGAGAGCTCGGAGATGAAGAACTGGTCACGCTTTGCTCCGAAGTTATTAGCGCTGGTACGAAAACTTCCCTTTCTCTTCTGTATGATTCGGTCCGCACCATTGATATCACACCTAAAGCTGATGCATTCTGATCTTCCCGTACATATAAATCATATGATATTTTTGAAATCTCATATATTGCAGTCGAGCACATTAGTTATGCGACATAATAACTTCACCTACGTCGTCTATCCGACCCTATTTATGTGACTTTATATATTTTGAAATGGAGTTGTACAAAAGGATCAATTTATTCTTAGCATAAGGGACAGGTAAGTTCAAGAATATTATGATTTTGTCTGTTTGTGTTATTTGTTGTTTTCTTTTTAAATTCCTACAATGACCTAACTGTTGATTTCTTCAGGTACTGATACCAGTGCAACCACCGTGGAATGGGCGTTGCTCCATCTAGTGCAAGACCAAGGCATGCAACAAAAGGTGTACGACGAAATCGTCCAGCATGTGGGAAAAGATGGACTGGTCGACGAGAACGACGTCGAGAAAATGACGTACCTCGGCGCTGTCGTCAAAGAAACGCTCCGGCGACACCCGCCAAGCCACTTCCTCCTGTCCCATGCACCGACGGAGGAGACAGAGCTCGGCGGCTATGTGATCCCGGCGCAAGCCACCGTGGAGTTCTACACTGCATGGGTGACCCAGGACCCGGACCTATGGGCGGACCCGGATGATTTCCAGCCCGGGCGGTTCCTGGATGGCGACGGCATCGGCGTTGACGTGACGGGGACGAAGGGCGTCCGGATGGTGCCGTTCGGCGCCGGGCGGAGGATTTGCCCAGCGATGACCCTAGGCATGTTGCACGTGAATCTGCTCTTGGCGAGGATGGTCCATGCGTATCGGTGGATCCCGGTTCCAAACGACCCGCCCAACCCGACCGAGACTTTCGCGTTCACCGTGGTGATGAAGAACCCTCTCAAGGCAATTATGTTGCCCAGACAAGAGAAGAGTGGCCTTGGCGGGATTAAGGAGTAATTAAGGACTTTTAATGTCTAGTTTGATGTAGCTTCTCATAGTATGTTAGATTCTGCTTGAACTAGGTCCTCGTGTGATGTGTCTCTATTAAAGGATGATGGGCATTGACCCAGATGTTTGGAAGTAGCGCCACCAAACCCTATCTGCTCTCTTTAGTTTCTGAAGAACGTGTTAAGGTTTTTATAATCATTCTCTCTTTGGGGCATACTTCATAATTATTATCTCTGAACATTCACCACACAGATCTACAAACTTCTTGAGTTTTAGTTGGTCAAATTTCTCCAAATGGAAAAGCTTACTGTTAGGACAGCCATTCATGTGAGTGATTTCTAACTACTAACAAAAATTAACTGGAAAAACTACAATGGTATAAAATTAAGTTAGCTAAATTAAAAAAAAAAATGGCAAATTAGCATCTGTACAATAAATTTAGAATTATTTTAATAACTGTTTCACATGCAATATCCCAAACTGCCGGGGGCCATTTGGATAAATAAGCCATAATTATCCCCCAATTAGCATATATCACATTAATTACTTAGTAAATCAATTAATTTGATGAATTACCCTTTATGTACATACTAATAATGTCCATGTCGATGCAATCCTATGCACAAATAAACATAAATACCTTATATCTACTTTGTGATTATTCAATTTAATTGAAAATTCAAGACAAAACGTAAATAACACATCTCACTCTAGTTAGGTATCATGCAATTTTTACAATTCATGGTCATGACATGTGGTACGGTAAGCCGATTGGTTAGTCACCCTACGTCAGTGGTTTTAACCAACATGATTGTTCTTTTGTCTCTTTTTGAACACTACATACCGAGACGTTCATCCTTCCTTGTTTGCATTTTCGATTTGATTTTGGATCCATTCTTTCCAAGACTCATGTTTCGCAACAGCTCATGCCCCATGCCCCCAACTTCGCAACTGCTCATGCTGTTGAACGATAAACGCACACGTCTCTATCCTAAATCACTTGCTAACTTGTAACAAATCAATGGCTAGTTTCATAGTAATTTATTAGGCGATGACCCACGTTACTAAATTGAAGCTACACGTAGGTTAACATGCGGCTTGACTCCCTGTGGATTGGAATCCGATTTCCTTATGACCAGCTGACTTCCGTTATTACCACAACAGCACTAACGGTAAGAGCGAATTCGTTACCTATTCCTCGTTAGATGAGATGTCGGTTCCTTTCTTTTAATCCAACTGTCCTGTGAAATCAACAGCAAAGTCATTTGGCAGTTGCCCGCCTTAGGTCAACCAGATCCTTCACGAGCCCTTTTCCTATTAAAAATTATCAACAAAGTTACAAACTTATTACATAAATGCCAATGCACTTATAAATTTTTCAATTTGGTCAATTCAATCTTAAACCAATTGACAATTAGTCAATATAATATTTCCAATCAATTTTAGTTGAATATCACTAACTTGATCGTCGGTTGTACTATGTGATGCTGCTGGGTTGACATGAACAATTTTTGTATTTCTTTTTATTTTCTATAAAAATAGAAAAATGGCAAAAAAAAACAAATTCAGAAAATTTGTGATTTTTCTCATTTGTCTCAAGTCTCAGAGTGATTTATGTTTAATATAATCCAATGATTTGAGATAGTGACCTCTGTCCAGTAAAAGAAAGGGACTTGAGCTGGGCACAAACGACGGAGATGCTGCAACATTGATTCATTTTCTTCCCTTATTGAATGAGCAACAGCAACATTAATTTCCGCGAACAACCAACTTATCAAAACGTGGTTAGTCTCATTTACATTTCTCTGTGCATGACCAAAAACGTCGATCCGGAATGATCACGAGAGGGCATTTACGTGGGATAAGGACATTTCAGAGCAGATGTTCATTTGCGGTAGGTGCAATCAATTCGTGTATGGAGCACCCGTTTTTCTCTTGGGGGTTCATCTTCCTTTTATCTTGGGACCTGGATAAGTCCTTGAACTTTCCCATTTATCGGAGTCAACCCTAAACGTAAAATGAGATAATGATAAACCGCCGGGACTTGAAACCGATCTTGGTAACCCCGGGGCCGGATCTCCACAATGAGGCCGCCTGGCATGCTCGCCAACACGGGAGTAGGGATCAGGACGCCTTACAGAGAAATGAAGGTAGCTGGTTCGGACCTGGATAAGTCCTTAAACTTTCCCGTTTATCGGAATCAACCCCAAACGTAAAATAGGATAATGATAAACCATTGGGGGCTTGAAACCAATCTTGGTAACCCCCAGGCCGGATCTCCGCGATGAGGCCGCCTGGCATGCTCGCCGACACGGGAGGTGCAATCAATTCTCGTGTACGAAGCACCCGTTTTTCTTTAGGGGTTCATCTTCCTTTCGTCCTAGCTTTTGCATTGATAACTACTATCCGTTCACATCGTTCCGGAACGTGTAAGATTTCAAGTCACAAAAAAAAGTGAGATTCGGATTCGATCCCTGATGTATAATCTTTCAGGGTCCATCTTAAATGAGATAGTACCTGTTTATGACCCCTCTTGTCCTAAAGTCGGCAATCCATCTTTCACCGGTTGAGATGATGGATTTATGAAGGTGATCGATGTAACTTTCATCGTCTTCAATCATGAACTTCCTCGTCCTGATTCTTTGATGGATCTCGATGGTCTTCTTCATGATCCAGACGCTTGTATCTAGCAATTTCAATCTCAACTCTAGAGATTTCTTCTTTTCTAGGCAACTATTGTCCCATTATCTAAAGGGAAATGATACGGTAGTGTTTGCTCTAGCGTCTAATAACAAAAGAGAACTCCATTTCTTCTGATTTCATCCACAACGATCACATACCCAACAATAATGTCATTCTACCAAATTGCCTCTGCATGTTGTAAAAATTAGGGTTATTGACTGTTACACTCATTGTAATGGCAATCTCAGTCCCAAGAACAAAAGGTGAAAAAAAAGGATCATTTTGCAAAACAAAGGTGTAAAACCAGGAATGCACACCCTCATCAGTAGCCTCTGAAGTTGCTATGCCCGGCAATAACCTCCGGGACCGCCGTAGCTGATCTTGTAGCCCATCTCCGGTTCATGTCTGTTGAAGGAGGAGGTGAATACTCACCATGCGACTGGGAGTCATAACTGAAGGGGGGGTCGGGTACCGGCAGACCCTCGTGATTCGGTCTTATGAAGTTGGTCCTGATAAGACCGCTACCATTGAGAGCATCCTAAACCTTTTGCAGGTGATTGCAGCAACATGTTTTAGATGACTTTCATTTTAAATTCGTGCGAGCATAGAAAATTTGTTGGAATATTTTACAAATTGAGAATGATGTTCGACTTGTGAAATTGTAGGAAACAGCATTAAATCACGTGTGGATGTCAGGTCTTTTGAGCAATGGATTCGGGGCAACGCATGGAATGATGAGGAACAATCTGATGATATGGGTTGTGTCAAGAAAGCACGTTCAAGTTGATCGCTACCCTATTTGGTTAGTTCCATTATCATGTCATGATTAACCCCTTTCATGTGAGGACTCAAAAACTTTTACTTAAGTTCATGAGAATCCTAAATGTAAAAACATTCGACCTAATAAGGATTCCGAACAGAACTTGTAATACTCTGTCTTTACACAAGATTAACTGCTACACTACGAATATAATCGTTATGTCCAGACGAAGATTATAACTAATTCTTCCATGCTTCTATGCCACCCCAGGAGCTACGAAATTGTTTTAACTGTTCACCTGCTTTAGTTTTCAGCAACCTTTCAGGTAATTAATAGATATGATCTTGATCACTAGGTGGATAAGGGATGTAGCTTACAAATTTGGGATTGGCAAAACTCTCCAGGAAGAGCTCATAGTGCAGGGTATTTTTCACATCGATGAGTATGAAGTTTTAGGCTTGTAGGAATAAACCCGGTGTACCTTATTGATATTGAATTTCCAAGTTGTTGTCGAGATATGTGAACATGAAGCTTTAATAATATATCTTACAGGGGCGGAGTAGTTGAAATCGACACGTGGGTTGGAGCATCAGGGAAGAATGGCATGAGGCGAGACTGGCTGATGCGCAGCCAAGCTTCAGGAGTCACTTTTGCTCGGGCAACCAGGTATGACTCAGAAATCTCTTTGACTCGTTTTTTAGTCAACTGCATATCTACTATACTATATGGGCTAAATCCACCGGAAACTATAATCGAGCATGCCTGGTCATTTGCATTAACAGTAGCACATCACCTTGTTCTTTATAATTACTGAATTCATGTTTTTGCATGGCCATCATATTTTCTTTCTCATTATGTAAAAGCGTAGTAATTGAATCGCGACGACATCGTGTTAATTTTCATTAATGTACGTGCTAAACACAGGCCGCTCAATCCACCAAGGATGTTGAAAGTATGTGGGAATGCGTGGAGTCAGCATCGGGCATGTGGCCGCTTCCCAAGTTCCCATCGGAGGACAGACTCCATGGCCTCCTCCGGCTAGACCGACTCCTTCCATGCTGTATTCTTTCCTATTTGGGCCCGGCCGGCCCATTTTCGCCCTTTGTCCGTGGCCCGGCCCGCGGACCTCTTCCCTCCTTCTCCTCCTCCTCCTCCTCCTCCCTCACGCATCGCGCAGAGTCTGCAAAAAGGGAGAGAGGAGGAACAGTACAGTCTGTACAGAGGCAGAAGTGCAGAACCTCAGCGACGACCAGGGGTTCGGCTGGGATTTTTGTCAGAGAGAGAGAGCTACAGAGAAAAGGAGGAGGGGGAGGAAGCGAGTCTTTTGGGTGTATCTTTTTCTGGTTTTGGTGCCGAGGGGAGCGAGAGCGAGCGAGCTCGAGAGAGTGGTTGGCCGTCGCCGGAGGTCCGTCCGTTCGTCCGCCGCCGTCCGCCGCAGCCCTCCCCTCGAACCGGGTAGGCTCTGTTTCGAACGTGTGTCCCCTGTTTTTTGGGTGTATCTTTTTCTGGTTTTGGTGCCAAGGGGAGCGAGAGCGAGCGAGCTCGAGAGAGTGGTTGGCCGTCGCCGGAGGCCCGTCCGTTCGTCCGCCGCCGTCCGCCGCAGCCCTCCCCTCGAACCGTGTAGGCTCTGTTTCGACCGTGTGTCCCCTGTTTTTTGGGTGTATATCTTTTCTGGTTTTGGTGCCGAGGGGAGCGAGAGCGAGCGAGCTCGAGAGAGTGGTTGGCCGTCGCCGGAGGTCCGTCTGTTCGTCCGCCGCCGCCCGCCACAGCCCTCCCCTCGAACCAGGTAGGCTCTGTTTCGACCGTGTGTCCCCTGTTTTCCGGGAGGCGGCTGGCCAGTTCGCCGCAAGTTTCGGCCCGACCCGGACCTTAAAGCTACTGGTTATTCTAGTATGCGTCGTAGGGGTTTAGCTTTGAGCTCGCGTCTGTATCGAGTCGAAAATCCCTCGTGTCGGAGGGCGCACCAAATGCTTGTGCAAATGCCTGAATGGACAGGGACGAGCACTGGCCATCGGGTCTCACGTTCATCTTCTCTTCTCCATTGCAGGTTGTGGAGGTAGAAACAAGAGCAGCACCGGGTCTCCCTCTTCTCATCGAATATGGAGCCTCCATTCCTCTGGGAAGGCACGGGCCGTCTCAAACGGAGAATGAGGGAGCTCGACCGCCGCATCAACGGTCTCCTGATCCGCTCTCTCCTGCACTTGTTCCTTTACGGCGTTGGCCTGTCCCAAATGTCGCTCCTCTTTATCACTGGGTTCGTGTGGATGCCCTTCTCGCTGTCCCTCATCATATTCGCCATCGGCTGCTTCTACGGGTACAGCCGTCTCCGGCTCCTGTGGGCTTACTCCATGGAGATGGAGCGCGTGGCAGCCGTGCTGGATGGGAGACGACGGACATTGCTCGAGCTTGGTAGGGACCGTGATGCCTGGGAGGCGGAGATGGCCGGGATATTGGCTGTTCCTGCTTGGACCCACCAAACTCAGGGTGCTATGAACGCGTTGCTCTTTGTGCTCTTGTCGGTCGCTCTTATATATCCTCAATACCCATTCGAGCGTTATGTTTGAGTTTATATGGGATTGTCTATGTGAATCCATCTATCTAATATATGTCTCTATGTGTACTCTGACATGAATAGACTCTGATATTCATGCTAGCTTGAGCATCTTCAAACTCTTAACTCTCTCATTGTTCGTCTTCTGGTACATTGGTGCGTCCGCTGCAAATGTGATCGCTTGATTCTGTGCTTCAGTTCACCCTTCAACTCTCTTGATTGCGTGTTTTTTCTGTCCTAGGGAAGGACACCCACAAACTAGGTAGTATTCAAACCTCCACTTCCCATTTATTATGGCACACACCAATGCTTGCAAACGGTGTGGAGGATTCGAAGATGATTGTGCACTGAAGGTGTGGCCAAATCACAGTGGCAATCCATCTGACTTGTTATGGTGTGCTGTTCTTGACCTAGAAATTGACTTCAATCTTGGAATAGTCAATTGGATTAACTTCAGGGACAACCCTTAAGTATTATAATTCTACGTGTGCCATCAATTTTATGCAAAAGAACCTTAAAGTTTCTATGGTGTTGCAACTTGGAAATTTGTCTGTTAAGCCCCTTCAGACAGGTGTGCAATGGACCAAATCTCTATTCCACTTGACAAGTAGATATCTAATTTCTTGTTATGATGGTATTGTAGTCATACTAAGGAATTCAGGAGTACTGAAGAACTAAATGTTGCTTTCCAATCTGTAACATACTTATTTTGCCTCAAGTTCCTGTGACTTAATTTGGCCCTGTTTGCCACGCACGCTCGGGTAAGTACTTCCAAACTAAAAAGGACTTTGACTTCCAACTCATCTCAGACAATCTTGAAGCAGTTCAAAGCATCTTGGGCCAAAAGGAAGGCGTATGGGCTGCACGAATAGTAACCGAGGACTGCAAATCCCTCTTGAAGCTCATGCCCAATGTCAAATTAACCCACAAGCCCAGAGAAGAAAATAGAGCAGCGGACTGGGTCGCAAAAGCCCACAAAGCAGGAGAACTTCCCCTTAATTGGCTAATCTGTCCCTCCCTTCTCTTTTGTTAATTTTATGCTTAGATGTCGAAACTTTGTGGCACTCTAATGATGGCTAAGTAATGGAAGTTATCTTTCTGACCAAAAAAAAAAAAAAAAAAATTGGCCCTGTTTTAATTATCAATTAATTCGGAGTGCTTCTTGTGGAGCATAAAGGAAATTTTGCGCTCACCTATTCGTTTCAATGATTAAACTGATTTCTTGCCTGTTGTGGTTTGAAGTTCTAGATCGCAACTCTGTCGATTTAAAGTTCAGGGTTTAGTCAATACTCTGTTGTGTTCTGTCCAAACCCAAATACCCGATCACAGTTATTCTCATTGAAGAACGCTACAGATATCCACTAAATTCATTAGTGCAGCGTTGTTACTGCAAATAAAGTCAACCAATGGGACTGATTACAGTTGCCCAAATTCAATCGTTAATGCACCCCCTGTTTGCGATTGCTCTATTAATCCTTCTTTCTTCAAGAAGTTCGACTGTATAGATTTAGCAGTATGTTTACTGTAGTTCCAGGTTAGATTAATTGCATCAGTGCCTGAATACCACATGGGTTCCAACATGAAAAATTGAGTTCACATGAATCTGCGCGGTATCCTGCAAGAGTGCACTTTCGACAAAGATTTTCAGAAGCCTCCTCTTTTTTTTTTTTTTTTTTTTTTTTTTTTTTTTGGTAAAAGGTAAGAATGAAGCCTCCTCTTGTTTATCAGGTAAGATTTGATGAAACCTGTAGCTCTTGACTTGTGCAGAGTTCAAAATATTTTCTGCATTCTGCTACATGTGCGCGCATGCAACACAAGCAGACATTCCCCCGCACACAAGAAAGATGTACCTGCGTAATTGTGGGTGAAGTTGATGCTACTATTGCACCCCTTTGATTGTGTATTCTCAGAAGACAAAAAAGGACCTCCTGGCTTAGGGGGTCCACTAATAATTTGGCCCACAATGGAAGATGTTCGATGCTCCTTAGAGGTATTGTCAAGTTGTGTGGAGCTCGATTGAATAATTCAAAAGTTCAGGCACTCGATTTGCGAAATGGATATATATACTTACAGGATCGTTGCCCCATGATTCAAAGTGTCCTTGAAATAATGCACGTTTGAGATTTTCACAAGAAAATGCATGTTCTCCAAATCGTCCTCAAAATTCTTCCGTGTTCACCTGATGCTTTAGTGGTTGTTTGGGCCTATGTTATTGTCTGAAGTGCAAAAACTTTAGAGACTTCTTGATGTCATCGGATGGTCAAATATCCTCATAGTAATGAATGGAGCTTTGGATTGAAACAAATGGTTAAATCTCCCTGATATCAAACTGCATCTTGCTCCAAGGATGATCCACGGCTACCCATTCCCAAGCTACACACTCCTCTATCGATGGCAATTGCTATTGTTGGGCCACAATGAGAGGAAAAAAAATTTCATAACATCGTTTGCACGCTATCCTACTGGGGTATAGCGGCCCAAATTTGGTAATTCTTTAATCTCGAAGAATATCCATAAGTCGATGCTTCTTCTTCTTCTTCTCGGCTGACTGCCCAAATGGTGGACGTCGTCGTTCAAACCGACCATTGTGGATCCAACTGACCATTTGTTGCCTCGTTTCGCTAATGGCATGTATCTTCCCTAATTTAATTCACAATGTCACATGTCAACAAGGTGAAATGAGAAGATGATGGCCCCGCCCCCACCACAAATTTTCTCAAAGAAACCGAGTTCCTTGAGAGAACTGTGGATCCCATTCGGTGGGTCCCACCGAGGGAATTCAATAAAAAAAAATCAAATAAAAACTAGAAAAAGGTACTTATTAGAAACATCACCAACATAAAATACATAGAACTTAGATAGAAGGGTTTACACATTTTTATTATAGGACAAAATAAATGTTGGATTTCTATTTAACAACATCTCTATGATTAACCATTTTTCACACTTGCAATCTTGAATGAAAATGTACATCAATGAACAAAATAATTGCAATTGTGAAAATAAAGAGTTGAATACATAATTTACATAGGTTAAAGCCATCATGGACCAAGTTATGGAAAGTTAACTGAATAATTGAAATTAGGATCCTCTTGTGATTAACTACAAATAAGTGTATTGAATTTGTTTGATTAAAAAATTTTACCTCAATGCTTTTTTCTTTTGCAAAACCCTGCTTTTTTACCATGCTAGCCAACTTTCAAATTTTTCACTTATTCAGTAATTCTTTGAAATCTCATTAGATTAAGTTAAAATGCATGTATGGGTTGCGAATTTGACTTTTATTATATTTAGAATTAGTGAAAATATTTTCACAAGTACTCTGCAAAAGAATGGAGTTTTATATTTAAGTAGTTTTGCAAAGTATTAATGGGTTAAGCAGGAATTTTCATCTTCTTTATGGAAAAAATAATTATTATTCAATATATGAGAATTTACCATCATGATTTATTTTCCAAATTTATTTTCCAAATTTATTTTCCGGTTGCCATTCTCATTGAATGGGAATTTATGGTCGACAAGGCACCGTTATTCTCTTAGCAAGACCCAATCAACAAGAATAATTATGAATGCAGTGAAATTTGTGGTTATTGACTGTTACTCATAGAAATGGCCCAACTCAATCTTAAGTAAAAGAAAAGAGAAAACCTTGGATTTTAACGTAGTGATGGTTCTTCAAATCATATAACTTGCATTTATCTTAATATGCTTTCACAAAATTACGAACCATTGACCCGTAAAATAGTCAATTTGCAAATTCTTCTGGAACTTAGAAAGCATTAATACTAACCTATATTAAATATCATTTGGATGGAAACTTACATTTATTTTTATTTTATTTTTTGTTAGAAAGTAATTCATTTCTTTCAACTAGAGAAAGGCAGTCGGGCTCGATAAATGGGTTTCGATACATAAAAGATCCCAAAAGGCTTAGAGATGAGATAAAACCCAATTTAGAGGCAATGAGTTTCTTTTATGAGCTTTGGGAACCATAGACTGTAAGTTCAACTTCATGAAAGAATTTTTAAGTCTTAGGTTCCATTTGTTCCAGAAAATGAATGATTTCAAAAGAAATCTTCTTAAAATGAGAGTTAATATTGCTTACAAAAATGAATTAAACGAAAAATATTTTCATATTCAAGAAAATGTTTAGGTACAAATTATTGTCAAAAATGAAATTGTTTCTTATTAATTAATTGTTCCAAGCAATACAAAAGATGATTTTAGAAAAATATTTTCCAAATCATCTATTTTTCGTGAAATATTAGATGGGCACAACCAACTGGCTACTTTTAGTTATAGGTAAATTATCCGTTGTAAGTAGGGGTGAGCGGTTTCAAATGCCATATAAGTTCTATCTTGAATCTAAAACCTATTTGTTAGAATAGATTCTCGCATATCCTTCAACCTAAAACTTATCCTGTCACAAGTTCTAGAGTTAGTTATAGGACCTACCCAAGTTTCACCTATATTATTAATTGAATGATTTGAGTAAATTAAAATATTTAATAATCATCACTTGTTGCTATAATTTAGTGACCAAGGCACACGAAAAATGAACATTAATAAAGTAAAAGTTTCAATTATAAAATGAAAGTTCAAACTAGTACTTCTAAATTATACACTCATTATCGAACATCATGAAATATTGGAAGATCGTATGAAGACATAGATCAAGAAAAACATTAAAACTCGTTCAGGTTCTAGATTACAGATTACAGGTTCCAAGTTCAAAGTTCATCCAACTAAAAACCTAGAACCTACCTATCGAAATAGGTTTCTCATTTTTTAGAACCTAAAACCTACCCTGCACACCTTAGAATTTGGAACCTATAGATTTCCACTGGTTCGGTTCCCAAAATTCAAGTTTTATCCTGGAACCATGCTCACCCTAATTGTAAGCACATAGATGCATTGTTAAAAATTAGCTGAAAACATGGAATTTCATTCAATTATACACTTGAGGCAGGTGGGTTTGATGTGTTTTCAAAGTACGATAGATAATGTGAACTTGTATTGATCTGAATATAGACGAACTACTTAACCATTACTTCTACTAGGTAAGGCTTTGATTCCCATGGCTAGTTGTAGTTGTTCAACATGTATGCAATTTGAATTAAGAACTCGGGATTTAGAGCTGGTTTTCCAAATTGGTGTGGAAAAACTGTGATTTTCTGCAACATTAAAAGGTTTTGACGTGTGTCTATCAAATTTTAAAGATATAAAGCAACTTGTTAAGATCTTACGTATTCAGGGTTTCCTTGTAAATTAGATAATTTATATTGAAGGAGCCGATGAAACTGCATATGTCTCACATGATTTGCATCTACTATATTATCACCGACAAGATTACTTGTACAAACATTGCTAACCTCGAATCCACGTGATTTCTTTTCACTTATAATATTATTACCCTAACCAACAAATTCAACAATTATCGTCCGACAACATGTGCTTGTGAAGTGTATATCTTTCTCCGGGCCCGACAAAAATCACTTCTTATACCCACGAGTCCGCACAAAATAATCACTTGATGTCACCAGAACGATTATCTAGACATCGTTTTCACTTGCCGACTCTACAAGTCGAGAATTTCCCAATCTAAGAAAGCTCAATTAGCAATATCATACGGAAACTCTCCAGAAATATATGATAGATGACCAACCCTATCTACATTTTGACCGTGATAAGTAAGATATGAAATCCAATACGCAAACTAGTTGGTCATTAACCACTGGGATTCGCCTCAGTGGCCACCCTTCCAGCATGGAAGGGGGAGGTGAGGGGTTCAAATCCCCACATTCTCAAGGGGGATGGGGTGGGGACGCGTAAGTTTCAAGAGTGAGTTTTCTGACTCCCACGCCCGCGCAAAGAGAAGAAAAAAAGTCCAGAGTGAGTGTAGAGTAGGAATAGAGTTGGACTGACGACCAAAAAAAAAACTAGTTGGTCATTAGTGAAGGAATCTTTTGCTAATTAAGGATGTCCGAAATGGAAAAGAGCTGTTGCGAAAGATCAACAGTCTATATTCGTCCCTGGCCTTCATATAGGTCTTACCTATCTCCCGGCCAGCCAACTGGCTAGACACATCCTCCTCCTCCTCCACCTCCGCTCCATGATAGCCTCCTGCCGCCGCTGCCGACGACAGCCATCGGCAACTGCATGTACGGATGAGTGTGGATTTTTTAAGCTTTCTGCAATCTTTGGAGGGCAAAGAAGCAACTTTTCTTATGATAGTGATAAGCCCATAAAATGCAAATGCTTTTTTTACTTTCATAGACCCTTTAGCATTGTTATGTCATTTCAACGTAGCCTCAATTAAATACCTACTAATCCACTTTGGATTTGTTGATGCTTACGTCGGCCGATTTACACAGAAAAGAGACGTCGAAATTTTACATGGGTAATCGCCATGAAATAAAACCGATGAACATTGTTGAATCGATGACGACGGAGAATTGAGGAACAGCGAAGGTCCGATCAGCTACAAGTAGGGCCAAGCGCGATGAGTTGCGACTGGGATGGCTGCAAATTTTATGCCCCCGGTGAGATCAATAGCCCCAAGTCTTGACTGAAAATCTGATTGGTCCTGCTGGTGTTTTGTCAAATGAATTTCCATACTTTTTTTTTTTTTATTGGCAAAATATATATGGGATAATGACACAAATAGTCCATAAACTTATATCGAATGTGTAATGTGATTCTTGAACTTTTCTCAATGTATAGTGTGATATCTGAATTTTTAATTTGCTCAAAATGATCCTTCAACTTATGGTACATGTTTAATATAAGTTCATGAACCATGCGAAAATATATAACATAGATACTTAAATTGAATATGTGCCAAAATTTTAAGGATTGCATTGAACAATTCAAAAGTTTGGAGTTTACATTTAAGTTTAGAGATTATATTATACATTAAATTAAAGTTGAACGGTGATTGTGTCGTATTCTCAATAAATATAGATATATATATATAAAGTCAAAAAAAGTCACAGACGTCATGTTTGCTTTTGAAGTCCAATCAGTGATTTGTGCATAATTATTATAATGTTAATGATGTTGTTGAATATTGTCGGCAGACTTTTTAAGCCTATTTAATTTAAAATAGTGCCACTCGTGAAGGGATAAATTGCACATAACACGAGAGCAACTTGCACATTAAAAAAACGAACGATTTCCGTAGTTATATTACTACTGATGCCCCTGATGCACTTATTGGCAAAATCCCTTGTCAGAATACCCACAATTAATGTTAGCTGCCTAACTGCGCTGCAGTTTCATCTACTCGATGATATTAGTTATCGCAACACTCACCTTAGTTCCCACAGATTGAAAATCACATGTCCCTTGATTCTTTTTATGATCAATGAAACAAAATCACGCCGGACATTGGCCGATCAGGCGCGGCGACGGGCCCCCCTCCGGTCCGATCTGCGCTTTTCGGAGTGGAAAAACGATGATAAGCCAAAGAAGAGGGAATAAGAGTAGGTGCCATGTCAATGTTTGGAGCATTGGTAGGTGCATGGAGCGGATGGGACGCAATCAGTGCAAGCGGATAAGTTCAATGGAAAAGATCAAATTTGTGTGGCCGGATATAACCATGTTTTATAAACATCAAGAAGGAAAGCAAACGTGACCCTCCTCTTTATTTCTTCTCTTTCCTGGTTTGCTAATCTCTTGTTTGAGTTTTCTTCTTCCATTTGTTCACTTCTTTCCCAATCTCCTTCTTCTTACTTTTCTCACCTACTCCTTTCCATCGTGCAAAGTAATTTCAAACTATAACATTACAATCCGACATACAATTTAGAAATCGAAATTTCCACTAGATTGAGAATTTCTGTTCGATTTACCAATTTGTAATGAATTGTGCTTAGCCATGAATGCAGCCTATCCCCAAAAACTTTATGGCGATTTTTTAATTCATGTCAATCGAGAAATTCTTTTAATTTTTTAATTGATTGTTTCATAATTACATCATTTATAGTTCACACAAATAAAGTCTCACATGCCCGATAAAATTCAGTTTCTAACTCTAATGAAATACTAATGTAGTCTAATTAATTTGTGTTGTCTTTAAATATAATGAAATTGTGATGTAACCCAAGGTCGGCTACTCAAACGATGGAATCGGGAGAGTGACTTACATGCACGGAAACATAGTCACAAAATCAAGCATAAATTTTTATTTTGCACTAGCTCAGAAATGAGCATAACTTCATTGATTCATATCAAAATGACTTGGTTCCAAAGCCAAAAGAATGGAGACTCGAAGATCTACAACTTTTGTGTTTTGAGTTTTCTTAGATAAGCATAATAGACTTGTCGATTTTGGAAGGAAATGGACAAAATAGGTTTGGACGAAATGAAAAAAAAAGAGAGAAATTTCAATGGTTGCTCTTCTAGGCCTCCAAGGAAGTTGAAATGACATTAATTCTTCAAGATTGATAGCTACAACTCTTTAAGGATGCAAACTTAAAATCTCTAACTATTTAAGGACAGGGTGAAAACTCTTCTAGGTTTTTAAGGAGTTTAACTCTTCAAAATTCAAGAGAATTACACTAAGCAAACTTTTATTAATCAAATTAGGCCTGTTTTTTAACAAAGACTCAATGACCTTTTATAGCACAACAAAAGAAGAGCAAGAGACTAGACTCAAACCTAGAATCTAACAAACATTTATGTACATAAAAACTAGAAACATTTAGAAAACTAGGCACTATTAATTGTACAATATTTTCAATGCTTGTGACCATCCCAAAATATCTTAATGCAAGTTTCGACACATCGGAACTGACAAAGTCTTCAAACAAACCACTTATTTGTTCGTTTACCAGGTTTAGCACGAAATCATAAATAAGCTCTACCAAGGATTGCCAAGCATTTGGTACTGAGTTTCCTCCTCCCTTTTTAGTAACAAAATAAAGCAGAAGTAGGACCAAATGGATTTTTTGCTTCAAAGTCTAGCTTGCATCCGTCGCATGACTCGGTCCCCCCTCATTGGGACCTAACAAAATTCTGCCAATTCCTTCCAGCCTTACTCAAATAGGGGGTGGGGGTGGAGTGCAGGGGAGCGATTAGTATATGCTGACGTCCGAAAGTGAAAGTCAAAGATAAAGCCCTATCAATGAGCGACTTTTCAATAAGTGTGTCATCCATTTTGAATACACATCGGTCTTCTTGATTGAACTAGTTGATCAAGAATACAGGCTACATCAAATTGACAAGGTAAACCCAAAATACTATAATGATAAAAAAGTTCAGCAGTACTCTTCATTATGTTTATCTCAGTAAAGAACAAATCGTATCATACTTCTTAAACTTTTTTCTTATTGATTAATTAATAATTAGCTAGAAAGCAAACTTTACCACCTCATCATCTTACTCAACAATGGCCAGGGAGTCGGAAAGGGACAAGCAAGGGCTCACAAGTCACACCCCTTCATAATAAAGCCCAAAGGCTAATCACCTAAGTTTATTTAGGATTAGGAATATAATTAGGAAAGGACAGCTGAATTGAATAAAGGGTATGAAATCGGATCAAATTAAACGGAAATTTTCAGCCCAATTCGCTTTGAAGTCAAACCGACCTGAACCAAACCGTATTGATGACAGGAGGCATGGGTCCCCTTTCTCTCTCTATCTCTATGTCTGTTTCACTTGAGGTTAAAAACAGGAAAAAAAAAAAAAAAAGAGGACATGAAGAGGGAGGGAATCCCGCAGGTCGGCACGAGGTTCGCACTTACATAAGACGAAATTGTACGAGAATTTCCGTAGCCTCCTCGGTCCTCTCGATTCGACTTGTGATGTCAAGGCGCGGGTGGATCGGGTACGATTGGCGGGGCCCCTCTGAATCTCCGGCGGGGCCCGCCCCGCGATCCCTTTGTTTGTCTCGCCGGCCAGGACCACCCCGCCCCATGGATGCTCAGCTGCGCACCACCTGCCCCCTCCTTTCGCCTCGTTTTCCGCGTATTTTAATGCCAGCGAAGTGAGGGGCAGCTACACGCCACTACTGGAGCCCGATCGGATAGAGAGAAGAAGCGCACCCTTTTCTTCTGGGCTTTTCGAGAGCAGGAGCTTTCGCTGGAGGTTGGGGGAGAGAAATGGAGTGGTTCAGGTCGATCCCGAAGGTGGAGCTGCATGCCCACCTCAATGGCTCCATCAGGGACTCCACGCTCTTGTGGGTTTTTTCTGGGTTTTTCTGGGTTCTTGGTTCTTGGGTTTTTCTGGGTTCTTGGGTGTTTCTTGTTTGATGTCCTCCATGTGTTTGATGCGGTGCCTGACAGAGTACCCGAGTTTGAACTCCGGACTCTGCCCCCGGCGTTTTTTTTTTTTTTTTTGACACGTTCCTGCTGTAATTTTCGGTTGTTGTAGTTGTTGTTGTTGTGGAGGAGTGTTGATCTTGATTTTGCGCGTGCAGGGAGCTTGCCAGAGATTTGGGTCAGAAGGGCCGCTTTGCTTTCTTGGACGTGGAGCACGTCATCATGAAAAGTATGCATTCTAGTCTGTCGTTCCGTGTTTTTTTGCTGCTTTGGTGCTGCGGGCTTGGTGGAAATAAAGTCAAAATTTGAACTTTGAATTTTCGAGTAAGCCCATGGCAATTATCGAGAAAGTCTCCTTTTTTGTACATGAATTCAGCAAAAGATTTGCGGAATGATGTTACTGGGTATAGCATCTTGTGCTGAGTATCTTAGATGTCATGAGAATTGGACAGAAAATGCACGAGGAAGAATGCTATTCAATGTAAATTCAAAAGCCAGGGACCGATAAGACTGATTGAACCGTACTTTTAACTGCTACAGTGTAAGCATAGACCACAACCACTTATTGCACTAAGACATTGGAAATGCAGGAGAGTAAATGCCCATGGTTACAAAATGTACTCATCTCCATGGTCTCACTGCACCTTTCACTGTCATTTTCTTTCTTAGAAATTGCTCTTGTTAATGAACATAGAGGGTGCTCATTTTTCTTAAGAAGCTATAGAGACAAAGCAAAGTCTAACTTTAAATCTCGTTCCACTTGCCATGTTTGTCATCTACAGTGTTCACTGAATATCGGATATATTGAGATGATTTCTGAATTTCTGAATTTCTTTGTGGTTTAGATGATCGTTCTTTGGTTGAAGTGTTCAAATTGTTTGATCTCATCCATGTTATTACAACTGAGCACTCGACCATCACAAGGATTACCAAAGAAGTAAGACCATTTAGCCCTACCACATAATCTCTTGCTTCAGCTAATGCATTTTTCATCCATGTTGTTCCTGACAGGTTATTGAAGATTTTGCTTCTGAGAACGTGGTCTACTTAGAGTTAAGAACAACTCCAAAGGTGCTTATATTGTACTTCAGTTCCTTTTTATCTCATCTTCTTCAAATGACATTACATGATTGTTATATGGATGAAGTTACTGAACATCTTCAATCTGTACAGAAAAATGATTCCATAGGAATGAGCAAACGCTCCTACATGGAAGCAGTCATACAAGGTTTGAGAGATGTCGCTAGCGTTGATGTCCATTTTGTCTCTCGGACTGAGCAAGCACCGAGTTCCTTAAATTCTCAATCTACTGAGAATTCTTTCAATGGATCTGCTAAAAAGAAGATTTATGTTAGACTTCTTCTCAGCATTGACCGCCGTGAAACCACTGTTGCTGCGTTGGAAACTGTATGTTCTAAAGTCTTGTACTCTTTGAGCTGTAAGTTACTCATTTGAGCATCAATTTGCTTGGCAAGCAGGTCTTAGATGCAATCAGCTTTTGTAGGTTGAGCTTGCACTGGAAATGAGAGATCTAGGAGTAGTCGGTGTAGATCTTTCGGGGAACCCCACTGTGGGAGAATGGTAATTGTTTATGAGAACGGTTTTGAGCTGACAAGTTTCTTTCTGATTTTGCATTTTTCTTGTGACATATAAATGGCCCTGCCATGACTAGCTTTTTATTATCAGGGATACCTTCGTCCCAGCACTAAGTTTTGCGAGGCAGCAAGGCCTCAGAGTGACTCTTCATTGTGGAGAGGTGCATTTGTTTTTCTAATTCCTGTCCTGTAAATGAACTTGTCTCTTTGCTCTTTCCACAATTTACATTTAACAGTCTCCAACAAGTTGCTTTTGTATCTTAGTGGTATTAGGTACCTAATCGGAAGGAGGTCCAACAAATGCTGGACTTTGTTCCTGAAAGAATAGGGCATGCTTGTTACTTCTGTGAGGAAGACTGGAGGAAGTTGAAGGATCTCAACATTCCAGTGAGATCCTCAGAACAATTCAGTTTGTAAGTGATACAGATGAGCTTCATTTTAAAATGGACTCTTAGTGGTACTTTTAACTTTTGCAGGTAGAAATTTGCTTGACTTCCAACATCGTGACTCAAAGTATTTCATCCATAGATGTGCACCATTTCGGTAAGTTTCGAGCCTCTTTCTAAACTAAAAAAATGATCATCTAAGTTCTTGTAACAATCTACCTTGTATTGAGTGCGTTTCTCATTGCATGCTTGCTTCTAAAACATTTCTTTGGAAATGCTAAGCATGAGCATCTCTTATTTGTGTCTCATGGCATTGAGTGCTTGTTTGTGCAGCTGATCTATACAGGACACAACACCCTATAGCCTTGTGCACCGACGATGCAGGTGTCTTTTCCACTAGCCTTTCACAGGAATACAGCCTGGCTTCTTCTTCATTCGGTTTGTACAATCTCAACTGTGCTTTTGACAAAGAATTAAGACCAGACCTGACATTTTCTTTATCTGAAAGGTATTGACAAGGTGGACATTTTCGATTTAGCATACAAAGCGATTTCACTAGCATTTGCCGATCACAAAGTGAAGGACGAAGTGAGAAAGATTTTTTCGTCTTCCAAGGGTCAGCTTTCTTCCGTGGATCAGATTGATCCTTGATCTAATATCAGGGTCTTTAAGCTCTAATATCAGGGTCCATCTAAATAGCAGTTTGACTGGCCTCCCCAAGGATCCCCTTGTTTTGGTTAGCTGATGCAACTTGGAGAGTTCTGGGAAATCTATGTTTAGCTCGAACCTCGTAGGATGTTCCGCCATTTAATAACTGTTGCAGGACGATGCCATTTGTTCTTAATATGCCTTCTATTAGCTTATAAATGGACTCTTTTTCATTTTGTTCGGGCTCCTCTTGTATCGTTATTTCGGATCATACTATAGTCAATTAAGGAGCACGAATCCATATGATTTTCAAGTGTGGAGTCAATTTTTCCCATCACCATAGTTGTGGGGCTCTTATAAATTGCAGGCCTACAGGTTATAAAATTAGGTTCCCCAAGAATCATGCTTATCCTAAAGTGAGGATATTCCCACATGATGGAAGCCGAAAGCACCATGGAGCAATGAAAAGAAACCGTAGTGGGCAGAGGCATGACCCAACACAAAGGACCACAGGCACTTGACAAGCAATTGATTTCTCTCTACCTTTAATTTATTCCATCTTTCCTCCTCCTTTTATTTATTTTTTTAGTTTTCTCCAACTGATGACATTGAAATCTTCCTCCTCTCTTTCTATTCCTCAATCCAACACTGTGATGGGAAGACAAGAAGTTCTACCAAACAGGCAAATTGACTTGGGTGTCCCATCTTCCTGTGTCAGGAATTGATCTAGAAGATCAACTCCGAATGCGACCGAATAAAAAAATTGCGACGGGCGGACGGACGTGATATCGATGTTGATGTTTGCGGTCCTTGAATATATTAGTCGGAATGCGACCGCTAATCAACTTCGAATGCGACTGAAAATTACTATGATTTTCTATAGAACTAACAACTCGAAAAGAAAAAGGGGATATGGTATCTAATTCGCAAGGGCGGCAATAAATTTTAACCGAGAATCATGGATGCTCTGATTGCAAACGCAAGACATAATGGGCTAAAGGATCAAAAATTGTAGAATCTAATAATGACAATGCAAGCGAAAAAGCATAAAAGCACCAAACCGGAACAATCTGCCCAACCCAAGAAAAGGACCTATGACCTTCATCACTTTCTTGATCCACCACACCCCCTAAAGTCATCAGATGCAAATTTAAAGCACAGATCACAAAGGGCTTCCGTTCACTCTCCCAACTGCACTGAAGATCGTCTCGATATGGCCACGGCAGCTCCTGTCGCGATCGGTACACGGGGCACGGTGGGCTCGCTCGTGAGAAAGGAAATCGAGTACTTCAGCAAGGTCCACAGTAGTAGTTCGCCGGCGGAAGAGGCTGCTTCGAGGAGGGGCCATTTCAGGCTCGGTTTCCGGTTCTTCGCGGCGCCGTGGAGGAGGAAGAAGCGGCTCGTGCCGAGGATATGCTCTGTTGTGGAAGTCGCGGAGCGGAACTACGGGGGGAGGACTGAAATCCCAGGTTTCAATTACAGGGTCCTTAAGGATGAGTTTTAAGGAGACAATAGAGTGCCAAACTCGGGATGCTGAGCCCTTTTAGATCATCAAGCTGCGAGCGAGTAAAAAGAAAGCCACCATGGCTTTGTTCTTTGGGGTATTCAATTTGGATTTTCTGATCCCAAACCGTTCTTCTTGTCTTCCTCTATTTCAGAAAGTCATCAGTTCATTCACATGGCGTTAGCGGGATCTTGCTGATTGTATAGCTATTTTACAAATACTTTGCTTTGTTTTCTATAGTGTCGACCGCCCGGATCGAGATTGCTTCTCTCAAGACTTGATTCGATTCGATTCGGTACTAGCCTTCGATCCTATCGGTCGATCCAGTGGTTGGTGTTTATGGCTGTGACACTAGAAAATCGACATGATAAGAGCTTGTGGTGCGTCTTATTTACATAATTGAAAAGGTCAATTACATTTGAAAATCATATCACAGCAGCAGGGATAGATTACAATGACTTCACATTGTTTTTATCCGTGTAGCTAGTGACTTAAAGTATCTAAATACCAAATGATTATACACAGTAAGCTTTTCCACTTCATTTAATGGTTGTCCTATTGAAAAGATGACCTTGGAGGAACAAGTAATTTCTCCGTGTCATTAGTGATTCTCCATGGGGAAATTAATCCTTGAGTCCTAACATATCATTATTTAGTAACTTCCTTTATACATCAAATTTGTCACACAGATTAGTAAGTTTATACGTATCGAAAACAGATTGTTTCTTTCAGTAATATTCCCAATGCAATAAAACAATTACAAATTTACTCCCTGCACAAGTAGGAGGAGGAGAAGAAGCAGCCATTGAAGAAGAACAACCCACCACGCAGAACAATCTCTTCTTCTCTCAGGAAGAGATTGAAGCTGCCCACGTTTTATTGCAGCTGAGACATCACTTCCCGATAATCCGGCGGGGCTGGGGTGCCCGTCGGCAATGGTCGACCCGCCACGGCGGCGCTTCATCCCCCTACTTGGCAGTCCATCTCAGCCACCAGCGCCGGCGAATTGCCGCTGCGCAACCATTACAGCTTTCTCAAGCTGGGTGGCTCCTCGCCGGTCGCCCCACGGGCTGCACATTGACTCCACTACGCCAAAACGGAGCTGAATACTTTCCTTCTGGCATTTTTTTTTTATAGACATGTATTTCTCTAATCTTAGATATAGTCTTCTTCATATCTAAATCTAAATTCCTTTTTGTTAGTCAAAAAAAGGATATAAATTCCCTTTTAAATTTCTAAAGTCAAAACTTTGAGGCAGAACTCTAAAGTGAAATGTTGAACACGGTTAAATGATTGGTTGAAAGTAAAATGTTGAACATAAATAAATGAGTCAATTTGAGCCGGATCATTTATGACATAATCTACTCACCTAACAAATCTAATGATAAGTTCTAAAAATGGTGGTAATCATAAGCTCGAAGAACATATCTAGGAGAAAAGATGTGGTCAAGGGAGAGATCTTGTCCATCTATATAAATATATTTTTTGGTCGAAGAAAAATTTATTAAATTACCAACAAGGTCTGAAAATGTCCCAAACAAGGCGAATCTAAAGAAAGGAGGGCTCAAAGGGCTTGCGGTGGAACAAAAGGTTTTGTGGAAGATAGCCAATTCGTTGGGCCTTCGCGGCCCAATCAGCTACTGCATTGAAAGCCCACGAACAATGGGCTAATGCGGATGGATGGGTGATCTTGCCCATATATGAGCACAAAATTTGATTGATTATGGCCGCTGATGATGTGAATTTGATCATTTATGACTGCTAGGAAAGTGAAATATCTTTCGAAAGTAAACAAGTCCGCTCGACAAAGGGTTTGAGAGTTCTCCGTTGATTCTCGGACAGAAAAGTTAATCACAGCAAATTTTAAGATATGAAGACCGGAACAATCATTGACGACAACATAAATTATGCTGGAAATGTAAAGTATGATGAAATTAGAGGTGAACAACATGTATCCTATTGATTGAGTTGCTCTTCACAAACAATGCACTTGAGCTGCGTTTGGTAATTTGAATTTTAATCTGAATAAGATAAGCGCACAGATGATAATCATTATATTCTAGAAATAAATTTATTTATTTATTTAGTTATTCTCTAGACGAGTTTCTGAGCATAAATATGTATTTAAAAACAACTCAAGATTTCTTTTTCTCGAGTGGTGCTAGTGGTGGCGAACAATGACCAAAAGTCGGTGGTTGATGGTCAGCGAATGGCAGCCAACAACTAATAGACGACAATCGGTGATGATGGACAGCAATGGCGGACGCCGTGCTAGTAGCAAGGGCTAGTGATGAGAATGTTTTTTATTTCTCATTTAAATAGAAAAGTAGAAAAATTTTACTTCTCATTTATATTCCAAACCTATTTCTTGACTAAAAATTTGTTCCAAAAATAGAAAAATAAAATATTTCAAACATGTTTTCGATAATTAAAAAATATTTGGTAAAAAATAAAATGGTTATCATCGGAAAATTTAACATGGATGTAGGTCGTTTTATGTGGCTTCGCCAATACTAACATGGACAATTTTTTTAATTTTTTAATTAAAATTTTGATTTTCTTTTTTATGGTCGAGGGTATCTCTTGCCTAGATTGGGTGGGGGTTGCGAAGGCCCTAGGAGAGGCCATGGTTGCCCAAATATGGCGAGAACCTTCACGGCCTCACTAGCTGTTGGTAAGGTAGCCTTCGCTAACTCTTAAAAAAAATAGTAAAAAAATGAAAAGAAAAAAGAAGAAAGAGAAATTTAATAATAAAAATGATTGGAAAAAAATTAAATAATCCACATAAAATGATTTGCTAAAAATAGTACTTAAATGATGATTTTATTTTTATATAACCTTAAGTGAATGAAAAAAAAAAAGAAAAAAAATGTTATGGTGTTCAGTCGAGTGCTTGAAAAATAAGTCATAGTCTTCAAATGAATGTCATACCAAAATTATGACACTTGTATTGTTCTTCTTCCAGATAAACTTAGATATGTCCAGATAAAATATCGGATAAGAAATTCAAAAGAGAGGGTGGGATAAAGCTAAATTGAATTTAAAAAAAAAAAACTTTAACAAAATTAGAATCTTCATCTTCCCATAGCAAATCGGCCTATAAATACCTCTTATATAAAAGTCTATGCTATCAAAAAAAAAATATCTTGTTCATTAGCAAGCTTGGAGTTTTCTGAAGATCGATAAGCCCTTAAAGGTTTTACTCTCTTGTCTTCGCATGCGTGCCTTTCTGATGGCATGACCTTTTGTCCATCGCTCATGGTATCCCATCTTATCCAATTACATCATAATTATTATTCTACGACTAAATGCAACCCAGCGTATTTATAACCAACAATCCATGGTCATCGAATTTAAATTCACAAGTAACTCATTAATCCTATTTACAATTATAATAGATTTCAAGTAATAGACACAATGATTCCTTTATTAATTACAATATCTCAACACACGGTCAAAATCAAGGATTGTTCATCGGCCAATGGATATGGCATGATGGACTGGTCCATGGGCATGATTCAAGGCATTTTCCCATTTCGATTTCCATGGGATCAATCAACTTCTCTCAAGTTTTGGTAAAAGCTCTCGATCGCATGTCGATTACCTCATCGGCGCTGATCCGGTTCTCACGCTCGCCGTCGATCGGGATCACTCACGCTTTGACCGGTCGAACTCGTTCCTCGTCGATTACAAGGGTCGGCCTTTTTTTCTTTTGTTGTCAACGGTCCCAAGATGCAACGGCCGTGATCGCATCTCAGGATAAAGAATTTCCCCCAGGTCGTTAGGACATGCAAAACCGTGCCGAGTCCGCAGCGTCCGCAGCCCGCCACGTGGCATCTCGACGGCTGGCGCGCCGTCCTAAACCCCCGCAAAACCTAGCTCCGCCGCCGCCGCCGCCGCCGTCGTCTTCAACCTCGCGAAATCCTCTTGTTTCTCTAAAAAATAAAAAATAAAAATAGCCGAGTCCTCCACAATCAATGTCGACTCTCTCTGGTAGCCTCTGCTGACGCGAACGATGACGATCTACAGCTCCCTGCGATCCCTCCTCGCCAGAAGCCCTAGCAAATCGAGGCCCTTCCTCACCGCCGCCGCCGCCGCCTCCTCCCCGGCCGCCTCCGCCTCCGCCGCCGCCGCCAACTCCTACGCGGTCCCGTCGCCATTCACGCCGCTCTTCGTCAACCCCTTCCTCCACTCCAGCTTCCCCAACCGGTTCCTCTCCCCGCTCTCGAAATGGATGATCGCGCGGCCCCCGCGGGGCCCGCTCTTCCTGTCCCTGCCGCCGTGGAAGCTCTCGCAGTCCGCCACGCCGCTCTACCTCGGCGGCGGTGCCGTCCTGCGGCGGGTCGAGGCGTTGAATTTGAGGCTCGATTTGCTCCGGCGGCGGCGCGGGCTGGAAGCCGGGGCCGGGGCCGGGGCTGGGGTCGGAGTCGGGTCGGTGGCTTTGGAGCCGAAGCTGGTGGCGGATCGGGGCGCTTGGGAGGGGAGGTCGAGTGAGGGTTTTGTAGATGGTTTCGTGAATTTGCCCAATATGATCTCCATAGGCCGGCTGATTTCGGGTCCTTTCCTTGGATGGTGAGTTCTGTTTTGATGTTTGAACTTGATCTCTTACGAGTAAAGCTTTCATTTTTATCAATTGGATTTGTTCGAATTGTTTTTGCATGGTATGTCTTACTTTGCTTAGCCAGAGAATGATATGGATCGTGGAGTAGATGGTTGATCTTGGTCCTGTAGATTGGAATGGTAACGGTCACGGCTGTTCTTCTGATGAGCATAACTCCATGAATCACAGTTATATCTCAATTCTAAATTGCAGTGATGTTATGTGGAATAGCTGTTGCTGTGGCAACACTTACCATACTTCTCTGTTTTTATTTTCCATATGAACTATCTCAATCGAGTTGAATTATGCCCTCACCTTTATCGGAAAAGAAGATTAATGAGTTCACTTAACTTGGAAATTCGAGTTCACGCTGTTCTGCAGCACTAGCCAAATGCTAATCTGCATCTGAGCAAAACCTATTCCGGAGCCATTCCATTACTAAGTTACTTACACTGAATTGTGTTAGAAGTTTAATAAAATGACTGGAGTGTTGCACCCATGTCATGCCATTGCAATCTCAAGTGAGTGCTTTGAAATACTTTCAGATGTAGCTAATGCAAGTAAGTGTCCTTGGGTAGTCATGTTGATGAAAATTCTTAGTGAAGAACTTCAGAGTCTGAAAGGGAGGGACTAACAAAATATTATCATTTCTGGCAAATTGAAGTGTGCTTTGCCCTTTTGTTTGCTTATTGGCTCTTGTTGCTTCCTCAGTGTGCCGTTTTAAATGAGTTCAATTCTCTCACTTCCGGAGCTCCACTGGAAAACCCCTTATGCAGGATGATCGTGAATGAATGGTATACTACTGCATTTGTGGGATTGGCCATCTCTGGAGCAACTGATTGGGTTAGTTGCTGATCTTCTCTCTCTTCTGAAGCATATCTGTCACCGATAAAGTAGTGCTTTATTAATTCCCCTCTATTTTCTTTCCCTCGTTTCGTTTCCTTGTTTGGGCATTTCAGCTAGATGGG
Source organism: Eucalyptus pumila (assembly GCA_016097595.1). NCBI lineage: Eukaryota > Viridiplantae > Streptophyta > Magnoliopsida > Myrtales > Myrtaceae > Eucalyptus > Eucalyptus pumila. The sequence goes on from CM027851.1 coordinate 43,697,469, forward strand.
TATGTGGCCAGAAAGATGAACATAAATTCAGTTGTGGGTTCCTATCTTGACCCCCTTGCTGACAAGGTATTTTTGCAAGAATCTACTGTATTATTGGGTTCCATTTATCACGAGAAATTCTTTTGGTGGGTCATGATTCTTATTAGATTGCTTTCGATACTTCTACAGGTTCTAATTGGTTGTGTTGCTCTGGCTATGGTACATAATGATCTTCTGCCGAGTGAGTAGTTTGCTTGCATCCATATTGCGTTGGCGTGGATAAAAACTGCAAATACATCTAGAGTAAGGAGAAGTTAGACCACCGCATATAAGCTGGCTGAATGAATGTAAAGGATCTCCCCGGTGTAACTTAAAGAACTTAGTGCTTTTCTTTCTTTGAGATATTAACAGCATGAAGTGAACCAAGCATAATACCACCTAAGATTTTGCTTAATTTGTTTGTATGGTAGTGAACCAAATGCTGCAGTAAGTGAACTATATTTGGTTTCTGGATGCAGCTGAACTTGTTGGGCTGGTCGTGTTGCGAGATGTCTTTCTTGTTGGTGGTGCAGTGTACAAAAGAGCTAGTGACTTAGGTTGGCAGGTAAGGTTACTAACATAAATAGAGAGCATCTGATGATCAATCTTTATGCAATCCTTTTACGGTCTTTTACTTTGGAGAAATTCTTTTCCTAGTGGGCGAGTTGGTCTGATTTCTTCAACCTCAATGGGCCTCATCGAGAAAAGATTGAGCCTCTCTTCCTCAGCAAGGTATATGTTTTTTTCTTCAAAATATTCCATAAGCTATCCTTGTTACGCACTTCAAAATGTGCTAATATGTGATATTGGTTGCCTGGTAATATCGTTGTCGGCACTTTGCTTGAATTTGCTTTTAATTCATCCTCCGCTTGTTGGTTTTTTCCTTTCTTGGTCAGGTCTGTTTTTGGGTTGAAGCCCCCCCTTTGGATTAAAATAATTGTTTCTGGGGCTCTCATTTGCAAACATAGTAAGATGATGTAGATATTTTTATGAATTGAGTGGAGGCTCATGTAATAGGTCATGACTCCCTTGTCTTTCTACCTTTTTAAGAACTTTTATTCATGCTCATTCTTGTGTGACTGAATATGAGCTCTTGAATCTCGTATTCCATATAAAGAGTGTTGAAAGAATAATTTTCTTCATGTGCTGCAAATCTGCTTCATTTAGGAATTGGAGGTGCTATATGGTTTTCATTATCAAGTTCATCTATCAAGCTTGTGGGAAACCCAATAAGCAGAAGCTCTGTCACGGCAATGTGACTTCACCTAGAAAAAGAGCCTAACTTTTTTTATAGCTAAAAACTGGGTTCTGTCAGAACGGCGAATCAGTTGTTGGAGTCTGACTGTCATGCTAATTGCTGTGCTTCATTCATTTTAGTTCTTTGGTTGACTGAAGATAAGAATTGCTTATGGATCTCGAACTCAGAGACAGTATATATAGAGTTACATAGATCTGTCGCAATAGGTTTGACAGCATTCTCGATGCTGTTGTGTGTATATCCTCACGGTCACTTATATTGTCTACAGGTAAATACAGTTTTCCAGTTGGCTCTAGTTGCTGCCGCTCTCTTGCAACCTGAATTTGGAACCGCAGAAACTCAATCATACATCACATACTTGAGGTAATTTGTTCTGAAAAGCGCATTAATTTTGATTCCATTCAGGGTCTTTTTGCTGAACGTCAGCCTTTTTTGTGACCTTTTGCAGCTGGTTAGTGGCGTCTACGACAATTGCATCCACCGCAGCATACGGTGTGCAGCACATGAGAAGATCCACATCTGTCCTAAGAAAACATTAGGCTCAATTCCTCTCCATATGACTTCAGAGACTGTACATAACTCAAGAGTCGGCAATTATCTTTCAAATAAGGGAATTGCTGCCTCTAGTCAGGATATGATTGCCGAAGAAAGACGATAAACTGGTTAGCCATACAAATCCTGGCACGCGAAGACAGCCGACCAAAAAGACGGAAGTACAATTATCAGACGAATGGATTCCCCTGCTCCTTCCATGAGATCATCTTCTCGCGGGATTCTTGGCTCGTGCATGTTTAGCATGTGTACAAAGCGGACTGAATCGGGAAGAACATTCAGAGACCAGAGCATTTTGATCCTGTGAACTTTTTCCATCAGTGGCCTAATTTCCATGGCAAAGTACGTCTTCTGCATGTTTGTACGTGTTGGTAATTGTATCATGCTTCTTGTTCTCCAGATGGCTTTGATTCTAGCCGCCGTCAACGAAGAATTCCGGCAGCAAGCAGTCATTTGTGCTCTTCAAATTTGCTCATGGTATAGAAGTTCAAAACGGCCAAGTAATTCCACATCATTGGCCAATCCTACTTTCCACGGGGATTGAATTAAGACCCGTCTTCGAATTTGCCTTCCATTTTCGATCATTTCGCTTCGCACAAAAAGGGAAGAACCCCTTTCCTCGAAATTAGGGTGCATTTGGGAAGTTTTTAGGAAAAGTCCTTGAAAAAATGTAAATGTAAAGGCTTTTGAGTTAAAGGAGTTTTTTAAAGTGCAAAGTGTGTTTGGTAAATCGTATTTGTGAAAGTCTATTATGAAGTATCTATAAGCAAAATAGTGTTTGGGTAAATTAAATTTGCAAAAGACTTTTGTTATTAAAAAAGAAAAGAAAAAAAAGGAGAGTTGGCCGGCCAAGGGCTTCGTCGGTAGCGAAGAGCTAACAGATGTTGGTGAAGGGTAGGCGGTCCGGCGAGGGGGAGGCGGCGCGGCGAAGGGCAATGTTTGGCTAGGGTCAACTGTGCGGAGGTCATTAGTGCTGCTTGATCTGGTCGTGGCAACCCAAATCTCAACCAAATCGTGAGATCCGAGTCGTCGCGACCCTTGCCGCGCCTTCACGCGACCCATTGCGCTGCAGAGGTCGTCGACGCCTGCAATTTGGTCACCATGACCCAGATTTGTGCGACCAGATCTGCGTGCGATCTGGGTTGCCGACGTCTTCTACACGGAGACCCTCGTCGAAGGGTCGTGGGACTTTAGCCAGACCACCTATCCTTTGTTGCACCGCCTGTCCTTCATCGGACCACCTACACTTCGCCGGCGACCGTGTGTAGATGTTGGTCGTGTTTAGCAGAGAGAAGGGAAGAAGATGAAGATGATGAACAATCGTTGGGGTAAAGCCGGGAAAACGAAAAATTAATGAGGACAATTTCAAAAGAAAATTTTTATTTTAACCTCAAAGCTAGCAATGCCGAAAAAGCCCAAGGCAGCCCCAACCTGCCTTGGGCTTTTGGCCTTAGGAAAGCTTGCCTTTGGCAAAGGCAAGTGAAAAAAAAAAAAAAACTTGTCAAACACTAAATATTTGGCCCAAAGGTCTTTAGCCCTGCAAAGATTCTTGGGAAAGTAGTTCCCAAACGCAGCTTTACTTTCTCGGGAAAATTCTTCTCTTTCCTTTTTAGTAAGTAAGAATTTTCTACTCTTTCTTGTCCGATTAAAGCAGATTTTATTTCGACGTCAACCGGAGGAGACGTCTGGGGACGGGGCAGGATGTGCGCAATTGAGCGTCGCAAGTTTGTATCATTCGCTTGAATTGACAACCTAAGATAATGTATAGAATTTATGGTTTGGTAAGGACCTGGCGGAACGCAGAAAGGGACCCTAAATATTATTGTTTGACAATGGCCCCTGACTTATCCTTTCGAACTTTATAATATCAGGATGTCCGAAAATGAACTGGAAGAGAAAAGCGAGGATACGTGGCAAGCCAATCCATGCCAGAACCTAAAAACTTAAAATGGAATTTAATGAGGTTGTAGTCCCTTACCATTGACATTTGGAGCAAGCAAAGGAGCATCAATCTAACCGTAAGTCCACCGATCACCACCATCTGTTGCACGGATTGACTCGTGGATTAGAGATGTCTATAGCATGAGAAGAACATGGTTTTGAAGGAATGTTGGGGCATGACATTTAGATTCCAAATCTTAAAAAAAGGTTCGATTTCGATTGTTCTTGTGCCGTAGATCTGCCCACGTTTTGTGGAATTACTATGCTTTCGAAAGTATACCCATTCTTTGCACTTCATCATGCATTGACGGCAACATGGCGGGTCAGATCATTTTGTTTCGAACGCTTATCCCAATTCTTTATTGAACCCAAGTCACCAAATATCATAACAGGAAAGAATGAAGGCTGCATCGATGTTTCACGGCAAAATGATTTTTAAAAAAAACGTACTAAATTTATTGTATTTGTACCAATTCAATCTGTTAAATCATATATATTTCTATTTTACAGATTGAATCCTAAACCTTTTGACAACTTGTTAATATAATTCTTTCGGTGGATTTTAGCTGGAAATTAATGACATAAACATCGGTTGTCCTACATAGTATGCCCGATGAACAACGTTAATAAGGATAATTTTTACATTTTTTTATAAATATTTTATTTGTTTTTCTTTTTTCTCTACTAAGTTCGATGAGTGTCGCTGGCCAACCCTTACTGGTCGTAGCCCTCGTATAAATCTAGCAAAGGTTGCGTAGCCTTTGCCGAACTAAGTAGAGAAAATGGAAGAAGAAAGAAAGAAAAAAAAAGAAAAGAAAGAAATATTAAAATTTTCAGAAAATTAAAAAAAAAATATTTACATTATCACAGACTGTGCTATGTAGGACAGCCAATGTTCATGTTATCAATTCCTACCAAAATTGATCAAAATGGCTACCATGGCAAATTGTTGAAAGATTGATGACTCATTAGTAAAATTAAATTGTTTAAAACTGGAGTGGCACACATGCGATGTATTTACGACTTTTTTGATAATTTATGGACATCTCACTTAGGGATGAGCGGTTTCATAGTAGATGGTTTCCTACCTTGGATCTAGAAAACTACCCACTATGTAAAATGGGAATTAGAGATTGCCCATTGATTGTATGGACCCATTTGAAAATTGCACCACCAGTCCGATCCCATTCCGTTGGTCCATGGAACTAATCCTGGTCCATGGAACTAATCCCACTGAACGACGGCAGAAAATAATGCCCCTTCATTGTTTCCATAGATCTCGGGAAGGGTAGTGTCTTTTTTTTTTTCCCTTTTTGGTCGAGCTGGATGGGCAATGTTGAATAAATCAATTTGCAACAAAAAGCCAACGCCAGAAAACGAAGACGTGAGAGGAGCAATAGAAAGGTTTCAGCAGCATATTTCGTGTTCCCTCATAACTCTAAAAGCTTAATTCAATATTTCTAATCAAGATTTCCTCCCTTGCTCCAGTGAATTCTTTAAGCACCTCACTTGCCCAAAACTTGAATCAATGTTCCCACGCCTTAATTACACGGAGACCAAGTCACACTTTGATTCTTGAACCAATCTTCCGAATAACTCACTTTGGGGATGATGGTACAGAGCATGGCACTAGGATTAATAGCTCAAACAACCGAATAAATGAAGTTTCATTCATACATTATGCCCAAAAAACAACAGCAAGGTCAATGCTAAAAATATATATACTAGCCTGGTTTGGGTGGTTCAAGTAGGTGGTTCAATCCTCAAATCAAAAATCATATTAGTACTCATTAGTTCCAATTGGAACGCTCAAAACCGGACGTCCGGTACGGTCCAATTCGGGCAGTTCCCGATTCATTTGCACACCCTTAGTTTCACTCCTATTCTCAAGTGACGAAAAAAAAAGGCGATTCTTGTGCAAGGGAACGAAGGGACGGCTAAAGCAGTAATCTTTGTTCTAAAGAATAGGATCTCTAAAGGGTCCCCAGTATCCATATACCTTCTATGGCCAAGCAAGCTAAGACCCACGTGACCCTTTTGCCCCAAAAAGGCATATTAGGTGGCCAGTACATTATTGCATGGCGGACCAAACCTGGGTCAACCATCGTGCCGAATAGTCAGGAGTTCCCTGGCCACGTTCGATTGCTGGTGTTGCGGTGGTGGTCGCTGCCGACCCTCGGATCACGTGATGGAGAAACGAGGCTCGAATCGTTCCGTTTTCCCGGGTAGCCGCACCACCCACCAAACGATCCCGCCATCAAGCTCGGGTCCGATTGGTCCTTTAGATCAGACCATTTGGCGCCAAAATAGAGTTGGAGAAAAAGACTTCTGTAGTAAAGGAGGGAAGGTGGGGGTAGGGGTAGGAATAGGGCGCTTGAAAAAGGGGTTCGAACAGTTTTTATGGTTGGTGACAACCCAAATGGAAAGTCAACTCCTTTGACCTCTTGGTGACTACCTGTAAGATTTTGTGATAATTGTAGGTGATGGCTTTTTTTAAAAAGGAAGCTGAACTAAAAGATGCACTGATCACGACGTTGCTATTAGCTAATTCATGATCAAAAGTACATACCTTTTTATCCTAATGTGCATCATGAAAGATGGGAAAGTTAAGAAATCTCGATATTATTAGATTTGTGCACTGTTCCGAGCCGTCAAATGGAGAAGGGGGTCGTTTTGTAAGATGGGTCTTCGGAGAGAGGATCACGTGATTGGCACAAGTGCTAAAACAATAGTAGCACGACGTGGGATTGAATAATCACATCCGATCAGTGGTGGAGGCGATTGAGTCATTAGACAGCAGATCCTAGGGGGGAGATTAATTAATTAGCTTATGTTTTGGGTCAATGAATAATTAAATTAAACTAATTTATTACGAGGAGGGTCGCTAAGACATGTGCTAGCACGCCACTTAATCGCAAAACTGAAGTTAGAGAGAGAGAGAGAGAGAGAGAGAGGACAGCAACTACCGAGACTGGTCGTCGTCCGCCAATCTCCAGTCTTCAGTTGCCCGTTGGAAGCTTAGGTAGGAGCCAAATCCTAGAGAGAGAATCCCATTCCCCTTCCCCTCTCTTCTGTGTGACCGTCTGGTAGAATTTTCAGGGCAGTCCCTCTTTCTCTCTCCTCTCTGGGTGCGTCCAATTCGTGCTCTCCCTTCGCCAAGCTCCCTCCTTTCTCTCTCCTTCTCCCTCTCTGGAGGCTGGAGTAGTTCGTTCTATACGAAAGCTTTTGTCTTTTCTTCTGGGTTCGTTGGGTTCGAGAGGAGCTCTGCTTCTCTGGAGTGAGGGGAGCATGGGGAGGAGCCTGCAAGTGGCGATGGGGCTATCGCCAATGGAGGTCGCGGCCCTCGTCACCAGCTGGTGGGACGAGATCAACGACTCCAGCCAGTGGCAGGACGGTATCTTCTATGCCCTCTGCGCCGCCTACGCGCTCGTCTCCACTGTCGCCCTGGTCTCTATCTCTCTCTCTGCTGCGCTGTCTTTGATGTTTTCTTGCTTGTGGAATGAGAGTGATGTGATTGTTCGCCTTTGATTATGTTTAGAGGTCTCTAGAGATTGTGCGTCTGTGATTTTCTTGCTTGAGAAATGGGGAGCCTTTAGTTTTGTGGATGTGGGGATGTAGAAGTTGCAGTGGAGTGGAATGTACAATCAGAAATCACTTTTGTGGCGGTTGCGATTGGACATGTGAACCGGTTCACGGATTCCACTTTGGCAAAGTTAAAAAGATGTTGGGTTGATGTTGATTGGCAATTGGATCCTTCAGATTTTGATTTTGAACTCCTGTCCACTCCTTTTGGAGCGTACATTTTCCCTCAATCACTAGATCCAGCGGACTTTGAGCTGATCCACAGTGTCCGAATATTTGTAATGCCAATTGTACTTGGCTTGTTCACATTAATTTGAAATGCCTGCCTAGCAAGTGAATTAATTTTTGAGTGCGTAGTTCTATGATGGCTAGCTTCATTCATGAGTCTCAAGCTGAGCTGTTGTTTGCCAAAGTGCAGATTCAATTGATAAGGATTGAATTGAGAGTGCCTGAATATGGTTGGACGACTCAAAAGGTTTTTCATCTCATGAACTTTATTGTCAATGGAGGTGATTGTTCAATCTTTCTTTACATTTTCATGCTCCAGGATTGCATTTCTTGGTAATTGATTGAGGCTTTGCCTTACTGTGTTTCTTTTGCAGTGCGTGCTGTCGTGTTTGGGTTTCACAATCAAGTCTTTGATTTACATCCAAAGGTTGGTTCATGGCTGCTTCTAAAATTTTCTGCCACAATCTTGGAAGCCCTATATTTTCAAAGCTTACTTCTTCATGAAGTTATATACATCCCCTACATAATTGGTTACATAGTTAACTTAGAGAGCCCACTGGTCATCTTGAGAGGGCCTGAGATAAAACTGATGCTTGTTAAGTTCATATCCTGAAAGTGGCCTCATTTTCACCATTTACACTGAATAGAAAAATATGGTATATCCTGAAAATTTGTAAAATTGACTAATTTGGTTGTGGAAGAATATCATGTTAATAGCACGATCCAACTTTCGCAGGAGTGCCCTAAAACAAGGGAAGTGTATCTAATGAAATGAACACTCACAGCAGTATCATTATGATAACATTAGATAGCAACATAGATCAGCTGCTAGTGTCTAGAAAGCCTCTTGTTATTTCCTAGCATGCTTATGAGGGACAACTGCAACTTGAAGCAGGTTCTTACTTGGGTTCTGTTGGATCTTCCGGGGCTCTTATTTTTCTCTACATACACTCTTCTTGTCCTCTTCTGGGCAGAAATATATCATCAGGCAAGTAGTTCCATCCTTGGCTTTTCCTCTCACTGAGATGCATGATCTCAAGTCAATTCTGATGCTCTGTTAGAGTATGCGGCCGTCTCTTTTCTTTCTCAACAGTGAGTCTATGTAATTCATACATCATTTACAATGAGCAGGCAAGAAGTTTACCAACAGATAAACTAAGGACCGTTTATATTGCAGTCAATGGTGCCATATATTTCGTCCAGGTGCTTTTCCTCAATTCCTTTCATGTAGTATCTCATTAAATTTGATTATGCACTTTTTCACCGCATCATTTATGTAATTGATTGCATTGATGACATGTACACTCGTGCTTTCTTGTTTGTTTAGATTTTGGTATATTTCTTCTTTTTGTATCAAGTTCTCAGACTATTATTCGGAAGTTTTGGTATGTAATTGTCACTAGTCAATATAATCACCTCATGCGAACGCTGCAAGTTGTGTAGAGTGCCTGACTGGTCTTTAGGGAGCTGCTTGTTAGTCATTTCCTTCAATCACATCTGGTTGCAGCTTTGCTCAGTTTTGGTTATTGCAAGAATGTTGAAGGCAAAGAAACACTTATGGCTAACTTAAATTTTTTGACTGGAAAAATTGCCAGAACAATTTGTAGTAAGGACCTACCGAATTGGAATTTTAATAGAGGAAATTGTCTGTGTCTCTGATGCGTCCTGTATGAAGGTAGTCATGTGTATAGCCAGTGATATCTGCCACACCATCAGTTTCCATACTGCGTTGTGTATGAATAAAGTTGTGTTAAATTCTTCACATGGGAGGATGAGTCAGTCACTGAAGCAAAATCTGCATTATTTATTTGTTATTGTTTCTAACTAATTTTGTCAATCTAACTATAGCATTATAAGCATTGAATTCAGATTTGCATCTGGATTTACCTGTGGATCGATGACAACAGCGTTGTGGAATTTGTTGGGAAGGTATTTATTGCAGGTCAGTTGACATCTCTTACCCCTAGTGGCATGGAGGAGAATTTCCTTTGATTTTGGGGGGGCACAAGAAATGGCGAGAGAATTTGAATATATGGTTTTCAGTGAAAATGGGGAACCTGTGCTTACATACCATAGTGTGTCTGGGAAGAATATGTTGAGGTGTATCACATTAGTTAAGAGTGACCTGCATGGTTATGGTCGAACTTCAGTGTCAAACTTATGACAGAGTTTGAGCTTGGAAGTAACAAATACCTCTACCACTTGTTCTGCTCTCAAAACTAGTTGCTCAGCACCGTGCCTCTATCTGCTTTCTGTTGAATACTCCTTCATTCCTTCTCACAAAACAGAACCTATTGAGAAAGCTTTTCTGGAAAACAGATACAGCTGATGTTGCTAACTTGTATCATTATAAGCTATTTAATTAGACATCCTGATCGAGCTTGCTCACAGAAGTGCAAAAAGTATAGTGATTAACACCTCTTTCGGGGTAGGGCAGAAAAAAGAAAAAGAAACTTCTTCATGAATTAAATTAGTCAGCCGAGCTGTAGGGGATGCAGTGTAATTTTTCTTTTTGTAATTTAAGCTTTCTTTTGGTCCTAATCATGATATCTGTACTTATGGTGGAATCTTGTTTCTCACAGTTGTGTCAATATTAGCTGCATTGGGCTTCTTGCTTTATGGAGGAAGGTAATTATTAGAAGTTAATGTGCTGGTTTACTACTCAGAGCATCTGGAACTTTTATGTTCTGCTTACTCTGTGTGGTTTGATTTTCTCCTTGTGATCAGTGTGGTTGTCAAATAATTCCAGGTTGTTTTTCATGCTGAGGCGCTTTCCTATTGAATCTAAAGGAAGAAGGAAGAAGCTCCATGAGGTGCTTTTCCTTTCATTTTAAATCAGAACTTAGTCCTGTCACTTCTTTCTGCTTCTTGCCTTTGTTTAAGAGATGTATTTTAATTATTGTGCACATCTGTAATGATTACTTTGGAGTTAAAGTGAAAATATGAACTGTATAGCTGGCGGTGGTGCTTGGTGCTGTCACTAATATCTTTGTAAGAAACTGGATATTTTTGGGATCAGGCTGTAGTTGTTTGTAAGTGAAGTTCTCTGTTCTATCAATTCTCACAAGCGCTGGGACATCTTCCTTTTTTTCCTTTTTCCCTTTTTCTTGGTTCTGGTGAAAGTTTCTTCATTTGACTGGATAAATATCCAATTTATCCAACTTTCAAGCAGGTCTTGGTACTTTTATATTGCGTGTTTATGATATGACTTACGAAAGTTTTCAAGGATCATCCACCCTGCCAAATGCTATTGTATTAAATGTGTATGCGAAAAGCCAAACCAAATGTAGCTTTTGGATTGATTTTCCTGACTACCTGAAATGGGGTGTGCACCTTTTTGGCAGGTTGGATCTGTCACAGCTATATGCTTCACCTGCTTCCTTATCAGAAGTTTCGTGGTAAGCACCTACTTCCCTCTTTTCCCTCTTAGTCTCTTCCAGATATGCAATGTTTGTACTTGAGTCTACAACTTTCCAGAAAGGATAGCCTCATTTTTTCGTGCTTTTACTATATCAACTTGAGGCTGTTATTCGAAACGCCTATTATAGATATGTTGCCATGGGAAATTTGTTTGAAGCATGTGATCCTCAAGCTTGAGTCCTTGTCTTCTTTCTGGGTCCTAGTTCTCATTGTTCTTCTACATCATTTAACACTTGGGACTTAACCAGGTACAATGAATTGGTGAATCATTGTCCATCTATGTCTATGGCATACATAGCTTGTCTATGATAGCAGTTCCTCACCCAAATTACTCCCTGTCTTTGCTTAAAAGAAGTATCAGTAAAGGACTATGAAGAGGAGTAGGAAGGCCAAAGCTGTTTTCTAGACTTCATTGGTGAAATAAAACTAAGACACTCTTGTTCAAACAAAATTTGAAGAATCAAGATAGAGTAGTCTGAAAATGTTGTTGAGAGTGAAGAGATACCCAATATCTAGAGGTGGTTAGTGAAGTTCCTGCTTCAATGATTGGCCTCTGTTATGGAATCGTTTTCTCTCAAGCCCCCTGCTTAAGGATGCTAGCTTCTAAATGCAAATCCGGTGACCATTGACTTCCTTTGCTTTGACATGATTTGTTACTGTCTTTGGAAAACCAAGTGAGAGTTCTTTGCTTGTATCAAGGATTTCATTTTTTTTTCAGTAGCAGGTAGGCATTTAGTGTCTTCTAGCTAATACCTCTTGCTGAAGAGATGTGGTCCTGCTGTTTGAGCAAAACTCATTGTGCGTGTGTTGAGCTGCAACTGAAAATGCTTTTAAGGGGAGGAGAAATAAGATCCTGTACATTCATTGCCATTATATCAATCTAGTCAGGGTTGCAGTTTGTTTCAAAAGCCCTGAATTTGCTTCCACTATGCAGGTCCTTTTATCTGCATTCGATACAGACGCATCCCTCGACGTTTTGAATCACCCGATTCTAAATTTGATATATTACATGGTACTTTCTTATCCCACTTCATTCTTGGGTTCGTTAATTTGCTCCATAACTGATTGTTTATATCCTTCAAATGTCTGTTGCTCAAATAACAGCTGGTTGAGATCCTACCTTCTGCTTTAGTCCTCTTTATCTTACGGAAGTTGCCTCCCAAGAGGATATCGGCTCAGTACCATCCAATCCGCTAGTCAGAGTCAATCCTTTTTTTGGTAGATAGTTATTCTTTTGTCCTCTTGAAGATGGGTTTTTCATGGTTCGACGGCCAGAGTTACCAAAGTTGAGTAATGGGAAGCGGAGCCACGAGGGAAAAAAGGAAAAAAAAAAAATTCCAAATGTATCATCATTCTGGTATGGCTCACAATGCCGGCAATTCTTTTTCATTTATACTGTTGTAATTTATCGTAGGGGAGGGACCTTTCATTTACTTCTCATTCTCCTTTTTTTCAAATCCACTTTCTTTTGAGCGGGGTTCGAGGGGCACACAGCAGAGGGCTGCATGCTTGTATAATAAATCATGTGCAGATATTGGTCGAGCATTTGGAGAAAGAAAGAGTCAATGCGATTTCAGACATCGGGTCCTCATGTTTATACCAATGACATAGGCCATGTTTACAGGAGCTGGTGAAGATCGTGTGTTACCTGTTTTCGGATTCTTGAAGATGAAGGATGAAGTTGATGTTTGTGTTACAGTGCTTGTGTTGCTAATGTGGCTGTTCTCTGGCTCGTGTTGGGGATGAACTATAATGTTGTTCATCAGGATGATTGGTTTAAAGGTAGATAGTTTTAGACTGGAAACTGGAAATCCATCCTGTCAAAGTAGTTTTAGTATTCACAACTAGGAATCGAACCGGTTAGCCCTGCATCTGGCATGGAATCAAACTAGTTAAGTCTGACCCCTAAATTTTTTCATCAGGGAATTGAACCGGTCATAGTGAAAACCAGAATAGACCCTATGCCAATTCGGTTCGATTCAAAATGGCCCTATTGCTCACCTCTATCGTTCATTGCAGAAAATTACTAGAAAACGACCTAATGTGAATGTGGCTACGTCTTTCACTATCCTGGATACACAAGTAGACGACAGAAAAGAAATTGTCATTGAAAACGGACCTGTATTGACAAGAAAGCCAAAGAGGAAAACAAGCAAGTTATCCGATCTCATTGACCTCCTGTTTTTCAATGTGTTAATTCTATCCTGGTAATATTTTAATTCACTCTCCAACTTTCAAATGTGTCTCTACATCTACATCAAAAATGAAATGATAAAAAATTCATGTATCAGACATATTTTGTCCGAACTTACTTTTTGGGGGAAAATTCCAAAAAAAAGCATGAAGTACCCTCATTTTCTCAAATAAAAATTTAAAGTGGACATTGTTCTAAATAAGGGCCTAAAATGGCTATAGTAGTTTCAAATAAGGATTTAAAGTGGCCATAACAATTTTAAAAAAAATGATATGACCTTGCTAGCCCCTAAATATTCCAACCAATTAAGGGCACTTTGGTCCACCATAATTTTAAGTTTAAATATTGTTTAAAGGGATATGTGTAGTAGAAGTCCTAAAACTTGTGCAGAAAGTGCAATTGAGTCCTAAAACTTACAAAGAGTTCAATTAGGTCCTAAAACTTGTCCGAAAGTGTAATTGAGTCCTAAAACTTACAAAGAGTTCAATTAAGTCCTAAAACTTGTCGGAAAGTGCAATTGAGTCCTAAAGTTAACACCGTTAAGAAAGTTAACGGAAATTGCCGACGATGGCGTTGACGTAATATTTTAAATGATTTTTTTAATTTTTCAAATGGCTTTTTAAAATTATTTTTTATTCAAAATCTTTAAAATTAGATTAAAAAATAAAAAGGAAAATCTAAATTTATTTAAAAAAAGAAAATATAAATTTATTTAAAAAAAGAAAAATCTAAATTTATTTAAAAAAGAAAAATCTAAATTTATTTAGAAAAAAAAATTGTTCAAAAAAAAAAGGGCGGTGGACTTCCGCCGCCGCCCATCATCGCGGGCGACCGTCGCCGCCACGGGCGGGTGGCCGGCCCTCACCGGGACCGGCGACCGTCGCTCGGCCCCGGGCGAGGGACGGCGACCGTCGCCGCCGTGGGCGCGGCCTCGTCGGCCCTCGCTCGGGGCCGGCGAGGGCCGACGAGGCCTCGCCTAGGGCGGGCGTCGGTCGCTCGGCCTCGCCTAGGGCGGGCGACGGTCGCTCGGCCCCAAGCGAGGGCCGGCGACCGTCGCCCGCCCGGGCGTGGCCTCGTCGGCCCTCGCCTAGATCTCGGCGAGCCTCGCCGGCCCGAGCGAGGGCCGACGAGGCCTCGCTTGGGCCGAGCGGCCGTCGCCCGCCCTAGGCGAGGCCTCGTCGACCCTCGCTCGGGGCCGGCGAGGCTCGCCGGATCCGGGGAGCCTCGCGGCCCCGAGCGAGGGGGCCTCGCCTAGGGCGGGCGACGGCCGCTCGGCCCCGTGCGAGGGCGGCGACTGGCGAGCCTCGCCGGCCGAGCGAGGGCCGACGAGGCCGCGCCTGTGGCGGGCGACGGTCGCGGCCCCGGTGAGGGCGGCCACCCCGCCTGTGGCCGGCGACGGTCGCCGGCCCCTCCGGCGATGGGCGGCGGCGGAAGTCCACCGCCCTTTTTTTTTTTCTCGAACAATTTTTTTTTCTAAATAAATTTAGATTTTTCTTTTTTAAATAAATTTATATTTTCCTTTTTATTTTTTAATTTAATTTTTAAAGATTTTGAATAAAAAATAATTTTAAAAAGCCATTTGAAAAATAAAAAAAATCATTTAAAATATGACGTCGCCGCCATCGTCAAAGCAATTTCCGTTAACTTTCTTAACGGTGTTAACTTTTTAGGACTCGATCAGACTTTCTGGACAAGTTTTAAGACTTGATTGAACTCTTTGTAAGTTTTTGTGACTCAATTACACTTTCCTGACAAGTTTTTGGACTCAATTACACTTTCCTCGGGACAAGTTTTAGGACTTAATTGAACTTTTTGTAAGTTTTTGACTCAATCGCACTTTTCGCACAAGTTTTTGCGACTTCGCTAAACATATCCCTTGTTTAAACTAAATTTAATTAAAAAAAAAAACAGAAGGTAAGGAAATCAAGTGAGCTCTCATTGTCTTCCCTTCCCCTTCCCCTTTTTAATTTGCTTTTCCATATAATATGGAACAAGGAAAAAGAAATATTTCAAAAAAATGTAAAGGACGAAAATGCCCTTATCAGCTAGTGAGTTAGGCCTTTTCTTTAGAACTGATATAGTAATTTTAGATCATTATTTGATATAATGTCCACTTCGGACTTTTAATTAAGAAAATAAATACCATTCAAGTCCTTTTCAAGCCCTTATTTAGGAAAATGAAAGCACTTTAAGTCATTATTTAGAATTTTTCGTACTTTTTTGTATAAATTGTCATTAACTTCACTTAGAAATCATCAGTTTTTATTTGGGCAGCACTGTTTCCACTTCTAAATGATTACGTCCACTCTTATTTGCAATAAAAATACAAAATTGCCCATAATCTTTCAATTGCAATTGAAATTTTTTTCTATTTTTCTTTTTCCATTTATGATAGTTGCTACAATTAAACATTTCATATGTTGTTTTTTTTAGCATATTAAAAAAAAGTGCATTCTCAAATATTTCTATAACATTTTACATACTCCATATAAAATCATATTCCTAATAGTAAGGAAAAAAAACGTCATTTGATATAGTATAAAACTAAAAAGTCTATTTTTTTATTATTAATCTTACAACAACTCATTTATTTTTTATCCTCTTATCTCAAATCTCTTCTTTTTTTTTTTTTTCTAAATATTTTTTTAATTTCATTAGTCAACATATATATTAAATTTCTTCATTTACTTTATTTAAAAAAATTATCTTTTTTACTTATTACACTTGTGAGATACTTACATATAGAGCATGTAAGATGTTAGAGGAATATATATGAATATAATAAAAACATTATACACAATGAGATGTCTTGATTTTTTTTTTTTTTTGTAAATTGTTCATATATGATATTAATTTATTTCAATCCAAAATAATGATGTTTCAATGGCATTTTCAGGAAATTATTACTTTATGTGATTTTTTGATTTAATTAAATTTCATCCACTATCAATTTATCCATAAATTTTTTATGGAGCTATTCTAACAAAAAAAATAGTACCTTTAATATAAATGGAAAATCTACAATAGGCAAAAACCAAACTTATAGAATTCTTAATTATGGTAAATATATAAGATAAAAAAGGAAAGTAAATAAATTTGAGACTATAAATCTAAATTTCAATTGACTTATAGATGGCATCTTCAGAGAGCAGTGAAGCTCGCAATTTTCTCTTTCCGATGAAAATTGGGTGGATTTAATCTTAAAGGGGTAGAAATAGCATTGTCCTTTTAATATTTTAACTTACTTTTAGCTATTTTGACAAAAAAAAAATTACTTTAAACTTTGGAGAGCTACTAAATATGTAATGTTATTATTGAATGTCGATGGAAAAATAAAATAATATTTTTATGTGAAAAAATTTGTCTTTGAAATTTTGGGATCGCTCAACCAATGCTCGCTCCTATTGGCTAAATAAT
The DNA here is from genome assembly GCA_016097595.1 of Eucalyptus pumila. NCBI lineage: Eukaryota > Viridiplantae > Streptophyta > Magnoliopsida > Myrtales > Myrtaceae > Eucalyptus > Eucalyptus pumila. The sequence goes on from CM027851.1 coordinate 43,714,079, forward strand.
TTTTACTTAAATTAAATAATATTTTTTTCTAAAAAATACAATTTTTTTAATGGATTTCCATCTTTGTAACCGCTTCCACATCTCTATTTCTCAAAACCATTTTCGGTGTTTTTCTTCCTTATTTTGCGAAAAGAGCCAACAAAAAAAAAAGAAAAAAGAAAAGAAGAAAAGAAGAAAGTCTGTTTTTTTGGCACTACCTCTTCCTCACGCGCCCCCGCGATCCACTCGTACTCACACTCGCCGCTCCTTCTCCGATCACAGCCTTTCCTTTTTAACTTTTTCTTTTCTCTTCAGCCCGCTTCATTTGCAGATTTCAAATTCAAACCTCTCTCTCTCTCTCTCTCTCTCTCTCTAACCTTCTTCCATCACCTTCCGATTTTCACTCCCCAACGTCCCCCAAATTCACCATTTCGCCCCCCGGGCAAACTCCCAACCTCGCCGGCCGGAATCAATGGAGTCCTCCGACCGCCCACCGTCGTCTTCTTCGTTGCTCAAAGACATTTCCAACTTCAAGACCCCGAGCCGCCCCTCCCACAAGCCCCCCGCCCTCCGATCCCCGGACTCCCGTTTCTTCACCGCCTCCCGCCACACCCCCTCCCTCCCCCTCCTCCGCCGCCCGCCGCGCCGGCCGCCCCTCCGCCGCCGCCGCCCCTCCGCCGCCGCCCGCTCGCGGCAGAAGCAGTCCGCGAGCCGCCGCCGGCTCCGGGCGTTCGAGCTCGAGCAGTCGCGGTCCTCGCGGAAGGCGCAGTTGAGGAAGGAGCAGAACCTGAGGACGCTGGCGAGGTCCCTCACCGCCTGGCTCAACTACTTGCTCCGGCACCCCAGGTCGTGCGGGCGCGATCTGGACTCGGCGGGCTCGGGCTGGCGCGGGGACGAGGGGAATGCGGCGAAGGGGAAGAGGGGAAGTTGGCCGGAGGGCGGGGTCGGGTTCGATCCCGCGGGGCCGAGCCCGAAGAGGAGGAGGGACTTGCGGTGGCGGAACGAGGAGGAGGATGGGGATCGGAGTTCGGAGGGGTTATCGAATTTGAGGTTCGATAGGTTGAGGGATTCGTTGAAGGAGGTTTGCAGTTTCGATGATCTGAAGGAGAGGATGCGGGTTTATTTGAATTTGGCTTCTTGTAAGGAGATTTTTAAAGTGATGACCCAAGTGACTAAGGTATGATGGAATTCTTGAAAAGCGGAATTTTTTATGGTTCCCGTAGTGTTTAAGTGTTTGGCATTTAGGAAAGTAAATCTGCTGAAAGGCTGAAACATTTATTTCATCGTTCGTATGTTGAAGTAATTTCATCAATATTAGTTTTCTTACTTTGTGCAAAGAAGCTAATACGGAAATGGTTGGCCACATTCATTGTGTTGTCTCGCTGTTCGTGTTCGGACCACGTTTTTTTTTTCTAATAGTTTTCCCCAATTTTTGCAGAACATTGATGAGGGTAGACTTAAAATGAAGGCTCATTGCCCTATAGTTACAGATTTTGGCATGAAGGAGAAGGTCATTAGAATCCTCCTCTGCTACAACCCACTGTGGCTCAGGATAGGGTTATACATTATTCTCGGGGGCGAGTCATTGTTGCCCAATGGAGATGCTGAATCTGATCAAGATATTGCATTCTTGAAACTGGTCATTGAGAGGCAGTTTTTATCACATGAAGGTTTAGCAAAAGCGTATGCTTATAATAAGAAGGTTGAAGGTTTATATAGACCGGGTTATTATGAATCTCTGGGGAATGTCATACTCAAAAGGTTTTTGCTGCTTGTTCTTGCACTGGATAGAGCTAAATCCCAAAGCAGTCTTCCTCTCAAGTATGGGATTGATGGATTGGACGGAGGTTCCCCCTTATTATTTTCCCTTCAATCTAGTATCAAATCAAGCAGTCAGATGGTTAATGGTAAGGGTTGAGCTGCTACTTATTCGATAAAATCTGGATTTTTTTATGACTAACGCTATCCATTGTAGGTTGACTTTTCTCTCTTTCTGGTTCACAATTAGATTTTTTGTCATCTGATGTGATGCATGGAGAAGGTAATCTTCTTGCACATCTAGTGATTGTAGGATTCAAAGTATCTTATCAGCAGGTATGCTCACTCCATTCGTAGTGCCTTTTCAATTTGCTTTGCATGTGTTTCCTCATGCTTGAGACTTTGGGGTCCTAATGTGGGTTTGGAGTATGAACCATTCTACTTTAAATTTGCATTTGCATGAATTGATGTTCAGGTATCACAACACTAGTGTTGCATAACAGGCAATAAGTTACTAAATTATAATATTTGATTCATGACCTGTCATTTATTGTACTACAGTGCCCCCTGATTGAGTACGACTTCAGATTAACTGATGTGTTGGAGGATCTCCATGATGGGGTGCGACTCTGTAGGGCTATCCAGCTTTTGAAGCAAGACTCATCAATTCTATTGGTATGTTTGATGAAATAAGTTTGAGTGGCAGCTGACTATAGAGCCTCTCTTCCACAGTTTTAATGATATTTTAGTGATTATGCTATGTGCAGAAATTGGTAGTTCCTGCGGACACTATGAAGAAAAATGTAGCAAACTGTGGCATTGCATTGCAATATCTCAAGCAATCTGGGGTGCCGCTAAAGGATGAAGATGGAATGACAATAGAAGCAGATGATGTTGCCTGTGGAGATAAGGAACTAACCCTTTCTTTGCTCTGGAACATGTTTCTTTACTTGCAGGTTTGTCTACTACTACCTTCTGAAAATCGGATGTGTGAATTTAAATTAAAAATGGCTTGCTTGTGAATTTTGTATATGGATAATATCCTTTTCATTGGATCTGCAGCTACCTCTTCTTATTGATAAAGAGATTCTAGCAGAGGAGGTCTCACGAGTTCGTGGAGTCTTTGTGGTATGTCCAAAACTGGATGACATCCCATTTTACATAGCATGATGGAGCATGTGCATGCGAGTCCCCTGTTGTGTCCAGTTGCTTAAATGTGTGGGTTTGAACATTAAGCCTTATTCTCCCCTCCTCTTCCTTCTTTGGTTTTGGAAAGACAATAAAGTTTCCTTCTATTACATTGCAGGACAAATCAATCATCCATGACTGCTCTTTGCTGGACGTCATCTTAAACTGGATTCAGGTACTTCTTTGTTAAAGATATTGTAGTGAGATTCCGTTTGATTCTGATATTAAAGTCTAACCTCTTTTATATTATATTGCCTTCAATTGGAACATCTGGCTGTAGAATTTTTGTTGTCCTTCTTGTTCAATATATATTGGAAATTTTCTATTCTAAGGTAGGTTTTGATTTATGCCTTATTAATCCCATACCTTGACTGTTAAGTGTTGAACTTTCTATTTTTTCTTTCTGCAATGAGCATCAAACATATTGGCCCTGGCCCTCCTGGGTTGTATTGCCTTCAATCTCCAGCCTTTTAAGCACATATCTATTGGTTCAACTGATCGTTGTCATTGCATGTTTTCAGGCAATTTGCAACAGTTATGGTCTCAAGATTGACAATCTCGATTCCTTGATTGACGGAAAAGCCATATGGTGCTTGCTTGACTATTACTTTCGCACGGAACTTCATCACTCTTGTCCTTTAAAGGTCTCCTGGAATTATATTTTGTTGACATGAATAATTTCATGCATTCTTTTTTCGAATAACCCTAGTGTCATTTGTTCAGACGAATAACACTGCTGTTGTTTATTCAGGACAACAATGGAGCAAGAGGTGAAACATCAGTCATGGCTGCTGCTGATTATACAGATGCAGTGCACAACTTTATTTTATCGCAGAAATTGACAGGTTTACTAGGAGATTTTCCTGAGGTATGTTTTATAGAAGATTTCTCCAGCATGATACCTCACATTTTATATTTTTCTTCTGAAAGTTAGAAAAGTAGTTCAGATGTTTACATGGCATCTCTCATCCTTGCTTCCTGGTAAGATCTGTTAGAAATCCCATCGAATTTATGGATGTAATTAAGTGCACGTTCTTTGTGAGGCTCTCTCCCTTTGAAGTTATGATACTTGCTGGAATTCCATTTTGGCACTTAACAAGCATCATAATGTATGATTAAGATACCTCCACCGCAAGGATAGAATTACAGTGTGATTTGTGTGTCACTTTTGACTTTTGAATTTAATGTATCTCATCCTGTGGTAACATTTTCAATCAAGTTGCATGCAAATTTTGTATCAATTGACCTTAAGTGTATCTTGTTGTTGATGGATTACCATTAATGTCCTAGATCAGACAAGATTGATAGGTTTGAAAATGATATGCATGGTTGCATATGTTTTGAGATGATATTCACTTTTCAGTTAGAATGGTATGCCCAGCGTGTTTGTTTTGAAATCTTTTTGCAAACAGCTGTGTCATTAACTCCATATAAATGCGTGTCAGCTATATCACCACAAATGGTCCAATTTTAGGCTCTTCCTTTTTATGCATTTGCTGATATCTTGCTACACTGTGTGGAGTTTCTTGTGTTGTAGTCCATTACTTTAATTAGTTGTGTTTTTTAATTTTTCTAATGCAGATTCTGCAGATAAGCGATATATTGGAGCATCATGGTGTGTGTAACAGTCGCAGTGTCATTATTTTGTTGGTGTTCCTCGCATGTCATTTGGTTATGAAGAAGAATATGGTAATTGTTTAAATGCTATCCCCAAGGATAAATTATTCATTTTCTTTTTTCTTTAAAAACTATACTGTAGAAGTTACAGCTGAGTTTTCTCCCAAGCAGGATCATTTGAATTTTCATAAGCTCTTAAGTTGCACATGTCATGTGGATAGAAGACACTCAAGCCATCAACGGTGTCTTGTCAATTCTAGTTTAGCAAAGGAAGATGCAGATAGGCTGAGCAACGAAGGTGTGTATGCTAGCATACTGATATCTAATGTGGAGAGCTTAGGTAGAACTGCTGGCCAGCTGTCAGATTTCTATTAATTTATAAAATATAGTTTGTACCATAGGTGAATGTGCCATCAGAGCCTTGGATTATTCAGATTTGGTCTTATGAAAGCTATATCAAAGCCATCCATCTTAAGAAAGTATTATTCTGATTTGATCTTATGTAATTCTCCCCGAGTTTAGATTATTTTTTGGGCTTTCACTAGATATGTCAACCCTCTTATGTACAAAAATTGCAATATAAAACCAAGTCAGGAATAATGTTTTGAAGAAGTTGTCTTCCCTTCGTCGAACATCTTCAGCTGTAAAGTTGCAGATTGGATCTTTCAGGGATACCGCCTTGAGAAATAGCTCTTATACTTGATGAATATGAAAATTTTGAAGTGGAGAATTTGTCATTGTATGGAAAAATCATGAAGACAGAGATTGATAATTATGTGATGTTAAGAATTTTTGTAATTGTGGACTATGGGATGATGTAAAGATTTTGTTGATTAGTGGAGCGTCTAAAAATAAGAAAATCTGTATTGGAATCTGTCACTTTTATGTTGAACCAGTCTTCCAGGCAAAATTACCTGGGCAAGAGAATATTTCCTTTTATCCTTGCTTTTATTTTTCTTTTAGACTTTTTGTCTGCTCCTACTTAAAATTTTATGGACTGGCTTGAAATTTAAAATAGTCCTGTTTCTCTCTCTCTCTCTCTCTCTCTCTTTTCCAGCATTAGAAGCGGCAAATAGGTTCAAGGCCATCCAGGCTTGGTGGCAAAGTATGGCTGAGAAGGACTTCAAAAGCATTTCAAATCCTCAAAATTCTGTTCTTGATGTCTTCCCAATCAGCAAATCAGAGAATAAACCTAAAAGAGGTAGTCAACTACCAAATTACTATGAGTAATATAGAGTTACTTCTCCAGGATATATTACTTCTAGGCATTCACTTCTCGCAGTAGTTTGCTGAATCCGATTCTTTTGTTTCTTTGAATATTTTTTACAATTCTTTCTGCATTGATCAATTGTCGAGATTATAGAGTGCAACTATAGAATCTCTAATATTTTAAAAAAAAAAAAAACTATAGAATCTCTAATACTTGCCTAATGCTTTCAGGTGATGCCGCCTGTCTTATCCAGTCCCGCTACAGAGGAATGGTAGAACGTCGTAAGTTTTTGAAGATTATGGATGCAGTTTCCCTGCTGCAGAGTGCTACTCGGGCTTGGTTAGTTGTCAGGCAGAAAATGCTGCTCCCCAGAAGTTTTGTCACTGAGGTGGATGAATTTCTATGCGGTAAATGACCTTCTCAAATAATCATCTACTGCCACTCAATTTTATACTTTCATTTTCGTGATTTGTCAGATTCTTGTGCAGGTAGAGGGAAGAGTTCAGAAACATACGGGAGATACTTGCTACTTATTTTTTACAGGCATAACTTTGTCAAGCTGAGAAGGTCGGTATTGCTTATCCAGCAAGCAGCAAGGAAATGGATCTCTCAGAAATGTCAGCATAAAGGTATTGCATCTCATGTGGCCCAAAATCACTAACCTGGGCAATACTGCTTTTCTTAGTGATTGCATACCAGGTTGCATTTTGAGGTCAATTGCTGTATTCAAGAACTCTCAAATAGGTCACAATATTGGTTTTTGAAACATGCACAGAAATGAGTTCAACAATTCTTCGAACAAAAGCTGCAACTAAAATTCAGCTTGCTTGGCGGAATGTTTGTCTCCGGAATTCTCTCAATTATAAGTGCTGTGCTGCTATAAAGATCCAGTCTTATGTTCGTGGTTGGTTCTTAAGAAGGGAGTACTTGAATCAGAAACAAGCAGCCCTTACAATCCAAAGTAATTTTCAACGCCTCAGATGCAGGAGGTTGAAACAACGTGCAGAAATCACACTTAAGTCAGCCATCATAATCCAATGTTATGCTCGTAGATGGCTTTGCCAAAGATGGTACTCTAGATGTTACCAGCTTATTGTTCAAATCCAGGTATTTAGGATTATGCACTTGTTTTGTGCAAAATATGCGCCTTTCCTTTTCATGGAATAAGTAAGCCACTCATTCTTTAATAATACAACAAAGTTTAATAATACATTTGTGGCTAATTCCTTTGCTCTAAACAAATCCAGAGCTGGTGCCGTGGTTGGTTGATAAGAAAAGACTTTTTAGCTCGGAGAGAGGCTGCGATCAAAATCCAGAGTTCTGCACGCGGTCTTATTTGCTGGAAGGCTCTTTGTAACTACAGATATGCTGCTATAGACATTCAAAGCTTTGTAAGGGGACAAATAACACGGAAGAGGCTCACAGGTACTAGTTAATCTCTCATGTATATCTGTAGCCTTGCTGTCCAACATGTTCTTTCTCTGTTCTATAATGACACAAAATTGTTACGTGTTGGGTACTTCAGGGCCTTTAAACTCTAGGACTGTCAACTTTAGCTCAACTATACAGACCTCGAGTGGCTATTCTCAGAATTCCAACATCAAGATTCCGCTTTCCTCTATTTTAAGACTGCAAAGATGGTGGAGAAGGGTTCTCTTGCAAAGATTGAGAAGTAAATCAGCAATCTTCATTCAGTCCTATGCTCGGGGCTGGATTGCAAAGCGGAAAGCTGCAAGAGAGAGGGATCGTGTTGTTCTAATCCAGGTAAACTCTTCATTTCCCCATTCACGGGCCCCACTTTCCTAAAGTTGGCCTATACTTTCTTTTAGCTCATTCTATACTTTTTGCTTTCCACTTTGTATTAAATCAGGAGCAGATCAGAACTCCAATTTTACCCCCTTAATGTGGTTGATACCCCTAGTTGGAGATGCCCCATCTATCATTTGTGGGATTCATTTTTACCAGGCCCTTAGTTAATTGGTGTTTTCACATCAACATCATGTTTTGCTCTTGTTACTTTGGTATGATTATGTCAGACTTATTTGATTTGGGATTCAACAGTCATACTGGAAAGGTTACCTTACACGAAAAGAATCAAGGGCCCAGGTTGTGGACTTGCGCCTCAGAGTGCAGAAGGCAGCTAAAAATGTGGATGACAACATGCGAATCATAAACAGACTTAAGGCAGCGCTTTCTGAATTGCTGAATATAAGAAGTGTCACCAGCATTCTGCATACTTGTGCCACTTTAGGTAAGTAATATGTTGAGAACTTTTTATTAATTTTTTGTGTTGAAAGACTAGCTAAGCTATAGTGGACTAAGTATTTAAAAATGTTCTAAAAACTGATTGGAGTGGTTTGGTAATGCTTTTCTTTCAGACATGGCGACTCGACATTCTCAGAAGTGTTGTGAGAAACTTGTGGAGGCAGGAGCAATTGACAAATTGTTGAAACTTATCCGCTCGATGACACGAAGTATTCCTGACCAGGAGGTTTTAAAACATGCTTTGTCTACACTTAGGAACCTAGCTCGCTATGCGGAATTGCTTGATGTGTTAATTGACAGTCATGGATCTATCGAAATCATTTTCTTTGAGTTGCTGAGGTATGGTCATGGGAAATCACTACAACTTCTCATGAAAATGTATTCTTGCTGAACTTAAGGAAGACATGAAACATGATTGATAATTTCTGCTGGATTACATCTTTCAGGAACAAGGAGGATGGATTCTTTATTGCTTCTGAGCTCTTGAAAAAGATATGTACTAGAGACAAAGGCGCAGAAGCTCTGCGTAAATCACCTTCTTTGCTCAGGAGGCTGAATGGTCTGGTTGAAGAACTTACAAGGAGAGTCCACAACGACAAAAGGTATTTTTACTGCTTTGAGGCTTAACTGCTCTATGAGACTATACTTCTGATCATATCTTTTGTGATTCATAGAAATGGACGGGTGATTGCCGCGAAAGAGAACACTGAAAGGAGGTTGAAAGAGGCGGCCGAGCTTCTGAAACTAATGGTTTGCTAGGTTCACGTCGGCTGGAGTTGCACATACTTTCATAACAATCATAACCAATTGCCTTGATTGGTGCTAAAAATTGACATGCCTTAATTTCCTCCTCTGCTTGAATTTTTCTTGGATTATGCGTGATGCAATTCATACCCTTTTAGATTTTTTTTTTTTTTTTTTTTTTTTTTTTTTTTTTTTTGGGGAAGGGACATAGGATTCATTGGCGTGAACGGTTGTGCTTGCCGGTCTCAGTCAAAGTTGGTGGGTTAGGTGTGGTTTCCGTAGTTGCTCGTGAACTGCAACTGTAATCTGCCAGTGCCTTTCGGCTTAGTTTGTCGCTTACCAATTTACTTTTTTGAAAATAGTGAGACATGAATTTTACTTTTCCAAAGCTGCAAGGACACCCTTACTAAGCAACTGAAGATAACAAGAGTGTACCAAACGCAACGAACGCTCTGATTTTATTTTGATTCGCATTTTAGTAGCATGGCAGTGACTGGGCTTACTTAAAATAAGTAATAATTATGATTTAAATCAAATATCTAAATTGTGAGTGAGATTTTACGAGAGAGAGAGGATGCTTAAGAAGTTCTTGGTGCTAATTGTCCTTTCTCACGATTCTATATTAATAAAAAGAGATTGTCATATAATATGGCCGATTTTTCCTGCCAGAAATATCAAGCTTATCTTTATTAAATATAATTAGTTATTGCTGCATAATATCATACGCTATGCCTATTAGGCCATCTTTTTCATAGGAAGGATACATCATTTGGCCCAATTGGCAACTTGCGCCCGCTCGCTCTCTCTCTCTCTCTCTCTAGACTTTATTGTGGCTATTAAATTGGACAACTTGCATCTAAAGCAATTATATAGTATGAAGAGGCATATGCCAAACAGTAAACAATACATAAAGCGTGCCCGACTTGCATTCGCAGCCGCAAGATTTTTGGGCGGCGATTCCCTTATGCAGGCGTTGAAATCCGAGACAGCAGGGGATACAGATTCCACCAGCCCAAAAAATATCTTCCAACCGCCCTTTGAACCACTATTTGAGTATTTTTGTATGCTATTTTTTATCACCAAAAAAACCTTATTGGAACTTGGAGCGAGACAAAAGATTACATCTATGCTCGAGAGATTGGAATCTTTACTTGATTCCAGAATCAAGACGTGTCTAATTCAGATTCAGAAAGGGATCCTCTTTTAACTTCTTTGATCTTCCGGTCCTAATGTTTGAAAACATCAGCAGGACCAACAATGATTTAGCAAATTAGCATAAGAACAGTGATTAAGAAGAACAGAGTTGGAAGTCCTCCATTTCATGCCAATCAAAATTTGTACAACCCAACAATCCAAGAAATGTCCAAGAATCAAACCCATCGCCTAGAGAAGCCTAATACAACATCAATCACTAGAAACAACCTTTTCTTTTGATAAATTTCAAGCTGCCCTAGCAAGAACCTCAAGTCTCTCAGGCACATCAGCAGGGTCAATAAGGAAACCCCTCCTGGCGAGAGACCTTGGCACTTTGACAGTCAAGACCCCATCCTCATACCCAGCAGAAATCCCGTTCACATCCACCAGGTTAGGGAGCCTGAACTTCCTCATGAAACTCCTGGCAGGCTCCCTCGACTCCTCCGCAGCCTCCGTTCTTATGATCATGTACCTGGAGTCCTCGACTTCCACTCTTATCTCCTCTTTTCTCACACCTGCCACACACCCAAAACAGGAAGGGGGAAAAGGGTCGAATCTTTATCAGTCAAGAGCACAAAACCAGGTGTCAAATGAATTGGGTAAAAAGAAAGATCGTGAAAGGTGAGAGATTTGGTGGAGATCCTTTGGGAAATTGACTCCTTACCAGGAAGATCAGCAGAGAAGATGTGGCACTCCGGGGTCTGCGCCCAATGGACATAGTTTTCTGGGATGAAGTCATATGGGGAAAGGAGAGGAGAGGTGAAGAGGTGGCTCCATGAAGGGGAGGCGTATGCTGGGATCTCCATGGATTCAAGAGGAGGAGGGAGACTCTGGGATTGGTGGGTAGAAATTGACCACTCAAAGATGGAGGGGTAGAGGCTCCTGACGTATCTTGCTGCTGCTATATTTATAGGCCAGAGTGACAGCCCAGTTGGAGACGTGGGCTCTCTCTATATGCTCTCAAGTTTGATGGGTCAGGTGTTCATTGGGTCATATGTCGGCCGATGAAATAGTCCACTTTTTGAAAGATACGGTCTGAACATTTTCAAGAACACGTATTCAAAATGATCTCTAGCTAAGCTACAGTTCCATTTGTATCTCATGTGTTCGATTTTGGGGGATGAATGCTACCTCGTTGTTGTCCCGTGGATGAATGTGGGACTTGAATTCAGTTGGAGTTAATGTCAGGAGAGTATCGAAACAGATTCTAAAACTTTAAAAGGAAATTACGAATATCGAGATATTAAAAGGCGAATTGTCATGATTCAAAGACTAAAGGTTAAATTATAATTTACCCACATGATAAATATTGCACATCAATGAGATTAGCCCCCACAGTGGCACTATAAAGAGCATGAAAAGTTCCTTTTTCTTTTTTTAATCGTCAGCTAGTGCTCTTTCACGTTTCACATGTGGATAAAAAAGTTAGACGATGAATTGGGAAAAGTGAATCTTGAATGAATCCGTATTACCACTATGTGATCCATTGAACCTCTTTATTGCACATGTCCCAATAGAATGAATTGATTTTCAGGTTGGTCATGCGCATCGTAATCATGGAAGATACTTACTCATAATCATAGTTGCAAGAATTTTGAAGCTCTTGAAATAAATGTAATCATATGGTTTTGTAGAATATAAGACTTTGTAGAATATAAGACTTGCCTATCATCTTAGGTGACTAAACACAATTATTCCTCTCTACTTAAGCATGACCTCGATGTAGAACTGTTGAAGGGGATTGACATGGATTAGTTGTTTGCCTTTAGACCTTGCCACATCTTTAATTTGATTCGATCAGAAGAAATGATATGGCGTTACTCTGTTGACCATTGAAACGGTACATAATCTTTCTTTCAAAGATCCTTTGAAAAACCCTAACTATTCTAGAAGGCCTCAAATTTGGGGGAAATGTACAAACAAAATCTTAAATATATTGCTTTTGTATTAATTCAATCATAAATATTTTAATTGTACCAATTGAGTCCTAAACTGTTGGTGATTTGCTAATATAAGATATCTAACTAATTTTGGTAGTAAATCATTAACATAAATATTGACCATCTTATATGACATAGTTAGTGCCGACATGAATTATATTTTTTCTTTGTTTGTTTTTTATTTTTTATAAATTTGAGTTGGCGAGGGCCCTCAACCAAATATAGGAGAAGATTGCGACCCTTACTTGTTAGTTCCCGAGAGCCCCAAAGCCTTGGCTTGGTTCTTGGCGAGGACCACAATGCCCTCTAGAATTTGCCTGTGGTTGTTGAGAGTCCGCATAGACGACCTTGTCGGCTCACAATTGGAAAAAAAGAAAAGAACAAAAATAAAAGAAAAGACATTAAAAATTTAGAAAATTTTTTAAAACGATAAAAAGATTAGTTGCGTCAGTATCAATCGTGCCATGTAAGACAACCGGTATCCATGTCAACGACTTCTGACCAAAATTGACTGGATGGATTACATTAACAAAATGCCAAGTTGTTTATAATTTAATTGGCACAATTGAAGGGTTTATAATAAAATTTGTACAAATGCAATAATTTTAAAACTTTTTTTCCTAAATTTTGTCTTGCAGAGTGGACGAGACATGAGAATTTAAGATTTGAGCCACATAACTTTAGCTAGAACTCCTCTTTGTACAAATCAGGCTTCGCCAAACTCCAACTTTTAACAGATTTTTTTCCTAAATTTTGTCAAGAAAGCTCACTTTATGGACTCACTCAATTCGTCTCTATGAAATATAACGATTTTGAAAAACGCAGTGATTCAATTTGAAGATATTTATCTTCGATCCAAATCGGATTTCCCCGTCCATTTTTTGTTTTTTTGGTCGAAGGCGGTACTTTCATTCATTCATAGATAATAAGAATTACAAGAAAACGGTAAATAAGTTTCTGAACATAAAATTTGTGATAGAGGTAAGGGAGGAAAAGACACCCAATTTCGAGAGGGAGAAATTTTTGGTCTGGTGAGCCTTAGCGAGCCAATCCACGGCTCGATTTCGCCATCCTTTGATTACTTTCCCACCCTTCCTTCCTTCCTTCTCTCTCTCTCTCTCTCTAATATTTTAAAAATCTCTCCTTTTTTTTTTCTCCCCTCATCTCCTCCTCTTCCTCCTCTCATTCCCCACCTCTCCTTCCCACCACTTTTCTAGGGTTTTCCTTCTCTCTCTCTTCTTTCTCTCTCTTGTCAAGATGATGCAACCATCTGCAACCGGCATGGTCCCTCCCCCGCTCGATCAGCAGCAGCAGCAGCAGCAGCAGCAGTATCAATACCAGCAGCAGCCGCCGCAGCAGCAGCCGTCGCAGCAGCCGCCGCCGCCGCAGCCCTACATGATGATGCCCCCCGCCGGCCACCCTTCCCAGGCCCCGCCGCCGCCGCAGATGTGGGCCGCCCACCAGCCCCTCCCCGCGATGCCCCAGCAGGCCGCTCCCGGCGGCGGCGGCGGCGGCGGCGGCGACGAGGTGCGCACCCTCTGGATCGGGGACCTGCAGTACTGGATGGACGAGGCCTATCTCGCCACCTGCTTCGCCGCCACCGGAGAGGTCTGAAAAGCTCGAATCTTTTTCCCCGTCTTTCCTCGTCGGTTCTAGACCTCCTGTTTTTGTGGGTCTCGATCTGTTCGTTGGGCGTTGCGATTGCTGTTTGAGGGAGGTGACCGCGCGATTTCGATGGAGGTTGGGATGGGGTGTCTGATTGTGGGTTTTTCCTTTGTAGTTGTCGTTCGATTCGTTGTCCTTTGATCTCCTGAGATACGGGTGGTCGCCTTAATTTCGATTCCTTTGGATTAGAAAAATCATAGTGTAAGCAGTAATTTTTGTTTTTTTGTTTGTTTGTGTGCAATTTGGCATAAAATTCATTTGATTTGGGACGATGGAATAAGGTAGCTGATGGGACTGTCTAAGATTTCTTGTAATAGGTGAAGTTGGAGAGATTTTGATTTTGATCCTACCAAAGGAGATTGGATAGAAATTTCTGTGCTTTAGACTTTGATATGCTCTTGTTTCTTGTTAGTGTGTGGATTGAACGAGGGGTTGATAGCTTGCTCTAATTTGTAGATTTATTTGGTGGGTCGGCTGAGAATAGCCGGCAAGAGATTTAGGTGGAGAGGACCTTGTTTTCGTCAGTTCATTGAGTGCTGTTGGTTGTTGCAGATGGCAATGGCAAACATGATATAGCTAGATTTTGCCTTTTCCATTTTTTCATTTGGAATGTTAAGGGTTTCTATTAGCCGGATCACTTATTTAATTGTCTGTGATGACTAATGGGGGGTGGGGACGAGAACTTTTGCACGGGGAGAATATGAGCAGAGCCAAAACTAGCTGAGAAGAAAGGCTGTTGCTGTGCTATCTTAAGTTGATGAGAAATCTTTTAGTCTGATGCATCTCTCATGTTGTAATATTCACCTAAGACTTAGATTCGCTCCAATGCTGGTGGTAAAATGGATGCACGAGAAAATTGCAGCATGTAAGTTTTGAACATCAAGTGTCTCACCTCTTGAAGCTCTTTTTTTATGTAGGTGGCCAACGTAAAGGTTATCAGGAACAAGCAGACAATGCAACCAGAAGGTTATGGTTTCATTGAGTTTTACACTCGGGCAGCAGCCGAAAGAGTACTGCAGACGTTCAATGGTGCAATCATGCCCAATGGTGGACAGAGCTTTAGACTGAACTGGGCTAGTGCTGGTGAAAAGCGTGTGGACGATACCCCTGACTATACAATTTTTGTGGGGGACTTGGCTTCAGATGTTACGGACTACATGTTGCAAGAGATGTTCAGAGGACGCTATCCTTCTGTTAGGAGTGCAAAAGTAGTAATGGACAGGCTTACGAGCCGTACAAAGGGTTATGGGTTTGTTAAGTTTGGAGATGAAAGTGAGCAGATACGTGCTATGAGTGAGATGAATGGAGTCTTCCTTTCAACAAGACCGATGAGAATTGGACTTGCCACAAATAAGAAGATCGCTACTGGGCAACAGTATCAAAAAGGTATGTTACAGCAATTCGTCTTGTCGGTTGTTGATTGCTAGTAGTCATTAGGTGAGATTATATTCTATCTTGATGTGAAACTGCCATTGTGCTTAGTTGTGATATCAATCTCTTTGTTTGTTCTATATAAGATCCCCGACTTTTTTTAGTATTTTTCCTTTTCGATCTCTGATCCACAATATGCCAAGCGCACTGTTATCTACTTTCTCTGTCTCCGTATTGTTGTTGAAGACGAGCAGCAGTTACAAAGTTACTTTCCTTTACGTATTTGGGCTCAATAAGTATTGTCAGTTTAAAGTTTCAAAACTTATAGAACTCCTATTGTCTCAAAGCAGGCTGTCGAGAGGCTCTATCATATAGGGGCCTGGAACTGATTTCAGATGAAATGGTTGTCCTTTTAGTCCGTGGCCTCGCTTAGGTCAGTGTTCCTGTTTACGTAATGTTGTTTATTTGAGTTTCATGTAGCATTTTGATGCTACAGTTTCAGTTTATTCTCAGTTTAATCCTTCTAGCACCCAGTGAGATTACTTCCAATATTGTACTAGTTAATTACAGAGCCACCGGTTCAGTTACATTTTGTTTCAGTGCTCACAATTTTTGTCGTCCATATTTCCTTTCCGAGATTTCTTTCCAGTTCATTGTTAAATTCCTTATTATTGGCCTAGAGTTGTCCTATTGTGTCTCTCTTATTACCAATTTTCTTAAAATTGTTAAGTTTCCCTGGAGCTTAGGTGCTAGAAATTCTCTCTAAAGGGCTAGCTGTTGCTGATCGAGTCATTCTCCTGGCATCCTTTTTTGCCTACTCTTTTGCTCAACTTTCATATCCTTTATGGTAATAGTCTTCCAGTTCTTGATGAATTAAGACTCCGCATTAAAAACATGGCCTGCTTTAACCATAAGTTTCCTTTTGTTGATACCATTGCTGGGTTTTCCTATTTACTACAGATTCCATTGGACATGCCTTTACTATCGGGCCTGAATATTAATTATTCTGGTCTGTTCTCTGGGTGGTAGCTTATATTTTGGTTAAATATGAATCTGTTCGTCATGTCAGTGTCAACTGCTGTATAGTATAGATAGTTCTGGTCTAGGAAGTGGGAGATGTTGGAAAACATGTTGGTGTTGGTGAATCGGTCATTAGAGTATTCAGGTTTTGAATGTGATTTGTTGCGTAAATCTGATATATATGCGAAATAATCTAGTTGCTGCTTGAAAACTTTTATTCTTTTTTATTTCCTCACCGGTTGAAGGTTTTGTCTGAGCAATTTATGCTTTTTATAAATAGAATTTCTAGTGTGCTGTCCTAGGTTTTCTTTCTATTTAGATGCATTTGAATAGTAAAAATTTTGATGCTTGCTCAGTTGTCTCCGGTGCTGCATAGTGCATTTTGGCATTGGATTTTTTAGAAGTGACTTTTGGCAGCATTGTAGCCATCATAATCATCATCACTAATAGCATTATTATTTGGACAACTGTTTGGCTTATTACTTGGGTCTTCTTTAGTATGTGAGTGTGTTGCTGTTTGTTGGTTTCGCATTTTTGGGGCAAGATGGAAACTGACATCTGGTATGTGTAAGTGTGTAAGTACCATAAGCAATAGATCAAACCTGCCTCTGGTGACGATCCGATTTGACTTTCTCAAAAGAGATGCCTCGCTTGAAATGGCGATACAAATTCTCTTCATTGTTTCATTTATGAGCTTGTTTTACTTATTTGCAGCATCTTACCAGAACACTCAAGTTACTCCAAATGAGACTGATCCCAATAATAAAACTGTAAATTTTCTTCCTCATCTTCCAGTATTAAGAAACCAGTCTATTATAATGGGCGTCACTGAGATTTTTCATTTCAGGTATTTGTTGGTGGTCTAGATCCCAATGTGACTGATGACCACTTGAGACAAGTTTTTGGACAATACGGCGAAATTGTCCAGGTGAAGATACCACCTGGAAAGCGGTGCGGATTTGTTCAGTTTGCTGATAGGTAACCCAAGTTTATTAATTTGTGAGATGCCACCTCTTACCAGAAAAATCATATTTTTCTTACTCATTGTTTGATGCACCAGGAGCTGCGCGGAAGAAGCTTTGCGAATGTTGAATGGAACCCAGCTGGGAGGACAGAACATTAGGCTTTCATGGGGCCGGAGTCCTGCAAACAAACAGGTTTGTTTATTCATTCGGATGAGTTGATAATTCGTCGGTCAATTTTTCCCCCTGTCCATAAGTCTGTGCAGTACTTTTAACATGTGATCTTTGCTTTACTTTTTCAGCCACAGTCAGATCCTAGCCAGTATGGAGGGTATTACGGATACGCTGCTGGTTATGAAAACTATGGATATGGTGCAGCTTCGCAAGATGCTAACATGTACTATGGCGGTTATGCTGGATATGCAAATTATCAGCAGCCCCAGCAGCAACAGCAGCAACAACAACAATTAGGTTACAGTTGAGAATTTGGCGAATCTGGGGGCATTCTGTCTTGCCTATTGCGAGCCTTTTTTAGTTTGTTGTCTTAGAATTTTCATACCGACATAAAACCTTTGAATCTTTTGTCCGGATATCTCATCTGTTGTACTGCTCTCTTTTTGTGTTCTTGATGCCTTTTTTCCCTCTCGGGTATTTTTATAATATCTTGTGTTAGATATGACCAGATTGAATAGAGTGGCATGTTACTCCTGTTGAGAGTATGAATCTCCTCAATGAATTTGTGCATGGCATCTTGTCCATGAAGTGAAGTTCCCAACCTATTTGATGTTTAGACTGGCATTTGCTTAGTTTATTTGGTTGGAACCACGATAGACATTTGTTCGGTCACTCTGCCCCTATGTTATCAGCGATGTCGGCTAACTGTTGATTCACGCTGACTCCTTGACTTGGCGTTATTGTTGATGTAGTTGTTGAGATTGCTTGTGCACCCTAACTAGCTACGAGTAGAGCTTTGGATCTGGTTTTTTCCGTTATAATATTCCATTCAAGAGCTATCAGTATTTATCGAATCTGTACCGTTCCTATCTGGCGGAAGGATGGGTTTCATGCTGGTATTGGAGAAAGTATCTTCAGACTAACATAGTGGTACCTGAAGGAAGGGTGAATGCTCTGTGATGCTAGTGTAGACATTGGGAAAAAGCTAATTGTACTAGTAGACGATGGTGCGTACAAGAAGAAGCGCATTAAGACTTCGAGCCCAGTTGATCAGAGCTTGTATTGGTGTTGGTTTTTGTGCCTCCAGTAACGTCGCAGCCCTCGCATGGTTCCCCCCGTTGAAGTTGAACGGCGCCATGACTGCCCTCTTGATGTCGGGTTGATGCAGTTGGTTTGGGGAGATGTTGATGTTGGGTTTGATGCATTTGGTTGGGGAGATCACGGGAGGTCACGACTAGGGACGATATGACCCTGGTAAATGTTCACTCCTTTGTCCTTAGCCCAAACGACAATTGCTGTAGTTGTGCAAAAGCTGGCCAGACGTGAGGAGGATTGAACAGACCTCTTGCGTCGTCTCCCTCCTCTTTCTACTATGTTGTATTCTCTCTCCTTCATTTTTTTTTAGGGTGACGAGAGGGTTTATGATGTAAATGATGGGACGTTGACACACATAATTTCTAAATTTTAATCTATTGTGCAATGGGATCCTTGAATTTTTAATTCATTAAATGTAATTTATGATATTTTGGTACATGTTCAACTTTATCCCCAAATTACACAACAATGTTCAATGTAGTACCTTCATTAATTCGAGTTCAAGCATAATATTAAACATTTTCATATAATTCGGAAAAAGCATACATAAAAAATTTAGGAACTATATCGAACAATTTAGAAGTTTAGAGATGATATTGTACTTTAGACACAAATTTAGGGATCATATTGAACAAATCAAAAGTTCAGGCTTGAACATTAGGTCAAAGTTTAGGACTATTTGTGTCATTTTCCCATATATTATTAAGGATTAAGGATTGCAAGGTGGGGGTGGTCTTATAAGGTGGCCAAATGCCACGTTGGGATTTCATGTTTGATAGGCAAAATTGCACATTATTAAGTTATTCCATGTCAAGGGCACACTAATGGAGCTGCCGATTGCCAAGTGCCAAACATTAAAATAAAAAAAGAATAAGAAAAATTCGTTACTTTTTGTTTGATGAAAAGATCCAAAGAATATAACAAGATGCCGCCCCGATCTGCTACCTTCCTTGAACTTGAATATTTTTCCAAGAACTTCGATAACATCACGTCTCAATTTGTCAAATCCTCCCTTGGACTTCTTGCCAAAGAGCATGCCCATGACTGATGTCTGTACTTTGATAAGGATTTGGTCTTCAATACAAGTTTTAGCCACTTGCCCGGACTAAAATTCTCTCCTTAATATAAGAGTGAGTTGGTTTCATGGAAAAAAAATGATTTGGAACGTTTTTCCTAAAAATAATCACTTGTATGAATGAAAAATATTTTTATTGTTGATGATAATATTTAGATATAAATTGCTAATGATAACAAAAATATTTTTTATTTGACTAATTATTTTCAACTTTCAGTTTTAGGATAATATTTTTTAAATCATTTATTTTCTTAGAAATCAACGGAGCCTAAATTTAGTGTCTTTGCGCGCCATTCAAATAGGAATTTAGGTGATTTTTCACGAGGCAGATTTGGACACAGATTCCAAATGTGCCGATATGCACTCCATGAAAAGAAAGAGATTTGTTAGGTAATTGTCTAGAGGTATCTAACTTTAATTACTAATGATATTTTATGATATAAACGAATTTATTTTTCCAAATGTTCGTGTATAAAATTCAATATGGAGACATTCAAAAGAGTCGGCGGCCAGCGCACTCACGTTAGCATTCTAAAAAATCTTGGTCAATAAAGCTTTAAAAGTTTCTTGCTTATTGGTCCTTGTCGTTTTAAATCTTGGAAAAGCCTCCCTAATTTTTTATATAATTAATTTTGTGGACACGATGAAAGCTTGGTCAGCTCTACACAAAGGCTGGCCCTCATGTTCCATGCCCCCCGTTTTGACTTCGGCGCTCCCTCCTAAATCAATTATCAACCCCCACCAGATGGAAAATAATATAAAGAACTTATAGAGTAAAAAATAAAATAAAAAAATAAAATATAGTATAATAAATGAATAATATTACGAAATTAAAAAAAAAAGTGCCGACTTAGGTGCGAATTTCACTTGATGGGTGTCCTGATAACGCAGCTGGAGATCTTCAATGTGGCTCTGTCTCCTTAAGTGTTGATTTCTTCATTTGTTTTAAATTGAACACGGCAGGTACGATTGTACTTTGGATGTATCATTTTCACATTTTATCCTTGTATTCATCAACCCAAAAGAGATTCCACTCAATCCTAATTTCTACCACCTAAGTTCATTGTATAATGGGAGAAGGAGAAGCCATTCTTGATGATTAAATCCAGATTTATGAACTATCTTGAAATAAAATAGGTTGGTGATTCTTGCAAATTTCAATTCGATCATGAGGTAAAAGTACAGATCTGAATATCTCAATTTTAATGGTTCAAATCGCTCTACAAGCAAACTAAAATAAGTTTGGTGATTTATGCAAATTTCAATTCGATCATGAGGTAAAAGTACAGATTTGAATATCTCAATTTTAATGGTTCAAATCGCTCTACAAGCAAACTAAAACAGGTTTAGTGATTCTTGCAAATTTCAATTTGATCATGAGGTAAAAGTATAGATTTGAATATCTCAATTTTAATGGTTCAAATCGCTCTACAAGCAAACTATGCAATATAACATACGGTCGAGCAATATATGAATTCACTTGATTAATTTCACATGCTTTGTCCTCAATGACATCAGTGGTTTTTTTTTTTTTTTTTTCAATTCTTGTAGTCAATGTAAAAAAATCGACTAGTACTACTACTTACTTAAAGGAAAGTGCATGTATTTTATCAGATTTTATGCTGTGATTATTAGTTCTGTCTATTGAATTGGAGATAAGTAAATCTGAACAGAACATGGCTTGTTCTTTTATCCTTTAGTTGGATGATCCCTAATCCAAGATTAATGAGGAGTCTTCATGGAATTTAAATTGAAAAACCATATTAGCAAGTGGCATCCTCTTATTAATAAAAAGATTAAAATCTTCCACATGATGTCAATTGTCAGGCCATCCTAGTCTTATTTCCTTCATTTCATTTTCTTTTAGTTTATTGAACAGTACGGCACATGACACTGCCTCCATATCAGCATCTTCATCATCAACCCTTCCAACCTCACGCTCCTTCTATATATTCAATCTCAGAACTTCAAACCATCTCAATCTCACAAATCAACGACATTCGCTCTCTCCTTCAATCCAGGCATTCTCCATCCGAAAGCCGACGAGTCTTTTGGGGAGAGAGATACCGAGATGTCGATCTCCTCAAGGGGGCCGTACGGCTACTCGAAGATGGAGAAGGAAGACCCGGAGGAGGCGAGCCACCGGAGGGCTCAGTTCTTGATCTACAAGGCGTTGGAGAGAGCCGACTGCGAGTCTGCTCAAGCGAGGCGGCCGTCCTTCTTGCGGATCAGGTTCTGCAGGCTCAAGATGAGGGTCGGCAAGAGGTTGAAGAGGATGAGGAAGGGCATGCTGCTGACGCTCTCTCAGTCCAGGGTCGGTGCTGACAAGCAGAAGATCGTGAAGCAGATAAAGAGGAGCTGCCTGCGCTTGTTCAGACTCGGAGAGAGCACCAAGCCCAGCATTCCACATTTGCTCATATGAATCCAGTTTTCCGACTCTCCTAATTTTTCAGATTTTGCCCTTCTCTATCGGGAATTATTGTCTGTAAGGAAATAATACAGTCATTAATGTCATGAGATCATTCGCCTCCTTAAGCCCTTTTTTTTGAGATCGTAAAATTATGAATTATCAGTCAAATGATACGTTTCAGTTCCACTTGACAAGCAATTTTCCATCTAGCAGCCCCAACACAGAAGCACTGGCTATGAGCAGCAAGACAAGTTGCAGAAGAAGTGGAAAGTTTGACAAATAAAATGAGAGGCCATCTATAATACGAAAAAAGCACAGGATTTGCAAATAACTCTAAAGATAAATCATTTACTACGATGATACGTGTTGATTTTGAAATATGTAATGAGCCATCGGTTGATAAATCTCAATAACATGAACTGCATTTGGTCTAATGACATGATATCTAAGAGGGTTTTCATGACGTTGAGCTCAATCTCATTTAATAGAAATAAGAAAATGAAGATTAAATTTTCTTTTTTAATCATGAATGCATCATTTTTATGTTTAGGAAAATCACCAACCGTACTGCGGAATCACATCAATCTAACATGGAGATTCAATATCATGTAAAAAAGAAAATTGTATTCATGGTTTGAAAATAGGTATAGAGGAGGCAAGCAAGACATGGGCGGCTTCTTTGTCATTATCATGTGTCTCTGACGACAACATTGCGAGCCTGTAAAAGCCATGCATTCCAAGGTCACTTTCGCTCTCTTTTTGTCGGATCTAATCGTTTCCACCAGCCTAAACCTAAACCCCAGGAAAAGGTCAAAGTAATACATGCATGTACTGTCCTAATCTCCGGAAAATTCGCATTCTCCCCCGTAAATTTCCCCACCATCCGTACCTTCTTTGCCTGTACTTTTGTCCCACCGGAAATTACTTGTCGGCTTCGATGATACAGATGGGTTGATTCGATGAAGGATAATAATTGATGGTCAGCGCGGCTAGACCAAGAAACTTTTGATTATTCCGTATTTTTTGACCTAAATTATGAAGGATGGGCAGGCAGGTCATCATTATTGTTCCCTGTTTTCTGGCATCTTTCTTGTTTATATTTGCTGGGGCTCCTATTAGAAAGATAAATATGCTGCTGAGGCACTAAGGTTTAGCATAGGATTCTTGGTCGCATTAATTGGATTTAAGGTAATATAATCCGACATAACATGGGGGTGTACCGACTTATGCATGTTCTGCAACAAGATCTGCAATATATACACGGGATTGCTTGTGCTGATGGTTTCTATATTAGTCTAAGCCCAATAGCACAACTCAAGTCATTTTCTATTTCTGCTTGGTCTCAAAAATCGTATCCTATAATTTATTAGAAGATGGCAGCATATCGAGAGCTAACATTGCTTAAACCCACACCGGTTGACATTTTTCTTGTGCTTGGACCGGGTCCAATAGCAAAAGACCTTACTGAATCTTGTGCGAATATTGCTGGGTTCATTTGATTCCTAGGCCCATGAACGCGTCCAGTAGCAAACACAATGATGCAAAAACACCGGATTTTTAATGACTATGATCTGATGACAATGTTGTTTAACCCATCGAGGACATAATTAGAACCCGTTTAGCGGCGTAGCGTGAGCTCGATACGTCCTAATTGTCACTCCTCATAGCACCAACCTGCTATCAAATGCATGTCATGTTTTGGCAGGTATGCTGCTATGAACTGATCCTCCATGGCCTAGAAGTTTAAAGTTTATGTGAATCTTGCCTTCTTTTTCAGTCATCTGTAACATACACGATTTGCGGCCTTTTGACTAACGTCACATATCAGCTTGTTGCAACAATCAACAAGGGAAGATGACTGATATTAGTTGCAGCCATATTTTAGAATGTGTATCGACTTAGAAACCAAATTGGGATATGCAATTGCGTTCCAGTTGAATCTCGATGCCTCGGCATTTTTTGTTTCAAGAAAGACAATGACATCGTAAGCAATGACTGACTCGTCATGGTTATTGTTCATCAAGCGTTTATTCTTTGAATGGTTCATTGCCATTGGGCCAACGGTGTGTGCAGGTTATTGGCTGAAGAAAAAAGTTTGATGCCCTCGAAATAAGTTGGCTTGGCCTTCATAGCGACACTAACCGAGTCGACTAAATTAGAGGATTAGCTCTTCAGGAGGGGCTTTTTCTTGTCTTCCCATTTGTCCAAACGTCCTTTAGCTTTCTCCACCTGAAACATGAAACACACAACCGAAGCCCTCTATTTAGACGTATTCATTTGAGTCGCTTGCTGGCTGGTAAGACATTTACGCATGTAAGCATGTCTTTTTAACTATGTAGCTGTCTCACTTAACAGTCAAGTGGATGAAAGTCAGATGAGCTCAAGCCCAGTGGGTCAAGAGCCTAGTGAAGGACATGCATAAATGAAATGGCCCGCTGTTGATGTTAACTCCAAAATGAATTTTTGCTGACATTTTTGCCTGAAAAATTCATTTTAATCTAGATTTAAGAAGTGATCTCAAGTTGGACGATGAACTGTGACGCTACTGTGAAGCCTGCGGACAAAAGATCACGCAGCGTGACTTCCCATTTGAGCAGTGATTCAGGCGTTTTGGTAAATCGTTCGTATTGGTAGACTAATAGTTCAAATGGCATCCCGGCCATGTCATTCAAAGCGACAACGCTAAAAGCTATACGATCACTAAATGCTGATTTGATGAAAAAGATAGTAAATTTGCATTAGAGTTTACCTCTTTGTTCCAGTCTGCGCGGTATGTGACCCAAATTAAAATCAGAGTCTGGAGGGCCGTACCACCTATCATACCCGACCATATCCCCTGCAACCAAAATCAGAAATCACAATGATCGGGCGTTCGATCTCGGTAGCTCTTCAACTGCTTAAACAAAGCAAATCGAACGTATATAAAACGATGATTAATGGTGAGAGGATTTCACCTTGGCACCTAGGTCGAACTTAAATCCAAGGATGCAACCAATTGGAATTCCAACCACGTAATAACATCCCACGTTAACGTAGGCCACGAAGGCTTGCCACCCACATCCCACGGCGACCCCTTTGATTCGAAATTCCAAATGTTAGGTAACGCACGCATGAACATATAACTTTTGACAGAAAAGGAAAATGAAAGACATGAATTTTATGGTTCACACTTTCCACATTCAAAGTTTCCAATGTACTACTATTTCTGGGGGTAAGTATGGTTCGGGTTGGGCCGGTCCATCTCCTAACCATAGGACTAACCCACATAGTATTGGTTCTCAATTTTTGGGACCAATAACTGATCCTATTAAGCCTAGGACCGAGGATCGGACTAATCCAATGGGTTTGGTCCAGTTCCAAGGTCAACTTAGGATCTACTGATAATTTTTTTTGTTTTATTTTTTGCACTTCCTGAAACGGCGACCAAGGATTGGACTGACCCAATGAGTTCGGTGACGAACGAGGTCAGCAAAGAGATGTGAGCATCGAGTGGGGTGAGTGTTGAGTAGTTAGTGGGGTGAGTGTCGAGTGTTGAGCGACGCAAGCAACCAGTAGCAAGGGAGGTGAGTGTTGAATGGCGAACGAAGAAGTTGTTTCTTTCGAATTTGGTAAGTTGAAGACTAAGATGACAAATAAGACATAAGTGAATAAATACTAGAGAAGGATACCATAAGGAGCTATTTATGCCCTGAGGACTCCTCACGAGACATTTTCTTCGTTTGTAAATATGGTCGTGGATAAAAAAAAAAAAAATTATAACTAATATATTAGATAAATAATATTTTATATTATATATATATATATATATATATATATATATATATATATATATATATATATATATATATATTATATACAGTTATGGTCGATCTGGGTTAGACCGAGCCTAAACTCCTAGGATTGAAGATTTAACTTGCACAATGCTGGTCTAGAGATCCTAGGACCGAGGACCAATCCAATCCCCCTGGGAACCAGACCAGGATCACCATGGTTGGGCCGGTCCAGGGTGGGTCCAAGGTCAACCCTAGACTGATACTCACTCCTAATTATTTCCTCTCCTGGTTTGGAGCTGGTACTAGTAAAAGACATTGATCTTGCGTTGGATAGGCATGATCGGAGCTTGGATATTTTGTTGGTTGAAGCTTTCTAATTTGACAGGATGATGAAGGTGTATCAGATGTATGATCTGTACCAGCTCAGAGCAGGCCATTTATTCTATAACCACCTTAGCTCAGACTGGCCATTTTAATGTGTCAGGGTCAGGGTCAGGGTCAGGGTCACTTTAGCTCTTCTTGCTCGAGACAATACAAGCAAGCCCATCTGAACGAGTTCCTTGGGCTGTGAGAATCAATTAAAGAAATGACTGGTGACACCTACTTTCACTTTTAGAGAAAAAGAGCATCAGCTTTACGGCGGCAGATGCATGAGGATGACTAGGATGCAGTTTCAACCATGGTCTGCATCACGTGTCGCCCATCCAAATCGAGAGATTGAACTCAGAAGCACGCTTCCCTAATTTTTCTTATCAGATACCAGAATCATCCGCTTGTATTGAGAAGTGATTCCATATGAGAGTGAAAAACTAGACGTGTATTGGAGTCTTAAAAAAATTTAGCTTACCGGATAAAACAGGCTGAACACCATTGAGGATGAGAGTGACTGCCAAGTATGGACAGAGTTCAGAGACAGCATTGGCCACTGTCTCACCTTCTGTGAATACATAGCTGATCACATTTCTCAGTGCCATCACTATAACCGCTTCAATCACAGCAATTATGAAGGAGACCAAGTTCACAATCACCACTGAGAATGCTGCTGACTTTGGATGCCCCGCCCCTAGTTCATTTCCCACCCTCACGCTGCTCTTACATGATACACACGATTAGTTAACCTCGAATAATCAAATACCACAACTTTATAATTAACTGGACCTTTGATTTTTCTCTCTTTTCTTTTTTTGGGTAAAGATGGAGCTGTAAGTATATATCTACTTTTCAAAATGATTGAATAACTCATTGTACTATTGGAAGAGTAATGTGCATTTTGATGGATGGACTGTGACTTTGTAACATTTTGTCTGTAGATATTAGTCTACAATGTGCGTACATTTGACTGATTTTGCTTTCAAAATACACATATTTTGTGCAAACTAGCCTGTGTAATCGAAATTTACCCCGGTCATGTATTCTATAAAAATCATGCCACAAAAAAAGGTACCTTGCAGCAGCATTAAACCCCACGGAGACCATGAACAACAGTGCTTGTATTGCCATGCTGCACAACCGAAAAACCATGCTTTCCATTAACTTTTACATCTCAAAGCAAAAAATGATCTACATGATTTCATTTAGTGAATCATTTTGTCCATTTCACTTAATTGGAAAGGAAAAGCATAGAATAGGCAAGAAAATAGCTCGAAAAGCAAGCATCAATCAAAGTGCTGTCATCCTTAAGTTCTTGGTCACAGAAAAAGCTATGCACAATTATCAGTTTCTCATACCGTCAAAGTTAATTTCTCTGATGCTTTTCGGTTAGAGATTGAAATGAGGGATAAGCAAAGCTTTCAACTAACAAGTTGACATGCTGATGCTTTATTCTGGCATCAATTATGAGGTTGAAGAAAGGCTTTTAGCTGAGATAAAAAGGTAAAAGACAATTGAACAGCAGAAATTAAAGCTAATATCCTTTTCTCTGATCTCTTGCCACTAAGAAACAGGGAGCTACTAATGGAACCCACATTGCCTTATCCATCATAGTTAGATGAATATATTCTAGGAAGAAAAAATTGGAATAAGTTCTCATACACGGGGAACAAAGTTGGTGGTCATTATTCCCACTGTCTTATATTCCGTCGGCAATCTTTTAGCTTCTTTATTTTTATTATATATTCTATAAACTTCATCTCTCATATACAGTGTATATGATAGTATACATGTCTACTCGACGCAGCTATCTATTTGTACGTTTGCCCTTGTTGCCACCCACCCACTTTATCTAAATTGCTGATATACAGTTGGGAAGCGTTTGTCCAAACCTACTTGACATGCTAGGGGTCCAGGACAAGTCGTGGACAAATTCTCTTCAACAAAAGACCAAAGCTAAACATGGTGTTTGACAAGAAACTAATCTTACTGACATAACAACCCATGACCAAGACACCCGATTCCTACAAGCCAAGATCTGCCATACCAAAAGTAACAAGATGGCAGGTTGTCTACGCAAAGAGTTTTGCATTTAAAAAACATGAATCGCACTTCCATTCTTCTCATGCATGAGTTGTCACCTAATCTCAACACTAGAGCATAAAATTTGATTTCACATAGAAATGATAGTTCTTCGCACATTACGAGAGACTTCGAGACGCTCATTAGAACTTTCTAAGGTAAAACTAATGATACTCAAAACATTTTACATCTGTTTTTGGACGAAAGAGCACATTATTCGATCATGTTGAAACATTTTGGTAATGAGGTGACATACATGAATAACATAAGGATATGATTACATTATACAATTTATTATCCATAATTTCACACGATATGCATACGAAGGACTGAAATATTTGAGACAAAGATCTTTTAAGGTCTTTTAGGTATGCTCGACTCTGTCTGTCACATCTGCGAGGGGACAAAGCATGATAAGCACACTCACCAAACAGCCAAAGAGTCAAGGGCGAGCTCGGGGTCGGGAAGCAACCCGGCGATCAACACCAAGATCTGGAAGTACCAAACCTCGAGGCACAGCATCACGGCGGATGCAGCCGAGAGCTTGAGGAAGTCCCACAGCCCCGAAAAGGCTTGCCAGCTGAACCCCGTCCATGTCTGTTTGCACTGGCGGCTCGTTACTATGTAAATGAACTGGGCCCCTACTATTATCCACCATGACAAGCTCAGTACCAGTGATGCACCTATCACAGATAATCTCACAATCACCCTTGAGTATTTGTAATAAGCATAGGAAAAAGCTAGAAGCAAAGGTTTTTCTAAGTTGGTTTTGCTTGAAAAATTTGTCACGGTTTGGAGGAAATGATCATGTTCTATGGACGTCTATGGAGTATCTACCACCGGCGACTTCAACAATGACCTTTCAAAACTTCCGGATCATCACGGAATGGATCTACCACGACCAAACAAACGACTCCGGGCATAATTGAAAGAGAGGTTTTGGCACTATTGGCTGGAGTGAGTACTGGGTACTTTCAAGAGTTGTGTGATGGTCATCTTGGACTGATGAGAACCATCCAAGTAGTACGTGCATGAGTGCCGCTAGACGCTATGATAGGCTGTTGGAAATTGTAATCCATTTTCTCTAAAACTTTCTAAAAACTTCAAGATTGATATTAGCTAGAAAAGTCAAGAAAAATCCTTAAAAAAGAAAATCTAGCTTAAACGACAAAGAAAAGTGTAGAAGCACAAATGTACAAATCTCTAGCGGAAGAAAGAAGAAAATGACAGCATTCAAGAGAAGTCTAGAATCTTTAAGGCGGTTGTACTTAGTAGATGGAAATGCCTATAAAAAGACCGTAACTCATTGATGTAATAAAGTGAGAGGAGCATGAGAATATACTCCATATCATGAAACTCCTCTACTAATACTTCCTTCAACTATTGTAAAATTATTTTCGTAAGCTAGTGAAACTATCATTGTCCCATAAACTATCATATCTCGTCTCTGATCCATCCTCTACAAACTATATCATACGCTTGCACACAACATCACTAACAAAAAACTATAACTAATATCAAAACTATGCTTCCGCACGCTCACATCCAATTTTTTTAACACAGCCAATGTTACACGACGATATTCCAGGACCAAGTATATCTAGGTAGCGCCGGAGTAATAACTCGTTCAAATTACTCCTGTAGGGACTATGGATATCATCGTGAATGTCATATCTCGTGGGAATCCATCCACTTTTCACGAAGCATCCAACTCTAAAGAAAATTTCCTGCACTCTCTCTCTCTCTCGAAACTCACCTAACAACCCTAGACCCAACTTGTACACAGCTAGCCAACTCAGCAAGATGTGAACACAGAGCGTGGCCACCGAAATGTAGGCGCTGGGCCGGAGTCCGGACTATGCTTTGCGCCTGGAGGAACTTTTGTATGGGGAAGTTCAAGGCGTAGCCGAATATCTGCGGGATGAGGCCGTACACGTATACTGCCGCCGCAGACGTCACTTCTGTCGATTCTCCGAGCAGGAGCAATATGGGCTTTGACAGAACGTAGATGATGGTGAGCGGGATTCCAGTGGCGGTGAGCACGACCATCGCTCTTTGCATGTAAATGCCCAGCATATCGTATCGGTTTGACCCGTAAGCTTGGCCACATAGTGTCTCCACGGCACTTCCCATCCCTAGCTGTTACAGAAAAAAGACCAATGCTAGGTTATCTAGATTCATCTATAAAATTGAGAATGTTAAGGGACATTACAGAGTCCAAGGATAAAGGAGCTTTATTGCATCGAGCCAATGAACTTTCCAACCTAGGAGACGAAAAATGTCAAAGAGGGTTTTAACAATTGCTATAGCAAGTGAGTAACTAGTAGTGAAGTAGTGTTTTGGGAATCAAGAAGATAATTTTTTCTTCTTTGACAAAAGAAGAAAAAGAAATTCCAAATGTTGTAGATGAACGCTTCACCCGCCTAGGAAGAAGATGAGTTATTAATGGAAAAAAAATAAAGTTTCAAACTCTATCTCGGTGTATTGAAACTCCTATAGGACATCATAATTAAAATAAGAAAATCGAAGTTTTTACATTAGCATTTTGGAAATGAAACGAATGTTAGGTTAAAAGTCATTGTTACATAGGAAAATTCAAAGTACTTATTTGTAGAAATTGATTTAGCTATTGGCATGAAAGTAAGTGGCTCGAAAAGTTGGGCCAATTCCATAAAAAAACACGAACTTTAGGTGTTGTCCCAAATCTGGCCCAAACTTTATTTTGTCTAAAAAAAAGCACAAACTTTAGGTGTTGTCCCAAATCTAGCCTGAACTTTATTTTGTCTAAAAAAAAAAACACGAACTTTAGGTGTTGTCCCAAATCTGACCCAAACTTTATTTTGTCTAGAAAAAAATACAAATTTTCACTTGTGTCCCAAATTTGGCCCTTTGTTAATTCTCATTCCACAGTTATCCAACGTGGCATTTCCACGTCAGCAATAATATCCAACACAGCAAAACGATGCTGCATTCGAGTGTTTGGAGGAAGTGTTAAATTTAAGTCTGTTCTCCAATGAAGTGAACTTTACAGATGATTCTCATGGAAAAATAATTCAGCAGTTTCAATTCCAGGGGATGAGGCACATAACTGGGGCCATTAGATCAATTAACAGTTGACAAGCTGTTTGCAATGTCAGAAGCTGGGTTGGAAGTAGAAGATTACATTGCCTTAAAGCGAGATATTAAAAGCGTGCGCATCTTGTAATTAAATAGAGATGTGAAGCCTATTTGTAATAGACTTATTTTATTTTGTCTCGAATAAAGTTTGGGCCAAATTTGGGATAACACTTAAAGTTCATGTTTCTTTTTTTTTTTATAGACAAAATAAAGTTCGGGCTAGATTTGAGACAACAACTAAAGTTTGTGTTTTTTTTGAAACAAAATAAAGTTCGGGCCAGATTTAGGATAACACCTAAAGTTCGTGTTTTTTTAAGGAATTGACCCCGAAAAGTTAGAGAGGTGGGTTTTGTAGCTACACTAACCAAAAGGCCATAGGCAAAGAGTCGGATCCCACTGTTGCCGAGATTAGCGGCGGCGAGCTCGAGGTTCCCAAGGTGGCCGGCGAAGATGCGCGTCAAGAGAGCCATGAAGTTGTTGATCATGTAGACCATAACTGCGGGGGCGGCCAAATAGAACAGCAGCTTGAGTTCTATCCAAGTAGCCAATCGGAGGCGATTGAAGTAAGTTAACTCCATGTCGGTAAGCACGGTCTCCAACTTAGAGTCCACTTGGTGTGGCGAGGGAGGAGCTGCCAGCGCCGCCGATGCCGGTTGCTCTTCCTCAGCCGGCGAAAGCAGCGGCGCCGTGGAATCGTGCTGCTCATCGCTGGACTCCATCATGGTTCCAATAGCATCCAGTACAAGATTAATTATGCAATTCCCCGCGTCCCTTTTAAAAACTGTTAGTGTAGAGTAGTGTCCTATTGATCTTGAGAGCAAATTGAGAGCGACAGTGGTAAAACATGGTATTCGAAAAGTAGAACAAGGGATTTGCTCGCGGAACACGTTGTGTACTATCGTTGTTGTGATATTAGTGTGGAAACCGGCGGGATATGACTTCTCACATTTTTAGGTTGCTTCAATATAGGCTTTCATGCGTAGCCTTCCAATAACCATAATTGATTTCATTAAAGTACGGAGGCTTGGTTGGTGCAATAAATCATCAAAAGGACATGAGAAATTTATGCGACATAGTTTGAGTATTGGTACCTATCCTATTGGTAGTGCTAATTTATTATAATTGAAGTTTCAAAATTATAATCATTCAAATGTTCTAGTGTTCCCTCACCTAAATTAATCAAGATCTAAATTGTTTATAAATAAATAAGGAAAGATATCACCAAAAACTCCAAATGCGTGCATTTGTACCACATTTATTGTAAATTAATTTTTGTGCCACAAAATATGTCTAAAAAATCTTGAAATTGAAACATCCGCATTATGTTTATAAACATACCACATTTACTCCAAATTGTGTTAAATTTAAATTTTTGTTTGTTATATATGACATTACAATATTAGTTTGGAGTTTTTTTTTTTATAATATGAAGTGTAATAAGTGTACCAATTTGAGATAAATATAGTATGAATATACCAATTTAATTTTTTTGTGACATAAAAATATATTTGAGATAAATACGATAAGTATGTATCGATTCGAAGTTTTTTGCTAACATGAATAACTTAATTATAATCCATCTGTGGGTAGCGCAGTTGGTTAAGAGTCCCTCTCTCATCACTGAGATCGAGAGTTTGAAATCCTGCATTGCTAGCGATTTAAGTGAGCGGCTATGGCGGTAGATTGCTGTGCTAGTCTTCCCCGAGGTATAGGGGCCCGGCCCTCAGGAGTCGTTCGGGTACGAGGACACGTGGCGGAGTTCTCGGTCACCAAAAAAAAAAAACCTCAATTACACAACAACAACCCGCCATCTATCCGATGCTCCTTGTTCGGAGCGCTCCCTCGTGCCGCTCAAAGGTTGCGCTCTACTCGAGAGCCCACGGGCTGTTTTCCACAAGAAAAGGACGAGAGAGGTAAAAGTTAAAAAAGAAAAATAAAAAAACATATTTTACTTTGTTTTCTTTTCTCCGACAAAGACCCTTTCACCCCACAATAAATATATATATATATATATATATATATATATATATATATATATATATATATAAAATTATATATTTATAACACTGTAGAAAAAAAAACCTGTATTTTACTCTTATTTCTCTGTTATGCGGCTAAATACAGGAATCAAACAACCAGACATCTCCTTCGACCAAAACCAAATAAGCCAGTAACCTTTGTTGAGAAGCAAATGGATGTAGAAGTAGAATAATTATTATTCTTTATTAAACAATATTACAAGCTCCCTATACCATCACACTCTCACAACTACTCATTGCACTTGCTCACCCACTCACTTCACAAACCACACACGAACACACTTACACTATACCCTACACTCATGCCACCTACTCCACCCACTCACACACTTTTACTTGGGACTTCTTACTCACACACACATGAGGAGCAGGTTGCTCCTATTTATGGGATGAAAAGTCGGTGACCTGCTGGCTTTCTACGCTATTCTACAAGTAGTATTTTATTATAGTGTGACAATTAGATTTCTTTGGAGCAGTCTAGAAGTGGTGCAGCTTTTCTTGATTTTTTTTTTTTTTTTTTTTTTTGGCTAGAAAATTCTGAAGAGAAGGAGAGAGTGGTAGTGCTCTCTTCAACACTCCCCCTCATCGTCTATTCTCTCTTAGCATGGACCTTGTGATCATACCAAGTTGCCTTCAAAACTCTTCGAATTTTATAGCTCCAAGACCTTTGGTGAAGATGTCTGCAACTTGATCATCTGTTTTGGCATACTCCATCTTTATCTCGCCTTGTAATACTTTTTTCCCGCAGGAAATGATAGGTCCTCGCATGGAAAACTGGATTCTTTGCTAAGCTTATGGCTGATAAATTATCCCAATATATCTGTGTAGGTTGATTTATTGGTTGATGAAGATCCTCCATTAGCTGTATTGGCCATGTACTCTTTTGTGCTGTTGTTGTTGTTGCTTTATACTTAGCTTCTGTCGTAGATAGTGACACAATTGCCTGTCTTTTGCTGCACCATGACACTACTGTCGATCCCAGGCTAAACATATATTCAGTAGTTGATCGTCGCGTGTCACGATCTCCAGCAAAGTCAGCATTGCAATAGCCTACAACTTCACATGATGCTTCTTTCTTATACAAAAGTCCAAAATCAATTGTACCCTTTACATACCTTAGAATGCGTTTGACTGCATCTAAGTGAGGCTTTCGTGGCTTCTCCATGAATCGACTTGCTACTCCTACTGCAAAGGCAATATCAGGCCGTGTTATAGTTAGGTAATAAGGCTACCCACCAATTGTTTGTACATTGTCGAGTCTTCCAATTCTCGTCCTTCAATTGCACATAACTTTACATTTCTATCAATTGGAGTAGATATAGGTTTGCAATCAAGCATCCCAAACTTGTCTAAGAGGTCTCGTGCATACTTCTGCTAACATAGGAATAGTCCTTTATTGGTCTTCTCAATCTCGAGTCCTAGGAAGTGTTTCAATTCTCCAAGCTCTTTCATTTGAAACCGTACTTATAGGTTGGTTCTGATCTGACATATCTCTTCTTCATTATCTCCAGTGATAATTAGATCATCCACGTAGATTAACACTATTGCAGGCTTGCCATCTTCTGCCTTCACAAACAAGCTCGAGTTTGTTGGGGCTACAGAGTAACCACTTTGTAGCAAAAATTCAGCAATCTTCCTGTACCATGCTCTCGGGGCTTGTTTTAAGCCATAGAGGGTTTTCTTTAACTTACAAACATAATTTGGATGACTCTTACTTTTGAAACCATCTGACTGCTCCATGTATATATCTCGATCTAGTTCTCATGTAAGACTCGAATTGTAGTAATCTTTGCTACTAGGCTAAATGTCTCATCATAATCTAGGCCATACTTTTGAGAGAATCCTCGAGCAACTAGTCGTGCCTTATATCTTTCTATCAACCCATCTAGTCGAGTTTTAAGTTTATAAACCTATTTGCAAGATATAGGACATACCTCTTTAGGTCTCAGCACTAAGTCCCATGTTTCGTTCTTTCTTAGTGCTTGTATCTCTACTTCCATAGCTTTCCTCCATTCCACGCCTTGCAAGGCTTCCTCATATGTGGACGGCTCAACTACTCCGACATCTTTGGTTAGCGCCGCATTTGCATATTTGGGATTTGGTCTTATTTGTCTTGTTGATCTCCTAACTTGATGTTCCCGCTCTTCAAGTTCTTCCATTTGACTTGGTCGAAGCTGTTCTGTAGTTCTCGGATGTACACCAGTTCTCCATGGGCTCTTTGATTTTTTCGGTGACTGTGCTCTGACTTCTTTTCTTCCAATTACATTATCCTTCTTCAATTTGCCGGCCCTTATCAATCTCGTCATTTTTCTTCCATTCCTTCACAAATCTCTTCTTCAACTTGTTTTGAATTAGGTTGTGATGTCCACCAAGATGATAGTTCGTCGAACACCACATTTTTGGAAGTGTAACACCTCCTTGTTGTAGGCTTACAACACTTCCATCCTTTTCTTTGATCACCGTAGCCCATGAATATGTAGCGAACTGCCTTTTTATCGAACTTATTGCGAAGATGGTCTGGCACGAATGCATAGCATACACACCCAAATATTCTAAAGTGACTTACCATGGGCTTGCGATTCCACAACTTCTCATAAGGTGACATAAAGCCAAACCTTGCTTGAGGTAGTCTGTTGATCACGTGCACTACTGTCTTCATACACTTAGCCCAAAACTTGGGTGGAACATTCTGAGATAGCTAGTACGAGTACCTAGAGGGGGGGTGAATAGGTATACAAACAATTTCTCGAAGCTTGCACGATATTTAAACAATTAGAGAATTTGCAACAGTTAAAAATTCAATCGCAAGACTGAGTAAGGGAAAGAGAGAATTGAACACTCGGTTTATAGTGGTTCGGCTTGATTCAAGCCTACGTCCACTCTTCTGCACTGACAGCCGATTGGCTGGATTCCACTATGATCAAAGAGTTGTTACAGTGTTGATCATCCTTGATTTCTAGGTGTAGATGATCTACCACACTCACTCAAGGCGTCACCAAGTATAAACACTCTCTGTATACAATTTCGCTCAGTCTCAACTAACAATCAAGGATCTTCGACTCTGGAATTTTTCTATCGATCACACTCTTAAAACAACTAGAACGTCTTCCTTTTATACTCCTTCATGCCATCATAGCCGTTGGCACTTACCAAAGGAATTCCTCCAATTTACCCGTTGGACGGAATCAATCAAGAAGATCATCCGAGCTATATAAGGAATCGATGATAGCCCATCAATCCGTTCGCCCATACAATCAGGATCTCGGTTTCCAAGAATAGAATAATCCAAGATTTATTTCGTCGACCATCGGATCTTCAATCGATCTTAGATAAGAATTAAAGAATCCGAAATGATTATCCAACCAAAGAATCTATTCCAGAGGATAGGATCAAATCCTCAACCATAAACCTCGGCTTTGGATTTTCTTCAACACTGGTTTAGAAAGACTGTCAGTGAGAATAATTTTGAGTCTTGAGTCTTGAGTCTTGAGATAACAAAGTCTTGAGACTATAAAGTCTTGAGACTTTAACTATCGATATCCAGACTTAGACTGATAGAAATGTTTTGTCAGCTTCAAAATATTCTGGAAAGATTTCTCCAACACATTCTTCGCATGCAACATACTCCTGCATGTCTCTGCCAAATGCCGATTCTTTCTTTCAGCAACTCCATTTTGTTGTGGCGTATTTGGGCAGGTAAATTGTCGACGTATCTTCCATTCTTGAAGAAATTTTGTAAAGTCATTTGACTTATATTCTCCCCCATTATCTGTGCGAATGCATAGTATTTTCTTGCCTACTTCATATTCTACTTTTGCTTTAAACTCCTTAAATTTGTTTAATGCCTCAGATTTTTCTTTCATGAAGTCGACCCAGACGTACTTGGAGAAATCATCGATGAATGTTATCATGTACTTTGATCCTCTGATCGATAGTTGCTTCACTGGTCCAAATACATCTGAGTGGATAAGCTCGAGAGGCATCCTAGCTTTGAATGTGGACTCCTCCTATGGAAGCTAATGTGCCTTCCCGTACTGGCATCCGGCGCAGATGACGTCTTCTTGGACTTCCAAGTGGGGAGACCTTTTAGCATACCTTTCTTCATCATCACCTTTAATTTATGGTAGCTCACGTGCCCAAGCCGTACATGCCACAAATCGGGTGTTTCACTCTTTCGAGTTTTGTCAACGTATGCCGTCTGAGCTGACGTCACGTAGACAGACTCTAATCGACACCCCTCCATGATTGGTGTACCAGTAGGTTTCAAATTGCGGTACACCCTAACGTCTCTAAGACCGAACACCACATAATTGCTCGAGTCTGTAAGTTGTGCCACAAATAATAGATTCTTCTTCATTCCCGGCACACGGTTGTCGCGACCCGATCTCGCCACCATCGAATCCCTCATCATCGCAAGGAGAGAAAAGGGGGAAAGGTCGGGTTTAGGGGGACTTGATCACGAAAGTTCCCTCACGGCTTGTATTCCAAAAGACGTCATCACCTCGCCTTTTGGATCAAGCCTCTTATGAGTTCCCTCTACGAGATCGCGAGCTCTCCCAAGCTCGTACCCCGCGTGACAGCGGAATGTCGCGATCCATACCCACATAAGCGACACACCTAAAAAAGGAGTCGAATGTGGATATCGAATTTAAGGGTACTTTTACCATGGTAGCCCTCTCGATAGTACGCTTCGCCCATTAGGATGGCATCACTTCATCCTTTGGGCTACTCCCACATCGAGTATGCTAAACCATAGTGAGTTTCATCGAAACTCATACCCCGCGTGACAACGGGTTTATTTATACGATCTACTTATTTATGACAACCTAAAAATAGACGGGAGTCGCCACTAGCCTCAACTTTGGGGGTCGGCTAGAAACCCAATCGAGGGTCGGGAATGTTCCTCGATTCCTACGCAACCAGATATCTAGGTTCGGGGACTTGGGTTACGCTAATATTGCTATTAACGCCCTTTCGGTACCTAAACAGTATGTTGTGTTTTTCCTAACATATCCACGCGTTTTTTATACATTTTTCAGGATCATCAATTCCTAGACTAAGTGATCATGCGTGGCAGATTACTTTCATTCTATTCTATTTCTAAAAAAAAGAAAAGAAAACACTCAATGAAATTGAAAGCACAAGACATGAAGTAAACAATCAATAGAAAACAGTAAACCTAATCATGCAATTCTAAAGAATATAACAAAGAAAACAATCGAGAAAGAAAGGAAACCCGCAACTCGTCGGGCTTTATACAATGCATAAAACCCGAGACATATGTCGGGAAAATGAGCATTACATGATAACAGTTGGAGTGGACATGGACCTCCACCATCTTCATGCCTTCTCCATCCTCAAGGTCCTAATCTAAACCTAATCTAAGAAATTTATGACTAGGTGTATACAAATAAAAGAAACAATCAAACACATCAAGCAACCAAAAACAATACATCATATCAAAATCAATTGTTTAAAAGAAGTTCAATACGAAGTCAAGTTTCGAGTGATATCCTAAAGTTCAGCATTAATATGTGTCGCACCAAAATCATTTATCAAATGATTACATGCAAAGCATATAATATGACATACATCCAAGTCATATAACTTTGGTTCTCAGTTAACCAAACAAGTGAATTTGCTGATAAAAGATCATTCACCAAACAATACGCATCATCAAGCGTGTTCATGCTACATGTATGTCCATCTAATCAATGCTTAATCGACAACTTTCAGCATGCAATCAATGTTGTAACAGAACACGTGAGACTATAAATTGTAATTGTTTGATGACAAATTGCCATGAAATTGAAGTCATGTCTTGCCACAAGCACGTATGAATTTTCTTGATCAAAATGGCATCAATTAATAACCAAACTAACCTCAAGTTAGAATCAAATGCACATCCAATCATGGTAACAATTTTCGTGGAAAATGTTTTTAACGTGAGCTATATAGAAGTTAAAGAAAATTCAAGAATGCACAATATCACGTCTGAATTGCTGCAAAATATCGGGATGTCATGACACATTAATAGTGATTTGACCTAAAAGAAAATCCGAAGAATATGAAATTTTACCACAGCGCGAACAAAAGAGAGACGAACAAATTTTGTTAAGAATCCAATTTTAGAGTTTCTTAATAAGAGAATCATAGCAAAGTAACAAAATCAGCTTTGATAAGGGCAAAATAAGGGTCATGAATTTCATTTTTTATGACAAATTTCTATCATGCGAATCACAAGAGAAGTTGAGTCCAATTGATACACAAATCATGTGAAATCAGCATCATAAGAACAATTTTCACGAGGAAGCTTTTCAAAATTTTAACACGTGAATTTCTAAAAATTCAAGAACATGAACAAGTCAATCAAGAATAGATCATAGTAGCATGTCACACCGTCATTCTACAACGTATTGAATGCAATTGGACACACCTACTATCCCATTTCAAGACTAACAACGACTACCCGCAGAAAAGACAGCATTTCCCTAATCAAATCATCTCCAATAATTCTGAAGAAAATATAGTATGTCCAACAATCACAATATCAGTATTTCAAAACAAAACCCTTAGGCAAGTCAGTCAAGCAAACATCAAAAGAGAGTAGTCATTTCAAGATATGAAACTTGCAAATATTATGACGGGATCTACTCTTGAACCCGGATTGCATGATTTGATTAATACCAAAAAATCTAGACACTTAAATCAGCAATATGATCTCTGTAGAGTAAAGCATGAGCAGCAAACGTCAATTGCATATGACACGCCTTTGACCCACTAAAAGCGCTCATGATAACGACAAATCACAGCAGCATAAAAATTAAGAATACTACCATCACTCTTAAGTAGTAAACAACTTTATTGATGGCTAATGCCCTCTTTAATACTACTCATAGACAAACTAAGAGTAAAACTCATTTTTTTTTTCACTTCCCCAACTCAACATGAAAAAAGAAAATTGCTTGTAACCATCCTAAACCTCGGATGCTTTACAGCCTCACCTCCATGTACACAGGGCTTTGAAAAACAGCTCAATAACAAAGATGTGAATAGCGGATAGAAAAGAGGAAACACAAGAAATGAAAACAACTAAATGCAGAGAGTTCATAGTCAATGATTGTAGCCTTGTCAACCACTGTCAGTAAA
Source organism: Eucalyptus pumila (assembly GCA_016097595.1). Classification (NCBI taxonomy): domain Eukaryota; kingdom Viridiplantae; phylum Streptophyta; class Magnoliopsida; order Myrtales; family Myrtaceae; genus Eucalyptus; species Eucalyptus pumila. Next base: position 43,754,275 of record CM027851.1, read on the forward strand.
ATTCTATTTGAAGAGGCAAGCTCTCACTCGATCTCGGCCACACCACATACACAATGATGACACATCAGAATGATACGGACAAGAAAAAAGAAGATATAATAGAGAAATCTAAGCCTACAAGCAATGATTCCAATACCAATTTCCATCCCTGTACAATACAACGATCGTTTGTCTTGATTACACAACACGGAGCATGACTTAATCAGATATCTACTCAGCTCAAGATCAAATACGAACCAGGCCTAAACAGATCCTCTAACTCCATCAATCAACAACAATGACGACAACAGCAACACCTAAACAAACGACATCTACCGGAAGAAACTCAATAAACTTGTTCTTCCCTACCCGGTCGAACCGTAGATAGAGCGATTGAGAGAGAGAAAGCTAGATAACCTTGAATGAACGGTGAAGGATCGAAACCGTGGCTGCCAACGACGCTATCACCACCGCTGCGGGGAGTTACCTAATCTACAATCCGAGCAGGCTGCGTGAATCGAGCCTTGAACTCCGAGGTCCTCGATCGGCCATTCCAGCGGATCAAATTCGGTGCGCGAGAGGGCCGAAAGAAAATCGTTCGAATCAGAGGGAGGGAAATGGGAGAGCCAGAGGCCAAAAAAAATTCAATCGATCGAGAGAGAAAGAGGGCTCACCGTCGAGTGAGCGATAGAGCCAAGAGAGAACCGGTTAAACGTCCCGTCCACTGCTGATCGGCTTCGGATCGATCCCCTAACCCCGGCTCCTTCGCGGCGGTTACCCCCGTTTTCTAGGGGTTTTTTTTTTTTTCGAGCATTGCGAGAAGGAGATTCGGTGAACGAAAGTCAGCCCCCTCGCGATACACAACCATCGGTCTTCGATTTCCGAGAGTGATCCACCGAACCAGATTCGCCGCCGTCGTCGCGCGCCGCGTCGTCGGTTCGGGATCGAGTCGGGTCGGGAAACGAGAAACAGATCCGGCCACCGAGAATCGCTCGTCGTTCCTCTTGCTGTAACCGCTCCCTTCTTCCCTGATGTCGCTGCGATTGAGCGAACTCTTCCCCAGAGAGAATCCGAAAGGGAGAGAAAGAGCTTCCCGCTCGCGAGAGAGAAAGTCCCCCGTGAGAGAGAATCCCCGAGAGAGAATCCTCCGAGCGAGAGCTTTCGTGCGGAGTGAGCCCCCACGAAGAGAGAGAGCCTCCCCCCCCAAAAAAAAAAAAAAAAAAACAAACGATCCTCCTCCTTTTTCCCCCACATTTCTCCTTTTCTATTCCCTTTTCTATTCTTTTTTTTTTTTTTTCATTTCATTTCATTTTTTGTTTTCTTTTTGTTCTCTTTTGTTTTCTTTTCTCTTTTTCTCTTTTCTTTTTTTTTTTGTTTTCTTTTCTTTGTTTTCTTTTTGGATTTTTATTTTTTTTTCTCTCTTTTCTCCCTTTTCTTGTTTTTTTTATTTTCATTTTTTTTATTTTTGCAATTGTTTATTTAAAATGTCGACGAAAATTTCAGGTGTCGGCAATTTTGCCCCTCTTTGGGTGGGAGCTCGAAGAGGTTCCACTCAAAGACAAAATTGATACCTAAAATTTTTAGTCAACTCGGCTTTGAAAAATGGAAAATGACAAAAGCAGTGATGGTTGGTTAGGGACGTACCTAATACTTACCTTTGCTCGTCAGGGTATTTGAGCTCTTGCTGGGATTTATTCGCTCTATCTCTGTTTCTCTCTCTCGTGGAATGAAATGAAGACAATGAAATCACTAAATGGAAAATGAATGGTTTAAGGATAACTTACGAACCGTGTAATAACGGGTTTCGGCTGGGAAGAGGGTCTTACCGTGTAATAACGGGCTTCGACCGAGAGAAAGGTCTTTTCGACTAGTTATGAGTTTCGAAATTGCTAGAGAACCAAACTTGCAATAACATTGATTACCAAATTCTTTCAGAGAAGATTTTAACAAAAATGAGATTTTGATTAACCATCTAAGGGTTAAATCAAATATGCCAAGTGGAAATATTCTAATCAAAAGAGGTCTTTCACACTAGCTCTCAAAAAGGGCTTTTGTTCCCAACCATTGATATGGGAAAACTGTTTAAATTTCACTGGAGGAGTCTCACTCAACCTATATCTAAGGTTTTCGGAAACGTTCACAGTGAATACAATCCATTGATCCAAAGGTCTTTTAAAGGGACCGTAATGATGGCTTGGCCATGGGCTTACACAAAGGATATGCACTTTGAGGCCAAGAAATGAATATTCAATCAAATATCTTCATCAGGTTTACAAGTCAAGAACCTTGAAGATAAGATAAGATAGGATTGCTTCTACTCCTTCTAGCGGTAGCTCCTATGTGATATTCTCATTTCAACTCGAACCATCCCAATCGGAAGAGACTTCAGATAAGGGTTGTAGTGTTGGTTTGAGTGAGGCTTAGAAAGGCTTGAAAAAAACTTTCAGGTATCAAAGGGTTAAAAAGTGAGTGATTATCTTGGCATCATTACCATCACACGACTTCTCAAAAATTCGACTCTTGAAATTTAACCTATCTTGAGAGTCCTTTTGGTAATTTGTTTTGAGACATGAGAGCTTCGCTCTTTGTTCTAATGATATGCTTGCAATACGTGTTTTCTCTTGCAAGATATTTCTTTTGTTTTTCAACGAATGATCTTTTGCATGATCATGGATTTTGCTCTTTTTTTGCATTCTTTGCATTTTTTTTCATGGGCATTGGCCTTGCTTTTACCAGGCACACTACTTTTTCATGCCCCCTAGTTTTTATTCTCTTTTGAGCATCTAGGACTCTCGAGTGGCATTTACAAACATTACCAATATTCTCAATTTTGTTGATAAATCATGTGCCTTGCCCCAGTGTGGGGAGATAATCATCACATGGGGTTATGAATGAATTGCATAAGGCTCAAATTGGCTAAGCAATGGATAATTGTGTTTGTGGTAGTGAAAGGAATGCTCTTCGTCACTTTGGGATGCTTCGAGTTTCGATAAGAAATCACCTGAAGTCAACACAAGAAGATTAATGCAAGTGAAAGCAATAAAATCTTTCTTAATCTTTTGCTCCATGATTTTCAACCAAGACCCTCCATTTTGTCCCAATGCGGGGTTGTTCTTGACAGGGTTATTTTAGAAATGCTCCCTATTTGGCTCAAAGTGGCTTGCAAGGGATATCAATAGTGTTTCGGGATTGAGAAATGAAATGCCTTTATCATCTCAAATCACGTATTCACTGTGAATGAATCCTATGCCCTAAGACATGGTTCTTTTCACTCAATTCTCTCAAGGAGTGTATAAGGACGTGTTTGGTAAAGGGGTTGCCTCTCATCATTTTAGGCACTACCACTTGGCATATTTAAACAATCATTTTCAGGTTTTTCAAAACCCACTTTAGTTAAATTCAACTCCTTGGGGAAATGAAAATATAATGAAATTTTGTCTGAAAGGACATGTTTCTTTGACCCTATCGGGGAGATTTTTGAAAGTAAGGTTTGATAAAATTTGTAGACAGAACAGGCTTTGCTTAGCACATGGGTTCATTCATAAAGTTCTAACTATACTTCTGGAGTTCTAATCGATTCTTTTGGCATTCTAAAGGGTAAGGTCACTTCTAAGTTCTATAGAAGAATGGACACTTTTGAAAGTTTTGCACTCTTGAGATGAACCTCCTGCGGATAGGTAGAATCTTCATCAGAGATCCTGCAAAATGAACAAACATGCAAATGCGATATGTATGCATGCAATGCATGATGTAAACATCCTAAAATGGCTCAGATTCAATCCAAAAATGGCTCAAAAGCCTTTCACTTTATTCATGGATAATACTTCTTGACAGAATCAGCATTTACAGGTCTTGGCAATTCATGACCATCCATTTCTACAAGGATTAGCGCCCCACCGGGTAGCACTTTCTTTACAATATATGGACCTTCATAGTTTGGAGTAAACTTCCCACGAGGATCTGGAATGATAGGTAAAACCTTCCTTAAGACAAGATCGTTAATCTCAAAATGTCTTGGTCTAACCTTGCGGTTGAATGATTTAGCTACCCTCTTCTGATAGCTTTGTCCATGGCATAAGGCTTTTACCCTCTTTTCATCAATCATATTAAGTTGTTCGAATCTTTGCTAAACCCATTTAGCTTCAGAGAGCTTGATTTGAGAAAGTACCCTCAGTGAAGGAATTTCCACTTCCACGGGTAATACAGCTTCCATCCCATAAACCAATGAGAATGGTGTTGCCCCAGTAGAAGTACGAATTGAAGTTCGATAAGAAAACAAAGCATATGGCAACCGATCATGCCAATCACGATAATTTTCCGCCGTTTTGGCTAAAATCTTCTTGATGTTCTTATTTGCCGCTTCCACAGCTCCATTCATTTGTGGGCGGTAGGGAGAAGAATTCAAATGGCGAATGTGGAATTCTCCAAGTAAATCATCCACCACTTTATTGTTCAAGTTTGATCCATTATACGTGATGATCGCTTCGGGAACTCCATATCGGGCGATGATATCACGACGAATGAATTTTGCCACACTCTTTGCAGTAACATGGGCATAAGAATTGGCTTCAATCCATTTGGTGAAGTAATCAATTGCTACTAAGATAAAATGATGTCCATTCGATGCTTTAGGATTAATTGGTCCGATGATGTCGATGCCCCACATTGAAAAAGGCCAGGACTCAGACATTTGATGTAACTCATTAGGAGGAGCATTGATTTTGTCTCCATAGACTTGGCATTGATGACAACACCTCACATGCTGAATACAATCGGCTTCCACGGTCAACCAATAATAACCGAGCCTCATAATTTTTCTAGCCAAGAGATGACCATTCATATGTGGACCACACTCTCCTTCATGTATTTCTTTCATCGAGTCTAGCTTCTTGTGCATCCACGCATTTCAGAAACTGAATCAAAAGACCTTTTATAGAGGGCTCCTCCTCGAGGAAGAATTTAGATGCCAACTTCATCAAATATTTTCAATCATTGGCTTGACTCCCCGGGGGAATTTGCCTTCTCGAAGGTAATTCATGATGTCATAATACCAGGGTTGACAATCGAGTTCTTCTTCTATCATCGGGCAATAAGCAGGCTTTTTCAAAACGTCGATTTGCAAAGGATCGACGCTCAAACCATCGTTACTTGCAACATCGAAGATAAAGTTGCCAAGGCATCAAGCAAACTGATTTTGTGATCTCGGCGAGATAATCAAAAGAGATCTCGTCAAATTCCTTGACCAAGTCTTCGAGATATTCATGGTAAGGGATTAATTTTACATCCGTGTTTGCCATTCACCATCCGTCGGCGGATGATGAGTGCGAATCACCATAAACTTGAAGCTTTCGACTTTCATATTGATGGCTAATTGCAAGCCAAGGATGCACGCTTCATATTTAGAAATATTGTTGGTACAAGGGAATACCAATTTGCAGCGATTCTTGGATAATGTTGATCTTCCGGAGATATTAAAACTGCCCCAGTGCCAGAACCAGAAAGGTTAACTGCATCATCAAAATACATGGTCCACTTGTCAGGCGAGACCAAATAAATCCGTTCATCGATTTCACCCCAATCATTAGACTTCCCGGGATTTTCGGCTAACATATCAGCTATGGCTCGCCCTTTAATAGACTTTTGTGCCATGCTTTGAATATCAAACTCAGAGAGTAATATTTGCCATTTAGCGAGCCTTCCAACCAATGCAGGCTTTTCCAAAAGATATTTGATCGGGTCATTCTCAGTCACCAAAAGGATGCGGTGATGCAAAGTGTATTGTCTCAGTCGGTGTAAAACCCAAATCAAGGCTACACAAGTCTTTTCTACTTTAAGATATCGAATCTCAAAAGTAGTAAACTTCTTACTGAGGTAATATATGGCACGTTCTATTCCATCCCTCGGTCCTTTTTGTGCTAACATGGCTCCTAAAGACTCCTCATGAATGGTGAGATACAAGATCAGAGGCACGCCTTGGATAGGTGGTACAAGTACGGGGAGATTGCGAAAGATATTGCTTTAGTTCTTCAAATGATTTCTGACATTCTTCATCCCGAGTTGACCTTAGCGTTCTTCTTTAATAGCTTGAAGAATGGCTTAGCAGTTTCTGACAATTGAGATATAAATCTTGCAACATAATTCAATCTTCCCAATAAGCTTCGGACTTCTTTAACAGTAGAAGGAGGTTTTAAATCGCATATGGCTTTCACCTTAGAGGGATCTATCTCGATACCCTTGTTACTAACCATAAATCCAAGAAGCTTCCCAGACTTTGCCCCAAATATGCATTTTGCGGGGTTAAGCCTCAGCTTGAATTTCCTCAATCGATCAAATAATCTTCTTAAGATTTCAACATGATCCTCACCTTGTCTTGACTTTGCAATCATGTCATCAACATAAACTTCAATCTCCTTATGCATCATGTCATGGAATAGTGTCACCATGGCTCTTTGATATGTTGCCCCTGCATTTTTTAAGCCAAAGGGCATAACTTTGTAGCAAAATGTTCCCCATGGTGTGATGAATGAAGTTTTAGTCTTATCATCCTCTTTCATTCGAATCTGGTTATAACCAGAAAATCCATCCATGAAGGAGAACAATTCAAATCCAGCAAGATACTGTCAACTAAAACATCAATGTGCGGTAGAGGAAAATCATCCTTAGGGCTTGCCTTATTTAGATCACGGTAATCAACACATACTCGGACTCGTCCATCCTTCTTCATAACTGGGACTATATTAGCAATCCAATCCGCATATTGGGTGACTTCAATAAAACCAACATTTAAGAGCTTCATGACTTCTTCTTCAATCTTCTTCGACAATTCAGGTTTTGTCCTTCTGAGCTTTTGCTTCTTCGGCAGAATATTAAGATCAAGTGGTAACGCATGTTCCACGATGTCAAGATCTAAACCTGGCATATCGGCATACGACCAAGCAAAAATATCTCGATATTCTTTCAAAAGCCCAATTAGTCTATTGGCATCTGCTTGAGAGAGACCCGCCCCAATCTTGGTTTCTTTAGGGTTGTCTGAATCTCCCAAATTTACAGTGACCGGCTGTTCGGTGGTAGGAGGTTTAGACTCTTCATGTTTGAGCCATTCTTTTTTAATACTTCGAGGATCATCTTCATTCTCTGAGTCGGAATAATCGGGTTCGTCAAAATCTTTTGAATGCGAATCCGAGCCATGTAAATGACTATCGTGATGTAAAATGTCATGCCTGAGATGCAATTGAAAAAAAGTTAGTATATGTTCATCTAAATGAATACAATGTATGTAAATGTTATGAAAAACTTGTTTTCGAATTCAAGTTTTTTTTTTTTTTTTTGAGAAATTTATTGGGAACTAGCCCTCATGTCATTGGACGTCTTCGTTCCACCAAAACATTTTGAAACTATAGATCGTGTGGAGGCTCAGGCCTCAAAGCATCATCATAGGACTGATTTGGGGCTTCACACGTCTATTAACAAAACATGAATTTTATTGATATGCGAAAATTGCATTACAACGTACATCATCTTGGATCAGAAAGTTTATGATCCAGATTATTACAAGTACAAATGAATGAAATGAACGGAATTCCCTCGCAGGGGAGAAATGAATGAAATTCCCTCGCAGGGGAGAAATGAATAAAATTCCCTCACAGGGGAGAAATGAATGAAATGCAACTAAAAATTAAGTGCAAGAACTAGAAACATCCCTTACACAGTGGGAATTGTAGGCTCTTCATCTTCATTAATAGTGCCAACTAGACCATCTTCGAACAAATCGGCGAAGTGATAGATATTGGCTTCTTCTTCTTGTAAGAGCTTCGGTGGCCCAGGAAAGAAATCTTTCAAAGGTAGAGGCAAGAGACGTTGGTAGCTTTTACCTTTGACGTTTGGGCCTTTGCGATTACCTTGACCCTTACGGTCACCTTGATAACCCAGGCCTTCATGCTTGTTGATTTTGACCACCTTAATAGGATCTGGCATACCTTGGGTGAACTTACCCAAACCTTTTCCCATAGCAAAACCATTTTTGAGCAATTCTCTACTTGCCATCAGGGAGGCCTCACGAGAACCGAGGCTTTTCGATAATCGATCCAATGGCACATGAGTGACAGACACCATCTCAAACGAGTGATAGCTCGACTCTCCCTTGACCTCGGGCTCAATAAAAGGTATGGCTGTGTTATGGAAAGTCTCCACATCTCTTTCACGTCGGATGGTCACAATCTTTCCATCGATAGGAAGTTTCATCATTTGATGAAGACTCGGAAGGAATGATTCTGCAGCATGGATCTAAGGCCGCCCCAATAGCAGGCTAAAATTGCTCGGGATATCCAGTACTTGAAACTTTTGAGTCATGGTAATAGGGCCAATCGTCAGTGGTAAATCGATTTCCCCTATTGTTTCTCTCCTCATCCCATCAAAGGCTCGAACAGGAATTGTTGGAGAAGAGACATTTTCCATTCCTATCCCCAATTTATGAAGGGTGGATAAAGGGCAAATGTTCAAGGCAGAGCCATTATCAATCAGGACCTTCGAAATCTTTTTCTCAAAATGTTGAGCGAGACACATATAACGCCTTAGTGTGTGCTTGGCCCTCGGGAGGGAGGTCTCTCTCGAGAGAAAGTAATTTGATCTCTTAGAAGTATTGCACCCACAAACTCCTCCAACTGTACTTCTCCAATAGCCTCGGGTACATGAACTTCATTTAAAATTTTGAGGAGAGCATTTCTATGCTTTTCAGAGGTCTTAAAGAGCTCCAATAGAGAAATCTGCACAGGCATCTTGCGCAATTGATCAATCACTTCGCCTCACTTGTCTTGAGTGTTTTGAGGAGTTGTTCAACTTCCTCATCGATTCTGACCTTCTTTTCCTCACCTTCACGTGGCGGGTAGATTCGACCCGATCGAGTGACGGCGTCGATTTCATTTGTATTATAATTCCAAGGGACCGCCCTAGTGTCAAAAGTAGGAATCACTTTAGTGTTGGAACATTCACCTAATTCTGGTGGCAACTCGATCACAACGGGACCAAAACCCGTGTTTGAGATCTTAATGGCTCCAAAATTATCAACCAATGAGCCGACTTCGATGACACTCTTAGCAGTTGTATCACTCCCACATGGGATTTTTCCTTTAGTCAGATCAATCACAACAGGTTCAATCATAGCCATGAAATCGTTTTCGAATTCCTCTCCCCATCCATTAGGGACGATATCCTTAGGGTCTTGGAAATAACTTGGAGGAGGAGTATACTTGACCATAAAGTCGTATTTCCCACTTGGTTGTCCCAAGGTGTCTATCACTTCACCATTCTCACGGGCTTTCTTCACAAATCCACGGTCTGAATAGGAAGTTTGGTATTCATCCTCTTCTGTGCTATAGGAGTAGACCTCTTTATCCTTTGGCAAAATTGAAATAAGGTCTTCTTCATCATGAACGATGTGACCTTTCAACTGGTGATCATTGAATGGCATGCTCTGTTTCATCTCTTGGATACTCATCAGGGGTATATCCTTGTCAACATCTCCATAAATCATGTTGACATTTTCAGAATGCTTTGGAAGAGGATTTTGTTGGACATTCGGTGCTGAATCCTTGAAGGTGAGCAGCTTTTTATCCAGCAAATTCTGGATCTTATAACGGAGCACAAAACAATTATCCACGTGGTGACCTTTTTCACCCATATGATACTCACATGTTTTATTAAGGTCGAATCCAGCAAACTTTGGTGGATTATTCCTTGGGATTTCTTTTGCGACAAGATGATTTTCAATCAGCATTGGAAGTAGTTGGGACATAGGCCTAGGCAATGGAGTAAATTGCCTTTGAGGGGCCTTTCTTTTATGCTCAAAGTTCCTGGAAGAACCCCTACCTCCATGGAGGGTTTATGAATTTGAGGATTATACGGCTTCTAAGAAGAGGAATTATGTACATAGGCGATCTCCACGGTCGATTCCTTATCCCTCTTCGGGGTATATCGACGATTTGTGTTCTCAGACAACCTTCCTTCCCGCATGATCCCCTCAATGCGTTCTCCCAACTCTACAAATGTAGCAAAGTTCATACAAGTATGGTTGTACATCTTCTCAAAAAGATCACGGGGCATAGCCTGAAGCAGCAATTTCATGGTCTCTTTCTCAGACAATGGCGGTTTCACTTGAGACGCAATGACCCTCCACCTTTGAGCGTAAGCCCTAAATGATTCAGTTCTTCTTTTCTCAACCCGAACCAATTCCTCTCGAGTCGGAGCAATTTCAGTATTGAATTTGTATTGCTGAAGGAATTCATCAACGAGATCTTCCCAAGTACGGACTTTCTCCATGTCCAACTCTATAAACCAGGTTAACGCAGGACCAACCAGGCTGTCCGAAATGAATTGATCAAGAGTGGGGATTATCTGAATAACGAGCCATTTTGCCTAAGTAGTACTTCAAATGAGTCTTCGGACATCCGATGCCGTCGTATTTCCTTGTGAACTCCGGCTCCTTATAGAATTCAGGGACCGTAACTTTGGCAAAGGGTGACAGTTTATCAAACCCCCCGCAATCGATAGCCTTGCAGCATGCAAAGGCGTTCTTCAATCTTGGCAAGGCGCCTTGCATTTTCTTCATCAAAGTGTGAAGTTGAAATCTCTTTAGATGGAGGCTCTGGACCGATAACTATCGGGATTGCAGTGGGGATCTCTTCTACAAGCCCTTTTGCCACAGGCTCTACTACCGGCACTTCAGGGGGCGCGGTAGGAATATTCATGGTAGGAGAAGTAGATGTCAAGTTTTTGACTTGGCTAGAGAGATCGGCCAATAACGTCATCATTTGTGCCATTTGATTCTCCATATTAATGACACGGGTTCGGGTATCTTCGTTTTCCATCTTTATTTGGCGAGTTCGTATAACAAATTTTTCTTCAGCCGTTTTTTTCAAAACCTCCTGTAAAAGAAAATGACTCGAATTAGTATCGATCAAAAGAAACCATTAAAGTACAAATCCTAGTCAATTTTATATTTTCTTGAGATGAAATAATGATAAGAAGTGTATATGATCCCCAGTATCATATAACCTCCTCTTATCAAAATTTCTTCAAAAGAAATTATACAATTAAAAAGGAACGACGGCAAATATTTAATCAGAATGCCCCTTTTCTAGAAGTTACATAAAAAGTGTTCATGAATTTCATTCATTTCATTTGAACAATTACAAGGGAAAACAAAACCTTGCTTTCTTGAAGCTTACAAAGTAGTTCGACTTTACATGTGATGTTTACACGAGATATGAAAATGAATACAAGTAAACCTCAATAGAAAGGAGGGAAACACAAATGAAATCCCTTTACAAGAAAAGCATATGAAATGAAAACCTAAGTACTAGGCGAGATCGTGCGGAGACGCTTGTTTTCATGGGCCAAGCATTCCTCATCGATCAAGACATTGTTTTCTTGCTCTTGAATATGAGCTTGTTGATGAAGTCTTTGAGGCTCAGGAACATCCGGCAACTGAACCTTGAGCTCAGGTTCTACTTGACGGTATATGTAATCGATGATAGCTTGATGGGTCTTCATCTCTCCTTCCAAATCAGCTTCATCGATGGCAACCACATGATGCGAGGAATGGGAGTACCAAATCCCAATAGCAGCTTGAATTGCGGCCTTGATATGGTCAATTTGGTTTTCCTTGATGACTTCATTGTGATAATCAATACGATATAACCCCAGCTTGAGGATTGGCGGGATCGTTTGAAGCGCGCGATATTGGCGGAGTACCCTTAAAGGGTAATATGATGTTAAACCCGTCAGTCCCACAAGGGGAAGTGGATTGTCAATTCCGCTAAAAAGGCGCACCTCGGGATTCCCAAGCCACCGAGCATGCCATTGAATTAAGCTATGGTTGAGATTTTTAAGGAAATGGAACCACATAGAGAAAGACCATGATGGAAAGGATTCGTTTCGTTGGGAAAATCTAAGAATTGGATGATGATGTTTTGTGACATCAATAATCTTCATGTGAGGGGCAAACTCTTTGATATATGAAAAGAGCCAAATTTGGAGAAGTCCTAATGGGGCTCTAAGAGTTCCTCGACCATTTGTTTTAAATCGATTAAGAGACATAAAAGTTTCGGCAAGGATCATATGTGTGAAACAATTAAATGCGCACACTTGGTTGACAATGTGTGTGACTAAAGGATCCATTGTTTTTTGGGTATATGGGAAAATCACAAAACCAAAGAATATGAGTAGGAAGACACGAGGAATTTGGTTCCCAGATTTTGGCTCAAGGCTACAAAAATGTTTTTCGAGGAAATTATAAGGCATGGCATGAGAATTTCCATTAAGAATAGCTTCAATTTTATCATAAGGGGTATTGAGGAATTGACTTAGAAGAGATATTGGATTTTGGCCAATAGGAGGAGTGACAAAACCTAAAGAAGCTTTACCTAATCCAATGGCTTTTTGGAACTCCTCAATTGTAGGGGTCAATTCACATTGATTAAACACGAAAGTAGAAGTCACAGGATTCCAAAAATGAGCCAATGCTTTGACCATTACAACACGTGGTTCGACTTTTAATAAAGTCGGGAGGAAGCCTATGCGCTTTTCCACGTAGTCTTGATGTCTTGGGTCGAGATTCTCCCATAAAGTCTTGAGATTCCCAGGCACAGGGATCACGTCCACTTCAGGTCTACCCATCTAATCTAAACCTAAAGGGGCATACATGATTAAACATATCGTCGTTGAAATATAAAATTGCATAATTGAAATATGGAAAGTAAAAAATAAGCACGATGAAGAAGGAACGATATCTTACCCACCAGACACATGACAAGCACAAATCACATGTCGCATGAAACTGTGAGGTTTTGACGCCTAAGGTAAGGGTGCTAAAGGCTCAAGGTCCTCATCCCAAAGGATAAAAATAGTTTACCTACTGCTACTATCGTCGGTCAGTGCTATTTTTATCGGTTGGGATGAGCAGGTTTATGTAAGTAATGGATTACCACGAGCATCCACTCGCAGATTTCACCCATAAACCCTCCTAAGGTCCTAGATTGGGCGATCGGGGTTTTAGACCGCGGTTGTGTGTGCAGTGTCGTGCTAAAGCTTGTAAACATGCATTTAAATTTAAACATCCAGCACTTCAATATAAACACACATACATTCATACATCCTCACACCACCTGCAAAACAAGGGGTTTACAAGCACGCCTCCCCTTATGACTCCCACCTACAAAACCATTTAACACGAGGTTAGCGACTAACCTCATTTTCCACGCGACTTTGACATGCAGACGATCCTACAAGAGACATGTCAGTTAAAACACAACAACCATTTTTAAACGGCTTCAAATCCTCTTAACCTAGTAACCAGAGATTCTGGGTTCGATCCCCAGCGGAGTCGCCAAGCCTGTCGCGACCCGATCTCGCCACCATCGAATCCCTCATCATCGCAAGGAGAGAAAAGGGGGAAAGGTCGGGTTTAGGGGTACTTGATCACGAAAGTTCCCTCACGGCTTGTATTCCAAAAGACGTCATCACCTCGCCTTTTGGATCAAGCCTCTCATGAGTTCCTCTACGAGATCGCGAGCTCTCCTAAGCTCGTACCCCGCGTGACAGCGGAATGTCGCGATCCATACCCACATAAGCGACACACCTAAAAAAGGAGTCGAATGTGGATATCGAATTTAAGGGTACTTTTACCATGGTAGCCCTCTCGATAGTACGCTTCGCCCATTAGGATGGCATCACTTCATCCTTTGGGCTACTCCCACATCGAGTATGCTAAACCATAGTGAGTTTCATCGAAACTCATACCCCGCGTGACAACGGGTTTATTTATACGATCTACTTATTTATGACAACCTAAAAATAGACGGGAGTCGCCACTAGCCTCAACTTTGGGGGTCGGCTAGAAACCCAATCGAGGGTCGGGAGTGTTCCCTCGATTCCTACGCAACCAGATATCTAGGTTCGGGGACTTGAGTTACGCTAATATTGCTATTAACGCCCTTTCGGTACCTAAACAGTATGTTGTGTTTTTCCTAACATGTCCACGCGTTTTTTTTTACATTTTTCAGGATCATCAATTCCTAGACTAAGTGATCATGCGTGGCAGATTACTTTCATTCTATTCTATTTCTAAAAAAAAAGAAAAGAAAACAATCAATGAAATTGAAAGCACAAGACATGAAGTAAACAATCAATAGAAAACAGTAAACCTAATCATGCAATTCTAAAGAATATAAAAAAGAAAACAATCGAGAAAGAAAGGAAACCCGCAACTCGTCGGGCTTTATACAATGCATAAAACCCGAGACATATGTCGGGAAAATGAGCATTACATGATAACAGTTGGAGTGGACATGGACCTCCACCATCTTCATGCCTTCTCCATCCTCAAGGTCCTAATCTAAACCTAATCTAAGAAATTTATGACTAGGTGCATACAAATAAAAGAAACAATCAAACACATCAAGCAACCAAAAACAATACATCATATCAAAATCAATTGTTTAAAAGAAGTTCAATACGAAGTCAAGTTTCGAGTGATATCCTAAAGTTCAGCATTAATATGTGTCGCACCAAAATCATTTATCAAATGATTACATGCAAAGCATATAATATGACATACATCCAAGTCATATAACTTTGGTTCTCAGTTAACCAAACAAGTGAATTTGCTGATAAAAGATCATTCACCAAACAATACGCATCATCAAGCGTGTTCATGCTACATGTATGTCCATCTAATCAATGCTTAATCGACAACTTTCAGCATGCAATCAATGTTGTAACAGAACACGTGAGACTATAAATTGTAATTGTTTGATGACAAATTGCCATGAAATTGAAGTCATGTCTTGCCACAAGCACGTATGAATTTTCTTGATCAAAATGGCATCAATTAATAACCAAACTAACCTCAAGTTAGAATCAAATGCACATCCAATCATGGTAACAATTTTCGTGGAAAATGTTTTTAACGTGAGCTATATAGAAGTTAAAGAAAATTCAAGAATGCACAATATCACGTCGGAATTGCTGCAAAATATCGGGATGTCATGACACATTAATAGTGATTTGACCTAAACGAAAATCCAAAGAATATGAAATTTTACCACAGCGCGAACAAAAGAGAGACGAACAAATTTTGTTAAGAATCCAATTTTAGAGTTTCTTAATAAGAGAATCATAGCAAAGTAACAAAATCAGCTTTGATAAGGGCAAAATAAGGGTCATGAATTTCATTTTTTATGACAAATTTCTATCATGCGAATCACAAGAGAAGTTGAGTCCAATTGATACACAAATCATGTGAAATCAGCATCATAAGAACAATTTTCACGATGAAGCTTTTCAAAATTTTAACACGTGAATTTCTAAAAATTCAAGAACATGAACAAGTCAATCAAGAATAGATCATAGTAGCATGTCACACCGTCATTCTACAACGTATTGAATGCAATTGGACACACCTACTATCCCATTTCAAGACTAACAACGACTACCCGCAGAAAAGACAGCATTTCCCTAATCAAATCATCTCCAATAATTCTGAAGAAAATATAGTATGTCCAACAATCACAATATCAGTATTTCAAAACAAAACCCTTAGGCAAGTCAGTCAAGCAAACATCAAAAGAGAGTAGTCATTTCAAGATATGAAACTTGCAAATATTATGACGGGATCTACTCTTGAACCCGGATTGCATGATTTGATTAATACCAAAAAATCTAGACACTTAAATCAGCAATATAATCTGTGTAGAGTAAAGCATGAGCAGCAAACGTCAATTGCATATGACACGCCTTTGACCCACTAAAAGCGCTCATGATAACGACAAATCACAGCAGCATAAAAATTAAGAATACTACCATCACTCTTAAGTAGTAAACAACTTTATTGATGGCTAATGCCCTCTTTAATACTACTCATAGACAAACTAAGAGTAAAACTCATTTTTTTTTTCACTTCCCCAACTCAACATGAAAAAAGAAAATTGCTTATAAGCATCCTAAACCTCGGATGCTTTACCACCTCACCTCCATGTACACAGGGCTTTGAAAAACAGCTCAATAACAAAGATGTGAATAGCGGATAGAAAAGAGGAAACACAAGAAATGAAAACAACTAAATGCAGAGAGTTCATAGTCAATGATTGTAGCCTTGTCAACCACTGTCAGTAAAATTCTATTTGAAGAGGCAAGCTCTCACTCGATCTCGGCCACACCACATACACAATGATGACACATCAGAATGATACGGACAAGGAAAAAAAGATATAATAGAGAAATCTAAGCCTACAAGCAATGATTCCAATACCAATTTCCATCCCTGTACAATACAACGATCGTTTGTCTTGATTACACAACACGGAGCATGGCTTAATCAGATATCTACTCAGCTCAAGATCAAATACGAACCAGGCCTAAACAGATCCTCTAACTCCATCAATCAACAACAATGACGACAACAGCAACACCTAAACAAACGACATCTACCGGAAGAAACTCAATAAACTTGTTCTTCCCTACCTGGTCGAACCAGAGATAGAGCAATTGAGAGAGAGAAAGCTAGATAACCTTGAATGAACGGTGAATGATCGAAACTGTGGCTGCCAACGACGTTATCACCACTGCTGCAGGGGAGTTACCTAATCTACAATCCGAGCAGGCTGCGTGAATCTGAGCCTTGAACTCCGAGGTCCTCGATCGGCCGTTCCAGCGGATCAAATTCGGTGCGCGAGAGGGCCGAAAGAAAATCGTTCGAATCAGAGGGAGGGAAATGGGAGAGCCAGAGGCCAAAAAAAATTCAATCGATCGAGAGAGAAAGAGGGCTCACCGTCCAGTGAGCGACAGAGCCAAGAGAGAACCGGTTAAACGTCCCGTTCACTGCTGATCGGCTTCAGATCTGATCCCTTAACCCCCAGCTCCTTCGCCGGTGGTTACCCCCTATTTTCTAGGGTTTTTTTTTTTTTCGAGCATTGCAGAGAAGGAGATTCAGTGAACGAAAGTCAGCCCCTCTCGCGATACACAACCATCGGTCTTCGATTTCCGAGAGTGATCCACCGAACCAGATTCGCCGCCGTCGTCACTGCGGCTGCCGTCGGCCTGGGATCGAGTCAGATTCGGGAAACGAGAAACAGATCCGGCCACCCGAGAATTGCTCGTCGTTCCTCTTGCTGTAACCGCTCCCGTCTTCCCCGATGTCGCTGCGATTGAGCGAACTCTTCCCCATAGAGAATCCGAAAGGGAGAGAAAGAGCTTCCGCTCGCGAGAGAAAGTCCCCGTGAGAGAGAATCCCCGAGAGAGAATCCTCCGAGCGAGAGCTTTCGTGCGGAGTGAGCCCCCACGGAGAGAGAGAGAGCCTCCCCCCAAAAAAAAAAAACAAACGATCCTCCTCCTTTTTCCCCCCACGTTTCTCCTTTTCTATTCCCCTTTTCTATTCTTTTTTTTTTTTTCATTTCATTTCATTTTTTGTTTTCTTTTTGTTCTGTTTTGTTTTGTTTTCTCTTTTTCTCTTTTCTTTTTTTTGTTTTGTTTTCTTTGTTTTCTTTTTGGCTTTTTATTTTTTTTTCTCTTTTTTTTTTTTTTTTTATTTTCATTTTTTTTATTTTTGCAAATTGTTTATTTAAAATGTCGACAAAAATTTCGGGTGTCAACAACGGTACACATTTTTCAGTTCGACTTGATGCGAACTGAATCGGGGTGTTATCATCGTTTGGCCCACATGGGTAATCGGCAACCTTGAGTTGTCTACGGTGACAACTACTCGTCCACCTTTGTACTCGCACATGTTTGATAGCTTGCCTTGATATCCGGTCATGTGATTTGAACACCCCGAGTCAACTATCCAATCTTCATCATAATCAATCAATTTATCACTTACCGTGATGAGGGCCATCGCATCTCCTAACTCTATGATGGAGGAGCTTGCAAGCTCTTATTGTTCCTCCACTGCAAAGGATGCTTGGAAATCCCACTCTTCTTCACTATCATTTTCCTTAGATGCTGCAACGTTTCCTTCAACTCTTTTGAATCGACAATCCCTGGCAAAGTGACCTACTTTGCCACACATGTAACACCGTCTATTACGTCTTCTATTCTTCTTTTCTTCATTGTCGTCCTTATTGCGGTCTCGACAAGCTCCCCCTGACCGAGGTCCAGTTCCTTCTATTCACTTTTGCCATTCACCATGACATTTTAATGGTTTGTCATCTCTTGCACCTGCTCTATTTCTATTCTGGCCCTTGAACCCTCTTTTGTTACTGAAGAGGGCACTTTTATCCTCCTTAATTGTGACCTTAGAAATTTGTTTATCTAAGGCTTCTTGGTTGGCCAATGTATTCTCCAACTCTGTTAGAGTTGGCTCATTTGCCCATCCACGGGTTGCCGTAACAATACCATTATATTTCGGCCTTAACCCGTGAATTATTATTCATCTCATTCTTGTCTCAAAGATGGCATTATGAGGATCTAATTTTGAAATTTCTTCGCAAATAGATTTAACTTTAGAAAACTATTGACTCACTGTCATACTTTGTTGCGAGATTGAGAGGAGCTCGTTCTCCAGGCATTGTAACTTGGCATCGTTTGTCCTCGCAAACAACGTTGCCAAGTTATCTCAGGCCTCCTTCGGGGTTGTTGCACTCTTTACGTGTTGCAATAATTCATCTTTAATAGTCACGGCAAGAACGTAAAGAGCCTTACTTGATTTTATGTTCCATTTTCTTAATTCACTATCATTCGTGGGTGGGGTGGTGTTGCTCCGCCAACAATATCCCACAAATCTTGACCTAGCAAGTAATATTATAATTTGAGTTGTTGAGCTTCTCGATGCCACTTACCAAACTCGAGAAATCCGCCATCGTGACTTGAGTATAATGCCCCACACTATACCAAGTAAGCCTAGTCCCAAACCAACCGACTTTACAATCCCAAATTGTGCACTGACAGAACTTCGACGCACTCCGCTCCTTGGCTCGACAAACCTGACTGACTACTCACTTACAATGGTCCTCGACCACTGTCTTTGCACGGCCTCCGACAACCTGCTCTGATACCACTTGTTGAGAAGCAAATGGATGTAGAAGTATAATAATTATTATTCTTTACTAAACAATATTACAAACTCTCTATATCATCAAACTTTCACAACTACTCATTGTACTTGCTCACCCACTCACTTCACAAACCATACACGAAGCACACTTACACTACACTCTACACTCACGCCACCTACTGCACCCACTCACACACTCTTACTTGGGACTTCTTACTTGCACACACATGAGGAGCAAGTTGCTCCTATTTATAGAATGGAAAGTCGATGACTTGCTGGCTTTCTACACTATTCTATAAGTATTATTTTATTATAGTGTGACAACTAGATTTCTTTGGAGAAGTCTAGAAGTGGCGCAGCTTTTCTTGATGGTGTTTTTTTTTTTTTTGCTAGAAAATTCCAGAGAGAAGGAGAAAGTGGCGGTTGTTCACAACTAGTTGAGGCAACTACCTCATCCGACAAATCCTAATCCAAGTAAGTTCAAATTTGACATATAATTTAATAAGTCACTTAAAAACCTCCTTAACATGAACATATTTATATTTGATGAACCTATGTTATACTTACTTCATTAAAAAATTCCAGAACATTTGGAGCATGTTTCATACCTAATTGACAAATATAAATATTTTTTAACAAATATAGAAAGTGTGTACTCTTAACAAATTCTATGGTGGATTTATTATAAAACAATTATTTAAAATAGTTTAGTACTTTCTCATTTCTATTATTCCAAAATTACCATTTTCTTGACTCACACACAAATTTCTATTTACTTCATTCCCACAATGGCCACCATTCTTCTCATTATTTTTTCAATGAATAATCAACAAGCATTTCATCCCGTCACCAATTTTTCGCTAAGTTCTCTGTTCTTTCATCTAAGACATTATTGAATTCTTTTTCCTATCTTAGTGATTTACTTCTATAGGGAAATCTACCATTGAAAAAGCTCATGAAAAATACTTTTGACGCTTGTTTTCTTTTTCAATTCTAGATTCCAATCAGTAGTTTCTTGGCCTTTGCTGAAAAACACACATTTTATGGATAAAACATACATCTTCCGATCTTTGGCATTGGGAGCATGACATTTTGAATCTTTTGGTTCCGAAACGACGCTGTTTTTTTTTTCTTTCGAAATGACGCTGTTAAAGATGTCAGAATTTCTCTGCTAATTGCTAGTCGTCATTCATCCCTATCTTACCAAAGCCAACTACCAAAGTTCTTTAAACAGGCAATAATTGGAAGTAGGCTGATGAAAGGATCGAGATAGATCATTTACGTTTCTCATTTACGTTTCTCAACCGTGCGTGTGCCTCGTTCTGGCTAAGAATGCTAGCGGTGGCGGCATAAATGAGTTTGTTGTCTAGGTCGGTTGATGTATACATGTCAATTTATTCGTCGGCCTATTTCCTAGGGTAGAGTTAAAACTGGAGCGAACCCTTGATTCACCTTTTTTTTTTCTTTCTTTAAATATATTATAAGGAAAAATTATCCAAAAAAATTCTAAATTTATTGTACAATCTCTTTTTTTTTTTCTTTTGTTTATCTTTTGTTTAGTTTTGTGTTTCAGAGGATTACTTGAATCTTTTATAAGGATAACTTTTCCGTCTTGATTTGCCACTCATTTTGTTCATTAGTTTTGCATTTGTAATCACCTAGTCCTAATCCTTTCAAATGTATCAATTTAGTCCTAAATCTTTTAACGATTAGCCAATTTAGTCATTCCAATCAAAATTAGTCAGAAAACAATGACAATGTTTTACCACTGTGATGGGGGTGGAGACGAGAACTTTCACATGGGGAGTATATGAGCAGAGCCAAAACTAGCTGAGAAGAATGGTTGTTGCTGTGCTATCTTAAGTTTACGAGAAATCTTTTAGTCCGATGCATCTCTCATGTTGTGACATTCACCTAAGACTTAGATTCGCTCCAATGCTGGTGGTAAAATGGATGCATGAGAAAATTGCAGCATGTAAGTTTTGAACATCAAGTGTCTCACCTCTTGAAGCTCTTTTTTTATGTAGGTGGCCAACGTAAAGGTTATCAGGAACAAGCAGACAATGTAAAGGTTATCATGTAAGTTTTGAACATCAAGTGAAAAACGTGCGGACGATACCCCTGACCATACAATTTTTGTGGGGGACTTGGCTTCAGATGTTACGGACTACATGTTGCAAGAGATGTTCAGAGGACGCTATCCTTCTGTTAGGAGTGCAAAAGTAGTAATGGACAGGCTTACGAGCCGTACAAAGGGTTATGGGTTTGTTAAGTTTGGAGATGAAAGTGAGCAGATACGTGCTATGAGTGAGATGAATGGAGTCTTCCTTTCAACAAGACCGATGAGAATTGGACTTGCCACAAATAAAAAGATCACTACTGGGCAACAGTATCAAAAAGGTGTGTTACAGCAATTCGTCTTGTCGGTTGTTGATTGCTAGTAGTCATTAGGTGAGATTATATTCTATCTTGATGTGAAACTGCTATTGTGCTTAGTTGTGATATCAATCTCTTTGTTTGTTCTATATAAGATAACCGACTTTTTTTAGTATTTTTCCTTTTCGATCTCTGATCCACAATATGCCAAGCGCACTGTTATCTACTTTCTCTGTCTCTGTATTGTTGTTGAAGACGAGCAGCAGTTACAAAGTTACTTTCCTTTACGTATTTGGGCTCAATAAGTATTGTCAGTTTAAAAGTTTCAAAACTTATAGAACTCCTATTGTCTCAAAGCAGGCTGTCGAGAGGCTCTATCATAAAGGGGCCTGGAACTGATTTCAGATGAAATGGTTGTCCTTTTAGCCCGTGGCCTCGCTTAGGTCAGTGTTCCTGTTTACGTAATGTTGTTTATTTGAGTTTCATGTAGCATTTTGATGCTACAGTTTCAGTTTATTCTCAGTTTAATCCTTCTAGCACCCAGTGAGATTACTTCCAATATTGTACTAGTTAATTACGGAGCCACCGGTTCAGTTACATTGTGTTTCAGTGCTCACAATTTTTGTCGTCCATATTTCCTTTCCGAGATTTCTTTCCAGTTCATATTCCTTATTATTGGCCTAGAGTTGTCCTATTGTGTCTCTCTTATTATCGATTTTCTTAAAATTATTAAGTTTCCCTGGAGCTTAGGTGCTAGAAATTCTCTCTAAAGGGCTAGCTGTTGCTGATCGAGTCATTCTCCTGGCATCCTTTCTTGCCTACTCTTTTGCTCAACTTTCATATCCTTTATGGTAATAGTCTTCCAGTTCTTTATGAATTAAGACTCCTCATTAAAAACATGGCCTGCTTTAACCATAAGTTTCCTTTTGTTGATACCATTGCTGGGTTTTCCTATTTACTACAGATTCCACTGGACATGCCTTTACTATCGGGCCTGAATATTAATTATTCTGGTCTGTTCTCTGGGTGGTAGCTTATATTTTGGTTAAATATGAATCTGTTCATCATGTCAGTGTCAACTGCTGTATAGTATAGATAGTTATGGTCTAGGAAGTGGGAGATGTTGGAAAACAAGTTCATTGTTGGTGTTGGTGAATCGGTCATTAGAGTATTCAGGTTTTGAATGTGATGTGTTGCGTAAATCTGATATATAGGCGAAATAATCTAGTTGCTGCTTGAAAAATTTTGTTCTTTTTTATTTCCTCACCAGTTGAAGGTTTTGTTTGAGCAATTTATGCGTTTTATAAATAGAATTTCTAGTGTGCTATCCTAGGTTTTCTTTCTATTTAGATGCATTTCCCTAGATGAATTTTCTAGAAGAAAGAGGAAAATGTCAACATGTAAGAGAAGTCTCTAGAATTATCTACAAGCTCATGTGTCTAGAAGTTTCATCTTATGTTAGAGAAGTCTAGAGACTTCCTCCACCAACTTTGGCAGCTATATAAAGGAGCAAGTGCTCGATGTTTTGGGAAGGGAGCTAACCATAAAAACCACACATCATGCTCCCTCACCAACACTTCCTTCAACTATTGTAAAATTATTTTCATAAACTAGTGAAACTATCGTTGTCCCATAAACCTTCTCAAAATATCCCATATCCCATATTCTTTATCCTTTAATTATCCTAATTTATCCATTGTCCATCCTCTACAAACTATATCATACACTTGCACACAACATCACTAATAAAAAACTATCATCCATAATTAAAATCATGCTTCTGCGCACATTTAAATTCTAACATTGTATCAAACCCAAGTGCGCTCAGGTTCGTAACTGAGCTAGGCATAAGGGACCATGAAGCCAGAACCAGGTATATCGGATGGTTATGGGCGTTTGTCATCACCATCCTCAACTAAAAAGGCTAGAGCTTGAGCGAGAGCCAACAGAGCCAGAGCCGGAACCAGAGCCGGAATCAAAGGCCAGAGCCCGAGTGAGAGCCAATAGAGCCAGAGCCGAAGCCGGAGCCAAAACCAAAGCCGGAGCCAGAGCCAGAGCCTATGAGAGCCAGAGCCTGAGCCCAAGCTAACAATTACAACTGAGAGCATTTTGATGCCCCGAGATATATGGGACATCGTTGAAGAAAAGTCATTGTGTACGTGACAAAAGGATACAAGGGATCATGGAATGAAGACGGACTAAAAAACATGGGACAAACTACAATATCCGAAGTATCCCGAAAATGGATCAAGGGGGAGTGTTGGAAATGGTGATCCATTTTCTAGAATTTCCTAGAGTTGGTAAACTTCTAGAATTCTCTAGAATTCCCTAGATGAATTTTCTAGAAGAAAGAGGAAAATGTCAACATGTAAGAAGTCTCTAGAATTATCTACAAGCTCATGTGTCTAGAAGTTTCATCATATGTTAGAGAAGTCTAGAGACTTCCTCCACCAACTTTGGCAGCTATATAAAGGAGCAAGTGCTCCATGTTTTGGGAAGGGAGCTAACCATAAAAACCACACATCATGCTCCCTCACCAACACTTCCTTCAATTATTGTAAAATTATTTTCATAAACTAGTGAAACTATCGTTGTCCCATAAACCTTATTAAAATATCCCATATCCCATATTCTTTATCCTTTAATTATCCTAATTTATCCATTGTCCATCATCTACAAACTATATCATACACTTGCACACAACATCACTAATAAAAAACTATCATCCATAATTAAAACCATGCTTCCGCGCACATTTAAATTCTAACAGAATAGTAAAAATTTTGATTCTTGCTCAGTTGTCTCCGGTCCTGCATGGTGCATTTTGGCATTGGATTTTTAAGAAGTGACTTTTGGCAGCATTGTAGCCATCATAATCATCATCACTAATAGCATTATTATTTGGACAACTGTTTGGCTTATTATTTGGGTCTTCTTTAGTATGTGAGTGTGTTGATGTTTGTTGGTTTCGCATTTTTGGGGCAGGACAGAAACTGACATCTGGTATGTGTAAGTACCATAAGCAATAGATCAAACCTGCCTCTGGTGACGATCCGATTTGACTTTCTCAAAAGAGATGCCTTGCTTGAAATGGCGATACAAATTCTCTTCATTGTTTCATTTATGAGCTTGTTTTACTTATTTGCAGCATCTTACCAGAACACTCAAGTTACTCCAAATGAGACTGATCCCAATAATAAAACTGTAAATTTTCTTCCTCATCTTCCAGTATTAAGAAACCAGTCTATTATAATGGGCGTCACTGAGATTTTCCATTTCAGGTATTTGTTGGTGGTCTAGATCCCAATGTGACTAATGACCACTTGAGACAAGTTTTTGGACAATACGGCAAAATTGTCCAGGTGAAGATACCACCTGGAAAGCGGTGCGGATTTGTTCAGTTTGGTGATAGGTAATTCAAGTTTATTAACTTGTGAGATGCCACCTCTTACCAGAAAAATCATATTTTTCTTACTCATTATTTGATGCACTAGGAGCTGCGTGGAAGAAGCTTTGCGAATGTTGAATGGAACCCAGCTGGGAGGATAGAACATTAGGCTTTCATGGGGCCGGAGCCTTGCAAACATACAGGTTTGTTTATTCATTCGGATGAGTTGATAATGCGTCGGTCAATTTTTCCCCGTGTCCATAAGTCTGTGCAATACTTTTAACATGTGACTTTGCTTTCCTTTTTCAGCCACAGTCAGATCCTAGCCAGTATGGAGGGTATTACGAATATGCTGCTGGTTATGAAAACTATGGATATGGTGCAGCTTCGCAAATTTTTTTTTACCAAAAGGCATAAATGCACCATATTGAACATGGTGATGAGTATGATTAGTAAGACTAATTTATCTGGTCTTTTATGGGCTGATATTTTGAAAATAACATTTTCACATACAAAATGTGTTTCTTATCAAAGTTATTTCATAAACTTATTTTGAGTTATAGACTTAACATAAATTATTTGAATCATATTAAATTTAGAGGTGTCATGCAGAAGTGAGGTTATCTAATTCAATATTAAGTGTGTTGGAATTTAGATCCACTTGGAATTATTTTGTATCTTACTCAGATTGTTCAAAGGGGTATCAATTTTATGACCCTAAAGAAGGTAGAAGAATTATGGAATCACATACTCTAAAGTTTCTAAAGACCGACGTAATTGTAGATGATAACTGTTCTCAAGCTATTAAGGATAATAGTACGATAGAAAATCACTGTGTCTTTATCTTTGCCTATACAGATAATTGTGGTACAGACAATTATTGAATCTCCTATACCATAAACTAAACTTGTTGATGTTTAAGGTACTATTCTTGATATAGTTTATGATGAAATTTTTTCAAACCTCTCAAGTATAGAATGAAGTGGTTGTAACTTTACTCGGAAGATTTGTTAGGGAAAGACGATTAGCTATTCCATTAAATTATAAAGTTTATTTGTGAGAGCATGACTGCAATACCCACTACATGGTTGATTTAGCGACATAAATAAATGTTGTTTTTTTATCTTCAATCAAGTATGTGATTAGATGCCATAAAAGATGATAAAGTTTTCACTCTGAAAGAGGAGTGGATAGTTTATAGTGAATAAATAATTATTTCTTTAAATATTCTTTCAAAGTGAACGTGGTATTAATAACTCTTTTTTATTTGGAGTTACGTTAAATAGATACAAAATCTATATAGTGCAACTAGAGGATTTTGCAGCAGATTCAAGTAAACTTGTGTGTAAACTGAAAAATCTTATTCATAGTTTTAAGCAAGTTTCCATACAATATTATTAAAGTTTCATAGTGTTATTATTTTGTTCAATTGGGAACAAAGTAATTCAATATAATGCAAGGTTAGTGGGAGGAAAAATAATTTTCTCGTATTCTATGTACATGATATTTTGCTTAGAAGTAGTGACCTTGAGACATCTTATATCCTTTGTACTGAGATCTGTAAGGATTGTTTTTGCCATATTATATTAGATTTTCTCGGAGGACATTTGCTTATTATATATTGGAAATATTCAATATACATCATTGCAAGCCAGGAATTGCTTCTGTTGTTAAGGGTGATAGACTAAATCTATCACATTGTCTTTTTTTAGATATTGAGAAAATATAATTAAATGGTGTACTTTGTGTTAGTGTACTTAAAAGTATAATATATGCTCGAATTTGCACTAGACTAAATATCGTTTTTGTGACGGAACTTCTAGGCAGAAATCAATCAAATCCATGATGCGATCATTGGGTTACTCTCAAAATGGTTTTAAGGTATTTAAAAAAGATAAGAGATTATATGCTAATTTACAGACATGTTCAATTCTTGCAGTTAGTAGGGTATTTAGATGTAAACTTTGCTGGTTGTTATGATGACATGAGATTAATAACGGAATACATATTTATGTTAGTAAGAAATGCAGTAAATACAGTTTTATGTCATTTTCTACTATGTAAGCGATGTTAGTAACATTCTTTTAGGTTGTTACTTGGGCTTTTAGGCTCCAAAACCTCATGAAAGAGTTAATCGTTTTAATTTTATGGATAGACCCATACGATTGTATTAATATAACAAATTTGTAGTATTATTTATTTACTAATGATATTTTAATGGGTCTAAATATATGGTGGTCAAAATTTTTTGACAAAAAACAAACGATATAGAAATGTGACGTTTTAATATAACATATTTTCACAGATGATGTGGTTGCAGATCCACTAACTAAAGGCCTACACCCGTGTGTATTTGAGCGACATATCGTTAGCATAGGCCTAGGAGCATTATGAGATGCTGTTGTTTAGTGGGAGCTATTTTGGCTTTACTCTGATAAAGGTTTTATTTGTGTTCGTTATACTTTGTAACGGTTTGATATGTATCAACTTTTGCATTCAATAAAATATTTTTGAATATGTTGTTATTATGTTGAATACATATTGATAAAGTCTCAAGAGATTGTATAATCCTTGAGTGAAGGCTAGGGGCATTCGGTTATTAGCCTTGTGCATATGTCTTGTGATACATAAAAAAAGGTTAACCATAAGGACAAGACATATGTGGGTTCATTGGAACCATAAAGTATTCTCTAGTGGCACAAGTTTTTGTGACACCTAAGGTAAGAGAATGATGACTGACAAATGGGATCTCTCTATGAGAGATATTATCCATTTGCCACACTACCATATTGAATCTATATCAATAAAATTGAGAGCACTCGTGACCATGGAAGGCTCTGTGTGTATACATGCAGTTACCGCCATGATTCGGTGTTTAAGAATTTATGGGATATGATTGACTATTAAGAATTATCTTTAGACCAAATGTGCGCACATACAATACGATTTCAATTAATATAGTCCAAGTGGGAGAATGTAAGAGTTTTCCTAATGTGGACTAAATTAATTGATATTGTAATTTACTGTTTTTACGGTTACCGTAAAACATGATTGGTCTAAGGTGAGATAGAAGGTTTCTTAATTAGTTTAATATGGGACTGGCTAGTGTGAGCCGAGTTGAGCCTAGCCCGTAATGAGGGGTCCTAGCTGGAAACTTTATAAATAGTGCTAAAGTCTCTCCTCTAACTCTAATTCTCACATGTATCCTCACCTAAGGGGCGTTTACCTAACGCTAAACGTGAGGGGGCCGCCTCATTGAGCCAGTGATATGGAGGGCAATAGAGGAGAAGGACTTGATGCATGGATCCTCTTGATTTGTGGGTAATCCATTTTCTGCTTCCATTGTATGTTTGATGGATTCCAAAATATGTACGTTAATCTTTCTACTCAATTATGCATGTTCTTGTTCTGGTTATGGAGATCTTGGGTTACACAATTTGCGTCCAACATAGATTTCATGCTGGTATTGGAGAAGCATCTTCAGACTAACATAGTGGTACCTGAAGGAAGGGTGAATGCTCTGTGATGTAAGTGTAGACATTGGGAAAAAACTGATTGTATTAGTAGACAATAGTGCGTACAAGAAGAAGCGCATTAAAACTTCGAGCCCAGTTGATCAGAGCTTGTATTGGTGTCGGTTTTTGTGCCTCCAGTAACTTCGCAACCCTTGCAGGGTTCCCCCTGGCAAAGTTGAATGGCGCCATGACTGCCCTCTTGATGTTGGGTTGATGCAGTTGGTTGGGGAGGTCTTGATGTTGGGTTGATGCATTTGGTTGGGGAGATCACGGGAGGTCACTTCTCGGGCCGAGCATCACCTCTTTGCTTGGTCAGAGACTAATGAAGATATGACCCTAGTAAATGTTTTCACTCCTTTGCCCTTCTTGGCTAGAAAGATCTGTTGAGCCGAAACGACAATTGCTGTAGTTGTGCAAAAGCTGGCTAGACGTGAGAGGGATTGAACAGACCTCTTACATCGTCTCCCTCCTCTTTTTACTATGTTGTATTCTCTTTCCTTCATTTTTTTAGGGTGATGAGAGGGTTTATGATGTAAATGATGGGATGCTGACATAGATAATTTATGAATTTTAATTTAATGTGCAATAACGTCCTTGAATTTTTAATTCATTAAATTTAATTTATGATATATTGGTATATGTTCAACTTTGTCCTTGAATTATATAAAAATGTTTAATGTAGTACTTTCATTAATTCAAGTTCAAGGATAATATTAAACATTTTTATATAATTTAGAGAAAACATGTACAAAAAATTTATGGACTATATTAAATAATTTAAAAGTTTAGAGATGATATTGTATGTTAGACTAAAATTTAAAATTTAGGAATTATATTGAACAAATAAAAAGTTCAGGGCTTGAACGTTAGGTCAAAGTTCAGGATTATTTGTGTCATTTCCCCGTATATTATTAAGGATTAGGGATTGCAAGGTGGGGTGGTCTTATAAGGTGGCCAAATGTTATGTTGGGATTTCATGATTGATAGGCAAAATTGCACATTAAGTTGTTCCATGTCACGGGCACACTAATGGAGCTGCCGACTGCCAAGCGCCAAACATTAAAATAAAAAAAGAATAAGAAAAATTCATTACTTTTTGTTTGATGAAAAGATCCAAAGAATATAACAAGATGCCGCCCCGATCTGCTACCTTCCTTGAACTTAAATATTTTTCCAAGAACTTCGATAACATCATGTCTCAATTTGTCAAATCCTCCCTTGGACTTCTTGCCAAAGAGCATGCCCATGACTGATGTATGTACTTTGATAAGGATTTGGTCTTCAACACAAGTTTTAGCCAGTTGCCTGGACTAAAATTCTCTCCTTAATATAAGAGTGAGTTGGTTTCATGAAAAAAAAAATGATTTGAAATGTTTTCCCTAAAAATAATCGCTTGCATGAATGAAAAATATTTTTATTATTGACGATAATATTTAGATATAAATTGCTAATGATAATAAAAATATTTTTTATTTGACTAATTATTTTCAACTTTTAGTTTTAGGATAATATTTTTTAAATCATTCATTTTTTTAGAAATCAACGGAGCCTAAATTTAGTGTCTTCGCACGCCATTCAAATATGAATTCAAGTGATTTTTCATGAGGCGGATTTGGACACACATTCCAAATATGCCGATATGCACTCCATGAAAAGAAGAGATTTGTCAGGTAATCGTCTAGATGTATCTAACTTTAATTACTAACGATATTTTATGATATAAATAAATTTCTTTTTCCATATGTTCGTGTATAAAATTCAATGTGGAGACATTCCAAAGAGTCAGCGGCCATCGCACTCACGTTAGCATTCTAAAAAATCTTGGTCAATAAAGCTTTAACAGTTTCTTGCTTATAGGGTCCTTGTCGTTTTAAATCTTGGAAAAGCCTCCCTAGTTTTTTATATAATTAATTTTGTGGACACGATGAAAGCTTGGTCTCCTCCACACAAAGGCTGGCCCTCATGTTCCATGCCCCCCGTTTTGACTTCGGCGCTCCCTCCTAAATCAATTATCAACTCCCACTAGCTGGAAAAATAAAATAAAGAAAATTATAGAGTAGAAAAGAAAATAAAAAAAGAAGAAGAAAATGTAGTATAACAAATGAATAATTAAACGAAATTAAAAAAAAAAAGTGCCGACTTAGGTGCGAATTTCACTTGATGGGTGTCCTGATAACACAACTAGAGATCTTCAATGTGGCTTTGTCTCCTTAAGTGTTGATTTCTTCATTTGTTTTAAATTGAACACGGCAGGTATGGTTGTACTTTGGATGTATCATTTTCACATTTTATCCTTTTATTCATCGACCCAAAAGAGATTCCACTCAATCCTAATTTCTACCACCTAAGTTCATTATATAATGGCAGAAGGAGAAGCCATTGATGATGATTAAATCCAGATCTATGAACTGTCTCGAAATAAAATAGGTTGGTGATTCTTGCAAATTTCAATTCAATCATGAGGTAAAACTATAGATTTTCCTGTCTCAATTTTAATGGTTCAAATCTCTCTTCGAGCAGAATCTGCTATATAGCATACGATCGAGCAATATATAAATTCACTTGATTAATTTCACATGCTTGGTCCTCAATGAAATTGATGGTGTATTTTTTCATTTCATGTAGTCAATATAAAAAAATCGACAAGTACTACTACTTATTTAAAGGAAAGTGCATGTATTTTATTGGATTTTATGCTGTGATTATTAGTTCAGTCCATTGAATTGGAGATAAGTAAATCTGAATAGGACATGGCTTGTTCGTTTATCCTTTAGTTGGATGATCCCTAATCCAAGATTAATGAGGAGTCTTCATGGAATTTAAATTGAAAAACCATATTAGCAAGTGGCATCCTCTTATTAATAAAAAGATTAAAATCTTCCACATGATGTCAATTGTCAGGCCATCTTAGTCTTATTTCCTTCATTTAATTTTCTTTTAGTTTATTGAACAGTACGGCACATGACACTGCCTCCATATCAGCATCTTCATCATCAACCCTTCCAATCTCACGCTCCTATATATTCAGGCTCAAAACTTCAAACCATCTCAATCTCACAAATCAACGACGTTCGCTTTCCTCTTCAATCCAGGCATTCTCCATCCGAAAGCCGACGAGTCTTTTTGGGAGAGATATACCGAGATGTCGATCTCCTCAAGGGGGCCGTACGGCTACTCGAAGATGGAGAAGGAAGACCCGGAGGAGGCGAGCCACCGGAGGGCTCAGTTCTTGATCTACAAGGTGTTGGAGAGAGCCGACTGCGAGTCTGCTCAAGCGAGGCGGCAGTCCTTGCGGATCAGGTTCTGCAGGCTCAAGATGAGGGTCGGCAAGAGGTTGAAGAGGATGAGGAAAGGCATGCTGCTGACGCTCTCTCAGTCCAGGGTCGGTGCTTACAAGCAGAAGATCGTGAAGCAGATAAAGAGGAGCTGCATGCGCTTGTTCAGACTCGGAGAGAGCACCAAGCCCAGCATTCCCCATTTCCTCATATGAATCCAGTTTTCCAACTCTCTCCGATTTTTTTCAGATTTTGCCCTTCTCTATCGGGACTTATTGTCTGTAAGGAAATAATACAGTCATTAATGTCATGAGATCATTCGCCTCCTTAAGCCCTTTTTTTGAGATCGTAAAATTATGAATTATCAGTCAAATGATACGTTTCAGTTCCACTTGACAAGCAATTTTCCATCTAGCAGCCCCAACACAGAAGCACTGGCTATGAGCAGCAAGACAAATTGCAGAAGAAACAGAATGTTTGACAAATAAAATGTGAGGCCATCTGTAACATGAAAAAAGCACCGGATTAGCAAATAGCTCTAAAGATACTACGATGATACATGTTGATTTTGAAACATGTAATGAGCCCTCAGTTGCTAAATCTCAATAACATAAATTGCATTTGGTCTAATGACAGAGTGTTTAGAAAGGTTTTTATGATGTATTGAGCTCAATCTCACTTAATAAAAAAAAATGGGAGATTAAGTTTTCTTTTTTAATTATGAATGTAGAATTTTTATGTTTAGGGGAATCACCAACTGTACCGACATGGAGATTCAATATTATGTAAAAAAGAAAATTGTACTCATGGTATGGAAATAGGCAGAGAGGAGGCAAGCAAGACATGGGCGGCTTCTTTGTCATACCCATGTGTCTTTGACGACAACATTGCGAGCCTGTAAAAGCCATGCATTCCAAGGTCACTTTCACTCTGTTTTTGTCGGATCTAATCGTTTCCACCAGCCTAAACCTAAACCCCAGGAAAAGGTCAAAGTAATACATGCATGTACTGTCCTAATCTCCGGAAAATTCTTATTCTCCCCCGTAAATTTCCCCACCATCCGTACCTTCTTTGCCTGTACTTTTGTCCCTCCGGAAATTACTTGTCGGCTTCGATGATACAGATGGGTTGATTCGATGAAGGATAATAATTGATGGTCAGCGCGGCTAGACCAAGAAACTTTTGATTATTCCGTATTTTTTGACCTAAATTATGAAGGATGGGCAGGCAGGTCATCATTATTGTTCCCTGTTTTGTGGCATCTTTCTTGTTTATTATTTTCTGGGGCTCCTATTAGAAAGATAAATATGCTGCCGAGGCACTAAGGTTTAGCATAGGATTCTTGGTCGCATTAATTGGATTTAAGGTAATATAATCCTACATAACATGGGGGTGTACCGACTTATGCATGTTCTGCAACAAGATCTGCAATATATACACGGGATTGCTTGTGCTGATGGTTTCTATATTAGTCTAAGCCCAATAGCACAACTCAGTCATTTTCTATTTCTGCTTGGTCTCAAAAATCGTATCCTATAATTTATTAGAAGATCGCCGCATATCGAGAGCTAACATTGCTTAAACCCACACCGGTTGACATTTTTCTTGTGCTTGGACCAGGTCCAATAGCAAAAGACCTTACCGAATCTTGTGCCAATATTTTCGGGTTCATTTGATTCCTAGGCCCATGAACGCGTCCAGTACCAAACACAATGATGCATAAACAACAGATTTTTAATGACTACGATCTGATGACAATGCTGTTTAACCCATCGAGGACATAATTAGAACCCGTTTAGCGGCGTAGCGTGAGCTCGATACGTCCTAATTGTCACTCCTCATAGCACCAACCTGCTATCAAATGCATGTCATGTTTTGGCAGGTATGCTACTATGAACTGATCCTCCATGGCCTAGAAGTTTAAAGTTTATGTGAATCTTGCCTTCTTTTTCAGTCATCTGTAACATACACGATTTGCGGCCTTTTGACTAAGTCACATATCAGCTTGTTGCAACAATCAACAAGGGAAGATGATTGATCATTAGTTGCAGCCAAGTTTTAGAATGTGTATCGACTTAGAAACCAAATTGGGATATGCAATTGCGTTCCAGTTGAATCTCGATGCCTCAGCATTTTTTGTTTCAAGAAAGACAATGACATCGTAAGCAATGAGACTTGTCATGGTTATTGTTCATCAAGCATTTATTCTTTGAATGGTTCATTGCCATTGGGCTAACGGTGCGTGCAGGTTATTGGCTGAACAAAAAAGTTTGATGCCCTTGAAATAAGTTGGCTTGGCCTTCATAGCGACACTAACCGAGTCGACTAAATTAGAGGATTAGCTCTTCAGGAGGGGCTTTTTCTTGTCTTCCCATTTGTCCAAACGTCCTTTAGCTTTCTCCACCTGAAACATGAAACAAACAACCAAAGCCCTCTATTTAGACGTATTCATTTGAGTCGCTTGCTGGCTGGTAAGACATTTACGCATGTAAGCATGTCTTTTTAACTATGTAGCTGTCTCACTTAACAGTCAAGTGGATGAAAGTCAGATGAGCTCAAGCCCAGTGGGTCAAGAGCCTAGTGAAGGACATGCATAAATGAAATGGCCCGCTATTGATGTTAGACTTCAAAATGAATTTTCTTTTGACATTTTTGTCTGAAAAAATCATTTTAATCTAGATTTAAGAAGTGATCTCAACTTGGACGATGAACTGCGACGCTATTGTGAAGCCTGCGGACAAAAGATCACGCAGTGTGACTTCCCATTTGAGCAGTGACTCAGGTGTTCTGGTAAATCGTTCGTATTGGTAGATTTACAGTTCAAATGGCATCACAGCAATGTCATTCAAAGCAACAATGCTAAAAGCTGTACGATCACTGAAGTCTGATTTGATGAAAAAGATAGTAAATTTGTATTAGAGTTTACCTCTTTGTTCCAGTCTGTGCGGTATGTGACCCAAATTAAAATCAGGGTCTGCATGGCCGTACCACCTAGCATACCCGACCATATTCCCTGCAACCAAAATCAGAAATCACAATGATCGGGCGTTCGATCTCCCTAGTTCTTCAACTGCTTAGACAAAGCAAATCGAACGTATATAAAATGATGTTTAATGGTGAGAGGATTTCACCTTGGCGCCTAGGTCAAACTTAAATCCAAGGATGCAACCAACTGGAATTCCAACCACGTAATAACATCCCACGTTAACGTAGGCCACGAAGGCTTGCCACCCACATCCCACGGCGACCCCTTTGATTCGAAATTCCAAATGTTAGGTAACGGACGCATGAACATATGACTTTTGACAGAAAAGGAAAATGACAGACATGAATTTTACGGTTCACACTTTC
Source organism: Eucalyptus pumila (assembly GCA_016097595.1). Taxonomy (NCBI): domain Eukaryota; kingdom Viridiplantae; phylum Streptophyta; class Magnoliopsida; order Myrtales; family Myrtaceae; genus Eucalyptus; species Eucalyptus pumila. The sequence goes on from CM027851.1 coordinate 43,789,201, forward strand.
CACATTCAAACTTTCCAATGTACCACTATTTCCTCTCCTGGTTTCGAGCTGGTACTGGTAAAAGACATTGGTCTTGCGTTGGATAGGCATGATTGAAGCTTGGACATTTTGCTGGTTGAAGCTTTCTAATTTGACAGGTTGTTGAAGAGCTGTGAACATTTGGCGTGGCACTTGATGGGGTCGGCTTTAAGTGCATTGATGAAGGTGCATCAGATGTATCATCTGTACCAGCCCAGAGCAGGCCATTTATTCTATAACCACCTTAGCTCAGACTGGCCATTTTAATGTGTCAGGGTCAGGGTCACTTTAGCTCTTCTTGCTTGAGACAATACAAGCAAGCCCATCTGAAAGAGTTCCTTGGGCTGTGAGAATCAATTAAAGAAACTACTGGTGACACCTACTCTCACTTTTAGAGAAAAAGAGCATCAGCTTTACGGCGGCAGATGCATGAGAATGACTAGGATGCAGTTTCAACCATGGTCTGCATCACGTGTCGCCGATCCAAATCGAGAGATTGAACTCAGAAGCACGCTTCCCTAATTTTTCTTATCAGATGCCAGAATCATCCGCTTGTATTGAGAAGCGATTCCATATGAGAGTGAAACACTAGACGAGTATTGGAGTCTTAAAACTTACCGGATAAAACAGGCTGAACACCATTGAGGATGAGAGTGACTGCCAAGTATGGGCAGAGTTCAGAGACGGCATTGGCCACTGTCTCACCTTCTGTGAACACATAGCTGATCACATGCCTCAGTGCCATCACTATAACCGCTTCGATCACAGCAATTATGAAGGAGACCAAGTTCACAATCACCACTGAGAATGCTGCTGACTTTGGATGCCCCGCCCCTAGTTCATTTCCCACCCTCACGCTGCTCTTACATGATACGCATGATTAGTTAACCTCGATAAATCAAATACCACAACATTACATTTAACTAGACCTTTGATTTTTCTCTTTTTTGGGTAAAGATGGAGCTGTAACTATATATCTACTTTTCAAAATGATTGAAGAGCTCATTGTACTATTGGAAGAGTAATGTGCATTTTGATGATTGGACCGTGACTTCGTAACATTTCGTCTGTAGATATTAGTCTGCAATGTGCGTACATTTGGCTGATTTTGCTTTCAAAATACACATATTTTGTCCAAACTAGCCCGTGTGATCAAAGTTTACCCCGGTCATGTTTTCTATAAAAATCATGTCGTAAAAAATGGTACCTTGCAGCAGCATTAAACCCCACGGAGACCATGAACAACAGTCCTTGTATTGCCATGCTGCACAACCCAAAAACCATATTTTCCATTAACTTTTACATCTCAAAGCAAAATATAATCTACATGATTTCATTTAGCGAATCAATTTGTCCATATCAATTAATAGGAAGGGAAAAAGCATAGAATAGGCAAGAAAAAAGCTTGAAAAGCAAGCATCAATCAAAGTGCTATCATCCTTAAAGTTCTCGGTCACAGAAGAAGCTATGCACAATTATTAGTTTCTCATATCATCAAAGTTAATTTCTCTGATGCTTTTCAGTTAAAGATTGAAATGAGGGATAAGCAAAGCTTTCAAGTAACAAGTTGACTTGCTGATGCTTTATTCTGGCATCAATTATGAGGTTGAAGAAAGGCTTTTAGCTGAGATAAAAGGTAAAAGACAATTGAACAGCAGAAATAAAAGCTAATATCCTTTTCTCTGATCTCTTGCCACTAAGAAACGGAGACCTACTATTGGAACCCACATTCCCTTATCCATCATAGTTAGATGAATATATTCTAGGAAGAAAAAATTGGAATAAGTTCTCATACATGGGGAACAAAGTTGGTGGTCATTATTCCTACTGTCTTATATTCCGTCGGCAATCTTCCTACTTCTTTATTTTTATTATATATTCTATAAACTTCATCTCTTATATACGGTGTGTATGACAGTATACATGTCCACTCGAGGCAGCTATCTATTTGTACGTTTGCCCTTGTTGCCACCTACCCACTTCATCTAAATTGCTGATATACAGTTGGGAAGCGTTTGTCCAAACCTACTTGACATGCTAGGTGTCCACGACAAGTCGTGGACAAATTCGCTTCCACAAAAGACCAAAGCTAAAAATGGTGTTTGACAAGAAACCAATCTTACTGACATTACAACCCGTGACCAAGACACCCGATTCCTACAAGCCAAGATCTGCCATACCAAAAGTAACAAGATGGCAGATTGTCTACGCAAAGAGTTTTGCATTTAAAAAACATGAATCACACTTCCATTCTTCTCAGGCATGAGTTGACACCTAATCTCGATTCTCAACACTAGAGCATAAAATTTGATTTCGCACAGGAATGATAGTTCTCGACACATTACAAGAGCCTTTGAGACACCTGAGCTCATTAGAACTTCTAAGGGCAAACTAATGATACTCGACACATTTTTCATCCATTTTTCAACGAAAGAGCATATTATTCGATCGCGTTCAAACATTTTGGTAATGAGATGAAATACATGAATAACATACGGATATGATTGCATTATGCAATTTATTATCCTTAATCTCACACGATATGCATACAAGGGACCTAAATATTTGAGACAAAGATCTTTTAAGGTCTTTTAGGTATGCTCGACTCTGTCTGTCACATCTGCGAGGGGACGAAGTATGATAAGTACACTCACCAAACAGCCAAAGAGTCAAGGGCGAGCTCGGGGTTGGGAAGCAACCCGGCAATCAAGACCAAGATCTGGAAGTACCAGGTCTCGAGGCACAGCATCACGGCGGATGCAGTGGAGAGCTTGAGGAAGTCCCACAGGCCCGAGAAGGCTTGCCAGCTGAACCCCGTCCACGTCTGCTTGCACTGGCGGCTCGTTACTATGTAAATGAACTGGGCCCCTACTATTATCCACCATGACAAGCTCAGCACCAGTGATGCACCTATCACAGATCATCTCACAATCACCCTTGAGTAATTATAATAAGCATAGGAAAAAACGAGAAGCAAAGGTTTTTCTAAGTTGGTTTTGCTCGACACGTCTAGTGTTTGAGGTCATGAAACCCCGTTGGTTAGGTTTTGTTTGTTCCTTCAAAAGAAAATTTTGTCACGGTTTGGAGGAAATGATCATGTTCTATGGACGTCTATGGAATAGCTACGGCGACTTCAACAATGACCTTTCAAAATTTCCGTGCACGGAATGAATCTAACACGACCAAACAAACAACTCCGGGCATAATTGAAAGAGAGTTTTTGGCACTATTGGCTGGAGTAAGCACTGGGTAAGTTTTCAAGAGTCTTTTGATGGTCATCTTGGACTGATGAGAACCATCCAAATAGTACGTGGATGAGTACCGCTAGACGTTATGGCAGTTAATGCTCCACGACGATATTCCAGGACCCAAGTATATCTACCTAGCGGCGGAGTAATAACTCGTTCAAATTACTTCTGTAGGGACTATGGATATCATCGTGAACGTCATATCTGGTGGGAATCCATCCACTATTCACGAAGCATCCAAATCTAAAGAAAATTTCCTGCACTCTCTCTCTCTCTCTCTCTCGAAACTCACCTATCAACCCTAGACCCAACTTGTACACAGCTAGCCAACTCAGCAAGATGTGAACACAGAGCGTGGCCGCCGAAATGTAGGCGCTGGGCCGGACTATGCTTTGCGCCTGGAGGAACTTTTGTATGGGGAAGTTCAAGGCGTAGCCGAATATCTGCGGGATGAGGCCGTACACGAATACTGCCGCCGCAGACGCCACTTCTGTCGATTCTCCGAGCAGGAGCAATAGGGGCTTTGACAGAACGTAGATGATGGTGAGCGGGATTCCGGTGGCGGTGAGCACGACCATCGCTCTTTGCATGTAAATGCCCAGCATATTGTATCGGCTTGACCCGTAAGCTTGGCCACATAGTGTCTCAACGGCACTTCCCATCCCTAGCTGTTACAGAAAAAAGACCAATGCTAGGTTATCTAGATTCATCTATAAAATTGAGAATGTTAAGGGACATGACAGAGTCCAAGGATGAAGGAGCTTTATTGCATTGAGCCAATGAACTTTCCAACCTAGGAGAGGAAAAATGTCAAAGAGGGTTTTAACAATTACTATAGCAAGCGAGTAACTAGTAATGAGGTAGTGTTTTGGGAATCAAGAAGATAATTTTTTCTTCTTTGACAAAAGAAGAAGATGAAATTCTAAATGTTGGAGATGAACGCTTCACCCGCTTAAAAAGAAGATGAGTTATTAATGGAAAAAATAAAGTTTCAAACTCTATCTCAATGTATTGAAACTCCTATAGGACATCAGAATTAAAATAAGAAATAGCATTTTGGAAATGAAACGAATGTTAGGTTAAAAGTTATTGTTACATTGGAAAATTCAAAGTACTTATTTGTAGAAATTGATTCAGCTATTGGCATGAAAGTAAATGGCTCGAAAAGTTAGAGAGGTGGGTTCTGTAGCTACACCAACCATAAGGCCATAGGCAAAGAGTTGGATCCCACTGTTGCCGAGATTAGCGGCGGCGAGCTCGAGGTTCCCAAGGTGGCCGGCAAAGATGCGCGTCGAGAGAGACATGAAGTTGTTGATCATGTAGACCATAACCGCGGGGGCGGCCAAATAGAACAGCAGCTTGAGTTCTATCCAAGTAGCCAACCGGAGGCGATTGAAGTAAGTTAACTCCATGTCGGTGAGCACGGTCTCCAACTTAGAATCCACTTGGTGTGGCGAGGGAGTAGCTGCTGCCGCCGGTTGTTCTTCCTCAGCCGGCGAGAGCAGCGGCACCGTGGAATTGCACTGCTCATCTCTGGACTCCATCATGGTTCCGGAAGTCTTTGCAGCTGGTGAGGGAGTGATCGGATGTAAAGAGGTACGAGAAGGCCCAAAAGATGGGAGATGCGCGCATAGGTGGTGGTGGTAATGGAAAATTGAAATCTTGTAGGGGAATTCTGGAATAATTTTGAGAAGGTGGTTCCTTTCCTTGCTGTTTCACTTTTGGTAATGCTTTGGTGCTCCTTCCACGTGACGTCAATATATAAATGCTCGAGTCGCATATGCTCTCCCTTCCTTTTGTAGGCTTCTGTGTGGCCTTGAGAGTCTTGTTGGTACTTGGAAGCTTGGCCAAATGAGAGATATTCATTAGTTAATTAAGGTACCGATAGCATCTGGTACAAGAATAATTATGCAATTCCCCCCCTCCCTTTTAATTACTCTTAGTGTAGTGTAATGTCCTGTTGATCTTGACAGTAGATTGAGAGCGACAGTGGTAAAACATGGTATTCAAAAAGTAGAACAAGGGATTTACTCGCGGAACATGTTGTGTACTGTCGGTGTTGTGATATTAATGTGGAAACCAGCTGGATATGACTTCTCACATTTTTAGGTTAGTTGCGTCAATATAAGCTTTCATGCGTAGCCTTCCAATAACCATAATTGATTTTATTAAAGTTTGGAGGCTTGCTTGGTGCAATAAATCACCAAAATGATATGAGAAATTTATGCGATTTAGTTTGAGTGTCGGTACCTATTCTATGGAAAGAGCTAATTTATTATAATTGAAGTTTTAAAATTACAATCGTTCACATGTTCTAATGTTCCCTCACCTAAATTAAACCCATATCTAAATTGTTTATAAATAAATAAGGAAAGATATCACTAAAAACTCCAATGCGGACACTTGTGCCACATTCATCATAAATTAATTTTCGTGTCACAAAATCCACAAATTGATATATGTCTAAAAAATCTTGAAATTGAAACATTTGTGTTACATTTATAAACGTATCACATTTATTCCAAATTATGTTAAGTTTGAATTTTTGTTTGGTATATATGACATTAGAGTATTAGTTTGGAATTTTTTATGATATGAAATATAATAGTGTGCCAATTTGAGGTGAATATATTATGAATATACTAATTTAAATTTTTTATGAGGTAAAAATAAATTTGAGATAAATATGATAAGTACGTATCAATTTGAAGTGTTTGTTGACATGAATAACTCGATTACACAGCAACAACCCGCCATCTGTCCGATGCTCCTCGATCGGAGCGCTCCCTCGGGCTGCTCAAAGATTGCGCTGTACTCGATAGCCCACAGGCTGTTTTCCACAAGAAAAGAACGAGAGAGGTAAAATTAAAAAAAAAAAAACACTATATTTTACTTTGTTTTCTTTTCTCTGACAAAGACCCTTTCACCCCCACAATAAATATATATATATATATATATATATTTATATAATTATATATTTATAACACTGTAGGAAAAAAAAAAAAACCTGTATTTTACTCTTATTTCTCTGTTGTGCGGCTAAATACAGGAGTCAAACAACCAGACATCTCCTTCGACCAAAACCGAATGAGCCAGTAACCTTGCCTCAGGCAACTACCTCGTGTGACGAAACCTAATCCAAGTAAGTTCAAATTTGACATATAATTTAATAAGTCACTTAAAAACCTCCTTAACATGAACATATCTATATTTGATGAACCTATGTTATACTTACTTCATTAAAAAAATTCCAAAGTATGTGGTTTAAAAATTCATGTAAACGGAGTGCGCTTGTTCACATGGGGAATCAAACATTTGGAGCATGTTTCATACCTAAACGACAAATATAAAAGTTTTTAACAAATATAGAAAGTGTGTACTCTTAACAAATTCTATGATGGATTTATTATAAAACAATTATTTAAAATAGTTTAGTGCTTTCTCTTTTCTATTATTCCAAAATTACCATTTTCTTGACTCACACACAAATTTCTATTTACTCCATTCCCACAATGGGCACCATTCTTTTCATTATTTTTTCAATGAACAATCAACAAGCATCTCATCCCATCACCAATTTTTCACTAAGTTCTCTATTCTTTCATCTGAGACATTATTGAATTCTTTTTCCTATCTTAGTGATTTACTTCTATAGGGAAATCTACCATTGAAAAGGCTCATGGAAATTACTTGACGCTTGTTTTCTTTTTCAATTCTAGATTCCAATCAGTAGTTTCTTGGCTTTTGCTGAAAACCACACATTTTATGGATAAAACATACATCTTCCGATCTTTGGCATTGGAAGCATGACATTTTTAATCTTTTGATTCTGAAACGATGATGCTAATTGCTAGTCATCATTCATCCCTATCTACCAAAGCCAACTACCGGAGAAGTTCTTTAAACAGGCAATATTTGGAAGTAGGCAGATCATTTACGTTTCTCAATTGTGGTGTGCCTTGTTCTCGCTAAGAATGCTAGCGGTGGCGATATAAATGGGGTTGTTGTTTAGGTTGGTTGATGTATAAATGTCAATTTATTCGTTGACTGGAGAGTTGAAATTGAAGCGAACCCTTGATTCATCTTTTTTTTTTTTTCTTTAAATATATTATAAGGGAAAATTATCCAAAAAAAAAAAATTCTAGATTTATTGTACAACTTTTTTTTTTTTTTTTTTTTTTTTTTTTTTTTTTTTTTTTTTTTTTTGTGTTTCTTAACGATCAGAGGTAGAGGATTACTTGGATCTTTTATAAGGATAACTTTTCCGTATTGTTTTGCCACTCATTTTTGTTCATTAGTTTTGCATTTGTAATCACCTAGTCCTAATCATTTCAAATGTGTCGATTTAGTTTTAAATCTTTTAACAATTTACCAATTTAGTCATTCTAACAAAAATTAGTTGGAAATCGATGATGTGACAAATCCACACCAACCATCCTATATAGCATGATCAACATTGATATGGACAATTTTTTTAATTTAAATTTAATTTTTGTATTCTTTTCTTCTTCTTTTTCAATTTTTTCCTTCTCCTTTCCTTTTATCTTCCCTTTTTCCTCTTTTTACCCCTTTTTTTCTTTCCACTAGCCGTCAACGGGTTGGTGGAGGTGGCAAGCCTCTCCTCATGGGCCATAGTGAGGGTCAGCCTCGCCCTCACCTAATCTAGTGACGCAATCATTGCTAATGGCCGGTGAGGGCGGTCATCGCTTGAGCCCAACAAGGGTGTTGAGCCCCTCACCGGCCTTCAACAATCTCCGCTAGCCATTGATGACGCTTGACGATGGCTAGCGGAGGGAAAAAAGGGAAAAAAAGTAAATATAAAAAGAAAATAAAAAGAGAAGGAAAGGGAAAAAGGAAGAATAAATTTAGAAAATTAATAAAAAAAAATTTGCAAAAATTGTCCATGTCAATGCTAGTTGCGTGATGTAGGAGGACCAAAGTTGACTAGACCACTATTTTAATGATTTTAGGATTTAGAACTAAATTGGCAAATATTCAACATATATAGTATTAAATTGGTACAATTGAAATACTTAGAATTGAATTGACTACAGTATAATATGTTAGGGGCTTTTTAACAAATTTTCTATTAACGTGAAAAAGAACATGTAGTTAATCATCTCAAAAAAATCATTTTTCTTTCATCGATGTACACATTGCATGTATCTTAGTTTTTGTCGAGAGCAATCCATGCAAACAATAGCTTCCTGGCTATCACGTATATATCAACGGCAAATTTCCTATTATCTAAGCAATCTAAGGCAACTCGTTGTAGGAGTGATTATAGTCTGGACTGGGTTGGTCCAGCATCTAATTCAGAGACCAAACTACATAGTATTGGTCTCTAATTTTTGGGATGGATGACCAAACTTATTAAGCTTGGGATTGAGAACCGAACTGACACTAGAGGTTCAATTTGGTTTCAGAGTCAACCTAAGAATAATTGATTATTTATTTATTTATTTCATTTTTTGTATTTCTCAGAAGGATAAACATACTATTTTTAAATTACATATCCATCAATAATGTAATATTGAACAACTAAACTATGAAGTCCAATACATATTCAATATAAATATAAGATAAAGTAACAATAGCAATTTGCACTTGTTAAAAGTAACAAACTATAAAAATGAACATGCAAGGTGAGAGAATAGAGGCGAGTGGCAAGGCGAGTGAACAAGGGCAAACGACAAGGTAAGCAAGGTACAGGTGAGCAAGCAAGGTTGAGGTGAGTGAAGAGTTTTTATTATTATTATTATTATTATTATTATTATTATTATGGCTGAGTTTTTTTTTTTCCTACTTTCTAATGTATAAAACAAACTGAAATAAGAGTTAGAATTTAAAGTGAAATGTTATGTATAAGGTTGGTCCAACTTGGACCAACCCTAAATTCTCATAATCGAGAGTCAACCCACACAATGCATGCATGGTATAGATGTCCTAGGATCAAGGAGTGACCCAAGATTGACTGGGTTGGGCCGGTCTAGAGTCGGTCTAGGGTTGATCTTGGACCAATGCTCACCCCTAGCTCATAGCCCAAGCTTGTTAAGGAGGATCATTGGATACTCACATATATACCAGTGTTTGTTCATGCATGAGAAAATCTCCCAAGGTGTCATCAATAATTATTCCAGAAGGATTTGTTAGAACGATTGGATTAGACACTTGTTAAATATATTTAATAAATGAAAGATCGATTTTTCAAAACTATAGTCATGTTACACGCATGCCAAAGAGATCACACCTATCGTAATTAATTAGAGGAAAGTTGTGAATTTTTTCCTTACATAAAGTAACTTAATAAATTAATGTCCTCATAAGAGCATTTTTGAAATAAAATCCCTTGTAGATGACAAATGATTTTCACCGTTCACTACTCACGTGGGTAACAACGTCTGAAGTTCGCATTCAAAGCACTGCAACATGCACGAAAATTTAGAGATTCGAAATTGAATGTCATGTCCCAGTGTCCCAGTTGAAGCTGCCTGCCCGAATATATATATATATATATATATATATATATATATATATATTTTTTTTTTTGGCATCTCTGCGAAAATGGCCGTCTAACTTTCAAAACCTACCCATCGGTTGGCTATCTTCAGCTTCAAGTCTTCAGCTATTCATTACTTCTACATAAATAAGTAAGCATGAGAAAAAAAAAAGGAAAAGGACAAAAGGGTTATGACTCGATAGCGATTCATACAATTATAGATCGCAATACCTAATATCAAGCAATCTTTATTTTCATGCCACTAATTCCTCCACTAATTCTAATTCTAATTAAGATTGTGATACATTTTAGTGCTCCCATATGCACTTGTGATGCATTTTAGTGCTCCCATATGCACTTGTGATGCATTTTAGTGCTCCCATATGCACTTCGATCAACCTCAACCAACCTCTCTATTTCAAAGTCACATCGGATAAGATTTAAAAGTCCGATATGTGGCCTTTGACCCTTAGACGATGAGTAGATACCGTGGATCCATATGCTAAAGTTTCCGAATATGTCGTAGCAAGGTCAACTCAACCTTTACAGTTAGCCAACAACCACAGATCAAAAGGGGGCCTGGTGAGGGCCCTCGCCCTCCTAATTGCTTGTTGTCTAATGCAATTTTATAATTTATATATTTTCTTAATTTATCAAAATTCAGATAAATTAATTCCTTTATGATGCCCCTCAACTATGAAATCGTATTATCCAAAGTACATAACTTTGCATGTATCTGGTATTATGTCTTTTTATTTTATTATTATTATATTTTCTCAGACGTATTGAGACAATATTTGAGAAGCTTTTGTATCTTTCATTAGTACACATTTTTGCATTGTGGTGGTGCTTTCCCATGAAGCTGGACACATCCTCAGCATGGAGCTGCGTACTGTGGCTTAAAGCACCTCTTGATTAGCCCAATATTTACTTGATGACAAAGCAATCTAATTTCTCAATCCACATTAAGAGCAATGCAATGCTTGCACGATTGTGTTCGGCTTACATTAGATGTAAATTGATTTACAGGAGTGTATGGTTATCCTTTCGCGTGTCGAGATGACTGGCAGATACAAATCCTCTTTTTTTTTTTTTTTTTTTTTTTTGGGGGGGGGGGAGAAATTCGAGCGGAGAAATGATTTGTAGGTGTATATAAGTTTGGAAACGAGCATGGAGACTTGAGGAATTTGTTTGGCCGGTGAAGGGAAAATCTTTCGGTCGACTAATGATGGGCGAGTACAAATAAGTCAAATGAACTAAGGCCTCCAAATAACAATGAAAATAAACCGTGCTTTATGAGAAGACAGAACAAAAGAAAAAAGAAACAAGACCAAGAATGGCTGCTTCAGCTCAAGAAGATACTCATATCTTCTGCTAATTGTAATTTTTCTGATTTTTTTCCTCCCCTTTATTGTTGCTGGAAAATTGTCGTGTTGGCTCTTATTTTGGGGTTCAAGTGCAAATCAGTTCAACACGTAATCGGCTGACCAATGCGAAGATCCACATCATTCGTTTGAGAGAGGCTCTTTATTGTCTTCCCATGTGTCCAAACGATTTCTTGCTTTCTCAACCTGAAAAATGCAAATTTCATACGCACATTAAGATTTAAAAAAAAAAAAAACCAAAAGAAAAGCATAATCATCCTTTTATTCAGCAAAATGGTCTTTCCTATTCGATCCTATTCCACGAGATAATGACATTGCGGTCATCGTATTCTAATTTTTTTGAAAGCAAACTATTTGCTAAAGATTTGACATCGTTGTAGGATTTATTAGATGGAAACATTTGGAGTGAAGCCAATTGCTCATAGCCAACCTTGATTTGGAAGCACAATAATCATTAAATCCAATTAAAAATTATGTTAGGAGTATTTTGGATGACTTTCAAAGTCCACCCTTCGAGTATGTTGTCTTATCCGCGTGCCGAGATGTAGATTGCTTAAACTAATATAAGAGAGTCGAGAACCACAGGCCATAGACAAGTCGAGCAGAACGTTAGGTAGAAATTATCTTTTGTTGAGCAGCTCCTTCACCTCAGGAATTGTTTACTCACTTTAGACATCATTATAAAGTTGACCAAATCTAGTAGACCCAAAGCGATGCTTATCAGCTTGCTATCATTCGTCTTTGAAAGCTCAATGAAAATAAACCTTGCCCACTCATTGATCATGGGGTCCATAAGAAGATTTTTTTTTTTCCCTATCTCATCTTGGTTATCTATCCGTGTATGCATGATGATGATGAATATGATCATCAAATCTAGTTAAAGAAAGAATAATCGTGGTAATCAGGTGCGGTTACCTCTTTGTCCCAGTTTGTCCGAGACGTGAACCAGATCAGAATCATGGTCTGGATTAGAGTGCCTCCAATCATGCCAGACCAAATTCCCTGCACCATAAGCCAATCTCTCAGATCATCATTTCTCATGCAGAAATTTCCGCTGAGTGTCCGCGTGCCCAATTACTCGACTAAAGAGAAGCCGATTATCGTTCTTATAAACCCTAATCTTCTAAGAAAGAATCATTGAGAGTCCATACCTTAGCTCCGAAATCAAATTTGAAGCCCAAGAGCACGCCAATTGGAATGCCGATAATGTAATAGCATCCCACGTTCACATACGCGACAAAAGCTTGCCATCCACACCCGACAGCCACTCCTTTATTAAAAGATAATAAAAGAACGGAAACAGTAAGAAAAGTTATCGTGATCAAGATCGTTTGTCCTCCAAACAATCAATCTCCTGACCAATGTGTTCACAGACAGATACATTCAACGACCAGCCCCACGAAAGAACCGAAGAATCTAAGACCGTTAGTTATTGCGTTGCTTCTTTGGGATCGCAGAGCGACGCTTTGATAAAAAAAAGGATTTGGCGTTCCCGGGGAATTAAAAAAGACCTAGAGATAAGAGACAAACCACTTCATGCCAACAAGGCCTGTTGGCGTATGCTGCATACCTCGTCGTCTTTCAGTGAAGGAATCATTGATTGACGTGATGAAGTAAAGACGATCACGTCTCGTTGGACACCCTATGTTCCGAGTGGAAACACTGACAGACCCCCTGTTATTTTACTTCGATTTTGTTTCTATGTCGAGGATACGCAACAGAGCAGGCACATTACCATGTTCTTTCCAAACTGTGCGGACAATCCGCTAATGGACACCCTCATTAGGTTGCGACTCATTAAGCTTTTCTCATCTTTGTCAGATAACAAAGATATGCGCAGCACTATCGACCGAGTTCCAAGTCACTAAAAGTTTAATTGTTAATTCATTGAAATTGGTTAAGTCAATAGCAGGCTTTCTAATATTTCACATTTAGAATAAGAAATCGACCGAGAGAATTCACGTACGGGTCTCTAATTTTTGGGTTTAAATTTTTTTAGTTGGTTCAATAGACTAATAATGAGAATATAATTGAAGAAAAAAAATCAACAGTGGAGTCTTTATCACACTTTGCGTTAGGTAATTTGTCACGAAAAGACAAAACTCTCCATAAGATAAATCAACAAATTGCATACATGCATGCATCCATGAACATCATGCCAAAGTACAAGTCCAAATCCGATAGTATGAATGATGATGAGCATCTATTCTAATCAAATCTAGCATGATCTAACATTCAAACAGAGAAGTAGGTGGAATGGATTATCGTGCTCGAACCACATCTGACATCACCACACAGGCACTACAAAGTTCCATCCCGTTATTCTAGAACAGTAAAAAGCAAAGAAGGGCTCGATTAAAGAAGGGCTCGATTACTCTATATAAACATAATTTCGGTCTAAGTTTTGTAATTTTGCAATATATTTAAGTCAAAGAAATTTCAATATATATATAAATTCAAACTCGGGTATGGCACGAGATATGGGGCAAGTCCCAACTAAAGTAAATTACCATGTGGTGATTAATAATTTATATGTGATTCGATTGCTACCACATAAATGAGTACTTACCAAACCAAAAGTCAAGTAATTTTTTTTAGTAATTAGTGGTTACTAATGATCATAGTGATCGATTGGACATAAAAGTTTGTCACCAATATAGCCTTATCAGCCTTTTTTAACTACTCAATCAATAGATGACTTGACACTAGAAAAGCCTATGATTGCAACCGATAATCTATTGTCGGATCCCAAAGTACATGATTCATGTCTTTATTTGGATGAGTGACGGTTCAAATTGGCCACCGCTTTCCGTGCACATGACCTACGTCTCCTGGAATTCAATGAGTCTAAAAGATGTCTTTTGATTATTCCAATGTCGAAGAGATTTTTTAATGTTTTGGTGTTGTCGATTTGGTCCGGTGCAGTGTCTTTGAATAAATTTCATTTTTTTTCTTTTTTATGGAAAGCGGCGCCGGCGTGGAATTTAATGTTAGTCGATCCAATCCCCATGCTAACAAAAGGAAAGCCGCAACTCCTAGACATTAATAAGTTATAAACTTTGAATGATATATGGGGCAATATTCTTCTGAGACTATATATTTATTTCTACCACCGATATGATCGAGGCACTATTCATTATAGGGTAGAGAGTTTGTGAAATATATTATCTTCTGAGTCGAGTTCAGAATCAATTCAATGCATCATAATTTCATTTATTTGCTAAGCACTTGAATTTTATTGGATGATGGATTAAGGCCCACTTATATAAAAATAGATTAAATCAAATCATATAATTCCCTCTAATTATTTTTCGAACCATCGAAACCTCCAAAATGATATTATTATCCCAATTTTATTTCCTATCATATAATTCATTCCAATTTAACTGTTAGTGTTGTACGTGTGTCATCTAACATGACAAGCTTATATATTTATCGATTTGACGTGATATGTCCAATGAATGACATGACACTTGGAAGGAATTGTGATAGACAATTAAATTGGGACGGTGGTGCCATTCGAGAGTTTTCGTTGATGTGATGAATTTGAAGAAAGACGTGACACTTGGAAGGAATTGCGATAGAGAGTTAAATTGGGATGGTGGTGCCACTTGAGGGTTTTCGAGGGTTAAAAGTAATTTGAAATAAATACGCTGGCATGATATAAGTTCAAAGATTTAGCAAGATATTATTCCTTAAAAATGAGATGAATGTGATGGGACTTTACCTGAGAGAACGGGCTGAATGCCATTGAGGATGATGGAGACGGCGAGGTAGGGGGAGAGCTCGGAAACGGCGTCGGAGACGGTGGTGCCGCTCGTGAAGACGTAGCTGATGACATTGCGCAGCGCCAGCACCACGATCGCCAGGAAGACCGCGATGAGGAAGGAGCTGGACGTCACCACGATCACCGCGAACGCCGCTGCTCTCGGGTGCCCGGCTCCCAGCTCGTTGCTTACCCTCACGCTGCATTTACACAAACACTTTGCCAAATTCAAGGCCCAAAAAAGGAAAAAGAAACAAAAAAAAAAAAAAAAAGAATGTATCTAAATTCACAGGAATATATGAAATTACATTTCGATAGAAGAGATTTATAATGAAATGAATATATATATATATATATATATATATATATATATATATATATATATATATATATATATGAATTTATAAATGTTGGACGAATATGGGGACAATTTGTCAAATCTAAAAAAGATTTTAAATTTATTATATGATGGCCAGGACATCTTCGTATGTGGCTAACGACCCTTGTTGACCCTTAGTAAAAGATTTTTTTTTTAAAAGAAAAGAAAAGAAAGGAAAAAATAAAAAAATAAAAAAAAAAAGTATTATTTAAAAATATCAACGTAAGCCTGACCTTGCCATATATGATGATCCATATTTATGTGATCGATTTCCAGATAAAATTGACTGAATGATCTCAATTGACAAATTATGAAAATTTTTAGGACTTAATTGACATAATTGAAGGTTTATGACTAAATTTACACAAGTATCATAGGTTTAGAACTTATTTGGTAATTTCCCCAACAAATGTGATATCAACTTCTCACTTGTTTTGGATTTTCAACTCATGCAAGCACAAGCATCGTGAGTGCTTGCCTGCTGTTTGCCATTCTTTACGTGACATGAGAACAAAACGCGAGGAAAATGCGTACCCCACTTAACTAGCTTAAAGCTAACATGGGTCGACAGCTTTTTATGCATTTCTTTGATGATAAGTTCTTTGTGGTCACTTTCTAAAATATTTCGCCCGAAATGCCAAAATAACATTAATTGATTAAAAAGAAATTATAATGGTTGCAACGACTTTCTCGACTGACCTTGCAGCTGCATTGAATCCCACAGAGATCATGTAGACCCACCCGGAGATCGTCATGCTGCAACACGAATTGATTAAAATAAATTAGTTGGATCTCATGATTAGAGGGACGAACAATTGAGTTAGCAAAAAGCAATATAAGGAAGCACAAGAGGAGACAAGGCGTCTCGAGAGATTTCTAGTTGCCTAGCATCGGAATTATTTGCGCGACACTCGGCACGAGATGATCGGCTTAAATGGACGAGGACCATGTGTTCTTTTCGTTCAAAATGAACCCTAGTCCGCACGAAAATACCATATGGTTTCCTATAGCAGTCCGAACGAGTGCGGTTGCATGGATGTCCAAGTCATGGTTATTGCCATTTTGGCCCCTTCTGTTCTGGCGTCTGTCGCGGGTTGCGGTCTTCGCGAGGAGTATTCAATAAGAGAAGGAGACTGGCTTGTCCAATTAGGAATAGTAGAGGAAGAACCGATGGTTGATGTTCTCGCCTCGGGAAGGACCCAAGTATCTAGACACTGGTCCAACTTGCCCTCCTAAGACGCATTCACCTAACCCTAGGGTATAGTAGCCGGCGAGGGCATCGATCGGCCGCTATGTACCTTAGTTCATATGGTGAGTGACGCGATAGTCTATGAGCATGCTTTTAAAAAAGCAGCTCATATTATATACATTTCGTAAGAATGTCAGGAATCATTCAATTGTGTCATTGTTATGGACCGACTTTTTGCATATTTAGTGCTAGTCATACTATCTATCTATAGTCTTTCGAAAGATTCGGAGGAAGAAACATCACCAGAAAGCTTCCGCGAGACATAGTAAAGCGAAAGGTACGAACTTAAGAAAGCAGCTAGTTTGGACTAACCAGATGGAGAGAGCGTCCAGGGCAATCTCAGCGTCCTGGAGCAGGCCAGCGATCAGCACCAAGATCTGATAATACCAGGTCTCCAGGCACAGCATCACCGCCGACGCCGTCGAGAGCTTCAAGAAGTCCCACAACCCCGTGAAGGCCTGCGAGCTGAAACCCCTCCAGGTGAGCTTGCACCGGTCGCTCACCAGTATGTACACGAACTGCGCCACCACGATGACCCACCACGAGAAGCTCAGCATGAGGGAGGCCCCGAGGAGGCCGACCCCGAGCTTGTAGATCACGATCCAGCTAAGAAGGAGGTGCATGGCGAAGGTCGCGGCGGATATGTAGGCGCTCGGGAAAACGATGCTCTGCGCCTGCAGGAACTTCTGGATCGGGAAGTTGGCGGCGTACGCGAAGATCTGGGGGATGAGGCCATAGACGAAGACCGCCGCCGCAGACGCGATGGAGGTGGACTCGCCGAGGAGGAGGAGGATTTGCTTGGAGAATATGTAGATGAACATGACTGGGATCGCGGTCGCCATCAGGAGGATCGTCGATCGCTGGAGGTAGATGCCGAGCATCTCGTACTTGTGGGCGCCGTAGGCTTGCCCGCATAGCGTCTCCACCGCGCTGCCCATCCCGAGCTACACCGGCGGCCGATCAATGCACCGGCCAGCGATTTTGCAATTGATACGTCAGGCAGAGCGAAGGACAAAGTACAACATTAATGAAGCAATTCATTAGGAGGCCTATGCGAGTTAAACGTTGTTTTCCGTGTGTCCGTGTCCAATGCGAAACATACGGAAGTTTCGGGACAAGTGGGACAGACCTTACTTAACTTTCTAGGAAAGATGATTGAAATGATGTCATGGACAAAATGATTGCGTACCATGAGGCCGTAGGCGAAGATTTGGATGCCATTGTTGCCGAGGGAGGCAGCGGCGAGCTCGAGGTTGCCAAGGTGGCCGCAGAAGATCTGGGTGGACATGGAGGTGACGTTGTTGAGAAGGTAGACGACAACGGCAGGCGCGGCGAGGCGGAAGAGGGTGTTGAGCTCGATCCGCGTGGCCCGCCAGAGGCGCCTGAAGCGGGGCAGCTCGGTGTCGGATAGCATGTCCTCCAGGGCCGAGCTCACCGTCTCCGCCGCGGGCTGCTGCTTGGGTTGCAACAGCGGTTCTTGGTGCTGGTCGCTTTCGTCACTGGCTATGATGCCATCTCTCCCTGTAGCGTCCATCTCTCTCCCTCTCCCTCTCCCTCTCTCTCTCAGCAGTTTTTGAGTGAGAGTGGGCGGATTGAAATCAAGGTCCCAAATAATCTGCTATTTTTTTTAACTCTAGCAAAGGAAAAAATCTAGGTCTCTTATAGATGGAGGATAGAGCGAGGAACGACGTGGGCCGCAGAAGAGACATTCAGAATCTGAACAAGCCCGAAAATTCAGCATTTGTACATTTGGGGTCGCACCCTAAAATTGGTGACGTCATAAAATGGAATTTGTGCATATGTGCAAAGGAGATAAAAGTGGCTTTCGATACTAGCAAATACCAGTGCCACGAAGAAGAATCAAACGCAGCCGTGTCAACATCTCTCCTGGTGGCTCAACATATTTTCAACAGCTTGGTAAAAGAAAGTAAGGAAAAAAATTTCATAACAATTACTTAGCAAAATGAAATAAATGACACGTGTCAATTTCTTAGCAACCCTTTCCCCTTTTTCTAATAATGATAATTCTAGTATTTCACGAGTATTGCGCCCTTTCTTAGCAGGTTTTAAGGTTGCAATTGACTTCCTCGTTGAGCAACATATGGTGTGAGATGGCGCCGTCGCCTGCGCAATAAAGAAAACCTTTTGAAGAAAGAGATGGTTGTTGGATCATGCATGACGAATCTTAGGAACTACCAAAGTCTAATTTCTATTTGTACTCGTGAGTAAAATGGCTGTTGTAGGTGTTAGTCAAACCCTAATCGTGGCCATTGATTTTTTGTTGTTGTTGTTGGTATTGTTGTCTTGGACAAGGAACTAATTTGAAGTTTCAGAATGAATGATGGCTCAAGCTGTTTTGAGCTCGAGGCTGCATCCAGCGATTCATTTCCTCAAACTCGAACTCGAACTCGAACTCGACACAAGTAAAAAAGGAGAAATTGACCTAACACGGAAGTTGGGTTTGAGCTCTTTAGCTTTTGAAATGCATGAAAAGCGAAATAAGCTTGCGGGTCCGATCTGATATGACTGAGTATATGGCGGCTCCTAAAGTTGGAAAAAGATTCAAGTTGATCTCAAATAATTTGCCGAAGGATCACGAATAGCCCACGAGGAGCTTGAGTCATCAATACATTTTTCAGTGAGACACAAATTTCAAATAATTTGCCAAAAGATCTCCAGTAGCCCCAGAGGAATTTAAATCATCAATACCTTTTTGGGTGAGATGCAAGAGAAGGGTTTTGTGCGATTATTGCAAATTAGGAGTCTCATCGATTGTGCATATTGCATTATTTCAAAAAATTGTACTTGCCCCGTTCATTCCGAAATATATGAATTTAAAATTTACTGAAAGCTGAAAGTGAATGACTTTACATATTATGAGACATCAAACGTACGGAAAGAACATTTTCACAATTGTAAGGTGTGTTTAATGCGACCATTGTGTGTTCATCTTTTTATCTTTTATAGGTTCAAGGAGGTTCAAGGAATCTTAAAAAGCTAAAATGCTCATTCCAGGTAACAATTGACCTAGACTAAACCAATCCACATCAAACTGACAGTTGCAATTAAAACGCTGTCTTTTTCTGTCCATGTCCTCCCAACGGAGCAATGGTGCTGCCTCCACCACGTATTTTCTCTAGGAAACCGAATAATAATTAGGAATTAGTTGATAAATATTGATACGAATATTCACATATGATTTTTTGCGTAATCTTTTAAAATTCGAATAATATTCTAGATTTGAAGGAAAAGTTAAAAAGATACTTTGACTTTTTATAAATCTAGACGAATAACCTAATTGAAATTAACACATGCTCACTTGAACTAAGTATAAATTACATTGCCAAATCAACACCAAACGTAAGCATTTTTTATTTTTTTTGGTAAAGAAACGTAAGCAAATTATACGTCATCAATATATATATTTCACATTGAAAATGAGCATTGAATTGGTCTCGAGAGATCATGTGCATCGTGATTATTTTTTTTCTTTTGGTTTTCTAGATTCCATTGTTGGATTAATGAATTTAAGCGAATTTCATAAAATATATATTTAGGTTCCTCAACCGGTTGCCATGGACTTGTGAAAGAAATTTGCTGTCAACTCGTCTTGATCATTTTATAATATAACTGAGATGATTACAATAGCACCTCTTTTAATAAAACATATGAAGGATCTTTCATGAAAATGAAATTTTTCGGACATCCTTAGCAACTACATCAATTTAGTTTTAATCTTACAGTAGGTGGAACTTCAACATCATGGTCATGCATCAAACTAAGAATACTCTCTCTCTCTCTCTCTCTCTCTCTCTCTCTCTCTCTCTCTCAATCGTATCAATCGCGCATATTCCATCATTACCATTTTGGGTGAAACTAACAGAAAAATAAAATAAAATTCACCCACAAGTTAGGAATCACATTGATCACGCATATCCCTTTATTTCTGAAAGGCAAAAACTACCAAAAAAAAAAAAATCTTTATACATGGATGCCAAAAGACAAATAATATTGGCATAACACTCACGTGGTTTAAACGAAATAAAAAATGATGTTTTAGTTGAAAAATCATCTAACGGAATCTTAACGGAGAATAAACGTGTACAAATTTGGGATTTTTTATATTATAAGAAAAAAGTGTAAATACGTCATAGTGTCATAGTTTGGGGTTTTTTTTATGTCAACAAAAAAATATGTTTAAGGTAAATATGTCACAGTAAGCATAATATATAGTTTTTTTTATAGTCTTTTCTCATTTCTAAAAACTTGTACTCATGACTTCCATTCCGATATTTAAAATAAAAAATATTTAAATTGAAATTTATAGAAAGTGGCAAGTTAAAGATAAATCCCGCCCCAAACAGGCTGAATAAAGTACATGGCTTTACGCATTATGAGATATTAAATGTACGAAATGAACATTTTCCATATTTGGAGAGTACGCTTATTAGAACATTATATGTTCTTCTTACGATATTTCCCTGTTTTAAAGAGTTTAAAATGTTTTCGACCAAAAAAAAAAAAGGAGTTTAAAATGCTGGATGCTTCCTCGAATTAACAAGTAAGCATGACTAAAACAATTTACATGAATCTGCCAGCCGCGATTAAAAACACTTCTTCTCTACTTTCAGTGTCTACAATTAATAAATTCATATGAAGATGATTTGCTTAGCTAATCTTTTCAGCCATTATTAGGAACTATCTCATTCTAGTTTTACTCTTATGGTAAGTGGAACTTCAACACTACGTTCGTGCATCAAACCAAGAGAAAACTCTCTTTACCTTACTTATTGAATTCGTGATAAAATTACCCAATCAGATATAACTCAATCTACAGCAAATTATGTGTCCAAATGAATTCATATTCCACGAGTTTTAACTCAAACATATTGGGTACATTCCATTATTTCCTTTTTGGGTGAAACACTTCAAGTTAGGATTCGCATCAATTGTACATATTCCAATATTTATAATAATAAAAAACTTGTGTTTGTGTGACTTTCACTCTAAAATTTAAAAATACAAAAAAATTAATTGAATTTAAATTTTGTAGAGAGCTGAATGTTAAAAATGAATTTCACCCTAAACAAGCCCGAGTAAAGTGCATGACTTCGCAAGAGTATGTTTGTGAGAGCATTGTATGTTCACCTTATGATTTTTCCCTGTTTCAAGGAGTTTTAAAAAGCTAGATGATTCCTCGAACTTGACAATTAAGCTCGACAAAAACAATCCACAAGTATCTGACAGCGGCTAACTATAACACTTTATTTTTACTGTCGATGTCTACCATTGGTTAAGCATATAAAGATTCTTTTACTTGCCTCGAATCTTGTTAGACAATTTGAGTAACTATCTCATTTTACTTTTAATCTTGTAGTGCTCTCTCTTTCTCTCTCTCTCTCTCTCTCTAGAGTCTCGAGTCAAATTACCAAATTCATGATAGATTACTCAATCAGATATAGCTCAATCTAGATGAATTTATACTTTTGGGAATTTTAACTCAATTGCATCGATTGTCCGTGTTCTGTTACTTCCTTTTAGGGGTGAAACACACAAAAATTCTCATGCATTATTTCAACTTAGAAATCTCATAGATTGCGTATATTTCAATAATTCAAATACATCTACCACTATCTGAGCAGTGCAGTCACTACACACAAAAAATAAAAATTAAAAAATAATGAACTAAGAATTTTGTCGCCTTGTAGACAACAAAACTCTTTTGCCGTGAACCGTTTGTTTG
This sequence comes from Eucalyptus pumila, assembly GCA_016097595.1. Lineage (NCBI taxonomy): Eukaryota > Viridiplantae > Streptophyta > Magnoliopsida > Myrtales > Myrtaceae > Eucalyptus > Eucalyptus pumila. The sequence continues at coordinate 43,811,488 of CM027851.1, forward strand.
CGGTTTGCTCTGCCGCCTTTGCCTAAAGCAACAAAATTAGGTTGTCTTGCTCAAAGAAGAACGCACTTTTGTGTTGCCATAAATTGGTGAAAAGCAACAAAAATTTGTTGCCGTAGATAAAACTAATGGCACCAAAGGCAGTGAAAAATTTGTTGCCTTTGGTAAATTCCTTTTATCACGTTAGGTTTAATTTTTAGGTTATGGACAAAGATACATATTTTTATTTTTCGTCGCCTTAGACATTGTTCGTTTATTTTTAATTGGAATTATGAACAATTTCCCAATAAAAGAGAAAAAAAGAAAAAGAAATAGGAGGTGAGAACTCGCCAAGGGGCGGCGAACGAAGGATGAAGAACAAATATGAGAGAGAGAGAGAGAGAGAGAGAGAGAGAGAGAGAGTGAGAGTGCTTAGGCCCACCCAATGGACGGGAAAACTCCAGCCAGTAATGGACTGGAAAACCACAGCCCACATTAATTTGGCCCAACAGGCAGGAAATTCTTGGGTTTGTTGTCTCAGGGTCGACCCAATACTGAGTTTTTCGCCTTAGGTCGTGCCCATAGGCGACCCAACAATAATTTTGTTGGGATAATTTAATCACCGCGTTAGAGACTTCTAGTATAGATTGGCCAAATAAACTACATTAGATGATATGAAGTCAATTAGTGTTACTCATTACACTTGCGAGGTCGACTCATGTGTAGATCAGGTCGCTAAAGCCCATCGTCATAAATCTTTTTCTCCTAATTAGAGTACTAACCAGGGCCCTTTTGGAATGTCCTTTGTTTAGAAACACTTAGGTTTTGTTTCCATGGCAACACGTGAATGAATGAAAGACGTTGCATTAGACCAAAAAACTTACATTAGACGATGCAGCACATGTACTTTGGAGAGATGTGTGGCCTTCTACTATTAGGCCAACAACCACTTTGATGATTGGTTGACCATGTTGTTTGGAGATCTGCCTTAATGAACTGGGGTGGTTGGAATAAAATAAGGAGCCAAATGGGCACGACCCCCATGTGGATATGCCTGCGGAATCTCGCCAATAATGGCGATGCGATTAGCCGATTTGACTAGGCACGACTCTAGCAATCGTTGATGGCTAAGGATCAACATCTAAATTCAGATGTTCAGATTCCAAATGACTATTCAAAGCAACGGTGAAGCAAAATGCACGCCTTACATCTAGGTTAAAGCATTTAAGTTATCTACTCATCCGTCGTCAAGCTGTGCAGAGCAATGAATGCATGCTAATGCTGATCTAGTCTAGAGTTTCTATGTTGAATCATTGACAAAATTAAAATGATGTGCATGTGCTAACTGAAGGAGTTCATAAATGGATACCCATTCTGTGATTTTGTTAAGGCCTAGTCTGGTCCCATTAATGAGGAATTAATGAGGAATCATTTTCGAATCTTGAGTCAAATTACCAAATTCGTGATATATTACTCAATCAGATATAACTCAATCTAATTGAATTTATACCCTAAAGATTTTTAACTCAATTGCAACAATCGCTCACGTTCCATTATTTCCTTCTGAAGTGAGACACACATAAATGCTCATGCATTTATTTCAGATTAGGAATTGCATCGGTTGCGCGTATTCCATTAATTCAAAGACAACTACTAGTATAGACCAAACAAAAGACATATTAATATCTAGGTAGTGCAATCAATGTCAAAAGATGGGCTAAGGTATTTATCGCCTTAGGTGAAGGCGACAGAACTCTTTTGTCGTAAACGATTTGTTTGCGATTTGCTTTACCCTTTGCCTAAACCAAAAAAATTAGGTTGTCTTTCTCAAGGATGAACTCATTATTTATTATTATTATTATTATTATTATTATTATTATTTTTTGGTGACTGAGGAACCGCCGGAGACCCTTTCGGGGTCACACGACCCTCCGGTGCTCGGTAGAACCGTTGGTTCTCGCTGTAAGCCGCTATTTAGATGTAAAATCTCAAGGGAGACTAGTCCAACATCCCATCGCCAGAGCCCCCCACTTAAATCGTGATAGCAATGCAGGGATTCGAACTTTCGACCGCAGAATTGTAAGAGAGAACGAACACCAACATGGTTGCCCACGGGTGGGTAAGATGAACTCATTATTTGTTGCCATAAATTGGTGAAAGGCAACAAAAATTCGTCGCCTTAGATAAAAAAAATTGGCACCAAAATGATGAAAAATTTGTTGCCTTTGGTAATTTTTTTTATTTTATTTATCATGTTAGGTTTAACTTTTAGGTTATGCATGAAGATAAATATTTTTATTTTCGTTCCGATGGGTCTGTTTGTTTGTAATTAGAATTATGATCATTCTTTTACTATTTTTTTCTATGAAGATTAGATTATAAAAGAAAGTTTGTCATAACACTATATCAAATATGAATAAGCTAGACAAAAAGTTTCATTACTTCAAAATTCAAATATAGATTAAAATATCAACAATATAATAAAAATATTAAGAATAAGAATATTGAACATTGCAAGTATTCAAATGCAACAAAAATCCTCCCGGCAGACAACAAAACAATTACAAGATAAAAAAACAAAAAATCAAACATTGAAAGTTCCATCAAAAGTCTTTCGGCGTTGATCCCACTCCGATGCAGATACTCCTCGGTAGGACTAATTGGTTTATAGTTAGGTCCGACTCCGAGGTGGAACCAGGAATCTGATCGAGAGAATCGGTTCCCAAATTCTGGGACTGGGAACCGGACCAACCAATCCTAGAAAAGGGAACCGGACCAACTAACCGGGACGGTGGAACCAGTAAATTTACTGTTTTAGGCCAAAAATAAAATGAAAAATGGGAGGAATTATGAGGAATTAAAGTTTTTTCTTAAGAAATTTAAAAATATATATACAAAATATATATAAAATTAACCAATCCGATAACCAATCCGATCCGGTTGGGTTCCCACTGTGAAATCGGGAATCGGATCAACCGACCCCCGGTTCCAAAAACGGGAATCAGAAATTGGACCGCCCTCTTTGGGAACTGCCCAAAACCGCCATTCGGTCCAATTCGGGCAGTTCCGATGCACACTTCTACTCCCCAACAGCAAAAGACATACATAGAAATTATAAAATTTACACATAACTATTAAACCAAATAAATATATAACATAATAAATTTAGGGATAAAACCACAAAAACCTCAAACTTTATCAACTATAACACATTTTATTTTAAACTTTTTTTTTTTTGTGATATGAAGAATCCCAAACTTGTTCCGGTTTGACATATTTACCCAATTTTTTTCTTGTGACATGATAAATCTCAAACTTGTATTCACGTGTTATATTTATCCCAAATTTAGTGTTACTGAAAATAATTTGGAGTTTTTAGTATCACAAAAAAAATCTAAGATAAATGTGTCACACTGTACAAGTTCAGTAGGTACAAGTTTGGGATTTTTGGTGTCACAAAAAAAAAAAATTGGGTAAATGCATCGCAGTGAATATAGTCTAGAGTTTTTTTTTTTTTTTTTTTTGTGGCTTTTATCCTAAAATCTAAAAGTCATACTCAATAATTCGATGGTGGTGACCAGGTTGTTGGGTGGATGGCCACGGCTGCCAAACCAGATTCGGCCTTGGCTTGCTCTGGCCCAGGTTAGGTCGCGGCCGCGATTGTTAGGCAATAAACAAAAAAGCAATGGACGGGAAAGCTCCCGCCCATATTATTTTTGGCCCAATAGGCAGGAAATTCTTAGCCCAAGGCTACCAAATACTAATTTTACTGGCGAAGATTATTCAAGAAAATCTTAAATCTATTATACAACTATCAATTTAGTCATGAATTTTTTAATTTGATTAATATAATTCTAAACCATTTGGCGATTTCTCAATATAATCCATTTGATCAATTAAAGTCGAAAATTATTGATGTGGACGCTGGTTAGATATCTTACTTAATGTGGATAGTGATTTAATGCCTCTATACCGCTAAAAGTGATGTTGTTTTGTAATCTCTCATTTTCTTTTCTTTTTTTCCTTTAGTTTCCTAGATTTTTGTCCAGAGATCTAGGGGAGCGATCCTCAATAACCATGGGTAAGGGCATTGCAGCCCTCCCCGACCATAGGCAAGGCGGTTGTGGTGCATAGGCTCGTGCTTTTGACTGGTGAGGGCTGTCAATCATCACCAAGGCCTCCGTGACCTAGCTAGCTGAGAATTTGGGAAGATGAATGCATAAAAGAAAAGAAGAGTAAAAAAAAAATTCAAAATTCAAAACGGCATTGTTTTTAAGCCCCATGAAATAAGTTAGATTGCTGATTATGACATATAAGATGGTAGGTGCTAATTGGAATACCACGTTAGGGATTTTTGGCTTAAATTGGACATGTGACTACTTGAGAAATTCTTTAAATGGTCTAAGACTATATTAACCAAATTGAAATATTTAGAACTAAATTAACAATTATACAATAGGTTTAGTACTTTTTGGACATTTCTTCCAATTTATTGCCTTGGGTCATACGAAAAACTATTTTTGTTGCTTTAAATCTACCCCAAGGCGACGAAATTGTATTTTTATCCCGGTAGATTGAAAATTTTTACTCCTCAATGGCCACATAACGATGTTGCCACTTAGGCCTAAATCTAAGACAACAGTGCCATGATTTTATTGCTTTAGGTCTGACCTAAAGACAACAAAACCATAGGTCTAAACTAAGTTAATGAAATTTCATGTCCATCTCCACCGGTTCAAAATTGCCCTAAAAAGTATGGCCTTTATCCCTCGAGTATGACTTAGGACGATGAAACTCTGATTTTGTCTCCTTAGAGAGATCTTTTGTCACCTTTGGGTCAAATAATTTTGTCCTTCAAGGTTGTTTCTCTTGCAGAGAATGTACATTTAATATCTCAGCAAGTTTCATGAAATAGAAGACATTAGGGCTCTAAGAGGGGGAGATTAACCTGTTCTATTGCCATGTGAAAAACAAACCGATCCACACACCTCATCTGCAAACCAATCATAAGGTATGTATCATCATCTATCCTAATGCGAATATACAGCAATCCTTTTTACAGAAATTTATTACAAGTCATGTAAGAATGCTGAACAAATGCAATCTGTAAGGTAAATCTTGAATCATCTCGGGTCAAGTCTCTCTCTTCCAATATTACTTTTGAGGAGATGCAGCTCTTTACGGCGGTAACTGTCGGTGTAAATCTCCCTTTAGAACATAGAATCTTTGCAGTTGTTACTCCATTGCATTGTCAAAGGACCGCATGTTGTCGATGGACCGGCACAGAATTATGATCCGTGTTCCTCGAGTAAAAGCTTCTTGACGACATCCGCAAGACCAACATGTCCCCACTTTACTAGAAAACTGACATCATAAGAACTGACAGGAGTGGCAAAAGCGCAAGGCTCATCACATATTTGCCATGACGACCTGTTCATAATGAAAGCATTAGTCGGGTGCAGCAACCATCTGGAAATTTCGAAGTGTTGCTGATTTCAAACACCAGAATTGCCGACATAAGATTCCCAACTAAAGTTTTTGCTTCATTGCGCCAGTTTAGGGATGCTATTGTTTTATTGTGAATGCATGTCTATCCCTCGAAATGCATCTGCATACTATAGCACTAGGAAAGATGATGAATTATTTGCCAGCCTTCCATATCCAAATCTTAGTCAGTTTGCATCAACTGTCAAGAGTTAAAAAGGGTACGAGCTTAGATACGTGGCTTGATGGAAATGCACGGAATCCTGATCAGTGCTTTTGTTTAATGACTTAAATCTTTATAAAATTAATTTGAGATCATCATAAACTAAACCAATTCAAAGTTGTTCACATATACAGATTGCGGGTGGAAAATGGCTAGTAGTTAATGGGAAAAAGATTGGCTTACCACTTTGATCTGACGTCGCTGCTGGAAGTGCGGGAATTTTAACATCTAGAATTTGAACAGATGACAGGTAAGAGAGGTGACAACAGTCATTAGCGAGAAATCAAAGAGTCATCAGCGAGAAACGAAAGAGTGTTGTATCTCATTAGCAACGTACTTTTATTGCACAATGAAGTTTGAAACTGGTCAGTCAATGGCCACGGAGCAGGAATGTTGTCATTCAGATCACACAAGAAGCTGATCCCAGAAAACTTGTCGAATGTGGCATCTGAAGGCAAACTCGGTAGGAGGCATCCGGACACTATCCAAGAAGAGTTTGAGCATGATGAGTTTTAAGTTCAATGTGTCAAATAGAGCACAACTAGGCAGAATCAAACAAAACGTGATAAAGCTTCTTCACCAATTACTAAGGCGCACGTAAATTTAATATGAAATTCGACCCTCAGATGTTCCACAATTGTCAGGCTTGTCGTAAGTAAGAAGCATAATTCCTAGATCTGAACACCGGCCCTGATTGCTATGTGAAAGAAAAGATGGTGCTGAACAGATAAACTGGAAATGTAATACACATATTACCTTCACTTTCCACTGTAATTGCCGGTCCCCAAGACCATTTGACAAAAAGAGCTAATGTTAGTATTGTGTTCGAGTCACAAGATAGAAGCATGCTGGGATAATGAAGACACAGGAGGAGCAAAGTCAACCTTGAACAGAGAAGTCCTTGAGAGTAATGTGACACAGGCTATAAACATTCCTAGAGATATTCAGTTTCCGTAATCTCACTCCCATTGACGTAGCACAATCCACTGCTTGCAGGTTGGTAACAAAGCTCTGCTTTTGCAAGTGGGAGACGTAGCTTTCCATCGCACTGCAGCATTCTGTCTCGTTGCTTATGCCGTTGGCACAGCTTTTCGCAACATGTTTCATGTCCGGAAAAACCAGAGGACAAACTGAAAGGAGAAAAGTCCGATCAGAAGTGGAAAAATAGTGAAGTCAGTGAACTTTTGCTCGAAAGTAAAAAAAACGAGAAAAATTTTATACTCTCTGCTCAAAATCCCACCAAGGCCATCACTGCATCAATCGTGACAATTTCTTCTGTTACCAGTGTCACAATTGACATGTTAATGTCGGAAAACTTCTGGGGTTACATACGCCTACATGCAAGTTTATGTAAAAGTGTCCATGTGCACAGGAACTACAGAGACACTCAAACTTATGGACAAGTCACACAAGTGTACTATGCAGATCATTATGCAGGCAATCGAACTCACATTTGTTAACTTTGCAACTCGATAGCCCTCTGAGAACTTTCTTTGCGTGAGATGCATCAAGTTTGCTTGCCAACCACCTGAGGACGATGTTTCTACAGTCATCAATCCTGGCTGAATGATCCATCACAATATGCTGCTCATTTGGACTTAAGAGATTATCAGAAGCTTTCAAAGCAATTTCAGTAGCAGCCTCTAATATAGCATTTTGACAGACTTGTTCACAGCATTCTCTCACGGGATCGACCTTCTTGCAAGCGGCAAGAAGCTTTGAAGATTCTACTGTGTTCTCGAATGTAGAAACATCTTTCACCGGGCAAGAAGCTTCGGTTAGATTCGGTGGATGATACGTGCATATCTGATTCAGGTTATCCCCAGCACCCTGGCTTGCCAAAATTTGGTCCATATCAGAGAGGCAATGCTCGGCCTGGCTTCCGTTCAAAGCGAGAAGATTAGTGGTTTTACTGGATTGTCCGATGAGAATAGTAAGCGTGGCCTCGTATTGGGGGCAGCATATCACGTGTGCTAGATAAGGTGCGAAAACGGCCCAGCAATCAATGGAGGTCATGCTCATTAAGTTTTCTGCTGCAGTGAAGTTTAACGTGCAGAGTCCTGTGACAAGAGCATAACCCAAGGTAGCATTCAGGACATCAAAGGCAAAGCTCAGATGAATTCGAAAACAAAATATGAGCAAAATATGTACCTGATAATTTGGGCACAGTAGTGTTGGTAAAGGGAGCTAACGGTGAAGGTGCAAGAAGAGGAAGGAGGGGCTGAGGAGACCCAGTTGGGGATATCTCGGGAAAAATAGCATCCATTCTCTTGTCTACTAATGTGTGGTCATCCAATTTGCTACAACTACATTTATGCAGAACTGTAGAAAAATGTAGCAGTAATGTGAGCTGAATAGAAACACCATCAAGTATCATGATAAACACTCACAGCACTCAAACAGATAGAAAAAAAACAAAATTTGAACCTCCGTTCGTTAAATTATAAAGAACTTTGCAAACTCTAAGGACTAAACATTAGACAGTGAGCATATATGCAGAAGTGCGTAGCCACTGATTGCAAGCTTTGCTGATTGTTGTTGGCTGGAGAGTTCTGTTTTTTATGCTGAATTTCTTCTTATGCTTCTGCTAATTCTAGAGTACTCAATGGATTTTGCAGACGATTCTGGTGTTCTGGTTTGGATCATTTCTCATCAGTAGTTTCATGATTTTCAATCAAAGACAAGGTTGAATCGAAAAACAAGTGACTACATTAAGATACGATCTGTGGGGGATCACAACTGAAGGATACCATAAGAGGGAGCACAAAGTGCAGGCAAAGACGCCCAGTCGGACTCTCTGCTAAAAAAGGAAGCCCTTGGCATATGAGTCAATTAGATATACCAGTTCCTATTATCAGCTCCAGTTTTTTGACATTCGAATTTCGTAAGCACTCACACATCGCATGTGCACTTAACACCATCAAGGCATCAGCCATTAATATCTCAGCTTCAAGACGTAATTAAAGCTACAGCATTAGTTGCAACCATGAGGGATAGATTGTTCCATCAAAATATGCTGACTTGCAATTCATCATTTAAATCTAATAGTTTTACGACCAGGTCAACTGAAAGAGAAGCACTAGAAAAGCTCAATTCAGAAATGATGCCATACTATCCTGAGCTTTAATACTGTTTTACTGTCCTCACTAGCAGTTCGCTCAATTAATTCTAACCTAAACAACTTTGAACAAGTTTCATACATTTTGCACATCGAACAGCCAATGAACATCAACTCTGATCTCAGAATAACAACCCTGAGAATTCTATAAAGAATTAACACATATGATCAGAATCCCATCCAACTCCAGATAAATTCGTGAGTTGTGAATTACGACCCAGCTGACAATTCAAAGACGATTGCAAAATGCAAAACAGAACCCAGCATACACCAAAGCAGACAAGGAGGATCACTCACAGTGAAACAGCAAGAAAGCCTTGAAAACCACAATCTTGAGACCAAGAGACATCCTTCCTCTCCTGCCTTTAGTCCATCTGAATTTCCCTTTCTTGCTCCTCAAAAAGAAGTTGCAGCCAAAAGAGACTCGGTCACAAGAAAGTGCAAAGCAACAGAAGGATAACAAAGGACACAGAGTGTAAAGCGGTGCTGTCAAGAAACATTAATGATGGCTGAATCCAGCAGGACTGGCATGGCGGGTATGGGAAGGCCGAGAGAGAGAGAGAGTGAGAGGAAAGAAAAGGGTCCATGGAAGAGAAAAGAGCTCGTGCTCGTGCTTGTGCTTGTGCTTGTGCGTATGAGTGAGTGAGGACTATGAGGAGTAGCCATGAATGCGGGTGCTAAAGGGCGTGGGGACAGCGGCAGCAACTTCTTTCGTTTGCAATAGCTGTCTCTGTCTCTGAGAATTATACAGACCCCACAAGTGCGGACACAAACAGGACCGAAGCCAAAGCGAAACAAGAATCAGATTAGAACAGCAGTACTACCGTTCCACAGCCTCCTTCATTAAAGCCATCAATTGCCTTTATCTCCGGTACACCAGCCATCAACAAGCGTGACAGGTGTGAGGGTCCCTCCCTTACCCACCAAAAATTAGAGAGCAGGGAAAGAAAAAGCACGAGGGACCCTCTTGCTCATAACAAGGTTTAGATCAGAATAAACTGGACTTATTTTATAAACTTGTTCTATTAATAACATAAGATAGGTCGATATAAAGTTCATAACCTTGTCGTTTTCAATATATAGAGTACTAATCTTTTTTACTACAATGGAGCTTGTGTTAGGTAAATGAACTCCCGGTCTGTGAAATATTCCAATGATTTCATGATTCCGGTAATATGCGAGCTGTGAGTACGTAGGTGGTCCAAAATTGAAATTGTTCGAAGTTGATTTTGCATGAGAAATTGAATCTGTATCATCCACTTGATCACAATCTACAAGTACGCTAATTTCTCAAAGATCTATGATTCTTGTCTCCACCATTTGGTAGAGATCTAACACATGAAAAGTTTGTGGTGCTTTTGCTTTTCTTTAATGATGCTAACATCATTTAAGATTCCCACGTTACATTGACCATCTCACTTGAAAAAAAGGGACACTTTGATATCATCTACTCATCTTATGGTCTATACATTATTGGACATCATAATATAGCTCAAAAATGTGTTCTAATAAATCAAATCGACTGCATTTCACCAAATAACGGAACTCACACAATATCTCACTAAAAAAGAAAGCAAACCCACATATTTAATTCACTTTTTGTGGGTTTGCCAAACATACCGACCCTAAATTTATCCTATATGATCTTTTTCATATTAGACCGTGCTTTTTATAATAGATAACTCGACATATTTTGCATATTATCGACTGTTCTCGATCACCATGTCATGAAAAATGTCTCTTTTTACACTGCTTCTCGCAGCATGAGCGATAAAACAAGTGCATATTGTTTTCCTTTTCCCCCTTTTCTCTTTGCTTTGGTCTAAGCTCTGGTGGATCCCTTTTATATTCACATGCTCGACAACCGTGTGAAGGTGGGGGTGGCGGTGGCAGTTGGCGGTTCCACCATAAATCGGAGGTGGTCATGGTGGATGCACGGCTTCATTAATGTGCGTGTGGTGTACGTTTTCTGGGGCATTAAAGTCAGCACCAACCAAATTTATACAGAGCTTCCTCTTTCCGGGGCACATCAACCCTAGAATAAAGATGGAACATTGTAAAAAAATGGCGAAAACTATGCCGTGGACACCGGCCGAAGAAAGTGAATATGGTCAGGTCAAGTCAAGCCTCTCTATTTTTGGGCTTGGCCCATGAACCTCTATTAGTCCAGCAAACCAACTTGAAATGGCATTAATGAGTAATGTTAGGGACACTAGATCGGTGTATTAAATGTTTAACCAAACTTTAATAGTACAAATTTAGCCTATCCAATGATGTGTGGTGGTTCTGACAAAAAAAGAAAAAAAATGATGTGTGGTGATTGAATGTGACTTGGATATTTAAAGAAGTTATTGTTATGCATTCATATTCAAGCTTCGAATACTGATCAATCATATATCAATTTTCTAACTTAATTTTAATATTACAACGTCATTCTTCTTTTGTCCCTCCATCTGTCACACCTCCCATCAAGATAATAGAGAAAGAACTCACGGACAAAATAAAGAAGATAGGTTTGGGTATCAACATCACAAAATTAAATTGGTAGCATTCCAAAGAAAAATTCATACACAAAATAATGAAATAATGCTTAGACCTCATTCCCTCTCCCTCTACCTCTCCCAAAGACAAACAAGGGAAATCCAATAAGTATCCACACACAAGCTACGATGTCCCCTCACCTACTTCTAACAACTTCTTGATTACAAAGTATAATTATATCTATATAGAAAGCAAACAAAAGAAATGTAGAAGCAAAAACAAATCAAGAAAAGACTATGATATTAGTTGACCTCCGGAATGCTCTTCAATGCCGGCCTCCATGGCCGGTGGTGCTTCTCGGCGGAGCAGCAGTGGCTGCCGGCACTTGCATTCGTCAGCAGACTTTCCACCACATCTTGAGGAGAAAGCTTTTGCATGTCCACCTTCTTCAGCAGCTCCCGAAGCTCCTTCTTTGTGATCTTGATCTTGACCTGCTCTCTCCTGCCATGCGAAGAAGTCGAACCATACGGTGTCGCCGCTGCATCTCCTAGCAGCAAAGCTTGTCGCTCCTCCTCCTCTCTACCCGTCGCCAATAGCGACTCCCAGTCGTCGCCAGCCCATACCGTTGATGCCGATTCGTGTGTGCAGCAGTTCCCCATTGTTGCTGCCCTTCTTGCGCCTTGAAATTTCTGGTTTGTGCTTTTCAAAGTATACGAAGTTCTGAAGCATATGAACAAAGTTTTTGTGCTGCATGTTTGCCTCCTATATATATTTCAGAGGTGGCGATTAAGTTTGCTGTTCTTGGAAGTCAACATATGAGAGGGAGCCATTAGCAGGACGACACGTGTGGGGGACTACCTGGCCCATGTGAGATGCTACTTGGTTTTGTTGACCAAATCATGTGATACTCCATGTGGAACCCAAGAAATTGCTTTCCTGGTTATATGTTGCTAAAGAAAATTTGCTTATATGGTGACACAAGCCACATGTGATATTAGAAAAATCGAGACTCGATTAAGACACCCAGACAAGTAGCAAACTTAATTTATATCCCGAGCGTTATGCTTATTTTAAGGTACTTTTACATTATTTCGCAAGTGATTATAGAGTACATTATAAATTTGCCAAAATAAAGAGAAATTCACATGGGCGGCGGCCCCAAGCATCGTTGATTTGAAAGAACTAGCGGTTACATCCTCAAGTCAAAAATGGATAATTCTGCTCGCATATAATCTTCTTTGCGCCATTAGTGTAAGCTCTATTTTTCCCTTAATTTAGCGCTTGATAAATCAATTTTCGTAAAAGCATTCTTGTTAATATTCTCTCGAAAGCGTGGTCTTTTTGAATTGTAGTGAAGCACAGCAACACAAGATGTCACATGGTGCAATTATCAATCGATGCACACCTTACCGTGACACGCAACATAAAACTATTATCAACGTGGCTTTCAAAAACCCTAAAAAATGAAAGGAAAAAGCAGGAGATCCAGCAGAGGCGAGATGCTCGCGGAGAGAATGTGAACGGGACGGAAGGATGGCATCTTCTGCAATTGATCAAAGAAAATAAAACCTTAACTTTGCCTTTGCTTGCACCGCCAGATATTGTCTTTTGTCCCCTTGTCTGTGCACGACCTTGACTTAAAATAAAGAAAAGAGACAGAAACGCCGGGTGACGTGTCCACCGGACAATTCATGTGCTGATGTGCACGTGTCAGCTTCTCACGCTGTAAGAAGATTACTAACTTACGATATGATGTTTAGTTATCTAATCGAGGTGTTTTAGGAGCCGACGTTACGTACGTGTTCATTTTAATCTGCTTTCGGATGATTTCGTGAATAGCGAATTCAATTTTGAAAAATAATGGAGTCGTCGCCCATTAGGTTTAGTAACCTAGGTGGATACATATTTTATTTTCGAAATTCTAAAATAGTTTTCCTGAAAATATCCATGAGATTCTACAAAAGATATCATTGTCTCAATATTTCAATTCCAGTTACCAGCAGTCTGGAGATTTCCCGACCATTTGAGTCACAGCACTTAGCAAGAGAGCGATCTCTTTGATATATGCCGTTAATTTTGGTTTTTATCTTGTGGAGATTATATATGAACACCAGCAGAATAACAACCAAATAAAATGATCATCTTGTGAAAAATAAGCGCGGTTTCTATTAGTAGTTCTCCTTTCCTTTTTGAGATGTTATAAAATTTGTCTAACGTCCCTTAAAGATAATTTTGCCGGGCGATGCGATCCTTCCTGTAAAGACGTGTATCTCATGGAAGCGTCTCCACACATTTTCTCTTGGTTCGAGATATAGAGTCCATCATTTGAGGAATTCGAGTGAAAAAAATCTCGAAAATGAAGCTTTTTATTTATTTATTTACAATTCTGCATGCAAGTCATGCTGGTAACAAGGGCCAAAATGACCAACAAGTTCTTGATTAGTAATAAGTGAAAAGTAAATAACCAATGTTGAGATGGAAAGTTCTTGATCAGGCAATGCCTTGGGCCATCAGCGCTGGGAGAGAAGATCTTCCCTGGTCACTTAGGCCCTGTTTGGTAACCATCCAAATAGGGCTGAATTCTGATTCTTTGTTCCCGGAATCAGTTTCGGCCTAGAATCGCGTTTGGTAAAATGTTTGTTCCCGGGAACAGATTGGGAATAGAATCAAGAACAAAAAAAAAAGTTGATTCTTGTTCGGGAACGAATTTGAGAATCAAAATCAAGAAATTTTCTTCTTCCCTTCGGCCAATCTCGTGACCGCCGTCCACCACCGCCCGCCACCGTCCGCCGTCTGCCGCCGCCGTCCACCGCCGCCGCCAACCGCCGGTCCGGCAAGCTCGCGGAGGCTCGCCGAGACCGTGGCGAGGTCCGGCGAGCTCGCCGGTGGCGGCCGCGGGCCTCGCCGGGGCCGGGCGAGGCCCTCCGGCCACCGGCAAGGCCGGGCGTGGGCCGGGCAAGCCTCGCGACGCCCGGCCCACCGGTGGCCGGGCGAGACTCGCCCGGCCCGCCGATGGCCGGCGAGACCTCACCCAACCCCGACGAGGCCGGCCCGGCCACCGGCGGGGCTAGGGCGAGCCTCGCCAGTGCCGGCGAGGCTCGGCCGATGAGGGCCGGCCTCGCCAAGGGCCGGCGACGCTCCGGTGAGGTCATCGGCCGAGAAGAAGAAGAAGAAGATGAGAAAAAGAAAAAAAAAAAAAGGAAAATGAAAATGAAAATGAAAAGAAAAAAAAAATGAAAAAATGAAAAAAAGAAAAGAAAAAAAAAAGGAAAAAAGTAAAAAAATTATTTAAAAATTAAAAAAATTTGATTTGGAACAGAATTAATGAACACGGTACCAAACGCAATTCTATTCCAGAATCGGAAATTTTGGACGATTCTACCAAACGGCTTAAAATGCTTAGAATCGGTTTAGGAACGAGAATAAAAAAGAATCGTTCGATCGAATCTACTCCCGGGAATAAAATCGTTACCAAACGTGCCCTTTAGAGCGAAAATGATAATCATTTTGACCAGAAAGCAGAGTATCGTTTGAGATCATTGCCGGCCATGGCACAAAATAGAGTAGTGCATGGCTTTGTCGGACTCTCGCCTTCTTGAATGTTATTGTTGCGATCACTGCCACCATGATCATCAACCCACTCATTTTCTCTTCCATTTCACTCCTAGAAATGAACATTGGCAGTTGCCGCGAGAGAGAGAGAGAGAGAGGGGGTTAAAGGTGGAGCGAGAAAGGAGAGGAAACTGAGGGAGGGAGGGCGTCGTCAAGGAAAAGAAATTGAAGTCGTTGTTTAGTGAAAGATTTTTGGGATCGCCACGCCATTCCGGCTTGTCGTATACGGGGCCATACAGTGATCGTTGTTATCTAATTTACTCTGGAATTATTTATTTTCACAAATTATTTTTTCAGCTGCAAAATTATGATACCCCTTTATGAGGAAACTTCCATAGATGAGCCCAAGTTGGAACCCATTAGTTTTATATTATGCAGTTGAATCCATTTTTACACGATAACTTAAATCAGAATGATGAGTCAACCTTTGATATCTAGTAAACCTCCACCCCACATTGCTACATCATAAAACCTGCCTTCATTCATAGTCTCTTCCACCAAATCGTGAGGTAATGATAATTTTTCCCAAAAAACTGTAATTATGTGCGAAATTTTATATAATTTGATCAGATTCATAAATAGGTGGCCACCAATTGACCACAAGTGGTGATACCACTTGTCAGGAAAATTTGTCAAAACATTTATAAATCTATTGTAATTTTGTTAATTTAATCTTAAACATTTTAATTTTATCAATCGAGTACTAAACATGTACCAATTGAATTTATCCGATCAATTTGATAGAAGTCATTGACATAATGCCAATTGTCTTACACGATATGACTAATAATGGCATGGACAAATTTTTCAAAATTTTGTATTAATTTTTTCAAGAAAAATTATTTTCTTTTCTTTTTCCTTTCTTTCTTTTCTTCTCTTTTCCTTTTTTACTGACCTCACCATGGCCCCGCGGCTAATGAGGACTTCATTGCCTTGCTTGCGGCCGGCAAGGTTGGCCTCACTCAAACCATCACCATCGCGGGTGAGGCCACCTTGCCAAGATTTGATCAAGGCCATAACAAGGCTAGCCTTGCTCATGACAGTGATGGCCTCAACCATGGCCAGCGAGGGCACGGCGACCCTTGCTAACCATTGTAAAAAAAGAAAATAAATAAATAAATAAATAAATATTATTAAAATAATATTAAAAAATGACTGTGTCAATGCCGATTATGTTATGAAAGACAATTGATGTGATTTTTAACCGAATTGACTCAATTAACAAAACGTAAAAAATGTTTATAACTGACTTGACAAAGGTGAATAGAGTTTAGGACTTTCTAGACAATTACGTCCATCCCTAGGGCTTTGTCTCTCTCTATCTCTTTATGGATCAATGCCATCGCGAAGATCCTTTAGGTCTATCAAAGATTCAATTTAATAAGAAATTCAAGTATTTTGAAATTTTGGTGAATAGTCTCCGTTAACATCGAAATTAGGACTCAAATGGAAATGCTCAGAATTGGATTGCACTTCCCACAAAACATTTGACTTTTAATGTAAAAATTTTCTTTTTAATTTCACATGAATAGCTTTATCTGTTGGTATTTTAGTTTATGAGAGAAGACGAAGAAATTCAAAAATGTGTTGTCGACAAGTGGCTACATTAAGAATAGGTTCTTGTTGATTTCCTCTTTATTTGAAAAAATTATTCAAAAAGTCTAAAACTTATTACACTTTGACCATTTCAATTCTAAACATTTCAAATATGTCAATCGAGTCATAAACATTTTCACATTTTGCAAATTAAGTCTATCAAGCCAATTTCGTACAGAATTTGCTAAGATGGATGCTAACCATTTTACAAGAGACGACTGATGCTAACGTGAATATTTTTTGAATAATATTTTAATAATTTTGTTATAAAATTTTGGGTTTTTACTTTTTCTTTTCTTTTATGTTCTTTATTATATTTTGATAGAGGGCCAATAATTCTCACTCAGCATTAGGTGATGGAGTCACAGCCCTTGCCCAACACAAGTGAGGCTAGTCTTACTAGTGGCCAGCTATTGCATAAGACCAACCATTAACAAAACGAAAACAAAAAATATAATAAGGAAAAAATTTAAAAATTAAAAAATTGTCGATTTCAGCATCAATACACCACATAGGACAACTGATACTCGCTAGACTGCCATGTTAGAATTTTTCAGTTAAAATCGGTCAGATGAACTTAATTGGCGAAACATGAAAAAATGTGAGACTCAATTTGCATAATTGAAAAGTTTAAGATTAAATTAGCCAAAGTGCAATATAGTTAGATATTTTTGAACCATTTTCCCCTCTTTTTTACTATTGTGCTATTTTACCTCTAAATCCCTCAAAGAGCACGATAAGCTTCTTCTCAATGTTGCCGATATGGAATGGTGGATGATTACTGACCTTATCCCGCAAAAACCTCTTTTTTTGCCATTTCATGAATATGAAACTCATGATCGTGTGACTTGCAAAACGTTGAAAGTTCCATTTGGTACATGAAATGACACTTCTTTTCCTTTGGTCATATCGTAGGTAGCTCCATCAACGTTGACACTTGCTAAGCTAAAGTCGATACCTGGTCCTTCATCAAGTCTCCTCCGTTCATCCATCCCTATGTTAGGACCGGCGTTCTGTTCTACTTGAATTTGTAACCTTCAACCTCCTCTACTTCTATATTTTCAATCCCATATACAATTTCAAGATGAGACTAAAGCCAAGGTAGCAAAAGACTTCGATCAAATCAACATCGAATGGAACATCCGAACTTGCCTGCCATCTCTGTTATGCTTGGATTAGAAAGGAACATATAGTCCAAAGCACATATGCACGAGATTTGGTTAATAAATTCAGATAGCCAAGGGTCTAGCTCACAATCTCATCTTGTTAGATATCGTGGTAACTGCTTGAGTTTAATAGTCCAAACTATGGAATCTTGGTGTAAATCGATGGTTCTAGAGAAAATAGTGTCTCAAAGTTGAAGCATTCATGGTAAATACCTATAGTTATAATTTGTTGGGACAAATTGCTATTTCAATCCTAAATTTATTATATGAAATGCATTGTAGTCCTAAATATTTTAATTAATCCAATGTATTCTTAAACTTTTGCATGAAATTTCAATGTAACTCTTCCATCAATTCTAAACTATTATTGCTGATGTGAGGTCCAATCATCAACGGTCATGTCAATCATCCCACACGGCATAGCCAATGATCTCATGTAAACAACTTTACTTTGCTTAATTTTATAAATTTTCTGTTCTTTTTTTCCTTTTCTTTCCTCCTAATTGTTCATTTTGAATTTGTAATGTATAGCTTCTTCCCTGAAGAGTCAACCTTCCCATAGGCCACCGTCCACCATCGGAACAGCCTCAAATTTTGGTCAAGTCCATCGCCACTTCTGTGAATTTGTACTCTAGATCTCGCGTGAGCCTCAAAATTCCTCAGCCTTGACATGGCTAGAGCTCAGCTCCACGATTGTCACGCCATCGGCGTCATGCCTTCTCGTAGCCGCTGCTATGAGCTCGCCAAGCCACCCGATCACCTCTTGCTCCTCCCGTGTTAACAATTGAAGGGGTGGGGCTTGGAATGCCCGACCACCAGCAGCATTGCCCTCTTGTGGCTCAAGATCGAGTGAGGCCAATGCTGGCTCGCCAGATTTGGTCATGTTCCACCTTTCCATGAATGGGAAAGAAAAGAAAAAGAAATGGGAAGAGGGGAAATAGGAAAAGAAAAAGGATGAGAGGAAAAAATCAAAAGATTCATGCAGGCTAATTGTGTTATATAGGAGGATTTGCGATAATTAAATCACCATTTTTTCAGGCATAAATTGATCTAGAGGATTATATTGAAATTTGACACAATATTTAAGATTACATTGGACTAATTGAAACATCTAAAATTATATTAGAATTTAGATAATATGATTTGAAATATATATATATATATATATATATATATATATATATATATATATATATGTATGTATATATATTAAATAACCACATTGAAGTAAACATTGGCGCAATGGCAAGGCAATAAATGCTTCCACTTCGGATCTTTTAACTGGAATGTATCAATCCGAAATAGTAGTACCTACTCTCCAATTCCAATGGTTAATAATGCATGTAAGTATGATGTATTGGGCTACGCAGCTCTTTTATGTGGATCATTATTATCAGTAGCTTTCTTAGTCATTACATTGTGAAAAGCCATAAGGATTGAAATGCGGGTGTTGCGGGTTTTGATCCCAAGAGTTCTTGACTTTGCAAAAGGTTTTTTTTTTCTTTTGTCAGTCATACTTTATTCATATTCTACATGGTAGTCGAAACTCATTCCCGAAACTTACGCGTTCCCACCCCATCCCCCTGAGAATGTGAGATTTGAACCCCTCACCTCTCCCTCCCATGTTGGAAGAGTGGCCACTGGGGCGAATCCCAGTGGTTTAAGAAATGTTAAATATCATGCAAAAGGAAATAAAAATTATGAAGCGGACAGCACGTGAAAGCGGCGCTTTCAATGCTGGGTGGCGGGCGACGAGCGCGACTAGCAATCAAGCAGAGCTCTCAATTGCCAAAAAATTTGAACTAGTCATTTACAATGTAATCTAGAAAAATCAACTATTGATATGTTGCCGCTTATCATGATGTCGCACGGCCAATTATGGCATGCGCTGTGTACGATGGGATGGGTCAGTGATAGCTTGCCATGTGCTACGAAGACATGACCCTATGGAAGGAGAAAATATTAGGTGCGCCCGGCGCTCCACGTCACCGTGCGCCCCGCCCAATCAGGGGAGAAAAGGACGCAGTCATTAATGAAGAGAGAGAAGGACGCGGCAAAAATTTGGCTAAAAGAAAAAGCGGGACCCGACTCCACGTGGCGACACGTGTCGTATCCTGATTGGGCGGGGCGCACGGTGACGTGGAGCGCCCGGCGCACCTAATATTTTCTCCAAGGACATGGACTGACACCAAATCAACTAAAAAGAATTTTGGCGTCACTTAAGTGATTCCTATGGACCCATTCAATCAAAATTCTGTAAATTATCTGAAATAAAAATAATATAAATATCAGAATTTTCATACAATACTCATTTGAGTGTCATATTAATATAAAATTATTCATTTAAATATATTTCCAGCAATTCATCCTATGTGACATTTTAACTTTAGAGTCCGTTCGTTTCACGAAAAATGATCCATTTTCGAAAAATATTTTCTTGGAAATCATTTTCAGGAAAATGACAATATTTTTTGGTGTTTGACTAAAACCTAAAAATGTTTTGAAAAACATTTTCTTGTGTTCGGTAAGGAAAATAGTTTCCACTTGCCAGATTGTCGAGCGCGAGCGTCAATCGAAACTCGCCAAATCGACAAATGCGAGTTTGAGATCGACAAGCTTGAGATTCATCTAGTCGAGGACTAGCCAAGAAAGAAGAAGACGGGAAAGAAAAAAAAAAGAAAAGGAAAGAAAAAGGAAATTAAAAATAATTTAAATTATAAAAGAAAAATAAAATTAAAAAATAATTCGAATAAAAAAAGAAAAAAAGAAGAAGAAATGAGAAGAGGAAGTGAGGATTTGTAGAGGTGTGAAATGAGAGATATCAAGTAAGGAAACTGTTTTCCACTTTTGAAAAGTGGAAAACATTTTCCCCTACTTTTGAAGACTTTTTTCCTTTGATGGAAAACATTTTCCCCAAAAAATTCATTTTCCGCGAAACGAACGCCGGAAAACCCGGAAAATATTTTCCTGGAAATTATTTTCCGCGAAATGAACGGAGTCTTAATTTGCACTCGACATGTCTTTTTGAAAAGAAAGTGAAGTCCCAATGTGAAAATTCTTTCTAAATGCTTCATTTACGAAAATAAGGACTTCTCTCATAATGTTTCTCTAATTGACCTCATTAATCGACAACGTCTTTCTCCCTATATTCTTTCTCTCCGAAACTCGTGGACTCCACATAAATACAAGAACATATCGGTAATAAGCCCTCGGCTGAGGAGGAAGAGGAGGAGTTGGGTTCTTTATTTGGAGATATTCTTGTTCTCCTTCTCGTTGTTGCTCTTGATCTTGATCTGGGTCCTTCTCTGACCTCGTTCTTGCTTTCTCCTTTGTCATGGTGCCTCTGGAGAGAAAAAGTTTTCACGGCAGCTTGGAGATTTGGACAGATTGACGGCTTCACCAAGAGGGAGAGAGCGTACAAGCGTCAAAGGAGAGTATTATTGCCACCCAATCTACTCCTCCTTGCAAATTTGATAAGTTTTTTGTTTTGTTTTTTGGACGAGAAAACGGAGAAATAGTATTAACTGGCAAGAGGATTACAACAATTTAAAGCATCCGTACATAAAAGAGAAAAAAGGAAGGGAGAGGGAGATTCAGGCCAATTAGGAGGGAGGATGTGAAGCCCATGGGCTCGGGCGGCCCAATCAGCGACCGTATTCTCTTCTCTTTGATAGTGGCGCACCTCTAGGGTTTGGAAAAGACGAAGCAAAGCTTCCACTTCCACGAACAGAGCACGAGAGTCCCAAGGAAAGCGATTCTAATCGTGGATCAAATCAACCAGCTGAAGGCAATCAGATTCAAGGATAAGATGAGTTGTAGATCGTCCCATTTGTAGCATATACCGGAGCGCAGATGTGAAAGCTTGGAGTTCTGTTTGTAGGGCAGAGGCGGCGTTGATGGTAAAGGAGAAGCCGTCGATCAACCTTCCTGTAGAGTCTCGACAAACACCCGCCACGGAGCCTTAAGAAGAACCCGGGTGAAAGGAGCTGTCGATCTTAACTTTCAGTACACCCAAATTAGGAGGACGCCATCCAAAAGATGCAGAGGGCAGATGAGAAGGGCACCTCCGGGTCGAAGAAAAGGGCAGATAAACAGATCCGGCAACGGCTATGAGATCTGGCAAAGGCTGAGTCTGATTTGAGCTCCAATGAGGAGTGGACTGATCAGGATGCTTCTTTTGATGCAGGGCATGGAGTTACAGGATTTGTAAGAGCGATCGTAAGCAATGGCATTGAAGACCACTAGATCAGGAATGGGGAGTCGTTGATGAAAGATGTAATCATTCCTAGCCTTCAAAATATTCCATAATATAGCTGCTACAATAGCCAAATCAGGTAATAAATCCTTCCTATACATGAGTTGTTGAAGCCAAGCATCAAATCCGTTAGTCTCAAACTGTCGCATGTTTATATGAAACTGTGAATGAGACCACACTGCTTTGGTCCACGGACAATGAAAGAAAAGATGTTCTGTTGATTTAGGGATAGGATGACTACCGCAATTTTGACATAGGCGACATGTTGGATCTAATAAAATATGTCGGTTATACAGGTTTTCACCTGTTGCAATAGCATTATGGCACAGAGACCATAGGAAGATTTGTAGTTTAGGGCTCGTCGGCACCTGCCAGATAGTATTCCAAAAACGCCTAGGTAGTGTAAAAGAAGAAGATGCCTGGTTAAGATCTGAGTTGGATTCTTCTGATCGTAGAAATTATAGCCACTTTTGACAGTATAGATACCATTTTGTCTCCTTGTCCAGATTAAAGAATCAATTGTAAACTGAGGGCGTACCTATATTTGGAGGATCTCGGTTATAATTTGATCAGTGAAACTGTTTTTGAGCAAAGAGATATTCCAAGATTGTTGTTCATGGTTAATGAAATCAGCAACCATAGTAGGTCCGTTGCGCGTTGCAGATCCCCCAATAATAACCATTGATAGCCATTTGTCCTCTCTAATACGGATATGCTAGCCATTACCTACTGACCACTGTAGATGATTAGACATAGAATCACGGCCATGTAAAATACTTTGCCAACCCCAAGAGGGCCTAGCTCCTCTTTCTGCATGCCAGAAATCTTTTGAAGGGAAATAAAGCCCTTGAAAGATTTGACTCCACAGTGAATCAGGGTTTTGAAACAAACGCCAAGCTTGTTTTGCTAATAATGCCTTATTGAAAGCCACTAGATCTCAAAAACCAAGACCCCATGCATCTTTACGTCTCTTCAATGATTCCTAATTTTTCCAATGCATTCCTGATTTTTCTCTCTGAGTTTGCCACCAGAATTTAGAAATTTTATGCTCAATAGCTTTGCAAAGAGAAATGGGAATTTTAAAGATATACAGCGTATTGAGGCACTACTTGAACTACGGCTTTAATCAACACTTCCTTGCCACCTTTCGAAAATAGTTTTTCTTTCCAGCCATCCATTTTTGAATTCACCTTAGCTAATAACCAAGAAAACATCTCTGTTTTGGACCGACCCCAGTCCAAAGGTATGCCAAGATATTTCCCTGTCTTGTTAATCACCGGAACACGCAATTCGCTGGCCAGATATTCCTGAAGAGGTGCTGGACAGCCACGACTAAAATATATACCAGACTTATTGCGATTTATTGCTTGTCCCGATGCTTGACAGTATTGATTTAAAATGTTTAACAGGTTTTGGTATTCAAGCAGCTTTCCTTCAATAAAGAAAATGGCATCATCGGCGAAAAATAAGTGTGAAAGATTAGGACTGCTCTAGGTAAGTTGAATACATTTTATGTTTCCCATAGCAATAGCTTGATTTATGAGAGTTGAGAGAGCATTTGCTACTAGAATAAATAAATAGGGGGAAAGGGGATCACCATGTTGAAGATCCCTTGTCATAGGAAGAGGATGAAGAGGCTGACCATTAAACTTAATACAAAGAGAAGCAGTTGTGACACACTGCATAACCCTATAGATCCAATCTGCATGAAAGCCAATCTGTTTTAGATAATCCTAGAGAAAATCCCACTCGACATGATCATATGCCTTTTGCATATCGAGTTTGAGGACCCCCCTGAAATTTTCTTTTTCTGTTTTGGATTCTGAGTTGATGTAGAACTTCCTGCACTACTAGTATGTTATCCTGGATTTGACGTCCACTAACAAAATCACTTTGCTCTATAGATATGAGTGCAGGTAGGAGAGACTTTAATCTGTTGGCTAAAATCTTTGAAATGATTTTGTACTGAAAATTACAAAGACTAATCGGTCTAAATTGGTCCAGCCTTTCAGGTTGCGAGATCTTTGGGATCAGGGTAAGAAAGTTTTGTTGATGACAGGATCCAACACACCAGAGTCAAAGAAAGCTTTCACCGAGGTAATGACCTCTACCTTTAGGATATCCTAGTGAGCTTGATAAAATTGACCATTTAAGCCATATGGGCCAGGTGCTTTGGATGCCCCAAGCTGAAAAACCGCTTGCTGAATTTCTTCATGGGTAACTTCAGCTATAAGTTTACTGTCATTTCCTCCATGAAAATAGCCGGGCATTGACTTTAAAAGGGGCCATAATTGCGTTGCCCAACAGAGGTATAAAGATTTTGGAAGAAAAGCTGAGTCATTTCTTGTAAAGTTGTTTCATTTCTGATCCACTGATTTTCTTGATCTAATAACATGCTGATTCTATTTCGTTGACGTCTCTGGATGGTGGTAGCATGGAAGAATCTTGAATTTTTGACCCCCCAATTCAACCACTGTACTCTAGAGCGCATGGCCCAATATTGTTCTTCTTGAGTCCATAAAGTGTGAATCTAAACTTTTAAAGCATCCATTCAAGGCTTGTCAGATTGAATGTTTCTTTTGTTGGTCAGGAGTTGGAGCTGCTGTTGAAGCTTAGAGATTCTTTGATGGGCATTAGAGAATTTGGCTTTGCTCCATCGGGAAAGAGCCGCTGAAATAAGGCTTAATTTCCGAGCTAAGGTAATATGTTGAGACCGAGATTGAGTTAACGCATCTGAAATAACCAAACGATATTCCGGCTCCTGCAGCCAAAAAGATTCAAACGTGAAAAGCCTTGGGCATCGAGGATGAGCAGGAGAGGACTGTAAAACCAGGGGACTATGATCCGAATCGATGGTCGGAAGAGCAATCACCTCAGCAGCTGGAAAGGTGAGACGCCATGAGATATTGCAGAGAGCTCTACTAAGACGCTCTTTAACTAAATCGTCTCCTGTTCTATTGTTACACCAGGTATAGGAGCAGCCCTTACTAACTAGGTCCAAGAGGGAAGAGTCACTCACCAAATCTAGAAAGGTATGCATCCGTTGAAAATTTACTGGTCGTTTACCTTGTTTCTCCCAAGGATACATTGCCTCATTAAAATCTCCAATGCACAGCCAAGGTAATGTATTATGAGTATTAATGAGCTTCAGTTTATCCCAGAACAAGAGCCGAAGAGAGACGAGAGCTAGTGCTCGGAGACACGTGAGCCGCATAGAAATTCCACACTCCCTAATAAGGCAAAGAAGATCAAATAAGTCTGAGAACTGATGCTCCAAAGTTAGGTGAACAGAATCCTGCCAGAAAATAGCTAGACTGCCAGCAAGCCAAAAGGTTCTTCTAAAAAATATTTGGAAACTTAAGGCGTTTTTGTAAAATGTTTAGCACCACATTTCGATTCTTAGTTTCCATCAAAAAAAGGATGTCAGGTTTTTTTCGGGCCACCAACACCCAAAGGGCTTGAACTGTCAGGGGATTACCCAACCCCTGACAGTTCCAACTTATTAACCTCATTTGTTCGATGGTGGCTTTTTAGGGCCAGCCATCATAGCCCAAGTGTCAAATTCAACAGCATCAAAGATTGGGGTATTCAACAGGAGTGATTCGTCAAGGTCCTCTCCCAGCAGGTTTGGACACTTTAATTTTTTAATTGGCCTTGCCTTGATGCTCAGCTTGTCTCTTAGATTTCTTTGGCTTGGAAGAGCTGAAAGATCCTTCTCCCATTACTAGGTAAGGAGGAGGTGCAAGGTAAGGGAGAAGTCCCACTGTAGGAGCCAGCTGCCTCTCAGCCTGAGCTTGCACCTCGAAGGATACTGGCAAAATAAGAGGAGGGCTGGCAGGGATCGGCACAATCTCTTTGCCTTTGTTGTTGTGTGAAGGGTTTGAAGGCAAGGCGGTTGAGGGATTGACTTGTGTCTCGGGAACAGACTCCTCTCCTGGACTGGGTGAGGCATAAAAGGCGAGCCAGAAAGGGCTAAATTCCCGAACCTCAGCCCTGAGCCACTGACCGAAATATAAATTGTCTCTGTTATCGAACTTTTGCTCATCATACTCATAATCTTTGCAGGTTGAGGCATAATGGCCAAGCTTACCACATAAATAAAAAAAGTTACACAGGCACTCATAACGAAAGTCTAACCAGATGTTTTTGCCATCAACTCTAAGAAATTGGCCTGGCTGAAGAGGATCTTGAAGATTGAGTTCAATCCAGGCCCTGCCAGCACGAAGAGAGGTTCCCACTCCACTGCCTATTTTTATTTCTAGAAGTTTGCCAACCCTTCGAACAGCTCTACAAATCATTTCCTTCGTGCAGCGCTCCAAAGGGAGAACGACAATTTGGACCCAAAAGGCACATGACGAGAAGTCATAATAGTGCAATGGCGTGTTATACAGCCAAGGACATAGAATGACCAGAATACCTCCAAACCGCCAAGGACCAGTGGTAAGAATTCGATTTTTCTCGGTTTCATTTTTGAATTTGAATACAAATAAACCCCCATCATGTTGCGTAATATCAACGTGATCCGTCCTCCAAGCATTCTTCATGGTAGACTGAAAAGCTGTGAAATTAACTGTTGAATTTGACAGGAGCTTACCCACAAGTATGAGTTGACACTTAGCTAAAGCTTCAGGCGAAGGCGCATCCTCCCAAACTTCGATATGCTGTTCAGACCAAAGACGACCCATGCGTTTGTTTAGAGCGGCCATGCGAGCATCCTCGTACAAGGTAGTACATGAGGTATCGGGGCTCCAGGCATACTGTTGGGAGTTGAAGAAGCCATAAGAAGAACCGAGAAAACAACACACACCTATATTCCGTAGGCAGGGGATGGAGAGGGAGCTTCAGATGATTCCAAAACTCGACATGCAGACATATCGAGAAGGTGGAAAGCCAACAAATAGAGGCAAGAAACAAGGAAAAAAGAACTAGTACATGCAGAACACCGATGGAACCAAGATGCAGAGAATGCGAAACATCGGGGCCACTATCGGAGGCAAAAGCGAAGAAAAACAAGGTGGAAGAGGAACTGGGAAGAAACCCCACTGATCGGAAACTTCACTTAGGGTATGCGGAAAGAAAAAACTACCATTACGGTAGGTGAGAGCTTGATAAAGGAGAGCATTTTACATATGCAAGAGATGGAGCACCGAGATTAAAGCTTGAAGAAGAACATAAACCCAATTAGGGTTCAGACGAAGGATTAACTACCATGGGGGATAGAGGGAAACTCGACAAAACGAGAGGAAAAAAAGAGATCCGAGTTTTGCAAATTTGATAAGTTGATTTGCCCCAATTTGTTTAAATTGGATTAGGGTTCTCCAATTAGATCTCTAAACAACGTCATTCTCCTTTTCACTTGCTGACTACGTTGAGTGTTATATAACAAATTTAAGTCACATTGGATTTTTCGTCGGGACAAATCTTCGAGGGCATTCAAGTGAACAAAATAAAAGTTATGATACTCGAGTAAACGACATAAGAAAGTTATAACACCTTTAATGTTCTTATACTTAAGACATGATCAAGCTAGGTTCCTACCATAAATTGTTAGTTATTCATATGTAGAACAATGCATCTACAAGTCTCAAATAAGTAGGACATGAATTAATATACTTATTCCACATAATATAAATGGTTAATACCATGAAAAATCCCAGATTAGTGTATTTATGATAAATTTACCTCAAATTAATTTTTGGACCACAAAAAACCTAAAACTAGTACATTAATAACAAATTTACCTAAAACTAATTTTTTGACTATCAAAAGTTCCAAACTAATATATTTGTGATAAATTTATCTTCCATTGATTTTTATTAGATTGAGTTAATTTTATGAAAAATCAACATCCGGTACACATATGACAAATAAAGAGTAAAATCTCAAATCAGTATATCGTTAAATGTCATGTGTCATCCAACTCAGTAATTTAATAGTGAAATATAACATAAATTGATGGATTGTAAATTTGTCATAAACGTACCAATTTGTGATTTTTCGTAGTATTAACCCTAATATAAAATTACTAAGTTATGGATACTACATTATACATGATCAGATTTTCTTTGCAAACCCAGCAATAAGCACTCCATGAGAGTCTTGACAGATCACGGCGATCGAAGCCTCCGAGGAGCTGCTAACCCACGATCCGTCAACATTCATCTTCAGAAGCCCTTTTTCCCGGCGGCATCCACCCAACCGGAAAGTTACAACTCTTCGTTGTTGAACTCGTGGATGTTTGGGACTGCAACGAGAAACTCAATATGAGCAGAGTTCGAGGGATGGAAAGAAGAGTTGGAGAGACGAAAGTCAATCTGAAGCTAGCTGAAACCCTAGCTTCGTGAGAAGCGCTTTCGCTTTTCGATTGAAGAAAGGAAGCTAGGCGCACGTTCTGTTCTGCACGACGTGGGAAGTGATCTGCGGGTGAAGAGTCAGTGATCCGCAGGTGGTCCTGCAAAGCGATAACTTATTAAATGTGGACTCCGTATCAGGCCTAATCCAAAGGCCATGGACTACTCGTCTCTTAATTGATGAAGGGGTAGGGGCGTCTTGGCCAATCTCAAAGGAGTTGTCGTGGAATTTTGTCCAAGAAAAGCCGATCACCGTGCTGAATGGATTGCCAAAGCTCGTGGAATTATTCTGTTTAGATGCTAAATGATGTCGTTCTTATTAGTTCTGCTACTTAATGGGAATGTTTCGCTTTTGACCAAAGAAAACTTATACATGATAAAATTTCCACTCAAATAATAACATCTTTAAATGTTATCCAGTCATAAAAAGGGTAAACTTCTCCCTAGCCGTAATGTCTTACCTAATCTTTTGTCGTTAGTCTGCAATCTTGTCTTACCTTTCTCAAGGGTGAAATTCCTGCTTTGTCCGTAAAATTATGCATCGTTGTTTAGATTCGGCATTGAAGAAGGAAGCTCCTATAGCGCATTTTGTCGTAATGTTTATAAAACGTGTTGCAGCATCGGGAAAATTA
The DNA here is from genome assembly GCA_016097595.1 of Eucalyptus pumila. Taxonomy (NCBI): domain Eukaryota; kingdom Viridiplantae; phylum Streptophyta; class Magnoliopsida; order Myrtales; family Myrtaceae; genus Eucalyptus; species Eucalyptus pumila. Next base: position 43,840,381 of record CM027851.1, read on the forward strand.
AAAACTTTTCTTGAGAGTCGTTAACTTATGATCCAGCAAATTCAAATCCTGAGTACCTTGTGTGAAGTTTTCAGGAAACTGCGCGCTCATATGGTGAATTAGCTTCAGTGTTAGTTCACGCGGCATCAAAATCAAATGCTGTGAAAAAATCACTCCCCTGTAATCACCATGGATGGGAGTCCTCTGATATTCACAGAGGATGTTCCAGTAGCTTCATGTTTCAATTCACTCTTGTTAAAAATTTACGTCATATAGAAAGCTCTCGTGCATCGGCGTTCATCTTATTCACAAGTGATACCCTCTCTCTCTCTCTCTCTCTCTCTCTCTCTCTCTACCCCTCCCCTGGCTCCCTCCCTCCATCTCCTCGCTCTCGCTCCCTCACTCTCTCCCTCTCACTCTCTCCTCTCTCTCGCTCCCTCTCTCTCTCTCTCTCTCCTCTCTCTCGATCTTGAGCGAGCAAGTTGTCCCCTCTCCTCACTCCCTCTCTCTCTATCTCGCTCTGTCCTCGCTCTTCCTCCGTCGCTCTCTCCCGCTCGATCTCGATCTCAGGGGAGATGTCGAGGGAGATGTCGAGGGAGTTCTCGCTCTCGCTCTCGCTCTCGCTCTCGCTCTCGCTCTCGCCCTCACTCTCGCCCTCGCCCTCACTACTTCCTCGTTCTTGCTCTGTCGCACTCTCTCCCTTGTTCTTGGGCGATCTCGAGTGATGATTAGTGAAACTGTCCCTCGAGGGAGTTCTCCATCTGCCTCTCGGGGTGGACTCTCTGGCGACTTTTTGAACTTGTTCGAGTGAATGCACTTTCCCCTCATCCTCTTCTCGCCCTCGCCCTCGCTAATTCCTCGTTCTTGCTCTGCCGCACTCTCTCCCTTGTTCTTGGGCGATCTCGAGTGATGATTAGTGAATCTGTCCCTAGAGGGAGTTCTCCGTCTGCCTCTCGGGGGTGGACCCTGGCGACTTTTTGAACTTGTTCGGGTGAATGCACTTTCCCCTCATCCTCTTCTCGCCCTCGCCCTCACTAATTCCTCGTTCTTGCTCTGTCGCACTCTCTCCCCTGTTCTTGGGTGATCTCGAGTGATGATTAGTGAATCTGTCCCTCGAGAGAGTTCTCCGTCTGCCTCTCGGGGGTGGACCACTCTGACGACTTTTTGAACTTGTTCGGGTGAATGCACTTTCCCCTCATCCTCTTCTCGCCCTCGCCCTCGCTAATTCCTCGTTCTTGCTTTGTCGCACTCTCTCCCTTGTTCTTAGGCGATCTCGAGTGATGATTAGTGAATCTGTCCCTCGAGGGAGTTCTCCGTCTGCCTCTCGGGGGTGGACTCTCTAGCGACTTTTTGAACTTGTTCGGGTGAATGCACTTTCCCCTCATCCTCTTCTCGCTCTCACCCTCCCTAATTCCTCGCTCTTGCTCCGTCGCACTCTCTCCCTTGTTCTTGGGCGATCTCGAGTGATGATTAGTGAATCTGTCCCTCAAGGGAGTTCTCCGTCTGCCTCTCGAGGGTGGACTCTCTGGCGACTTTTTGAACTTGTTCGGGTGAATGCACTTTCCCCTCATCCTCTTCTTGCTCTCGCCCTCACTAATTCCTCGCTCTTGCTCCGTCGCACTCTCTCCCTTGTTCTTGGGCGATCTCGAGTGATGATTAGTGAATCTATCCCTCGAGGGAGTTCTCCGTCTGCTTCTCGGGGGTGGACCCTCTGGCGACTTTTTGAACTTGTTCGGGTGAATGCACTTTCCCCTCATCCTCTTCTCGCCCTCGCCCTCACTAATTCCTCGTTCTTGCTCTGTCGCACTCTCTCCCTTGTTCTTGGGCGATCTCGAGTGATGATTAGTGAAACTGTCCCTCGAGGGAGTTCTCTGTCTGCCTCCCGGGGGTGGACCCTCTGGCGACTTTTTGAACTTGTTCGGGTGAATGCACTTTCCCTTCATCCTCTTCTTGCTCTCGCCCTCACTAATTCCTCGCTCTTGCTCTGTCGCACTCTCTCCCTTGTTTTTGGGCGATCTCGAGTGATGATTAGTGAATCTGTCTCTCGAGGGAGTTCTCCGTCTGCCTCTCGGGGGTGGACCCTCTAGCGACTTTTTGAACTAATTCGGGTGAATGCACTTTCCCCTCATCCTCTTCTCGCCCTCGCCCTCGCTAATTCCTCGTTCTTGCTCTGTTGCACTCTCTCCCTTGTTCTTGGGCGATCTCGAGTGATGATTAGTGAATCTGTCCCTCGAGGGAGTTCTCCGTCTGCCTCTCGGGGGTGGACTCTCTGGCGAATTTTTGAACTTGTTCGGGTGAATGCACTTTCCCTTCATCCTCTTCTTGCTCTCGCCCTCACTAATTCCTCGCTCTTGCTCGTCGCACTCTCTCCCTTGTTCTTGGGCGATCTCGAGTGATGATTAGTGAAACTGTCCCTCGAGGGAGTTCTCTGTCTGCCTCCCGGGGGTGGACCCTCTGGCGACTTTTTGAACTTGTTCGGGTGAATGCACTTTCCCCTCATCCTCTTCTCGCTCTCGCCCTTGCTAATTCCTCGTTCTTGCTCTGTCGCACTCTCTCCCTTGTTCTTGGGAGATCTCGAGCGATGATTAGTGAAACTGTCCCTCGAGGTAGTTCTCCGTCTGCCTCTCGGGGGTGAACTCTCTAGCGGCTTTTTGCTCGTGTCGTCCTTGTGCATGATCACCTCGATGAAACACAAGCAATCCTTACGCGGTCCTGTCGCTATCGCGATTGCGTCTATCAGCTCTTCCTCTGTGCAAACCTGCTTTCACAACACGAGTCAATAAAAAGTTTTGAAGCAGTTGCAGACCCAACATTCCATCAAAATGCCTTTCATACCCAAAATAAGCTTAGGATTAAAAAAAAGGGAAGGAAACTACGAGAGGGAACGAGTTAATTGAGTTGCCATATATCCTTCTCGTTGTTGTTAGTTAGAATTAGAATGAAAACATCCAGGGCTGAAGCTAACCTTTGCTGTCCAGCATTTGCCTTCACCATTATGAATGGCATCCACGAGACCAGTGTAGTTCCACTTCTTTATCACGTTGTAAGGGCTGTCGTGAATCTCCACTTCAATCGGGTTGATCAGAAAGATTATACTTTTCTGTCCGCATCGAATCATCGTTGACATATCCTGAGCTGTGACCTGAGTAAAGGGAAAAATAAATCGCTTAGGTCCCTCCAATGTAAAAAATGCCTAACAGAAATTAGAAAAAGAGGTCATGTAATCTTCCGGATGATTGTGAAATTAATGTGATCAACTTTGTTTAACAAGAAAATATGCCAATTTGAAAAAGAAAATTCATGTTGTGAGTTGTTACTAGTCGGTTTCCTCGTCAATTACTCACGTTGAAGATAGATTTATCTTTGCCAGAGGAAAGTGCAATCTACGTAATCTTTACACATGCTCAGCCAAAAAGCTTCTTCAACAATTCAGCTATAAGATATCACCAAATTGTCATCCAGTTTGTACAGTCATTCAAAGTTCACTTTTCAGCAGTTCAAGAATGTCAGGCATTACTCGGTTGATGTTTCTGCCCAAGTTCAAAATTTTTGTATCCTTCTTCATGGATATTTTTAACTGACCTGGAAACTGCCATCACCAATGCAAGCTATCACACGCTCATCAGTGGCAGCTTGAGCATATCCTAAAGTGGCACCTAACGACCAACCTATGGATCCATATTGCATCTGGAATTCATACCTAATTGAAGTTTATATAAGAATTTAAGTTAGATGAACCTCAACACAACCATCCACAAACAAAAAGAGGCAGTTTGGAATATTGGAAAAGAAAATGTTGAAATTTCAGCTTGTAGTACCCGCAATTCTCAGGCAACCGGAGTTCCTGGCAGCTAAACCTAGAGTCTCCACTTTCAGCGATAATTGTTGTGTCCCCACCAAGCATAACCTGTTTGACAAGTCAGAAAATGAATCATCAGTGTTGACACCTTTTGGATCTACAGAAGTGAATTTTTAGTGCTCAAGCCTAGAACATTACGCTATGAAGACACATGAATAATCTATTAACTGAGAATAGATAGATATAGGCTCAGTGAGTACTATCCATTTCCGAGGAAGCAACACTATGAATCCCTCAAGAATTTCCATGGCAAAGGCATGTTTGGACTTGGTATCAGCACTTACCGTTTACCAGACGTACTTAAAGCTGCTTAATTTACTGCTGGAACCTACAGTTGATTATGCTTTTTCACGTACAAGTAGCTTCTTCTTTCAAAAAATTAAAGTCCCATTAATAAACCGGCATGCACCTTACCTGAATGTGCTCAAACAGAGGCTCGTTTTTCTCCCTCTTGAGAGGCATGCCCTGAGGTACGTTTATCCTGCGGTAATTGTCCAAAGCATTTGTGTTTCTCTTCAGCTTCTTGGCCAATGCGCTTAGAAAATCTGCCATGAAAACCCACCCTATGGAAGGGCCATTCCCTATAGTCACGCGATTGGGCTGCACTATGATCGCTTTCTCCTTCTTAATCAGCAAGGAATCGTCCACAGAGGTGTCGTCATTGAAAAAGGGGCCCACGAAAATGTAGGCATCGGCTGACTCTACAATCTGTCCAGCAGAGCTTTGACTCCCAGCACCACCCCAACAGGTTCCGATGAAGTGGGGATGATCCGGCACCCGGCAAAGATGATGCTCCGGCACCAGCCCCTTGCCCGAAGGCATAATGGTGATTGGATAACCAGAGGCATCCACAAGTTCCATGAAGGCCTTTTGAGCCATGGCCACCATGAGCTTCGGCCCACCCACAATGACTGGCTTGACAGCTTTGTTGAGAATATCTGCAGTTGCTTCGACTGCTGCTTCCAGGCCCATTGGATTGCTTATCCTGCATCAACAAGTGGATACATTATGAAACAAGAACATAAGAGACGGAACAATTATTCTTAGCATGAAATATAGTTTCTAGTAATTGTGTAAGGAGAAAGATATCTGGAAAATTAAGTTTAAGCCAAGTCGAGTCATTGAACAGAAAACCAGCATCAACAGCTCAAGTATAAATTGCACTGCGATACACAAGGTTTGCAAAAGTTCACAACCAAGGACAGTCGACTATCACATGAATTTGGATAATTGAACATCACATGGCCTGACAAGTTCATCCAAACCAGAGTTATCAACTTGAAGGTCAATTTCTGGCATATTCAAGCATATTCTTTATATTGTGATGGAACAGGTGAAAACAGAAAAATTTGAAATTTTGCTTCGTCAAGCACATGCGGGATGATAAAAAAGGCAGCATTCAGTTCTGACTTCAAAAGTTATAAATGCAAACAAGCTCCAGTGCTTCCTGAAGACCATCTTTCCAAATTGGACGAACGAAAAGACCAGCGAATACCAAATATGATCAGAATTCAACATTATATTTTAGTGAAACTTGGTTCTTTTAAGACAATCAAGGAATAAGTGATGTTCTCAGTTCTCCTTAAAATTCTCTCTCCTCTGTTTTCCCTCCTTTTGAGCACTAAGGAGGCAGTCCTCAAATGAACAGCTAAATGATTATATTACTTCTTATGACGACACGTGTTGTGTCCAATCCATGAGACAATGTCTGTAACTTATAAAAGCTAGATATATCGTTACATTATTCAACGAAAAACACAAAACAGAGACATTCTACAGTGCTTGGCAAACCAATCAGCATCCACTGACATATGAGCTCGTCACGTTTCAATCTGTAATCAAGTAAACTTTGGAAAAACACTTACTTTGGTGCAAGAGAGAAAGAAATTGGATCTCTGGGAAAAGCAGAGTGACGAATCCCAAGCAAATTACGGCTTATACTAATATAAGCTGGCTTGCTTTCCTTCAAAGCCGTTGAGATTGCGGTATCAATCAGGTTGTGCGCATCATCCAAGTTATTCACCACCGCCTGCCACATCATAGCACAATTTTCCTCTTCACAGCCAATCAAACATGACAAGGAAAATCAAGTATAGATTCCATAGGCGAATTTTACATAGGACTAAGTTTTAGCCCTGTTCTTCCGAATTTACAATGTTTTGGAGTGGCACGACCAGAGAATCTGATTTGACAATCTAATTTGACACAGGAACCCATGGATTAAGTAGTCTACCTTAAACCGACTAGGCATAAATTCGAAGTTATCACATGCCGATCAAACTAAAAGCAAGAAGCATTCACACATTTATCAATCTCAACGGTAAGGAAAAGACCCATAAATATTTTAATTACCTGTGTGCAGGTGATCGACTGGAAACACCTGAGCTCAAGGGAAAAATCAGGCAGCCCGATGGTGTGGTGCATGATCCTGCTAGTCCCATATTCATTAGAGTCAGGCCCACCCACGATGCAGATCACAGGCAAGTTCTCACTGTAAGCCCCTGCAATGGCATTGAGCACACTGAGACCCCCGACCATGAATGTCACCACGCACGCGCCCACGCCCCTCGCCCGCGCGTACCCGTCGGCCGCGTAGCCGGCGTTCAGGTCGTTGCAGCAGCCAACCAGGTTCAGCCGCGGCTCGGCTCTCAGGTGGCCCAAGAGTTTCAAGTTAAAGTCCCCAGGGACCGAGAACACGTCCCTCGCGCCGATCTCCACAAGCCGCCGGGCCAGGTGGCCGCCCAGAGTGCCACTGCCCGGAGCCAAGATGGGCTGCGCCGCCGAGCCAAGGTTATTAGCAGTACCCATGAATACCAAGACTTATCAGTTGCGCCGAACTTCAAGTGCAGAGACAGTTTTCGACGGTAACGATGGGTTTGAAGGTACTTGCCTTCTTGGTGATCTTATAGACGAATTGGGCAAACGGGCATGTGCAAAGATGCGATCTCCAGGAAAAGGTGGGCTAGCTCGTGAACCCGGTAATCGAATAGCGACAGAATTAGTTGAAAGTGATCGAAACGGTGGGTTTTAGCTGGTCCTTGGTTTTGATTAATGCAAGGGGGATGTTTCTTTTTTTGGGTCCCCAAGCAGAGGGGAATCTTGCGGGGACTCTAGCGGCATTAAAAAACTGGGATCCCCGTCACATTCCTCGCATGCCAAGCGGAAGACGAGTTGCCGAAGACACTGTAGACTAGAGTAATCGATTGATACTTTCGGGAGATCTAATCTGGTACGCGGTTTTCTTTGGTTACAACGTTTAGGTTATCTCATTTGTATCTTGCCGTCAAAACTCAAAAACATTACCTTTTTTCTAAGAAGACTTGGTTTTCCTTCTTAACTATTTTGCAACGTATCATTTATCCAAAGATCCAATGTAATAACCGTTTTGTTAAAATAAAAAATAAAAAAATGTGGCGATTGTGACAAACAATGATGGTACTAGTCTGTTCGCATTGGATTATCACCCAAGTCACGTAATCTCAATAAATCCCTATGAAATTAAAGTTGTGTTTGGGCGAAGATTGAGGTACGGACTATTGACAATTAATAGATAATACATTATAGGACTAGTATTTATTATTAAGATTAATATCGTGAAAAATATCAAATTAATATACTTATAACAAATTTAATACATACTAATCTTTTTATTACCAAAAACCCTAAACTGATAAGCTCATAATAAATTTACACCAATATATAAGGGTTAATACCCTAAAAAAAACCTCAAATCGGTATACTATTGACAAATTTACTTCAAATTAATTTGTTTGACCATCAAAAACTTCAAACTGGTACACATTTAGCAAATTTACTCAAAACTAGTACACTTATGATAAATTTACCATATATTAATTTTCATTAAATTTTACTATCAAATTGCTGAGTTGGATGACATGTAATAGTTGATTAGTATACTAGTTCAAAATTTTACTCTCTATTTATCATTTTTGTGATACTAATCCAATTTAACAAATGATATATTTATTACAAATATACTAGTTTGAGGTTTTTGGTGATAAAACAAATTAGTTTGGGATGAAATTTATCATAAATGTACTAGTTTGAGGTTTTTATGGTTATTATGGATAAATTTATCATAGGTTTACTACTTTTAGGTTTTTCATAGTCAAAAAATTAGTTTTGAGTAAATTTGTCATAAGTATACTAATTTAAGGTTTTTCATAGTATTAATTCTATATGAAAAGCCGAATTTTCAAATTTGGTAACCACTTTTTTTCAGACAACCAAAAACCCCATCATTCAAAGTAGCATATTAGAGTAAAACTTGAGGACACGATCGAATAAAATCAATAATTGAAGGACCTAAATTAGGAAACCATAAAGAGTGCAATGCCAAGGCATATGTATTATTAGGGGTGATCGAGTCCACGATGGTAGAGTCTAGATCTAGACCTTGTACCGGATCCAATTATAATCGATTCCCCTTTTTTAGGCCATGTACTCAATCCTATTTGCATTGGACTCTGTACCTGAACCATCCTGTTTTTTCCGTCCAGTTTTAGAGTAAACATTGTTTCCATTGGAACCTATTTTGCAATTGTCCGATATTCTATATAGTTTTGAATTATACATTAATACGTGAAAACATTTCAGGGGGAGACTGAGGGCGACACCAAATTCTGGAGTGGCTAAGAGAAGATTAACTAATTGACAAATAATCAATGAAAACAATCAGTATAACATGTGCTAACAACGCATTTGCACAAAATAACCTAACAAATTCGGGATAAAAAAGATAAAAAATTCCTAACCTCAATAAAATTGGTGAACTTGGAATCTCTATTGACCGCCAACCAATGAACTTAGAAATCCATCAAATCACGCACACAAGAGAAGACAAAGAGTACAGCCAAGCAAAACACCAATTCGGCCCCAAGAAACGGGGAATGAGCAAAAAATCAAGCGAAAGGGAGGCTACCTCGTGCTCAAGCTTGTGCTTCTTAGAGTCCTTGAGGGGGACGTAGTACTTGGCGAGGCAGGTCTTCCACATTAATTCTGCAACAATATGAATCGGATCACAAGAATTTGGTGGCAACGGATACTGTCTGTTGAACAATGCGAGAGGGAGCCGACAATGGACGGTGTGATGGTGAGCCTGCGATGGTGAGCCGGCAAAGGAGGGAAACAAGTGAGAAAGAGGAATGATGAAGGAGGACCATTGAGTGGAAAAAACGCCTTGTGACTACGAGAGTAAGAATAGAAATTAGGGGAAAAAACAAGGTTTTGGAACTGGTTCAAACCAGTTCCGAATTTTGGGAACCAATTCCCGGACTCTATTTTTCAGATTGGTCAATCTGGTTCCTGGGTATATCCAATATGGTTGCACACCTCTATGTATATTATTAACTTAAGTGTCAAAAAGAGTGCAGTGTCGAATTTTCAAATTCGTCTCATCGCTTCCTTTGATTGATTAAATGCGGTGAAGCTGCGGAATCTACTGCGTCGCACTTTCCCTTTCTAAGTTCTTTAGATCACACGACACTTTTTATCTATCGACCAAAAAAAAAAGAGGTGTTGTTTCGTTACGTTCGACAAGGTATTAAACTGCGTCGAAATTGTTTTGTGTTTTCACTAGTGAATGGTTCTGAGTCATACAAGGCCTGTTTGGCAATGGTTCTGTTATTTTGTTTTTCTATTTTAAAATACTTATTGTTTTTTCTTCTTCTTTTCTATTAAGGGAAAACCAACAAATTTTGTGGTTGGCCGGTCGGTGATGTATGAAAACCGTATGGACAAGGGTCCATGAAGAAGGATGATAGGGCATTATATAACTTATGGAGAATAATCCTGGTTTGGATTAAAAAGATTACCAAGTTATCGCAATCCATAAGGACACAGGAAGATTGGGTAGTTTTGTGAGTTCTTTACGTAACCTATGGAAGGATTTATCTTCTCTTTATTTTTAGGCGACAAAGCAACGATTGACTGAAGACGACCGCCCTCTTGGCCTCAACTTTTTCCTCTAGGCACAAATTTTCGACACTCATTTCGTTCTAGTTTTATATTAGTAGCTTTTGCCTTAGGCGTGGGAGGTCTATTTTAAATGGTCAAAATGAGAATAGAGAAGATGGAAAAGCATTGTCGATCGAATGAATATAGATAATATATAGCTTAGTGGATTGCGGCCGACAATGGGAGGTCTATTTCTGATGGTCTAAAATGAAAATAGGGAAGATAGAAAAGCATTGTCGATCAAATGAATATAGATATAAATAGCTTAGGGAATGCGGCTGACGGCTTGGAGTAGTCTCTTGAAATCGGTGAAGACAAGGGAAATGCAAATATAATGGCAAAGAAAAGCTACACCATGAGTGGGTGTGTTTAGTTGGACTTGAAGGGGCTTTTCAGAATGCAAATTGTGTCTATTAAATTGTAATCTAAAAGTCTATTGTGAAGTACCTTTGAGTAAAATAGTATTTGGAGAAATTATATTTACAAAAGACTTTTGTGATAAAAAAATTATCAAAAGAAAAATAAATAAAAAAATTGGCTAATAAGGGCAGGCAACCGCTGACGATCGACATTTGACTCAAGTAGCCTCGAAGACAACTGGGGAGGCCTGCTCGGGGTTGAGCAACCCCCGAAGACCCCTAACAAGAGCCGTTCGGGGTTGGGCGACCTTCGGCGACCCTACCGCAACCTAGATTTGGAGCGGCGGGGTCATGGGAGGACCTCACCACCCCAAATTTGGGTTGCGGCGAGGTCGTGAGAGCTCGCACAACCCAAATCAGGGGTGGTGAGGTCCTCCTGCAACCTCGCCATCCCATATTTGGGTTGCGACAAGATCGCGCAACCCAAACCTCACCGCGGCCCGCAACTATCGCCGATACCTAGATGGTGCAGCAGTCACGCCACCCCCTGATGACGATTGCCTAGGCCACCACGACCATGCCGACCTCTATCTAACTGTTGATGGCCGCTCACAGCCTCATGCAACACATCAGTAGACCTCAATGGAGAAGAAGATGAACAGTCCAATGACAATGGCAAAATTGGAAAAATAGAGAGGGAGTGAGGATAGTTTTGAAATAAAATATAAATATGAACAATATTCCCTTGTATCCCGAGAAAGTTAAAAGCCCAAGGCACCCTAACACCTACCTTGGGCTTTCAGCCCTAAGAATGCCAACTTTTGCCTAATGGGGATTTCAAATTTGTTCCCAAACACTCAATATTTAGCCCAAAGGACTTTGAGTGTCCGAAATGCCTTGTAAATGGCTCTCCCAAACGCACCTAGTATCCATTCTTGCATCTTCTTTTAATTGGGACCGACGATTGGACAACTTTTCTTACTCTTACAAATTGCAGGTGTTCATCCAAATTACGATGGTGCTCCTAATATTCCATTGGAGTTCTATGTAGTTGTTCCACTTTATTTTATATTTCTAGTGTAACTATCCTTAGTGTCGGTAACTAAAGATGCAAACCAAGTAAATTGGATTGGTTTAATCGAAATTGAAGTTGTTTTGTAAGGTGGCTGAATTTTGGTGCAATTTGAAAGCATAAGCAGTGGTGTTCTACTCGTGAGCATCTGAAATTTATAACCCATTTTCCGTGTTTGGTCGAGAGTTTACCCTCAATCTTTCTGTTTTTCCTACAAATATCCGATTAATCTCATAAATTGGGCGAGCTGTGAGCATAGACTTGAATTGGAGATCTTGAATGATATCGTTTGCACGTGATAGCGGGGCAACTAAATAGGCACTGTAAATTCACACGACCAAATTTATTCCTTAGTCAAAAAGCAACTCCATATTATGACTTTCTTTGATTTTATTAGCAAAGACATACGCAGCAAAACTAAGTGATTTCTCGCGATGGAATATAATTAGGTATATGTATGATAGATAATTAAAATTTCTCGTGATAATTTGGTGTCAAAGGGTCAAGAGGGAGCGGTTAAGTGCCCCTAATTAAGGGCAACTGGTAAGGATGCGGCATCATATGATTGTCAATTTATCATATTATTGTAACAGATACGTTATATAGACAATAGAGGAGATTAATCAAATAAAATGCAGATTAAATTGGAATAAATTGAATGATTACGAATCTCTGAAGGTAACAAAACAATTTAGGTCAACTGATATAATTTAGATAAGACATATGACGCACCGATGCCAAGATAGACCTTCTGTTCGCAAACATTTTCCAATTTCCACTAACAAGAAAAACAAATCTCAGTCGTTGGGTTTTTCCTAAGATGTCATTGTCTTATATCTATATGATTAAGCCAATGACATAAGATCGGAAGTGGCATGTCAAAATTAACTAAATTAGCTGACAAATAGAATGGGACTCCTCACACGTATGGGGAAAATCGCCTCCTAATTAATATTTTCCCCTTCTCAATTAGTTGTTTAATTTTGCAGTCCGAAGCTCATCGGATTCAAGTTTGCGTGTATGCGATGTCGAAATAAGGGCAAAAGTGACTAGCATGTTCCAAATTAAAAGTAAAAGTGCGTTTATTTCATTGAAAATTTCATGATAAAAGAAAATATTTTTGATGAAAATCATTTTCAAGGAAAACTACTAATATTTATTTGTTTGGTGATTTAGAAAAAGGAATTTCTTTATTGTCAGAATGGGAAGGTGTTCTCTCTCAATCCAAACTTGTTAGTTTTTCAGATATTAAAAACAGTTTCTGTGGATCAATTAGTTTTCCATCATTCAAAACATCAAAAAGTCGGAAAATAATTTCCCAAAAACAATTTCCCTTCAAATAAACAGAACCTAATTGAAAAGTAACCAAATTCCAAGATCAAAAGATGGAAAAATCTTAGATCAATTGGCTTCGCTAGCACCCAAAATTCATTTAGACGAAATTCAACAAGGATGCTTTTCGATGGGCCATCGCACTAAGAGAACTTGAATGCGAGACCAAAATATTACAAACTTAATAATCAAGCTCAATCACTCTCAAAGTTGAGCATTGATTTCTCAATCCAAGCTAGAGAGTACAATTTTAATTTATTTTTTTTTGGATAAATATACTAAAAATCCTAAAACTTATCATAAAAGTGTAATTAAATCCTAAAACTTAAAAAAAAAATACAATGAAATCCTAAAAATTGTTAATTGATGTAGTCGAGCCCTAAAATTAATTAGCATTTTCCGTTTTTGAATTGGACAAAATTAATGGAAGGCCTTGATTGCACTAATTTTATAAGTTTTATAATTTGATTGCATTTTTTAAAAAATAAATTTTAGAATTTTTAGTATACTTAACCCTTTCTTTCTTTTCTTTTTTTGGCACTAACCTTGTGCGTTTGACCCTTTTCTCCTTTTTGTCTTTCTTTTTCTCCGCACTCGATCGTCCAATTAACTTTTAGAAAGGAATTCTGTGGCGGTCAAAAGAAACTCGAAAGGGAATTCAAGATAAGCCAGGCTCTTTGCTTATACGTCCCAAAACGACAAGCACTTCATGGGGGCCCCATGTTGGGCCCCACGAGGTCCCAGAAAGATTATTATCCGTCGAATGTGCCCATCACGCCCCCCACCAAAACTCGCATTATTGAACATTTATAAATTAAAAAATTTAAAAAAAATTAATTAAAACCCGATTGTGCGTACTAAACCGTCAATTATGCAATCCCCCCCGTGATTATTTTATTGTCGCCATAATTAGCTCTCTACTTCACCTCATCAGAAAGAAAAGACCCTACTACATATTTTACCCCGTCACCTCGCGACACGTGTCGAGATAGGGACGGGTGGGGCCCCGCCTGATGTGGAGTTGGGCTACGTATCGGGCGCGTAGTGGAGGGGCCCAACGGATGTGCCCCACGTGGAGGCGGGCCCGCGGTGGGGCCCAAGGAGATTTTTCTATTTTCCTTATTTTTGGCGGTACGTTGAAGTATGACGTGTCGAGGCTATAGGAAAAATTATGAGAATGGGGTTGGTTGTGACAATTTTTGTCTTGAATTAATTAATAAATTCTGAGGATAACACCTCTCGCCATGCGTGTTTAACCTTGAGGAATTTAATTTACATGAGGCTTAGGCTTAGTTGCGATGACGTGTCAAATGGACTAAATGAAGATTTTTAATTTAATGACCCCTCTCGCTTTGTCCATAGGTGAAAATATGATCAGTTAATTACTTGGGATCATAATTTTCCAATTGAGGAATCAGAGATTTATGTCGTTCCTTATTTTATAAATTTTAGCATAAATTAATTCGTTGCGATAATTTGTGGTGCTAATTAAGCCAAGATTGTTGAAATATTTACTCATTGTAAAATTGTTAGCTATAGGGAAATGGTCTTAATCACAGTACGCATTTTGGTGTACGACATGGGATCGAGTGACTAGGTAACAAGGTGTTGTAAACTTGAAGTGCGTGGAAAAAAATCTTTCAATCTTAATTTTGTCTAAAAATCTTGATAAATTACATACCTCCAATAAGATGGATATAATTGGATATTACTAAAAAGTGCAAATACCACAAAAAAATCCAATATATATTTACCATAACAAAAATATCCTAATCTTTTTTATGTGAAAAAAAAAACCTTAAATTTATTTATTGGACATTAAATTTATTTACCAAATACAAATACCATCAACTACTTTTGTGTCACAAAGAAATCATATATCTCATTCATTTTAATTCCATCATGATATATTCGCGATATTGATATATTTACAAATTTTTTATGACATAAAATTTTTTGAGGTATTTATATTATAGTGATCAAAGCTCAGTACTTTTTTTTTTTTTGTGATATTAACAGGGCCAAGTGACGCTAGCCTATGACTCATCACCAGGGCGCCATGCTTAAATCGCCTAATAATCTGCCAGCAAAGCGGTTCTTCCAGCATTAAAAAAAAAAAAAAAAACTAAATCAGCTTCAAAGTTGGGTTGGGTACATCATTTATTACAATAGCTGTAGTTTTTTTTTTTAAAGAAAAAAAAATAGTTTGCAATGGGTTCTGTACAAAGTAAAAGTAACTTTTCCAAAATTGGCAAATTTATAATTCCCCATAAACGGTAAGTACTCCCGTCATTTCACCTCGCCGAGCCACGACAAAAACACCCTACTCACGTCATCCCTCAGTCAAATTTCTTTGTCAACCTCAACTCCACTTGTACCATTTTCTCATTTTGATTTTATTTAATCCATCAAATATAACCTACGAGGTGACATTAGAGACCGCGACTGGTACTGTTAAAAATCTCGAATCAATATCTTAATAATATATTTGCTCTAAACTAATTGAAAAACCTCAAACTAGTATTTTATGCTATATTTGTTCAAAACTAATTTTAATATCACAAAAAATCAGAAAGCCACTATCTCTCCTGACACGACGCATTTTCTTATCATCGATTTTTCTGTCTAATAAGAAAACTCTTCGAATATGAGTTACTTATCTAAACTTTCCCTTTGTCAAAATATGTATGATAAGTCATTCTGCACTTCATATCATCGTCGCAATCACCTATCTTGAATGTTGACATGTGTACATTTTAGTGAGGTGAAAAATTGATTTGGAGGTATTAGTTTGAGATTTTGTGCGTGACGAAAGTTAATTGATCGCTCCTCAGGGAGTTCCGTACCCGTCCCGGCGCCTTCAATATTCT
Organism: Eucalyptus pumila; assembly: GCA_016097595.1. NCBI lineage: Eukaryota > Viridiplantae > Streptophyta > Magnoliopsida > Myrtales > Myrtaceae > Eucalyptus > Eucalyptus pumila. The sequence goes on from CM027851.1 coordinate 43,855,828, forward strand.
CTATGATCAATTATTGGGTGGGGAGAGGGGAGAGGGGAGAGGGGTGGGGGGAAGGTCCGACTCGACATGAAATGAACCCGAAATTCAAATGAAATTCACCCCCCGAGGCCGTGCTATAAAGACGCGTCCTTTCCTTCGAGACCGAGCCTACAATTCTGGAGGAAATTTTTCTAAAAAAAAAAAGATGGTCTTTCTCCGTCGTTTTGCATGAATTTTGTATTTATGATTTTCGTCTCTCCGGAGGGTCGACGGCGGAAGATCGCTTGCTCGCCAGAAGCCGGCCGTCTTCCATGGCCAAGGGCCGGAGGCTGACGGTAAGCCTGAGCGAGAGGTACCTGGGCAGCTACAGCTACGGCGATGGCGGCCGCGGAGCCGGCGGAGCCGGCGGCGCCGACGCGTCGGAGCTCGGGGAGGAGGACATTTGGTCGGCGGTCGACGACATGGCGCCCGCGGGCGCCGCCGGCGATCCGCAGGGCGCTTGGACCCCGCCCGCCGCCAACGGGAGCGACGGCAGCAGGGGCGTCGGCGTCGGCGTCGGCGTCGGCGTCGGCGTCGGCAGCGGCGGCCTTGAGATCCCGCGCGACGGCCGCCGCGCGGGCGGGCTGTCCCTGGCCCTCGTTGACTCGGGCGCCGCGGCGGCGTCGTCGTCGTCCTCGAGGATCGTGCACCAGTTCCGCGGGAGCGAGGCCGCCGCGGCGGCCGGCGGAGGCGCCGCGCCGTCGCCGCGAGGGCGGCAGCTGGCGTCCTCGGCGCCGGTCAACGTGCCGGACTGGAGCAAGATATACCGGGTCGACTCGGTCGAGTCGCTACACGACTCGGACGACACGTTCGACGACGGCGGCGGCGGCGGCGACGCGGAGATGATGCCGCCGCACGAGTACCTGGCGCGGAAGGGGGCGGCGGCGGCGGCGGCGACGTCGGTGTTCGAGGGCGTCGGCCGGACCCTCAAGGGCCGCGACGCGAGGCGGATCCGCGACGCGGTCTGGAGCCGAACCGGGTTTGATGGGTGAAATTTTTTTCCCGCCGGCCGGCCGGGGGGGGGGGGCGATGATCGGCTGAGTGGACTCGGGCTGAACCGAGTCGGACTCGGAACGAGTGAGCTCAGGCATGATAGCAAGATGCAATAATTGTGCACTTGTCCAGCAATATATTTCCTTGTTCTTGGGGGGGTTTTCTTGGTTGAATTTAGGATGATCTCAGTCCAGCCTATTGTAGAGAAAAATCTGATGATTTTCTTTTTTCTTTTTTTCGCCTAATTTATTTAGTGGTTGTTTCTAAGTGAAACAAAATAAAAAGAAAAAATTTCGCCTGATTCATTATTTGCAATTCGCCTTTTTTTTTTTTTTTTTTTTCATATTCCTGCTTGTAGGGTAGGAATATTTTAATTATTGTCTTATGAGACGATGCGACCTAACTTTCTTATAAAAACAATAATAAAAAAAAAAAAAAAAAAGGACCGAGACCCTAATGATGTGAAGGGCAATGGATGAATTTGTTATGTTGTCTTTGGACGTGCCTGTGTTGAAGTTAGCTAGACAAAATTAGTATGGACAAAATCGAGCTAAGAAGTTAAATGATTGATGACATTGAGAACAAAATATTTGATTTTTTTGACAATGTCGTAGCTAATTTAACTAAGAATAGACAATTTTTTATTTCCTTTATTTAGACGAAGGGAGTCCATTTTCATGGAAAATCTTCTATGCAAACGGTAAACTATCCTCATGACAAATTACATTTTTTGTTTATATATTTTGATAGATTTAATCAAAATAGGAATGCACATCGCTCTCATCGCAAGTCAACTTCTCTTCTTTCGTGTGACTCAACCCGCACGATACTATTTTAAGAAATAAAAATATCTCTCTTTCTAGCACCAATCATATAAAATCAGACCTAATTCCCTTAAAAAAACACCGTTTTTATCTTTGGTTCTAATTCTGACGCAAACTCTTCCTGTCTCATAAAAAGAAAAACATAAATTTTAGACCAAGTCTTAATTGTGGCTAGTAAAAGAGCATCAATTCTATAATGAATTCAATTCTATTCTCATAAAAAAAGAAATATCAATTCTCAGTCACTGCCTAGCTAGAATTTGATGTTGCTAGCTAGAAGCAGAAAAGACACCTTCTATATCTAGCCCTCAAAATAATTGTTTTCCTGACATGACCTATGACATGACGTAGAGATGGACTTTGATTGGAGATGGAAATTAGTGGATAAAAATGTGGGAAGGACCCACCTGAGATTGAAGGGATAAGAAATGAAAAACAATTGGGCCTCTAATTGATAAAAAAAAAAGGAAAATAAGGGGATGGATGAGGATGTGTGTGATAGGGACATCCATGGTTTTTCCCCTTTTGCAGGAAAGGGACATGGAAGCCTCTGGTAGGGGTGAGTATGGTCCGGGTTGGTCCGAGCCACCCCCTAACCCTAGGATCAACCCGTCTGATGTCGGTCTTGATTTTAGGGCCGGGATGAGCCTTATGAAAAACAGGGCCAAAGGACCGGACCGACTCAATGGGTTGATCCGGTTAAACCCGGGACCGATCGATAATTTTTTTTATCTTATTTATAATACTCCCTAAAAAAGCAAACCTACAAATTCAAATTACATATCCATCAACAATGCGATATTGTGCAACTAAATTATAAATACTAATACATATTTAGCAAATTTAAGATGACACAATAATGGAAATTTCGTACCTGCTAACTGCTCATCGAGATATGGGACAAGATGGAAAGTTTTTGTAATAATCTATCTTTAATATTCATAACATCATATGCAAAAACGTTTTCCTGCATTTGATCATGTAGAGTCCATTTCAACCAAAAATGAAAGCGTCACATCACTTGATCAAAGAAATCACCGTAATAAAAGATCTTATTATTCAAAAACTTCTACCATTTGACACAAATTGAAAAGCAAAATGCAGCTGAAATTTATTAGTAAAATACAATTAAACCATAAAAAGTTCAAAATACTTAATATAAACCATGAATATATAATTTCACATCTTGTTAATTCACTTGAACTTCTAAACACTGAAAACAAAACAAAGCGACACATAATTAATACTCAACGAAAGTTTTAAATTGAAATTACGATTAGTCTTATTGATAGAACATCTCAATATAATATAATATAACAGACATTTTATTTAGGTTTGAATATATAAAAGAATTATAAATAATATAATATAATATAATATAATATAATATAATATACGGGGTTGGGCCAAGACCCAAAAATTCTTAGACAGATAATCAACCAAGTCTGATGTTAGTGTCTTAGAAGCTTCAGGACCAAAGGACCAAGCCCGTCCCTTAAACCGGCCAGAGCCATGCGGGTTAAGCCGGTCGGGTAATCAGGGTTGACCCTAGACCGTTGCTCACCCCTAGCCTTTGGTTAGGGTCACCCATCCCGCAAGTGCAAAGAGCCAATTATTTTTCCTTTCTTGCCCTTTTTTGTCTCTTTTGTTTTCAATTAAAAATTTAAAAAAAAAAGATTAAAAGAAATTTATATCTCAACACAGGACAGGACAGTTCATATTGGGAGGCGTCCATTCTTTTGTGATCACAATGAATGCCAACAGTTTGGAGCTTGGCAATTGATGCAGTTGATGTCTCCATTTTTTTAGATTCTATGAGAAATAAGCATGTAAAGAAATGGGTTCTTTTTTTCTTTTTCTTTTTTATAAGAGACCAATATTCGAGTAATTAGTTAGATTTTCGTCTCAAGTTTAACCACGCGGATCACCACCTTCATTAATAAGAAACATCGGACTAGTACAATATTGCATTTATCATGTGGGCTTAATCAAACAATAGCCAAAAATCAATTAGAATTTCGCGATTGTGTTATTTCTTGAGGATTAAACCAAACGATTGGTGGAAAAACCAATTAGACATAAAATGCTAGAAAAAATTCGGCGTGTAAGGAATTCCGAAGGCCATCGGCACCGGTGGCTGTGCTGTCCAGACCAATTTTTACATATCATAACAGGATGGCATTTCTATTAAATACAGTAAGATAAGAAAGCTGACAACAGATGCTAATCCCAGGTATTCTTGCATATCAGCCCCACTTCAAGTTTCCTTTCTCTGACATGACAAGTGAAATAAGTGTAGCAAGGGACTTTGATTGCAGATGAAAATTGAAGGACAAAAAATGTGGGGGAGACCCACCTGGGCTTGGTGGGGATTGGAGAGATGACAACGGTTGGGGGGCTTTAATTGGGAAAAAGGACGGATGAGGATGTGCGTGGGATAAGGCACCAATGGTTTTTCACCTTTTTGAAGGAAAGGGACACCCAGGTTTGCTTGTTCGGCTCACCAATCCCACGAGTGCCGAGATCCATTTGTTTTCCTCTTCTTCTTCTTCTTTTTTGGGGGTCTTTCTCCATGAAAAATGAAGAAAAGATTTATTTATGTCCCAACACTTGACGGACCACTAAATATTGGTACCACGTGGGGATGTATACTAATTTGTTAATTAGTTGACACGTGTGCAGAGTGGGTCCCACTTCGGTGTATACAAGTTTTGATATCGAATCAAGAGGAGGAAAAAAAAAATCATAGCGTCAGGAGAACAGCCTTTGCAGAGCTAGTCCGTCTTCGGTAGAATTGATAGCCAGCCACCACAACCAAAAAAAAAGAAAAAAACACCTGGTCTTGTTTTGCTTTTTGGAATTGTACAATAAGAAGTACTTAGCCAAGAGATTAACCATCTTTTGAACGATCGTTAGATCATTCTGATAAAAAGGAGAAGCGTCAGAAATGCATTATCCTTTATTTCTGCTGCAATCATAGCCAACCTACGTGACCAAATATCATCCATGCAAAAGGAATCGAGAGAAAGAAACATAATGCATATAATGCATAAAATTTAGTTTCATCACCGGACTCTCCATTTATATTTCAAATAAGAATCGGGTAAAGACAAAAATTGACTGTTAAGTATGCTAAGCCAAAAAATTGGTTAGAATTTTGCAATTGTGTTATTTCTTAGGGTTAATACCTTAAAAAACCCCAAACTGGTACACTTTGTGACAAATTTACCCCAAACTATTTTTTTGATCATGAAAAACCCTAAATTAGACACTTTTGTGACAAATTTACCCCGACTAACTATAAAAAACCCTAAACCTAAGTACATTTATGACAAATTTATCCCAAATTAATTTATTCGACCACAAAAAACCCCAACGTGGTAAATTTGTGATTAATATACCCTTCGAAAAATTAGATTAATACCACAAAAAAATCACAAAAATGATAAACTATGACAAACAGTGTAAAATCTCAAATTGATATACCGGTCAATTGTCACGTGTTATTTAACTTTATAATTTAACAAGAAAATTTAACTAAAACTAACAGAGGGTAAATTTGTCACAAGTGTACTTAGTTTAGGGTAAATTTGTCAAAGGTATACCAGTTTGGGGTTTTTGGTGGTCAAAAAAATAGTTTGGGGTAAATTTGTCACAAGTGTACCAGTTTGGGGTTTTTCAAGGTATTAACCCTATTTCTTAAGGATTAAACCAAATAGATGTACAATGCTAAAACCAATTTGGCACAAAGATTTCTGAAGGCCATTGCCCTGGTGGATGTGCGAGAAGTTGAGTAGGCAAAAAGATTTTTTTTTTCTTTTAAAGTAGAGATGGAAGAGAGAGAGATCTAAAAATGAATGAAGTTTATTGTAAAGTTTGAAACTCGATAGTTATAACTTTCAAAAATAACTTTTCATAATTGCGAAGACCAATTCAAAGATATGGAAAGTAGAGAAGCACCATGTGATGGTCTGATCGATAATCTTATCCCCATTTGGCATGTTCTCCAAAAAGAGAAATCGAACCAACACATCAAGTATATTCATAAATAAAAGAGAACCAAAAGAGATTCTAAGATCAGTAACACAATTGTAGGTATCGCTTGATATAATTAATAAATGAAAATTATTTTCATTATTGACACTAATTAATGTCTAAATATTTTTCGTTAATTAATTTTTACAAATGATATAAGTGATCATTTAAAAAAAATCCTAAATTATTCATTTTTTACAGAAAAAAGAGCACCCCAAGAGATGTTGCCCAAGCATTAGCGTGCCTAAATCATAGAAAAAATGGATGACGCGTTTTCTGAACCTGATTGTCCATGATTTTCGGACTTTGTGTTCGGCTCATGGTCTTTAGGACTACGACACTATTGACAAACATATGTACATGGAAAAAAGGGATTCAGGCAATGGGTATCAGACAAATAAAAACTCTGATTAAGATTTGAATTTTGAAAATTTATATGCCAATAGGCATGCCACGTTGCTCAAAGTCCACCAAACAATATCTCAATCACATTACTTAAAATTTTTGTGGGCCACCAATGAGATCAGTCAATTACTAAGCTATAAGTTCGTGGTGTGCTATTTTTTTTTTTTTAATTTAGCAATCATGTATGGCCGGGACCAATTTTCTTGCACCATAATTGGATGATGACATTCTGCTAAGGATTAATATCCTGAAAAACCCCAAACTGGTACACTTATGATAAATTTATTCAAAACTATTTTTTTGATCATGAAGAACCTAAAACTGGTACATCTGTAATAAATTTACCTCGACTGACCATAAAAAAAAAACCCTAAATTTGTACATTTATGACAAATTTATCCCGAATTGATTCGACCGGAAAAAACCCCAAACTGGTAAATTTGTGACAAATATATCATCCGCTAAATTGGATTAATACCACAAAAAATCACAAAAATTGTTAACTGTGATAAATAGAGCGTAAAATCCCAAATTTATATACCAGCCAACTGTCACGTGTCATTTAATTTATTAATTTGACAGTAAAATTTAATGAAAACTAACAGAGGGTAAATTTATCACAAGTGTACCGGTTTGGGATAAATTTGTCAAAAGTATACTAGTTTGGGGTTTTTTGTGGTCAAAAAAATAGTTTTGAGTAAATTTGTCACAAATGTACCGGTTTAGGGTTTTTTAAAATATTAAACCTTCTATTAATTACGGTGTGATAAGAAAGCCAATAATAGATGCTTAAATTTTACAAGTCTTGAATGAGTGGGTTGTCTCTCTCTCTCACACACACACACAAAGGTCATCAAGGCTAATCCCAGGTACTATTGCATTTCAGGTCCATATCAAGTTTCCTTTTTCTGACATGACAAGTTAAGTAAATGTAGAAAGGGACTTTGATTTCAGATGATAGTTAGAGGACATAAGTGTGGGGTAGACCCACCTGGGATTGGAGGGGACTACAGAGATGAAAACGGTTTGGGCTTTAACTGGAAGAAAAGGATGGATGAGGATGTGTGTGGGACGAGGCACCTTTGTTTTTTCACCTTTTTTGCAGGAAAGGGACGCCCAAGTCTCTTGTTAGGCTCACCAACCCCACAAGTGCTGAGATCCATTCCTTTTTCCTTTTTTGCCTTTCTTCTTCTTGTCTTTCTCCACACAAAAAATGAAAGAAAATATAAATTTATGTCCCAACAATTGACAGGACGAGAAAATATTGGATGTTCTAGTAATGTCAATTGGGATGTGCACTAGTCCCATAATTAGTAGACTCGTGTGCCGAGTGGGCCGCACTCGGTATACAACTTCTGATATCAAATCATGAGGAGAAAATAATCATAGCATCAGAAGAACAGCCTTTGGAATTGGGTGATGATTTTGGGTACTTGCAGAGAACAGTGTCCAGCCTCTTAGTCCGTCGTTGATAGAATTGATAGCCAGCCATCACAACAACAAAAAAAATACCTGGTCTTGTTTCCCTTTTGGAATGGTACTAATAAGAAGTACTTAGCCAAGAGATTCCCCATATTTTGACCCAACTATCATTAGATCATTCTGAAAAACATAAAAGAAAAAGCATCAGGAATGCATTAGCCTTCATTGCTGCTGCAATCATAACCGACCTACATGACCAAATATCATCTATGCAAAAGGAATCGAGAGAAAGAAACATAATGCATAAATTTAGTTTCATCACCAGATTCTCCATTTATATCACATAAAAGAATCGGGTGTAGACGAAAACCGACTGTGGAGCACCTTAAGCCTAAACAAATTGGCCAGTCAATTTATGAATGTCGATTTCTCATGTGATCCAATCAGACGATAACCCATTCGAGAATCTACTTGTTTAAAATTAACATATGTAATAATAATACTTTCAATCATGATAAGAATTATTAGTCACGTTGAAAAGCATGCAAAATCTAATGATGCTTGTGATTACATTATGCTGTCGCAAATTTCGTTGCAAACCAATGTTCATCAGCAAGTTTTATGCGAGAAAGAGTCGAGCGCCTGAGCTTGCACGAGAGCTTGAGATGACGGTAGAATTAGAGCTGAAGCAGCGACAGCGAGAGGAAGTTACAGTCGATAAAATTGATGAAAATTGTCCATTCTAATGGGCACAGCTGAAAAGACCATTTTTATCAACTATCTTAACTAGAACTTCCTAGATGGCGACGGCTGAAAAAACGAGTTGGGTGACTGTCATATTGAAAGACGATTCCTTTGCTGCGCTTTTTACAGATTTCCGTTTCAGATCATGGGGAAAAGAATCATAGCATGTGAGGAACAGCCTTTCCTATTGGGGGATGAATTGAGGAATCGTAGTGAAACCACATCCAGCCTCCCAAGTGATCTCCATAACAAAAGACACTTCATCTTGTTTGTCTTTCGTATGGTAAAGTAAGAAGTATTTAGCAAAGAAACTCCACATCTTTCATAATTTTTTTTGGATTTTTTAATAGGTTTTTTTTTTTTTTTTTTTGGGGTAATAAGCATGTCAAGAGATGGATTCATTTGTCATTTTTTCCATCTTTCATGAGATAAAAATATGCATAAATTGATTGGATCATTTTTTTATTTTTAGGAACATTGATCTCCATGTTCAATGATAATGAACACCGGCCGAAACACGATTAGAATTCACGGTATTTTTATTTTTTAAGGATTGAACTAACCAACAGGCTAAATCAATTAAATATAAAAAGCTAAAAACATATTTCAACACTGGTGAAATGATTCATCAGAGGGAGATCCAAAAATGAATGTAGTTTATTTTAAAACTAAAAACTCGAGTTATAATTCCTAGATGTGATTTTTTTATGCAAAGGGCAATTTGAGGATATGAAATGTGAGGAAGAACCTCGCACTTTTTAACACCAATTTGATGATTTGATTAATAATCTTTCTTATTTTAAATTTCGACACCATGGAATATCCCCATTTTCACGTATCCTCCAAAAAGAGGAATAAAGACAAAAGGTCCAATATTTATTCTCTACAATTCATGCACCAAGTATGTCTTTAAGATGAAAGAGTAACCCATGGAGATTCCGAGACCCGAAAAGACTGAAGATGTTGCCCAAGAATTAGCCTACCTTATTATAGGAAAAATGGATGACCCATTTCTCAATCCAATTGCTCATGATTTCGGACTTCGGGTTGGGCTCATGGTCTTTAATACTACAAAAGTATTGATATACATATACATGGAAAAAAAAGGGATTAAGATAATGGGTATCATGAAATATAACTCTATGTTAAGATTTGTATTTCAAATGAATTGAAACGACATAACTGCAAGAAGGGAAAAAAAAGGGCTTCGGTTTTCTTTCTGACATTTTTGAAGAACACTACATTTAAACCTTTAGGAAGCAAATTACTTCCCATGTGTGGGCCACCAGTGACATTAGGCAATCACTAAGCTATACATTTATATAGCTATCTTTTTATTTAGCAATCAGGTGGTGTCTAGACTAGTTTTCATGCATCTTGACTTTGTTATTTTTCAAGAAAATAGATGAATACTTCAGTCCTTTTCACTGGCGAATTAACCTTCACATTAAACCTGTAAAAACATCTAGATAAGGCATCTGCTAGCAAATTTTTGTCAATTAAAAATTAGACAAGAAAGCTAACAACAGATGCATATGTGCTTCAAGTTTTTGCAGTAGTTGGTTGGATCACTCACTCTCTCTGTCTCTCTCTAGGGTCATTGAGGGTAATCCCAGATGGTTTTGCTTGTGGTAAGGTTTGAGTCAGGCCATAATTCTAACTCTTCCAATTAAATTAAAAGAAGAAAATCTTTCTGACTTCCTTCCATTAAAGTCACCAAAAAACATAAACTACTCAATCCTCATGTGGAGCTAATTAACATAGGAAATCTCAACATCACAAAGTTCAACCACATCAGACACCCTCCACTGGACACCCAATAAAAATTTGTATTTGCCAAATGCAACACTTTAGCTTTAAGTTTCCTGGTTTGTCCAGGTAAAATGTCCTAAGTATCCTATGAATTTTTAATGCCTAAAAAGCGTAGAGGACAGATAAAGAAGGTGTATGTGCACAGTAATTGAGGGCTCCCTTCCCCTCAACAGCACAATTTCCATGGAAAATGATAATTTTTTTTTACCCTCTTTGTTGTTATTCCATGGAAAAGGAAAATTGTTTTGCCCTCATTCTTGATATCTCTCTACCAATCCAAAACCGTGGTGTAAGTTTTATTCATGTGAGATAACGTAATTACTAAACAAGTAATCCGATGGCCATCATGCCTAACAAATTCTGCAATTGGAAAAGAAAGAGGCTCTAGCTCCCCATGCCCAAGATCAACACAAATGGAATTGCATGTGATCTTAATTTCACGATTCTATAAGTTAAGCACTCTTTTATAATTGACATGCCGGGATCTATATACTTTTTCACCTCTATTCTTCCTGTCTGTGAAACCATGGAGTTGGTTCTATAAAATATAGTTTTTTTTTTTTTTTTGGTTCTGTTTTTAAGTTTGCTTTGAATTACCAAATTTGGTTTCCCTAATGATATTTTCTGACCCATAATCGCGTATTATACAAACTTGAGGAAAATATGTTATATACCAAGGATGCTTGTGAAAAAGTCATTACTATTGTGGAAATATCACTAAGAATAGTTATCGATTGCAAAAAATTAAAAGGACAATGATATTTTCATGGCAATAATGATAAAATTATATGCCATCAAATTGATAAATTAAAATCCCAATAACTTAGGGATTATTCAATCTTTTGAATGAAGCCAACTTTACCCCCAAATTTTCATATATTCAGAATAATATGTGTGAAAGCAAATGAGGAAATGTAGGCAATTAAAAGTATAGCCGTAAAAGTAAAGACCTTACTTGCCCTAATTTATTTTAATTAACACTCTTGGAGTTGAATTTACCATTGTCCAGGGAAAGTGTGGTGGCATTATCTATTATCACAATTTTTAAAAATTAAAATAAATAAACAAATAAATCAGAAGAAAGGGTATCCAAAGTTGAGCTTCATATTCCTCTGACACAAACTGCACTGCAGTAGAGACAACCATTGATGTTGCCTTTCCACGTGAGGTTGTTTTTCTATATTTATATGCACGTGTGCACAAATTTTATACAGACTTGGAAGAAAGTGTTTTGTTGATTCCCAAGCCAAGACAGGCAGCAAGTTTCTCTTTTCCCTCGAGTAATTATAACCCCTGGCCATCAGAGAATCTCTTATTTTTTAGGTGCCTTGTTAAGGCAGTTAGTAACAGGCCAACCAATTATTAAGGCAATTAATATACTGCTCAGCAAATAAATCACAAAATTTTCTTCTGTATTCTTGTCAACAATTGATTTTTCTTCCTTGTTTTTTCCTTTTCTTTTGTTAGAATTTCTAACCTATATACTTAAATTATTAAAGAGGAAAATTACTCGTAAGTAAGTTTTGTGAAATATTTAATCATTTGTGCAAACAAGAGCCAAACCACAGGGGAATGCAGGTGGAGTTGAAGAACGATGAGTAACATGCACAAAAATCATAGGCAAGACGAATTATTTTTAGGGTAAGACGATTTGAAACTTAGTTTTGATGCCGTGTTAAAGTTGAATGAAAACTGTTTTTATTATAAAAAAAATAAAAGTATTGAAGTTTGAGACTGGACTATCTATCAATTCTCACAAGCCCTTCAAGATCATGCACTTGTTCTCTTAAAACAAAAAACTTAGAAGAGGACAGCTAATCGCATAAAGTAGCACACTTATATATAATATATATTATGAACAGATGATGAGACATGCCAGGTCCTAATTTATAGATTCATCCCCTCACCAAAATCTGGACATTTTCAGTTTGGCGAATGCCTCGGATGCTCTTGCCAATGATTTCTTGGCAGCAACCAAAACACCTTGCAATGCAGAGCATGCACTCGTATTATATTAAGTGAAATCACCAGACTTTAGATGTGTTTTTCTGATTAAATAAGCAAAGGAGTGAAGATCTAGGCTCCACCAAGCTTGTGACAGTACTAAGAGCCATTTTTATAATCTCTGTGGGGAAATACCAGACATTTAGTGATCATTGTATTCCAGAAAGAACTGTTTTTCTTTCTAACTCCAAAAAACAAGTGACCATTGCTTCTGAAATTGAACAATTTAGTAAACTAATTGACATTTTTTTGGGAGGATGAAGCCTAGTCTGAAAGTGATGCACGTGGGGTTTCATGCCTTAACTCTTGGCTTTGCTGATGCTTTCTCTTCATCTTCCTTCACTCACACTGAACATCAAATTCAGAGCAAACCCATCTTCGTCTTCTTCTTCCTTCTCAGACTTTTCATCTTCAGAGCTTTATAATGTGTAGCTTCAGGCTCCAGTTTTGAGGACTGTTGACTTTGCCCCCAGGAGATCAACTTAGGTGCTTCAATCTCTCCCTTCTTCTGAACTCCTCCTCCAAAATGAGGACTCTTTTAACGGTCACGTTGTCACCAAAGCTTCATCTCGAATGAATCTATTTAAGTCCCAGGAAGCAAACCAATCTCTGCGTTGCCCTGTTCTGTTTCATCCACGCCGTTTGTGTCTATGCTCGTGCCAATCTCTTTTCTTGCACTGCACAAAACACAGCTCTGAGATTTCTTTCTTTTGTTTTCTGGTTGGTTTTTTGCAGCAGAAACAATTGATTGTGAGACTAAAGCTGGAGGATGGTGGAGCCACATTCATGCCCAGGATTGGTTAATGCATCTGCATTGTGTTCCATAGAGGAACACGTCGTGAAAGGGGAGGGAGAGAGTGATGATCACATCATGGCACAGATTTCGGCTGAACTACAGAGAGAGAGGATTAAGAATGCGGTGCTCATGGAGAGAATTTCTGAACTTGAAGCTCAAATTAGGGACAATGAAAATAAATCTCTTCTCCGGGACAAAGAGGTACTTCACAATGCAAAATCTGTTTGCGAGCAGAAGAGTTAGCAACACATTGTATGTTATCAAGTTTTGCTGATTTTAGTTGTTAATCAAACCATGCACAAATTTTGATCACAGTGCATCATTATATACTTTCTGGTACTACTCGATATTCCTACTGTTAAAAAGTGAAAGAAAATGATGCATCCTCTGTTTGTTTATCAGCCAGATTAATTTGATCGTAGCTTTTATAGCTCATTTTTGTCCTGTTGTCTTATATCTCCGACCAACCCAAGTCTTCGTGTGTGTTATGGTCTTTGAACGCCTCATCCTCTCATCCTGCTTGAAAAGGCTTTCCGCAATGTGGGTTCATCAGATCTTAATATGTTGGTTTTCAGGGTCGTCGTAGAAAAGCACAAAGGCAAAGCCACAAAGAGTCAAAAAGACAAAAGACAGGCGAATTCGTTGGTGGGCCTGAAAATGGCCAAATTTTTTGTGGTAAATTGGCTTCCCCAGTTCGGCATGATTATCAGTGTGTGCCATCAAAGTATGAAAATATCGAAGATGGCATGGTCAATTCGATAAGCGTGGAAGATACACGCATGTTGGGTTTTGAAAATTTGAAAGACGGTGACCATGCCAATGACCTTGATAATGTGGATGGAGCCAACGATGAAGATGACGATTACCATGGCGAAGATGGCACTGACATTCACAATGCTGAACAGAACTTGAGAATAAGCAATGATATACTAGCCAAGAAAGTGCAGGCACCGGCTTTGGAGAACTCCTATAATGGTAGAACTCTTATGCATGCAACGCAAGATTCAGTGGATACACCAAAAGCCAATCTTTGGTTACAGGAGATTGGACAGGTTCAGGACATGTCAAAACTCGGTGAACTTGAGAAGGAAGAAGGTTTGACCGGAGGTTGCAAAGAACATGTAGAGGCTCATTCATCTGGATATTATGCTTGTCATGCAGGGTCAGGAAGCACAGCGCTGCACAAAAATTCCACAAAGGTTGCTTTCTGTCCTAAAGAAGTTAGGAGGATCGTTGATATGGAAGCCCTTCAAGAAAAAAATGCTCAGTCTCATACTATGAGAAAGATCATCGCTTTCTCATCCCTCGGTATAAAACACGGATGTGAAGATCTGTACGAGCTGGATTTCAACCATTTTAGTATTTTGAGGAAGGGTGAACCCTTTGTCTCTCTGCAAAATCCTGGGGTAATCACTCTGACCTTCTATCTCTCTGGAAAAAAACTCATAGAATCTTCTTTCAATCTCATGAATGTGATGTTATCTTAAGGAATAAGCTAATCTTTCTGCTAAATTGACAGAGACAGAAAATGACTGCGTTCTGTTTCAAGAGAGCAGGGTGGCATTAGTTGCAGAATAATAATGTTAATAATATTAAGTTACTTCATTGGATCATAGTTTAAACTATTGCTAATGGCATCTAGAATTTTCACCGACTTGATCAGTGATTAGCCTATGAAACACTCTACCGGGATTTCTAGACTCATCTGATGCAATTTCATATTGCTTTTTAGCATCAACTATAAGCGAACGTTGATGTGAATTTGTTGGCAGGAGCACGTTTTATATGTAAATCCCGGCGTCCGCCAAAAGGTCTTCTATCCAAATAGACAGAACCTGACACTGTGTCCTGTCCAAATACTAGAGGAAGAGAAAGCCATGCGTCCATCTGACCATAGCTGCCCGTCATCCTTATTCCTATGCATCAAATATGGAGGAAGGACTAGAAATCTTCCCCAAAACGAGTTAAGTATTATTGTTTCATGGCTATGATTTTGATAATTTGCCTTACAGTTCTTAGCCTAAAAGAAAAGATAAAATACTTTCAAGTTCTATGATATATTTTGCTCCTGAGTCTCTAACTTAGAGCAGGTGAGAGATGTTTCCGCTGCAAACTTCTATAGCTGACTGCTTAAATAATTTCAGATACGTCAGACAACGCATGGGAAAGAACAAGCTGAAATCCTTTGGGCCACTCATGTGCAAAATGGCGATGATGGTCCATGTCCGCAGCGGAAGTTTCTTCTTTAAGGCCCTGGGCATAACGCTCTTGTTCATGGCCGGTTTCACTGATCAACTGATTCAAAAGGAAACCAAATACAGAAGCTTGGACTTGCTCCAAAAGTACTACAGGTATAGGAAGTCTAGTAGAAGCATTTGATAGTTCTTTTTGCCAAATGCAAATGATGTTGCATTTTCTTTTACCACATCCGTTAACAGTCCAGCATGTGCAAGAACTTGACATATCAGTTGAAAACATTTTCATTTGCTGAGGCGCGTACTCTTACCTCACTATACCATGATAGTTAAATTGATCCTTGCTGCTTAATAAAGCTTTATGAGTATGCTGCAGGAAGGATGAGGATGCTGAAGGAGAAAATTTGTTTCTTGAACACCCGGAAACCTCCAACACGGTAAGATTGCCATCCCAAGTCCAATGTAACTCCGTGTTCTCCAATAATTCAGTCATAGGAACACGGTTCACAACTATATTAGAGCACCGATAAGTATGGTAATCAAGGAAGCCAACTATACAATTGCTTTCTTTTTTTCAAGTCAAACTTTCATGACAACAAATTATGCAAATTTAGTTTCAGGCACGAGTAGTGCAATAATTTCTTAATGCCCTCTCTACGGGAAAGTTTTCCCTTTGCCCCCTTCTCTTTTTCTTTTATTTATGCTGCAGTATTTAATGGATTATAGCTTTTTTACTTGCAGCAAGCCGCATTCAAGTTGGAACAATCTACTGCCAAGAAAATCTCAACGAAATTCAAACCCAAAAGGCATAGCCATGCTGCATATAAGCCTCCAAATTCAGAAAGATCACTTCGTTATCTTCAATCAGTAAACACAAGTTGTGCTCCTCAATTCGGATTAGTCGGCTATAACTCTATCCACACTCAAGCACCGGGAGTAGATAAAGCTTCGAGTTCAAAACTGGCAATCAACAACCATCCTAGTAACATTTCGTCCTCTAATCCAGCATCGTATAATATGTTCCCACCCCACCAGCCTGTAAACGGTTTCATTCCTATGATGTATTGGCCTCACCCGAGCACATATGCTTATGCCCCATTGCCGTCTTCGGCAAGTTATTTCTCCGTTCATCCAAACAGTTGCTACACCTATGCTCCTTCACACAGTTTTTTCCCGAAAATAGTTGGAGGCACGGGAAGGACCAATGCAGTCTCAGAGGAATATGGTGATGATTCTGAAAGCAGTTCAAGCAGTTCATAGCTGAAAGAAGTGCCAGCGACATCGAGTCTGGTTGCCATGACTTGTTCGGGTCCAATAACGCAGCAGTTAAAGAAATGTACTGAGATTGACAAGGCTCATCCAAACGTCGTGCAATTTTGACCCCCTCCTCTTTGCAGGTGTGTTGTTTAGATTTGTGTACATGCAAGAGACTGTTTCTTTCTCTGTTGTAGCAGTAATGGGCTTAATGACTAATAGAATTGTTGAGCCGACAGTAGTGAAAAATTTCCTACTATCTTGGATCCGTGAAGCTAACAAGCGAGGCAAGGGTATTGCTTCCATGTTTCTTGGAAAATCACCTTCTTCTCTATCACTTCACCTTGTGATATAAAAAACCGTAAATTTATTCGCAGACTTACGTATGATAAGTCTAGGCAATGCACCAATGTCTGCTCAACCGGATGGACCATATCAATCTCTAAATAATTTGGAATGTACTTCTATGACTCTCTCTCAAGGTTTATGGTCCACACCTCTGCATCGATACCTGAAAGCTCCATTTTCGTCTGAGTGCCATAATTCCGCCCTAGCTTCCAAACAAAACATTTAAAAATGCAGGAGGATACACAACAAAATATCCGATTATCTATGGGAATCTTATCCTTTTTTATGTCCCTTCACTTTCTTTGTCCTTGTTCTAGTTTACTGTACATCTTTGTTTCTTTTTGCCTACTATGGGGGACCATTTGAATTCATCACCCTCACATCGTTGCTTCAGTCTTGAAGTGCAATGAATCACTCTTTTCTTAAAAACCAATTTGCCTCCATCATCATGAAGATAGAGGGAAAAAGGAAAGCAGCATACAAAAGAGCATCAATAGATATATTAACATTCAGAAGTAGGTATACATCATACTCCACCATAGATAACACCACAACCCACAATCACTATGCCAACTTAGAGCAGAAAAACAATTGCAGAAAAAGGGTCACAAGATCTGCACAATCTTCACACCCATGTGCACTTCTTTTTTTCCATTCCCACTGATGAACCTAAAAAGCTGAAGCAAAAGGAGGCAAAGCAAACTTCTCCTTCTAGTGGTGCTTGTTGGCAACATTGCACTGCTTCCTGATCTCACCTTGGTCACCAGTGAGAGGGTTGTTCTCAGAGAGGATGGTGATGGCCCTTGCAAACTCCTTGAAGAAGTAGTCCTGGCTCTTGGCCATCTTCTTTACATAGGGCTTGGTCCGCTTGTCAGTGGCAAGCTGGTGGTCCACGATTAACAAGCCCTTGTTGTCCAGTATGTTCCTGTAGTAATTGTTGTCCAGCACCATCGGTGTGCCTCTGTCATTCCTCACATACTGCACAGCCTTCCGGTCTGGGATCGCATCCGGGCACTTGTGAAGCATGTGCTCAATGTGGTCCGGGTTCAGCACAGGGTCGACCTCTGGATAGAGCCGGTGAACCAGCTTGACGCAGTGGGTTCGGCCCACGCTGTGAGCTCCTGTTAGACAAATTCAGGAGACAGAATGATGCACCAACCAAGCAACTAAGATTATTATAATCAAACATGCATACTGATTTTACAATATGCAGGCTAAACAACTTTAGGAAAATAAAGCTGATGGTGAAGCACTAGGATCATATAGTAAATTACCTAGTAAAGCAACCACTCCTGGTGTATTGATGCCCATGGCCGCGAATCTGTCAAGCACCACTGAAATGCTTTCATTGTGATCTGGAAGGTATTGTTCGACCACATCAGCTCGGCTCTTCCTACCATCTCTCCTCCCAGTTTTCAGGGGAAAGTGAGGGCCTCCTAGCTGCTCAGAGAGAGTGAATTTCAAGACCAGATTTCACCAATTTTCTTGAAAGTCCATATGAGAACAAGCTGACGAGTTACTGAGAAAGAAGGGTAAAATATGGCGGAGTTGAGGTACCTTCATCCCCAGGGGAAACATGTGAACTTATCAGATTTCGCAAACACTAGCCAAAAGGACTAGTGTACAGATAGATATTTTGTTCACTCAAAACAAAAGGAAAGGGTTATTAAATATACAGAGCATATACGACAGAGAGAATAAAGAGAAACACAGGAAGCAAAGATCTACAGATTCTATATATTCATACTCAAACATCATAATTAGGACAACAACAAGAGGGAGTACCGCGACTATGCCATCTCTAGCAGACAAGACCAGGATGTCCGCACAAGAAACAACTCCAGGGCATTCTCTCTCCACAGCTTCTTTAACGGTGTCCAGGTACCTGAAGTTCCTCAGACCGAAACTCCGGTCGGTTTCTTTCTCCGACAAGCTCCTCCGCGTCGAATCCAAGAGCAGGGAAGCATCACATGACTGCATTCACATCACACAAGGCAAATGACGTTTCCGAACACTAACGCAAAAAACGAGCTGAGTTGAGTCAACATAGTATACTTCTTGAACTTAAATCTCAATTCCAAAACTTAAGAGATCGAGTTTGATAATTTCTCATTTTGCTAGCTCGACCAAGCCTCACTAGGGAGATCTGGGTTCTTGACTCCAGATAAAGCTCATTGGTCAAACCCGAGCACAAAAAAATGCTGGAAAATGAGTGAAAAATAGCGGAAAAGCTGTTTCTTTTGCAAGAAAAACACAAATGTTGCTCGTTAAACTTGAAAACAATCGAGCGGAACTGACGTTAAGCACAACGCAGGTTTGATACCTGAACAGCACAGTCATGGAAAATGTTCCTCAGCCAGGAGAATGCAGTGTTCTTGTGGCGCTTGTAGAGGAGCTTCACTTGCTCCTTGATGATATCCTCGGCTTGAGGGCAGGTGTCCTTGTAGAAGTTCATCACAAGACCAGGCTTGTCTTCCTCATTGATCTCTGCAATGGCAGGTCTCGGTGACACAGCTGAGAAAGATAAGAGAGCAAAGAAGATGAGAGCTTTGGATGCCATTTTTCAAGTCACTAGGCGTACTTTGCTAGTTCTTGAGCTCTTCTTATATAATGGAGTCAGTGCACTTCCCCATTTCTATTCCTCTATCAAGTTTTGTTAAATTCTCTTTCTTCTTTTTCTTTTTTCTAGCTACTAGGAGAAGGTAATTTTGAAGGTTGTAATGAGCGGTGCAATTCCAATTCTATCTACCTTATGGCGTCCGCCACTCACAACCTGCATACGCTACATGAGTTATATTTTCTAAGCGTTATATCATAGTAAAGAGTATGCTAATTTGTTACTTGATAACTTTATAACAATGTTAGATATATGATAAAAAGACAGCTCTTTTTAAGTTCTACTTTGTCGGCTTTAACTAAAGAGGAGAGTAATTTGGTCAAAAGTATGCTTCACGAATTGAGTAAGAGCATCCGTGGCGTTAGACTAATTACTTGTGTTTACCGTGACTTTAAGAGTATCGATGCAACTTGCCCAACTAAATCGTCATCAGAAGAGTGCAATAAAAACTGAGCGGTGGAAACATACTGGAAATACATGAGTATTGACATACGAAACGCTAACAAAACCTACATTATCTTTCTCTTAAACTAATGCAGCCTCACTGGCATACCTCCTTAATTCCTTGCTACTAACGTGAATATAACTTTCAAGAACGTAAATTGGCTTCTAAGCAGTCGCAATAGCAGACGAATATTACTACATCCAGCTTGAATGCACACGCCAGCTTCCGGACACAAGGTGACAAGTCTTGTTATCTGGACTTTGGTTCAAGAATTGGCACAAACACAAAATCCATCGAAATCACCATTGCTCACGTTAAAAAAAGAGAAGGGGGACTCTTGAAGCAGAAAAAGGAGGGCAAGCTGGGGCACCTTTCACTTTCAAGTGGGCTTTCGTTGTCTCCCTTCTTTTTAGGGTTTCATTGCCCTACTAGAGAAACTGATGATGGGGGAAAGCTTTTGGACACCAGTTGGAGAAGGTGAATGGTGAGAAGATCGGAGAAGTGCAATGGAAGAGCACTAAGGAACTTTCCAATGTCCATTCATTGTTTGTCTCTATATAGCACAAAGTACTAATGGCTTTCATTTGGGAAAATCCTCCTCTCGTAATCCATTGGCAACTTTTTGTCAAGTCTTGTTGGCATGATCCATGAAAAGAAAATCTGGGCTATTCTTTCACCAGAGAAAAATTACATGAAGTCCAACGTCATTATCTCGGTGCAAACCAAAATCAAGTTAGATGGAGTTAAAAAAATTGCGGACTAAATGTAGAAACATTGAGCTTTATACGTATTTTAGTTATAGCCCGAGGAAGAGAGGCTTAGAATGCTTGTGTTAATGCAATTAGTTCCCTTGCATTTATCATCACTCCATATCTGACAACCATCTCCATGAATCTCCGTGTAGGTTTAGCTTAGGTCATTGATGTTGAAATTCAATTGAGTCAAGCTCATCTTTTGCAAAGTGGGTTGCTCATAATTGCGAGTGTGGATGACAGTAATGATGGGTCATAGCATATCTAAAAGTTAGCCAGAAGCTGCACATAAATTAACTGGGCCACGTGATGATGAGAGTGAAAAATTTGCTAGCATAGCTTTGGAAAAGATTAATTTTCTTGTCACTAAATGATTATACCATATAATAATAGTCAATTTATATTGTTGGGTCCCTTATATGGGGTTTTAGTATTTGATATGATACCTGGTAGTTGAGAAGTCCTATCTGGCTTGCACAAGATATCAGAAAAAGGACAAATGAAGATGGTCATGAAGAGATAAAATGCAACCATATAAGGAAAGCAAAAGCATTGTCACATTGTTTTATATTTGGAGATTATTTAATATGATATTGAAATATATGGGATTCCAGAATGGCAAAGATATTGAGCCGGGGTGCTGCCGATGCTACTAGTTTAGGCATTGTATTACTGAAGGTTCGATTACAAAAATCAGAGCTTGTACTTAGGTTAGGTCAGATTACAAAAATCAGATATGTTACGAATCTTAAATGCTAACGATTAAACTTTAAATTATTCAATGGGAGTCACATGAAATTTTTACATGGTATCGACCTACAAGCTTGCAGAAGATTGTTGATGACATTAAGCATCTAAGACTTCTAATCACCCGATTAATCTCACGGCTTATGGAGTTATCCCCTTTGAACCCAACAATCTAATTATGGGTCGGCAGCCCCTGGCATGGCATTAAGAAAATTGCATCAACTGGAATTTGAACCGAAGATCATGCTTATTAAGGTGCAGCCTAATGTCAAATCTTGATCAACTCGACTAATTGTTTGCTGTAAAAACATTCAGTACTTTGAATAAAGGGGGGTATTTATTCACCAGCATTATGAAAAAAAAAAAAAAAAAAATCAGGATTTCAGACCAGATTGATTAGGGATTTAAATATTGGTCGGAGCCGATTAACCACCAAAGCGGCTCTGCCGCCGACACTTTACTTTATGCGGACACTTTACTTTAGATGATTAAATAAAGTGACGGCATTATCTTCAGCTAATAATAATTCTCAATTTTGGCCAAAAAAAGAAAAAAGAAAAAAAAAAAGGAGGCTTGAGCTGGCCAAAGTTAAATAAGTGCTAAAACCTATTAATATTCTCGAAAAAACCCACTTTTATTATATGCTAATTGGATTAAAAATTCAAATTAAATTAAAAAATAATAAATAAAATAAAAAAGTTTAAAAAAACCGATAAATTGAAATATTTATAAAAAATTAGACTGTGCACACATGCTTTTCTTATTTGAAGTGAACATACCATTGAATAACTAAAAAGCGTAACATGAAATTTTTTTAACTAAACCTTAAAAAAACTCATTTTTATGATTTTTTTATAAAAGAAAAGTATTGTTAAAAAAATTTTATGCAATACAAATTTAATGGAAAAATTTTGCAATTCTTTTTAAAATTTTTTTTAAAAATTTGATTTTTTAACTTTTAAATATAATTTTTAATAATTTTAAAATTTTAAAATATAATTATTAAACAAATGATTAAGATGCGTGAAAACTTCGAGACTAAAGGCCGATTTTATTAATTTTTGATAATTATTTTTTCTTTTTCTCTTTTCTTTTTTCTTCTTCTTCGGCTGGTCATCACCACGACGATGGCTAGCGACCAGCCACAGGCGAGATCGAGCTTGCCGGTGTTGGGCGGGGCTCAATCTCTCCGATTCGGCGAGGCCGAGGCCCCGCCCGATGTCGGCGAGCTCGAGTCTCATTAGTCGTCGGCGAGGCTCGAGCCTCGTTAGATCCGGCGAGGCCAAGGCTCCGTCAAAGTCGGGTGAGGCTCGATCTTGCCGATCTAGCGAGGCTGAGGCCCCACCCGATGCCGGTGAGCTCGAGCCTCGCCAAATCCGGCAAGGCTTGAGCCTCACTTGTCGTTGACGAGGCCGAGCCTCGCCAATCATCGGCGACCTGCCGGCGAGCTCGAGCCTCACCTGGCTTGTTGCCGATCGGCGGCCGGCCGTCGTCCTATCAGCCATCGGCTAAGGAAGGAAGAAAAAGAGAGAAAAAAAAAAAAAAAATTGAAATATGAAATATGAAAAATAATTAAAATTTCGATTTTTTTATTAAAAACATTTTTATAAAGTTAAAAAAAAGGCCATGAGTTTAAAGTGGGTTTCCTAATAACCCATTTAGACCAATTTCTTTTTGTATTTTACTTTTTCAAACATATTTCTGATCCATATTTAACTTTTACTTGACTCATATATGATCAATTTAACTAAAAATGGGTCATAATATGGATTAATGACCCATTTTGCCTGCTCTAGTCTAGAATAATTAATAAGCTGAAATAGAAAGCATTGCCTCTTGCTTCCAATTGTCCCCGCCCCTATGTATCCCACGATGACTTATCTATGTAGCTATTCAAATTCGAGCAACTTCCCAATCATTTCAACTCTACCTTCTTCTTTTTTATTTTATTATTATTATCGATCAATTTATTTAATGAAATTTATCTTTAACATTGTCACTAACATTACCATTTCGTTGAAGAACTAAATGCATAATAGGGCAAAGTATGTAGTGAACACATTAAAAACATAATTTTGATGGAGTTTAGTCAATACCAAGCATGAAAAAATGATCAGAAATTATTTCAATTCTAGCATGTACCCACAATTTATTTGCATTTTCTTAATATCAAAAATCAAAATATCTCCTTGAAAAAAAGCAAAAGGGAATCTTTTTTTAAGCTATTCATAAGAGATTTCTATATGAAAAATATGAATCGGAGTTTCAAGAAGGATACTCTCCTGACCATTTAATTCAGATTAAATCCATGCCAAATTCCATAAAAAAGACCCATAACTTTAAGTGTAGTCCAAATTATGTCCTCGACTATTTCTTTTTTTTTTTTGTCTATAACAAAAATCACCAACCTTCACCCAAGCCCTAAATTTTGCCTTCGCGAACTCTCCATCCAAGGTCATGGTCCGATGTAGCATTGGACGTCAGCAATAAATTCACCTTAGCAAGCTCACGTGGATTTAAGTACTGTTAAATCTGATGAGGATTTAGGTTCGTTCAAACCCTCTCGAGCGTTCAATTCGGATTAAATCGGATGCATAAGAATTGCAATCCGATCCAAATCTTGCCGAAGGCCGAGACGACGAGCGGCCTCGTGGGTTTCGTGGGCTCCTTGGGCCCCTATGGAGCGTACGTGTATTGAATCACAAATGCTTTTGTTGAGGGTATGGTATAACATCAATTTCAAACGTCTTGTACTTTAGTCAATTGAGACATAAACATCCCATTTCGGATGAGTTGAGACCTAATCAAAATTCTCTTCTAATAACAACAACGAAAGGCGATAAATCTAGTGGATCGCTCAGTGATCTTGTGGCTCATCACCGTTCTCTAACTCACTAGATTAGATCGGGTAAGATATAAAATCTGTAAGATATGAAGTAGAGTAGATTCGGCATATGTTATGCTTTATATCTTAACGAGACGAATATGCAAATGGTCCGTACTAAACAATGTTTATTCAAGTACTCCAAGGTTGAAAGTTACTTCTAATCATACGATTAAACAAGTCACATGAATCCTAGTATTAAAATGATGCCCGAACACAAGAAAAGCTGAATTTGATGGCCAAAAGATCTAATTATTTAAAAAAAAAAAAAAACGAAGAAGAAGAAGACTGAATTTTATCTACACAAGTCCATGAGAGAGAAGCTATGTGCAATTATTGCTTCATTTTTTAACCTTGGACTCATCATCTTTGATGATTAGATGCAGAGTGCTTTGAAGCCCAGAACTTCTCAATCTCTTCTGCTGTTCTTCCCGGGATTCTCCCAGCTATAAGTGACCACCTAAAAGCACAGAGATATGATGCCAAAGTGATCTCTTAAGGTTTCCAAGAGTTGCAAGAAATGAAGCACCACATTTACCTTTCTCCCACCAAGCTGAACATCCGAGCAATCAGTTCCTCCTCATCTTCAGAGAACTCCGCCTTTGATTCCTCTCTTTTGGCCCCTAAAAGCAAGCACCGTTTTGGCTCATCATTAGAGCAATACGGATAGGAAGCAAGACTACTATTATCACTGTCCAAGCTTGAAAAAACCATTGGTTCTAGAATAGTCAACTTAAAATGGGTACCTTCTGCACCCCTATTGCTTTCATGAGAGCTGTGGTCTCTTCCTCCCATCACTACCACAAAAAAAGTTGCTGATAGAAATCACAAGAGGGTGTATTGGAAATTTTCAAAACAGGAGATTTGTGACTATATGGATAACAGAAGAAGGGGACTGATGACATTAACGTCGTTTTTCTTCTTTTCTCTGGCACTATCGATCTTGGTGGTTGAGGAAGAGAAGAATGGTAGTTGTCTTCTTTTGATGGGTTGTTGAGGAGGGTTCTGTGAGTTTCTTGAGTTGACATTTAATTTCGGAATGACCAGAGCACAAATCACTAAGCTTCAAAGCAGGTCTTTGCGTGTTTATTGATAAGGTTAAACAAGGTGGTCCTTTTCAAGATTTTTACTTCGTGGCACAACAGAATTCTCTCTCATATGCACAGCACAGGTGATGCCAAATCATTTCTCTGTACATGCAACTGTACTTAGGCCATATGATTATGACCCCATGAGACCAATCAGTGATACTTTCTTGTCCTTAATGCAAATTGAACGACAAATAGGGACATGTTTGTTGAGGGCATGATATTTTATTCACTAGTTGCGTATGAAAAATGGCAGTGAAATGAACTCGCTTGTTCTAATTGCTGAATTGTGTTGCATTTCAATTGGAATTTGGTTATTCACCATGTACGAGGATACCCACTAGGCATCCATGGCTGAATGGTTAAAGCGCCAAACTCATAATTGGCGAATTCGTAGGGCTCAATATCATTTGATTGAATAGTTGACCCAGCTCCTTCTTGTTTGAATTGATTGAATAGTTGACCCAGCTCCTTGAAGCTGCGGAATCTGACTTGAGAATTTATGCAACCATTGCAGATTGTTTCAGCGGACAAGGATCACTTATATGGGCGCTTTCAAGAAACGAAACATCTTATGCAGCTGTTGGGATTCCATTTGGTCAACTATTACTAATCTTGGAAAGAAAAAACCCGAAGAACAAAATAATGGCTACGAGATTAGAGATTGTTCCGAGCAGATCAATATGTATTCTTTTTTCTCATCACTGAGGGTCGAGAAAACTGCAATGTATCATTTCCTTTTTGTATTGCCGATACATCCTTGTGATTCTCCTGCATTCCCATGAGGAGGCACGAACTGTAGAAGAATTACTGATTTGTTGCACTTCGTGCAGCTTTTCACCCAGTTAATTTTGCAAGTCCTGCCCATATTGACCCAGAAATAGAAAATAAAGAAGTGCCTACAATTACAAGAGTGTAAACTACCTACAAGAGGGTGACTAATCTGATTCTAAAATCCTTGATAATAATATTCACAAGTTGCCTTTATGTGATTCAATTCTTTGTGGGGGATCAACCCAGCCCCTCCTTGCCGGCCTTATTTTGTTTCCATTAGAATATAGAATTTACAACGTGCTGGTCACCAAGTATAAAAGACTTTTGGAGCGATTATAGAGGACCAGTTTACACAGCATGCTTTGATCCTACCGCAAAAGAAGCTCAAGCAATAGCAGTTCTCTATTTGTCAAGAACTTCGTCTAATCATATTTCAAATAAATTACGGGGATCTTTAGCTAAGCAGGTTGTTGCTAGGATGAGTGCCATCAGTAATTCAACAGATGACGACGTTGAATTGAAGAGGTCGCTTTCAATTCTCTACTTCGAGGAAAGCCAGGTCAAGATTAATGGCAGAAAATTAGAGATGGTAGTCAGCACCGATGGAGTTGAATTCGATTTTACGTAACCAAATAGAATCACATTGTCTATGTTGAAATTCTTGGAAAAACTGGATCATATGGATATGTTGCTTGATGAAAAGCACTACAGCACTATTGCAACTGTAAGCAGCACGTGACCCTTGATTAAAAGGTCTCAGAAAAAGCAACTCAGGGATCACATGTGACTGCAACTCCGGGCTCTGTCGGTGGAATTTGGGAAATCATATGAGTTGCTAGCAAGTTAAGAGGCTAGGCTCAACAGCTTCCACAAACTTCCATTCACTGCCAATTATCAAAACCCTTTCAAGAACTTTGACGCCAGTCATCGTATCAGATCGTCTACTGTTGCGAGTGCACGATAATCAGATCATACCTTCACCCAAGCTTCAAACTTGCCAAAAGTAAAAAAGGCATGGCAAACTTGGTAGAAATACATAATTGGTATATGTCAAGCCTGCAAAAGAATTCATCTTCTCTTCCTAGTCATGCATGTTGAACAAACTATCTGCTTCACCCGCGGCTTCATCGACCCGAAGGTATCCGTTCTGGCTTGACCCTCAGAAGACCGAGCTCGTAAACTGAATCCGTTTGCACTGCATGGTATATTCCGAGAAGTGTAAAGCATGACTTGATCGCCAGGAGCTTTCTAGCCTCACATGCTTGGGTGCCGATCCTGTGGTCGCAATCAGAAACTGGCAAATGCAAAGGGGTGTGTCCATCATTAATTCACGTGGTGGCCAGGGTGGCCTACTCTTTTGTTCTTGGGGGACTTAGCATTTGGATTTATATGATGTGCAGTGCTCAAAGCTTTAACTTCAAGAGATTATTGGACTTCCAAGTGCTTAATTGATGATGTTAAGGAATCGTTAGTATTGATTATCTCATTAACATATTACTTTGAGGATTAGACCAATGTAGGCAATCCCCGAGCCCTGAGAATTAGTATATTCTGACCTTTGCAAATTTAAGTTGATCCATGCTAAAAAATACAGAATTTATCATCCGTGCTAATAAATTTCAGTGAGTGTTGGAAAATGTCGAAATATTGTTTGTAAAAGAAAACGATTGATGATATTTTTTTTTTTATGTAATTTATTGGTAACTTGCCAACGTTTTTACAAAATTACCAACCTTTTGCTATAATTTATATATTAGCACTTCTTTTACTAGCTTACCAACTTTTATATGCATAACTAAATTATTTTTTGAATAATTGTTATATGAAATTATCAACCTAAATTAGAGTTATTGACTTACTTTTGCTGGATAAAATTACCAATTAGCATGATGAAACTAGACATTTGCTAATTCATTTTAGAGATTACCTTCCCAAATTAGCGTGACGCACTAACATTTCTCCTGTTAAATTACCATTAAACATTAAATTATCACACTCTTTTAGTTACTCACCAACATTTATTTTGCCTTTTAGAATTTGTCAACTTCTTTTATCATTTGCAAAACATTATTTCCAATTTTAACAATGCCTTAAATGTACTATTTTTTTAATAAATTATCTTTATTACTTGAAGTGATTTACCAACTTTTCTATGACTAAATTATTGACTAATTTTCGGTTACGGACTCTCATTCGACCTACTTGCCAAGTCTTATTCTTTTTTAATTACTAACTATTTTTTCATCTTTGACTAAACTTTGTGTACCTCTTTTGATTCCGTTTTAAATTTACCAATTTTTATATGAATTCATTAGCTTATTTAACTGATTTATATACACTCACCGATGTTAATATCAATTGAAAATGGGTTTGCAACTCTCATTTGGATATACTTATTTTGTTTACTGGGAATCACCCAGAAAAAGAAGAATAACAAGTGCCTCCAAATTACAAGAGTGAAAACTCCCAATGAGGAATGGGTGACTTATCCGATACTAATATCCTCGGGATTTTAAAAGTTATGAAGTACCGACACTCTTCGAGAGCATTCGTATTGTGTTGGACACTCCGACAAATGTCTGACACTCCGACACATGTCTGACACTCTTCGACATATATCGGAAAATCCGACATTGGGTTAACTTTCCTAACACTCTTTGACGCTCGAGTCTGAAATTCTGACATATGAGTTTAGAATTCCGATACATAATTTCGACATGTAGTGGGTCAATTTAAAAAAAAATTAATAAATAAGGGTCAAAATGTAAATATGTAAAAATAATATTAATAAAGATGGAAAGAAGAAAATCCTAGTCTCTCTCTTCGCTTCCAACTCTCACTTTCTATGATATACAATTCACTCTCCAAGTTTGTTTTTTCTCTTTTTTTCTAACACGTTTTGACACGCAAATCCAAAATGTGGATTGCTCATTTTTTTTCCTTTAAGTTTTGTGAAATGGAATTGAATTTGTCAAATTAAAATAATGAATTATATTAACAAATAATGAATTAATATTTTTAGTATAAATTCATTCTAGGTTCTTTTTTATTATTATGTATATGGCGTGTCTTAACATATTGAAATTTTTTATTTTTTGAGAAATGACGTATCAATATATTGTGATATGATATCATGTCATGTCATATATCGCGTGTCAATGTCGATGCTATCTACAATAGTAACAATTCGCGTTGTCTGAGACTTCAATTCTTTATTGGGAATCACCCATGCCCACTTTTTGTCAGCCTAGCCTTATCTAGTATCTTTAGAATATAAAATTAGCACCTACTAGTCAAGAGTGATAAGTCTCGATAACTAAAATTTGGCTTGCAAGCTTCCCATTCATCTTATGAAAATTAGGTATCGAATATATCAAAGTGATGGAGGTTGACCCTTAAATAAAAATTATCGAGATTGCACAATTTTACATTTGCACTCTTATTGCATTTAGGAGGAAAAATGAATGAAAAAGTTTTACAATTATTATTGTACAGATGCCAATTCATTTATAAGTTTTTTAATAATTTATCAATATGGTTATTTCGACCAATTTTAATATAGAATCGATAATGTGGACGTTGACTATCTTACATGGTACGACCAGTGCTGACATTGACAAATTTTACAAATTTTTAATAATTTCACTTAAGTCTTTTTCACACGCAAGTTTTGAAATGGCCTGGCCTACCCAAATTTGGCGAGGGCAAGAGAGGCCATGAGCCCTTGCTATTGTTGGCGATGACTTTGAGCAAGGGCTTCAACGCACCTCACTCGGTGCCATAGTCAAAACCAAAAAAAGAAAGGAAAAATTTCAAAAAGATCTTTTCATGCCATGTAAGATGGCAAGTGCTCACGTCAACCAAAATGACTAAACCAACATCCATAGAACATATTTTTGTCTTACATATATGTATATATAATTATCCCCATTTAGGAACCAAGAGCATTTTTAGATTTAGAGTAAACAACATCAAGTATGTTGCAAGAATTGGCTATGAAACCAAGAGTGCTTGAATGCCCTAATCAAATTCAAGATCGGCCCTTATCTTGACCTAAATTGACCAAGGTTGACCGGGATTGACAAAGCTTGGTCTAATTCCAAGATAAGGGAGTGTCTAAATTTCAGCCAAGGTAGGGGATAATCCTGGTGGGGCACGTGTCATGATTACCTGAGGATGATTTAAATTGAATTGGTTCAAACGGACTTGAATTCAAGATCAATTCAAGATCGATTCAGGACGTAGTCAAGATAAGGGTCAATGCTTTGCAGAATTCTATGAGCTTTGTTTAGTCTTAGCTTGGGTGTTAAGCTAACCTACGTGACTGAAATTCAGGATCATGTCCGGTCAATAGGGAAAGCAGATTGCTCTAGAATTTCATCACATGTCCCACGTTCTCACCAGCAACACTTCACGTTCTTGCCTCCACATACACGGATCCTAGCACACCGGCACTTCATCTCGGTGCCGGTGTTTCGCCCATCTGCGGCCTCGGCGTCCTTGGCATGGTGTTTGCGAAAGGCGATATTTCAATCCCTTGCACATAGAAATCCAAAGTAATCTAGCCTTTAGGGATGGCTCTGCTTGGTGCATAGAGGTAGACTATTCCATGTTTGATTTCTAGATTCCTTATGTTACTAGGAGATTGACATGCCTTGATCTAATAAATGTCGCATCTTCATGGCTTAAACTCGTCCCTTTTTGTATGGGATCGGAGAAAGTTTGCACTTTTATCGATTAGATGATCCATTAGGACGTCGGAATTGAACCATTACATGTTGCACATGGCTGGCCGGCCCTCTTGCGTGATCTCGGTCACGCACCCCTTGTCGATTTCCATGAATTTAATGTCGATTTGCATGTAGTACTTTCACTTGCGCACCTTGTTTGGAAGTTTCTGATCATCTCTTTTGTAGATATTCGTGAAAAATAGGCCAAGGTCTCTATCTTCGATCATTGCTCGTGCTTATGTTGAAAACATTGAATGGCCCTTTTTGTCGCTTTTCATGCATGCACTTAGGATATAGTTTGCTATTTCACGTAGTTTGATGAGAAACATTAAAGTTGGACATCCTAATATCGGAAAAAGGACTTTAAAAATATCAAAACTTTTATGCGACATTTATTTTAGAGGCAAAAATTTTCGTCAAATAACTTGAGTGTCAAATTGGAAAAAAAAAAGAAGCAATCATTTAAGTATCCCCGATAACAAATTTGAGCTAAAACTCCCATGTAACATTTTATTAATGAAATATTACTTCTAATGTGGCCTTTTCACTGAAAAATAAGTCCAATGTAAGGTTCGTTCGTTTCGCGGAAAATGACAAATTTAAAATATTTTTTAAAGTCATTTTTAGAAAAATAACAATATTTTTAATGTTAAATTAAAAACCCGAAAATGTTTCGGAAATATTTTGTAATGTTCGATAAGGAAAATATTTTCTAAGACTTCACCACTTAGGCATGTATCACTTACTAACTTATAAATCCATCACATATGAGATTGCCTTTAAATTCAGGCAAACTTACTTCATATTATTATTCTCTCATTGTCACCAAATGCTCATCTATTCTAAAAAAATATTTGTATATATTCTAAATAGAAGTAAAAGAGAAAAGAAGCAAAGCATGTACAATCCCATGAGAATCTTCTAGTTGAGTGGCATGTTCGGGCCTCAGTGTCAAAGGGAGGGATCTTGCAAATAAAAAGATGAGTATTTATTGTGGTTTGCATTTCGAATCTTTTATATACCCAATGCATCCATTGAATCTTTTCCCGAGATTCAATCGAGTCCAAAATATTTTTCTTTGACTTACCTTCTTTTTCACTTCGTTGAAACAAACTTGAGCCACTTATCCTCATTCTGCTCTCCGTT
The DNA here is from genome assembly GCA_016097595.1 of Eucalyptus pumila. Lineage (NCBI taxonomy): Eukaryota > Viridiplantae > Streptophyta > Magnoliopsida > Myrtales > Myrtaceae > Eucalyptus > Eucalyptus pumila. Next base: position 43,887,861 of record CM027851.1, read on the forward strand.
GCAAAGATTTGAGCACTTAATTTTGGTTGAAATCCAAATTAAAATAGGATTTGAGAAGTGTTATGTTTGAATTAGGATTTGAGATGTCTCTAGTCCAAATTATAGTTTTATTTGGGACAAAACATACACACGACATCATTTGCCTTATTGATGTTGATGGGGCATGTCGGGGAGTTAAGTCGATCGGGGAAATTAATTAAATATTACTATATCAAATGTCCAGCATCTTAGAATTGACAATTAAGTGATTGTTTTTTTTTTTATTTTTTATAAAGTAGCATTTAAGTGATTTATCGAATCGACAACAAAAAGAATAATCTTACGAAAAAATTATTAAATCAAAATAAGGACTGTACGAAAATTATGGGACTTCCTGATGTGTCCTTCCCCCTCCTAACATACTCAGTATATGCCTAATCATCGAATCCAATCGGTCACTGGCCATTTGCAAATGGACATCATTAGCCCCCAAGGGGAAAACGTTTAAAATAATAGAGAAAAGGGGCCTCGACAAGGAGCAGTCTTATCAGAGAGAACATTCCATAGGACTCCACACACAAGTCTGTTCCCACGTGGCGTGTTCCCATTCGGGGTGGCAATTTCTGGTGGACCCCCTCCCGCCTCCCTCTTCTTTCACGTGCTCGCGGCCTCTAAAGAAAATTTAAAAAATAGAAAAGAAAAACCGACGTCTGACAAAATATCTCCAGCCTGCTTAGTGCTTCCCCCGTCCTGAAGCGCCACCTCCACCCCTCACATCCGCCGTCCGATCAGTCCGACTCCTCGAAAGGTAATCCAAATCGAGGGCCAGCCGTCCCCCCTCCAGATCAATCAACGTACACCTCAGACGCACCGTAGGACGGGCCCCACTTTTGGCTGAGATTTCAGGACTTACGTTTGGCGCCGTTTCAGAGGACACACTGAACTTCGCACACTCGCTTCTCGAAAAATCGCTTTATTTCCATTTCCATTCCTTAAATTCGTCATGAAAATTACTACGTTCCAGAGAGAGAGAGATATTGCGAATGCGAGAGAGCGAGCTCGACCGACTGATCGGAGATCGTCGCCGCCGCCGCTGGTGATCCCTCCTCCTCCTCCGCCGCCGCCGCCGCCGCCGTCGCCGCCGCCGTCGCCAGGGAAGGACGATGGACATGGCGCTGCGAGCTCCGAGTCCGGTGAGCAGCGGCCCCGCGCTCGGCGCGGCGGCGCGGCGGCGCCTGAGGATCGAGCCTCGCGTCGCCAGCGCTCCTTCGCGGGTCAGTTGCCTTCGCTTCCCGCCCTGTGTTCCGGTTGATTGTCGGTTCTTCGCGTTGTCTCCGCCGTAACGAGCTTGTCCGTACGAGTCGTTGAGTGAACTTTTGCTCTTGGCCGGAGCGTTCGAACGGCTGCGTTTATCTTGATGCCGTTTTGGATTGGCTCGCTAGAATCCGTTCTGTTCTGTTTGGTGATTCTCATTCTGAGCGTTGGCCTTTGATGAGCTTGTCCGTACGAGATGCTGCTTTGCTTGTAGATTCCGTATCGTGTTCCGTGGAATTCTTCGCTGACCGAAATTTGCTCTTGGCCTGAGTTCGAGGTCGCATCCCGGAGCGTTTGAACGACTTGTTTATCTCGATGCTGTTTGGACTGGCTCACTGAAATTTGTTCTGTGTAGTGATTCTCATTCTGAGCGTTAGTCTTCGACGAGCTTCTCCGTACGAGTTGCTGCTTTGCTTGTAGATTCCGTATTGGGATCCGTGGAGTTCTTCGTCGAGTGAAATTTTGCTCTTGGCTTGAGTTCGAGGTTGTGCTCGGAGGATTTGGATACTGATAATAGGATTGCTTCTGTAGGAATCGAATGTGATATGCAACTAGCTCAATCTTATTGGTTGGCAGAAGAAAAGCTCAGTTTTGGTTTTTTTTTTTGCATCAATTTCCTTTTAGAATTTTTTTTTTTTTTTTAAATATATGACCTATGATATAATCTTATTGGTTCAAACAACTAGTCTATCTTGATGCTGCTTGGATTAGCTCACTGAAATGGCCAATGTAAACTTGTTTTACATCAGTTTACTCCATGGCAGACTGGAAATCTTTCCTATGGAGTTCCCTTTCGAATCACTGCTGCGAGTGCAGGTGAACTCGATCTTCCAATGCTGCGTCCTACCTCAATAAGTTCTACCCATCCCTACCTATGAATGTTCTAAGATAGATTGTTTTAATCTTGTAATAGATTTTTCGAGAAGGAGAAACCGGAAAACGTCGAGTGCGAGGCCTAGAGGATCTTCTCCGAAGGGATTCATGCCCAAAGTCCCTGTTGGAACCAGCACACAGAAGAAGGATGTGGGAAAAGATGGACAGAAGAAAGGTACTGGTAGTCCAACTTCTGAGCATTCCGCACTCGAGTTAAAATCTGATTTTGATGAGGAGCAAGATCTTGAACTAATCCAGAGAAATGAGATTGATGAAGAAAGAGATTCTGATTTTGGTGATTACCTCGAGGATACAAGAACAGCAAGCATTGATTCAGCTGCTTTGACTGACGAACAAGATAGATTTGTGGAGAATGGCAGTATGGTCAGGAATAGCGAGGAGGCAGTGGAATCACCACATAAAGAAGTAGCTTCAATGAGGGATATCAACAATGTGGCTGATGTTGGGGATGAAAAAGGAGATGCTTTAAAGAGCAATGAACAGGATGATGACACAATAAAAGTTAAAAGTTTTGAGTTGGATGAGGAGAGAATCGATGAGGATTCTCTTAAGCTGGAGATGGAGACAAGTCTTCGAAAACAAGAAGCTGAAGCTGCTCTAAAGTTGGAGATGGAGGCAAATCTTCGAAAACGAGAAGCGGAAGCTGCTCTAAAGTTGGAGATGGAGGCAAATCTTCGAAAACAAGAAATTGAGAGGCTTGCCATGGAGAGCTTTGCTAGAGGCAACAAGTTATTTTTTTACCCTCCGGTTGTGAAGCCTGATTTAGATGTGGAAATCTTTCTTAATAGGAGCTTGTCGACCCTAAGTAATGAGCCAGATGTTCTGATTATGGGAGCTTTCAATGACTGGCGATGGAAATCATTTACTGTCAGGCTGAGCAAGACCCATCTCAGTGGTGATTGGTGGTCTTCCCTGATTCATATTCCCAAAGAAGCATATAAGATGGACTTTGTGTTCTTTAATGGGCAAAATGTCTATGACAACAATGATAAGAAAGATTTTAGCATTTCCGTGGAAGATGCAATGGATCCCATCGCTTTTGAAGATTTTTTGCTGGAGGAAAAACGTAGGGAACTCGAGAAACTTGCAAAAGAAGAAGCTGAAAGAGAGAGAAAAGTGGAAGAGCAGAGACGAATAGAGGCGGAGATGGCTGCTAGTGAAGCAGATAGGGCACAGGCAAGAGTGGAGGTAGGAAAAAGACAGGAGTTGATAAAAAAGACTGCAAAGTCAGTGGATAATGTTTGGTACATAGAGCCTAGCGAGTTTAAAGGAGATGATATGGTGAGATTATATTATAACAGAAGCTCAGGTCCTCTTGCTCATGCTAATGAACTGTGGATCCATGGGGGGCATAACAATTGGAAGGATGGATTGACTATTGCTGAAAGGCTTGACAAATCTGAGAGAAAGGATGGTGATTGGTGGTATGCCAAAGGTATGTGTTTATAGTTGTCATATCTTATTTTTGGAGACTGTTCCCGACATGATAAAAATCACAATTGTAGAACTTTGTGTTCTAGGAGACTTTATTATCTGAATGTTGCCTAAAGCACTTTGCAGATGGTTCTTTGTCAATCTCTCATACTCTTCTTACTTGCATTGAGGATATCCTTTTTCTTCAGAAATATATCAACACATATTTAAATTGGAAACCGAATGTACAAGCTAGTGATGTGGTAATGCGGCATTTCTTTTCCTTTTTCTTCGCCATAGATGAGTCATTGCAAAAGCATGAGTGCTTCAAAC